>CM073775.1:51594811-52245451 GCA_037158775.1 Hetaerina titia
TATTTATGACTATGGAAGCTGCTTAAAATATTCTTTAATGACTGCCAATTTGGGCAAATGTGTGCCATTGCGCGTTTTACATTTTATGTTCTCTTCAAGAGGCCAATACAGAATGAATCGTTTAATCTGCCATGTAGGTGGCTGTGAAAATCAACGGAATTGGGGTGTTGTGAAATCGTTGCCAGGAAGAAAGTCTTTGTATTGAAAAGTTTTATCACAGCATGTCGTAACGTTCTAATTTGCAGAACGGCCGGTGGAAATGCTACGTGAAATCGGTCAGTATCCATTCCACACCGTCAGCTATGTCCACGCACACGCAGCGAGTTCCCCTCGATTACAGTCGCTTTTTAAACCCACTGTCCAGCAGAAGAACGCCATCACAAATAAGAGAAATCAGTTAGTAAGATATTATCTAATCTTTAAATTAACATGCATTGTTATAATATTATTCGGATACATTTTAATTATTTTAGCAAAGCTGTATGCAGTTGCGCCTCCTGGAACCGTTTTTTTCGCTGGAGGTTTTCCCAACCCAGGAACATTTCCATTTGCTGAAACAAAAGTAACTTTAAAAGATGGAACAACGTTCACTCTTAGCGGGAAATCTTTGGAGTCCGCATTACAGTACCAACCAACACAAGGGTAAGTTTAGTCTGAATGACATTTCCGACAATCATATTTCATACATGCCAGAGTACTACCACATTATTAGCAGACGCATCTTATTTTTTAGACTTTTACTGACAAAGGAGCTAGGTGTAGTGTCTTATTCGTTTTTATTTTAATTATCGAACATGGAAGCTATTCGGTAAAAATACGTTTGCGCCAGCGCCAAATTTCAAAAGATTGTAGGACTAGAGTTTTTTGTGAAACCAAGTTGTACTTCGATTTTGACGAGTAATACTTACGGCAGACCTCCAATGTTTGATAATATTCATGAAGGCTCTGACTGTAAAGGAGTTGGTCAAGCATTTATCCTACTCTGTTTGCTGATATGGGGCCACAACACTGAAACCCAGGGTATTCACACGTATATGGTCGTGAATAGATAGGTTGTATATTAAAGAAACATCTTTTATTGAATGTGGGTGTTTCATTATGACATAGCTGTGGGGTATTGGCAGAGATCATTTAATTTTCTGTAAACTTTTCACATGACTTGTTAAGGTGACCATAAAATAAGGTAAAACTAACCGCCAAGGTTTTTTTTTAGGTATTCGAGTTTCATAGTTCATCTGTGGTAGAAAATATATTCTTAGCAGATTAATATTTGCTCCGGGTATTTCTGTTTTCAATTTATTCGTGTTTTTAATGGTTTTTCGCTCATAAAATTGGGATTAGAGTCTCTACTTCAGCAATTTAAAGGGAATATAGAGAATGAATCTAAATCGTAAGGTGGTTAACAAAATATGAATATAAAAGTTAACGCCATGCTTTCTCTTAAAAATATTTATAATTGTGTATGGTTGAATCCAACTGATATTAAGGTTAAAATTTTCACTTGTGTGTCCAAATCATGTAGTGGCTGTTTGTTTATAATAGAGGGAGAGATGATCTCTGTCATTTTTTTTATGCAGACTTGCTGAAATTGAAATATGCAGAGTTCTTCCGTCAAAGGAAAAGAAAAAAAGGAGAGATTTATAATTTTTTTGGCATCCTTTTCCACAAATTATGATAATTTCAAAAATGGCCTTTACCATCCTTGTATTATTGTAGTTCTTCTAACCCATAATATTAACTCAGCCCATTACTGAAAAGTATGAATTATTCACAAAATTGAATTCATAATGTGGAATACAAGAATAATAGGAAAACAATTAATAATAACATGTCAAATTGTAGTATTTACTCGTATTTATCATATACATGTATATGTGTGCATACATATTTATATGTAAGGGGATGTGGTGTGGTCCAAGAGTAGAGCGTTAGACTACTGATAGAAGGTCCAGATTCAATTTCTGGCCATGCCCCAATGGGCACCCTCACCTCCACATATAATGATATACATTTTACATAATGAAATAATTCCCATTAATGAAATACTGAAGCTTCAACATGGTCATGGAGTCTATAAATTTGAATAGCTGTTTTACTAATTTTTGTTGATACACCTCTGTCTATCTATATTTTTTAAAGCAAATTAATATGCTGCAATAGTATGCCTCTCAATAGTTTTCTTTACTTTAAAAACAAGTATCTCCCTCATTCCCTTCTACTTTAACCACCTGATGCTTTCCTAATCTTTAATTCTCTGGAGGGTGAATGCATAATAACAGAGATGAAGGCTACTTCAATTTTTCACTAAATAAAAATTTTATTCATGACTGGTTTCAGTGCATTACATCAGTTTCAAGTGGTGAGAATGATGTAGTGAATCAGAATTGGTTGTGAATAAAATTTTTATTTTGTGGAAAATTGTAATTGTTTTCATCCCTGTTATTATGGAACAGTTCCACCACATCACACCGGAATCTGTAATTTATATGTTGGATGCATAGCCTATTGTAAAATTTGTCGTGATTGTCATCCATGGTGATTGCATAGCAGACCAATGGATGAATGGAACATGGATGGATAGGCAGACTAATCACCATTACACTTAAGCCTCAGCTAACATCCAATGAATAACTGATCGTAGGAAAAGTGCTACGATCCATTATTCATTACATTGGCCTATAAAAAAAAATTTTTTTTTTGGTGCCGGGAATCTTTGTGATGATTTTAACTATATTTGTAGAGCTGAATACAAATATGAAATCAGTTTTTATTTAACAGCTCTACTTTTTTAGATATGGCACATCTTACGAATAGTTGTTTTAATATTTGATATATTCTGGAAAATAATTTTCAAAGTTAAATAAATCTATAAGTATACTAATTTATAAACACTCTGCGGTGTTCCTTTTATTTTCAATAAACTGTCAATAAGTTTGATGTATATTTCTATATTGTAGGCCAATGAGATTAAAAAACAAAAATCGTTTGTATCGACTTCGGTAAAAGATTTATTGATAGCTCCAAGCGTAGCGTATTATATTAATAATTATTAATATAATATTCCCATATCATCATGTAGAAGATTTTTTTACGTAAGTAACACCATATCTATATCTTGAAAACTATAGCTGATAGGAAAAAACTAGTGTCATAATTGGATTCAGCACCCCAATTGTTCTTTAAATCAACATTAAAAGCTCCGGCACCAAAAACACTGTTGCCCTGTGTTATGTTCAACTTCCACCACATCATGCCTGAAGCTACTCAATTCGTTATGACACCAAAAAAATACAATGAACCTTTATTCAAAATCTCCATACTTTCTGCCTCCCTTCATTCCATCCGGTCCATTAACTCTTTGTCTCCCCCATCTGGCTTGCCTAGCATTATCTCCTATATCACTGTTATCAACATGCTGTCAACAATCAAAAAACTTTGCCTTGACTTTTCTTTATCATAATGCTTGCTCAGTCTCAGTCAGGATGTGGACTTCTATCAGCTTTTCTCGCTAGTAGTAAATTGTTATGTTTTGTAGATTTCCTTGTTGTGACTCAGAAAGTGTTGAGTGAGGTACCATGGTTAGGGTCTGAAAATCAGTTCTGGGGAAATATATGTCCAGGATAGTGAGTAGGCTTCCTCTTTGTCTGATTCCGGCTTTAAAGTAAGATGGTTGTTTAAACTAGTTGTTCAAGATTTCATGTGTGATTCAATTTCATTTATAAGGTAATCTACCGGTTAGGGTAGGCTTTTGGATGGACACAACTATCACATAATTAACACATGTTTAACTCCAAACAAAACACAATCGAGCAACCTACTCTACATCAGGTCCCTCTTCATCTCTGTGTAGTTCCTTCCTCCCTTCATCCCATCCAACATTCCTATCCTGTTCCTTCCCTTTCCTCGTTTGCCTAACATTCTCCCCTCTATTACCATCTTCAATATCCCACTGTCGCTCAATAGACCCTTCATCAATTTTTCCTGCCTCCATAGGATTTCTCTCAGCAAACCCCTCTCCTCACCCACCAACTCCAGTACTTCCTCATTTGATTTCCTTTCAGTCCATTTCACCTTCTCCATTCTTCTCCACACCCACATTTTAAAATTCTCCAATCTACGTCTGCATAATTCAATACAGTTTTGAATCAGCAGCTTTGGAATCAACATACAATACATGTATATATTTTAGCTCCTGCAGCAATGAAATATGTACTTAATATTGAATATTTTCTGTGCAAATATTAAAAATAGATTAAATGTTCATATTCCTAGTTCGTGGATTGGCCTCATTCTGCTTTTTTATGTATTATTATTTGGAATAAGAAAGAAATAACATTTTGTTCTAAACATTTCATTCGCATGCTCCACCCATGAAGTACTAACGATGTGCAAAATATCGTGTTTACGAAATTTGGTGTATATATTTTGTTGTCAAGGAACAATCAAATTTTAATTTAGCGTAAATAATTTACTTTTTTAGTTTCAAAGCTTAGGCGATACCATGAAATCCTGTACAGCAAGATTAGTAGACGAGTTTCAATTAATACGTCGAATACTCCTCGTTTAAAATTTTGCGAAGGAAGATTTATTTCGCGAATAAAAATATTGATGTTTCCTATTGCGATATTTCTCCGAGGTTGTAATATTTTCAGCCGTTCTTATAATGTGTGCGACTTGCCTAGTTCATTGGGGTCCGAAGTCTATGTGATATCCCCTATCAGGTGGAAAATATCTTTGTGCATGTAAAGGGGAAAATTGGGAAAAAAATCTCAGATTTTCAGTTTGAATCCAAAATTCCTATGTCGAGGGATTCGCACGCATAAATACACCATTTCGACTTGCACAATCCCCGGAATTTCGGAAGCCTCTGTCAGTTCTTTTTACTGCTTTCATTTGGAATTGCAGTTGATGTTGAAAAATGAAGATCTATGCATAAAATTAAAGTATGTGGCGAAAAAGTTGAACTAATGGGGATTTTTAGTCTCGCACCACTGTCGTTGATTTATCGATATTTTAATGTGACAGGAAGTAGTTAAACCTGTCAGTTTTGGCTCATTTTTGTCGGCGTTCCTCGTGTGAAAATGTTTCGGTCACTATTCTTAGCAAGCTAACATCGGTTTTTTATCGTGTCCCTCCGAGTTTGAACAATTTTGAAAGTAAAAGGTCTAGATCGATTTACATGTAATTTATATAATTGGTTGAGTAAATAGAAACATTGCCCGGTTTCTCACCTTTCATGGCCGTGCTTTAACTTCTGGCAACTGTAAAACCTCGCGCTCATTCAAGCAAACCAAATTTTAAACTTGATAGTTATGAGGGCTATGCAAGGAAATGTTACGGTATGGAAGAATGATCAAATTTAAATTTTGTAGGCAGCGTAAAAAAATGAAGCAGCACTTCGAAGAGTGGGTGAAGAGAGAGAGGCCTAAGAAAGTACAAGAAGTAAAGGTTCATTGATTAACCATACTTGGACGTGCAATAGTTTACCGAAGATAATACTTGAAGTAATCGTGGAGGGGATGAATTATAGAAGCCTGAGGATGGACTAAGAGAAGTAGGTAATGGAATATGTTGGTGCTAGTAGCTATGAGGAAATGAAAAGCTTGGCAACGAACTTGGAGAACTGATACAAATCAATCCTCGGTTTGTCAACCCTTAATGATGATTTAATGTAAGGGGACATAATGTTTTAAACATCATCAGATGTGAAAATAGTTATTGTCCAAGACGTGAGATAAATTTTTCTCGTCTTCCGGAGGTCGGATAAAGAATTATTGTTTGTTTCTAGCACCCTGATATATGTAGTAAATAAAAAACTTTTCTCGGTGTACCTTTTGAAGTCACAAAATTGTTAGCCCTAATACTGTTGGTCGCGCCTCATGACAAGGAGTTGACTAATACATGCACGCACCATACGATGCGTGTACTGAAACACGAGAGGCCAATTTTTCAAAGCTACAGGTCAGTTTACAAGGTTTCGCAATTAGCTCGAACTGAGTCTGCTGATGGTAGTATTTAGTTCAGCTCTTGTTTTTTGCCTTCATTTCACACTGTGCGAAATTGGAAGGTGAGCGTTACAGTTAACAATGTTTTCAGGGAAAATGTAAAACGATCCGTGTCTTCGAGGAATGGGCCCAAGTGGGCACTGGAAAGTGTCTAATCCGGAAAGAAAGGACGTGAATTGCTTAAATGATTTTCTCTATACGGAAAACTGTCGCAAAACCCTCAATGTATATGTCCTATCTCCTCAGGAAAAACCTAGATGATGACAGATAATGAATGGAATATACGAAATTTATATACAATTAAAAAAATAATCGTTGAAGGCCTTAAAATTTAAGAACCGGCTCGACAATTCCTGGGAACCCATTCGTATCAACCGCTGCAGGCCTGTAGAACTCTAGAACTAGCTTTATACTTTCATTCAAAATATTCCGATTGTGAAATGTAAATTCAAAATAAAGCCTGGCTCTGGTAATTTATTGACTGCTCTGCGAATCCCAGTTTCAAGGAGATGACTACATTTTCATTCTCGTGTTCAGATGTTCTCTTCCATACCAAACCTTAGTGATCGACCCTGAGATGGGTTTGATAGGTGAGATTCGAGCTCATTTCTTGCTAAATCTAACGGCGGGTGAAATTCGCACACCGGAGTAGGGGACCAGTTAATTCTGTGTTCCACTGTGGTTTACCTAAAAGATGTGTCACCCGGAATCCAATCTGGGCCCTCCGGTCAGTAGCCCAGCATTCTATCCTGGGGTCATACAGGGTAAAAATCTGTTATTTTACCTTCGATTTAAATAATAAAAATCTGTTGTTGTTCGCGGTCGACAGTGGGCTATTTCTGGAATAAAAGTTAAATCCATGCATGTCAGTGGCTGCATTCCGCGGAATAAATTAAATGCATAAGAGTACATTCTGGAACTGAAGACATTGTTGAAAAAATTCAATGCTGGTGGTTAGATGGTGATGTGTCCGTTAGGATTCAAAATATGGGCCGAATGCAAGGGGGAAAATCGATTTCAGATATGTCATATCAAGAAATGAAAGAAAAATAAATTGGATGAAGAATTAGCTAATGGATTAATATACTTGTGTTGTATATGATCTACTTGTGATCATATACAACTTTTATTTGTGAATTTGTGATGATATTGTAATATGATCATTGGTTGTAGGCTCAACTTTGTGAAATCTTATTTTCCAAATGAGCATAAACTACGCCTCAGAAAAGTTCAGCGAACGTTAGGGAAGGCATTTAACTGTGACATTTTAGCCAAATCTCGATTTTCAAAAACTTTTTTCCGAAAGGAAATTCCGCGGAAGAGGTAAAATTTTGGAACGGAAAGTTATTCGGTGTCGAGATAATTTTATGACCAAGGACAGAGCTTTTGATGAGTGACGAGTGCATTCACTCAGCCAGGTCTCCGGTTTAACCATGGCTGACGCACGCCGGTGATTTTTACGCCAGCGGTGTGATTTCTTGGGTGCCAGGACATTCCTGGGAAGCCGCCGAAGGTAGATCGGGTGGACGAACTGTGCCCCCATACCTCCCTTTTGAATGTGTGGATTTTATGCGTCCTAATGCCTGTCACGAGTTGAGCCATATCTCCCTCAACCTCGAATCGAAAACTGCGCCTGCAATATTTTTTCTTTATTCTGTTCCACTCTGCACGGTACCCAATGGCAAGCCTCCGGTAGGGTTTGTGGCAGGAGGTGATACTGTATTTTCCAGGTAGGCTACATCAAAAGTTGAGTTTTACTTAAATTTTAATTTCAATGAACATGTGTAAGGAATATGATGATAACTAAGAGAAATATGCACGCCGGTGTCTAAGTGAAATGCACTTCTCTACGTATACGAGAGAAGCTGTAGGTAACAAGAAGGACAATAACTAAAGCTAGACGAGATGAATGCAATACACAAGCCTAATAAGAATGAAACAAATACAAATTCTTTGTCCTAACGTGGTTGGATAATATTGAGATTTCACGAATTGAGGTAATGGAGTGCAGGGAGGCAATGGTTCATGCTTTAACGTGAGAATAAGTATACTAACGTTCTAAGTTGTGAATATTTTTCATTTGATTTTTGAAAGCCTTATTTTATGATCATGTTTACTGTAGACCCTGATTATTTGTGATTTTTGTTACTTTTCTGTCGTTATAGTAAAGGTGCTATTTTGTTCCTCGGGTGTCTAGTTTTAAGGTGTCATTTTTATTTAGGTGGAATTGATTTTCAGGCTTCCTGTTATGCAATTAGGATGATAATTATTTTTATGCCACTGAAATGATACAGAACTTGCCACAAATTTAGTAGCTTCAGGTGTGATGTGGTGGAAGTCGAATATAATGAATAATAGATGGTAGTAATTTTCCACTTGATAGAATTTATTTTACGACCGGATTTCGATGCATTGCACCTGATGATGATGTAATACATCGACACCCGGTCGTAAAATAAATTCTATCAAGTTGGAAAGTGTTAAACATCTATTATTCATTACGAACTTGCCACTGTTGACGTTTTAGTGAAGCATTGCGATACTATTTTTTTCGGAGTCATGGTTTCATTTTCCAGGAAATCCATATATTCAACGTCCCTACCAGTAAATTAATGTTGGCATATGGCCAATATTTGTCCACAAATACTGAATAGTGGCATGGAAAATGGAGTAGGATAGAAATTAGAAAGATTCCCTGGGAAATCCGGGGAATTTCTTGATAGATGGATGACGAGCATCCTCTCCTCTGCTCTTTATGTGAACTTCATTTCTTCACGTCACTGTTGTAGTTGAAATGAATTGAATGTAGGGATTAGGAACATATCGAAACTGTTTTACATTGTATCGAATTTTTGGATCTTTTCATGTGGATGCATTTTTGGAATAACATATTATTCAATATATTGAAAGCCGCAAAACCCATAATAGGAATCGTTAACGGGTAAAGGATAAGGAAACCATGGATCACGGATGAGATGATTACGAAGTTGGGTGAGAGAAGAAAATGGAAGAATGTAAACACAGAGTTAGGTAAAATGAAGTACAAAGAGTTGAACAATAAATTGAGACGGGTCACAAATACAGTAAAAGAAGAATGGTGGAAAACGCAATGCGAGGATATGGAAAGTTTACAGAGGAAGGGTGAAATTGGTGCGCTATACAGCAAGGTGAAGTTATTAGCGGTAAGTAAGAAGGCAAGATATGTGTTAACAGTTAGAGATAATGGGGTAAGATGATAGTTGACACAGGAAAGATCCAAGAGAGATGGGAGGATTATAGAGAAACACTGTATGGTATAGAACTTAGGTCAACAAGGTTAGACATAGAAAAGGAACATGACGTAGAAGAAGATAGCTTAGGTCCAGGCATACTCAACGATGAAATAGAAAGGGCATTAAAGGAGATGAAAGCAAATAAGGCCGTGGGGGTAGACAACATTCCTGTGGAACTATTGAAATGTTTAAGCGTTTGGAGCGGCAGTAGGATATTGAAGACTGTAATGGAGGGGAGAATGTTGGTCAAACGAGGAAAGGGCAAGAGCAGGATAGGGATGTTGGGCGGGATGAAGGGGAGAAGGAAGTACACAGAGATGAAGAGGGACCTGACGTAGAGTAGGTTCCTGGATTGTGTTTTGTTAGGAACCACAAAATATTTATTTAGCAGTTGTACCCAGCCAAAATCTACCTTATAATAAAAATAATATTATTTAATATGCAAGATTGAAATTCCACTTTTATTCTGATTTGTTTTGAGTTCAAGCTCATTTCATACAGCAATTACGTTGGTGTACACTTATGTTGATTTGAGGACATTTTATATAGTTTGTCAATATGTATTACAAAGCCAGTCTCTATGGCTACATTAATGATCAACTGTAGCGTCTAGTTTCGTAGAAAGTGGTCATTGTAATCTTAAACCCTTCGTTCTGAATGCGGCTATGGATTACAAGGTTAATGAATGGGCCTTCCCACAGCATTTAATGTGACAACTTTTAGGTGCATGCATTTCGCCTGGAACATGATGGGGTGAAAAACATGGGCTACGATATTAACAAGGTAGCGGTCTCACCTAGAACTAGAGTGATCATAAAACCATTAGATTTATCATCTGAAGCAAGTGGCATTGCTCCATACTTGTGAAATCACCGTTCTTGGAGTGGAGACTCTTTTCACTGGAGATCGAACATTGATAGCTCCTTTATATTCACTTCTATGTATACATAATATATTTGGTCATACATAAACACTTGCACTTTTTAGATTATGTGCAATAGTTGATGCGTTCGAGTAAAGTTACAAATTTTTGCTTAGTGTTTACGAAGGAATAGTTACATCTGATTTACTCTGGTGGTCTGAAAAGTTTCCAGCTCAGAAAATTTCAGAAAAAATGTTTTTTGTCTTTGTTAGGTCGGAAACTTCCCAGACCACCCTTGTACTTATGGTTATGTAACGTGCGAGGGAAAAACAAGTGCTTGTCTGCCAGTGCTGTTATCTATCGATTTTTTTCCCTAGTGGTCCAATCAACCAATGCAATGTTTCTCCGTTGTGACAGGTGAAATAGTTTGTTTTTTATCTCTCTATTTTTTTTAGCCTGACTACTACCAATAATTGTTCGTAGATCCTTTCACTGACATGAAAATATGAAGACAGGAATTTCCTTCCATGTGCCTACCCTCTTCGATAAATAAATTAGACTTCTGAGTGCACTCCAACTATCCTTCACCCGCTTTCTTTAAGCGTTTACTGAATAATAAATTAAAGAAAGCTCTTGACCACCATCCTATTTGTTGAGAGAATCCCTGCTTTCACTTTCTGGCTCTTTCCCCACTGAATGGACCCATATTATTTTGTACCATATGGGAGTAAAGTATATAAATTTCACTTCGAGAATTTGCATTTTGATAATTAGCGCTTTTCAATATAATAATCTATTAAGAATTAGAGTGACAGTCAATGATAACATGAATATTTGAATATTTGTAATCATTGCGAAGTCAAGTCCAAAACAGTTGACTTTACCTTAAGTATTCTCGTTAATTGCTTCATAAAGCTTTTAAGTCCCTTTTCACGGGTTTTTTTAATGCGTACAAAAGGGAAAGGTTGCATGGAATTCGTTTTAATGCGTAAGTATTTGGGCACTCTCGACAGATTGAGATCTGGCATTCAAGTAGGGCGAGAAGTGACCCGCGGATTCTTCCAGTCCCTAAAAGTCATCGTCTATCTTTACGACAGATATAAAAAACAATCGCGAAACAGGTCGGCACCCTCTGTGTAGTATGCCGTAAGGAAGAAGGCATTGGCCAACCCAAGCTTCTCCGTCAAGTTATCGTGTTCCGTTCATCTGATTACTTTTAATTAATTAAAAAATATTATTATTATTATTATCAGGCTTAGTATGACGGGGTTCGCACCGGAACAAATTCCAGTGTCAAAGCGGTGCTAACTCAGCCGAATCTCTCCGTTGAAAATAATACATATAAAAATTTGTGATTTGAGACATAGAATAAGAAATTTTGAACGTGCGCTGGTTAATCCTTCTCTTTTCAAATTGAAAAGTGACACCACCGCCTATCACCCTCTTCTACCACGGCCGCCTCTCTAGCATGATTACCATTTTGCCTCCATTTTGAGCACTCATAACTTCATACTTCTCCCTTACCTGTTGTCCTTTGGAATGGTAAAACTTGTATTGTATCAGGTGAGAGAAATAACAGCAGCGAATGATAATCATTAAGTGCTGTTCTCCTAAAAATAAATGTAGGGTCTTTGACACAATTTGGCCGTGTCGTTTGAATAGACACAACCCCAGCATGTATATGTAATTCTCTTTCATTTTTCTACAAGATTTATAGTCTGCAAATAATCCAAGCAGTTGGATGAACTTAATAGAATATTGCTATGAGCGTATTCAAAAAAAGTATAGTATACATTTTGCATGATTCGATTTCTAAACATTTTGGTACTTTCGTATGAAGTTAATTCCTTACCTCCTAATTCTTAAACTATATCTCCAATTGATGCGAAGCATATTTCTGGGTCATGCCGTCCTTTCATGTGTTTCTTAATTCATTTGACCTTTGAAAGCAAGATTTCTCCTTTCACATTAGAGATAACCCAAAAATTAATGTGTTCGTAATGCAAATGCATAACGGGGAAATAAAGGCGCATATTTGGCGTCAGCATATGATTCTGGCGACATAACCAGGAATCCATCACATTCAAAATTTATAGATTCTGTCGCACAATTGCCTCACTATTCCAAACGTGTTTTGGAAGATCTAGAGAAAATTCAACCTGTTACACCGAGTTTCTTCGCCTCTGGCGCCAATCTTTTGAGTGCTTCTGCGTGGAGAATGGTCAACCCTCGTTAGGTACACGATGGTCCACCGACTTAGGAAACCCCCCCAAAAGGGTCGTGTTATTTCGAAGGGAAATGCTTATGGGAATGTCTGTAAGAAAACGAAATTTTCTTAAAATCGACTGATTTCTTCAAAATCGATCGTAAAATATTTCCCCTCACGTAGGACGAAGTGTCAGTCGATGTCGCGATGTGAGAATTAATTGGGAATTACGACAGACGGGAGAATCAACCAGATCGTCAGGAATGTTTTGCTGTGCTCAGAAGTTTAAAATTTGATCGGGCACAATGTTATTTCGTCTCGACGCAGTTACAACTAAAGAAACAACGCTTCTACATATATATCGAGTGGGGGTGGATGTTTACTTTGAAGCCTACCTGTCAACACTAATTTTCGGTGTCGTCTACGTATTGATTTCGAGATTGAAATTAATGTGGTCATCGACGTGGACATAGGCAGATCTTCTGCCTATGTCCTCGTTGAATTTATGTTTCATGAACTTGAGGAAGAAACAAATGGCTCCGTATGTTTTGGAGATATTCAAAATGTTTGCTACTTATTAACGCATTACTCGATGGATTCTACGTGCGTTAATCATGACTCCTAATATCTTCCAACCATGTTAAACGAAATCTTGGTACAAGCGGGGAGATTGAAGTGTCGACGCGACGCCTGATGCCGACGCTACAAGGATATAGACTTTGGCATTGATGTTGTCTTCAGTAGTGTCGATATTTACTACGCGGATACGGAGGGATCTGTATTGTACTAACGTGTCGTGACATCAACAAGCGGATGTCACACAGCCCCAGTTACACAATTAGCATGCCCTCTCTGTTGCCCGATATCTGATGGAGCAAGTCAGAATCATTTCATTGAGCTGTACTAAATGGCTGGAGAGGGAGGCTACATGATTCGTTGAGTTGGGTGCAACGAGAGGTCTTTTTTTCATTAGAAGAACCATATAGGGGAATGAAGTAGTTATTTCGGTCGAAAAGATGCCGTTGTTTCGGGAAATTGGAACGCATTTCTGGTAGTCAAAACATGATGAAGAGCGTGCCTCACCCTTGCGGCCTTTCCATTTTCACCGGAGTGTGAACTTTTATCTGTCAGGAGAAGGAATCACTCTAAATATTACACCATCACAGGAAGAAGACCTACTGATCGGAATCCATAATTTATACCATGATAATAAGCTGTATAATTACGACGTCCAGAAATTTATATTTGCTAGACTTAATTAGGTGATGGTGCATCTCATAGCTTTAATACAGTCTCGAATTTAATTCAAGTTACGGAAGATATCGCCCATTACTTCATTAAATAATATTGTTACACTTATCCAGTTTTATTCCATAAAATCTTTTAACAGAGTTCTCTAGTGTTTACTAGAAATATTGACAGAATTACATTTCTATCTGTATTTTACATTTTCAAGTCTTACTAAATTCCCTATATTATTAGGTCCTTAAAAAGCATTACGTAAATTGCCAGTGGTAATTAAAAATTATTAAAAACTGGGGAAAGTAAATGAAGAATTCGCATAGTTACAAATTATAATGTCGTTAAAAGATTTGAATGAAAACCTTTTGATGGTTCTGTTGTCAGGGGTAGGTTGTTTGGTTAATATTGAGACTTGTGTGCCTCATACCGGTGAAAAAGAGATTTTTTGACTTGTTTTTAAACGACATTTGTATCTTATACAATGTAATCTGCTATTATTTTTCTCGTTGCCAGAAGAAATAATGAAAGAATTTATTTGGCTAAAAATTTGGCATGACTAAACTTAATTCATCTAATCGATTTACTTTTGTATCAACTGATTAAATCCATTCATTTTTCTGTGCTGGCCCTCGAGAGGATCTCACAAGTCGACATGATTTACGTGGGTGAAGCCGTAGTGTGTGACCTTATGTTTTTATAAAGATGAAATCTCCATCACGTGAAATGCTTCCTTTACGTCACTATTTCCATTTATTCTCTAAAAATAGGAATAGGTAATGTGTCAGTCCATATTAACCGTGGATACTGTCAAAGTTTCAAATTTCGGTTTTTACATGTAAAAATTAAACGTAAAAGCGTTTGCGGGGTTAGCAATTTTTTCCTGCCACTACTATGGATTCAAGCTAAGCAATTATGTATAGCTTTAATATGTAAGTTAACCCAGCAATGATTGCCATAGGGTTCCTCAGCAGATAGGAATGAATGATGCATGGCGTAATGAAATAGGTGTAAAGACGCAGGTACGGTAAGATAGCCTACTCCCCTGTGAATTGATATTTGCTAGTCTTTGTCTCGTATGACCTTTATTTAGAGGGCATTCTCTGATTTTAGGAAAACCCCCACCTATTACTGGCATTCTCTCCAATGAAACAAGTAAAATAGTTTCACCAACTTGAATCGAGAAATCAATGAAATATGAATTATTATTATAGGTAATTTTTCAGGTTAAGATAGCTGGGTACAACAGCCAATTGAATACATTGTCTCTCGTAACAAAACCCAACCCGACATCCTACTTTACAAAAAGCTCCTCTTCATCTCTGGACACTTCCTTCTTCCCTTCATTTCATCCAACATCCCTATCCTGTTTCGGCCCCTTCTTCGTTTTCCTAAAATTCGCCATTCTATCACAATCTTCAAAATCCCATTGCCAATGAAAATGCTCTTCATCTATCTTTCCTGCTTCCTTTGGATTTCTCCCAACAATTCTCTCTCCTCTCTTACCATACCTAGCACTTCCTAATTTGCTTTCCATTCAGTCCTTTTCTCCTTCTCCATCCTTCTCCACACCCACATTTCAGAAGCCTTCAATCTACGCATATTATCCTGCTTCAATAATCTTGTTTCCGCGCCGTACATAGCTACTCGTAGTAGTAGTAGAATAGAGGGGAGTTGCCAACCGCTAAAGAGTTGCGAGTAGGCTAATGCCGACGCCGGGTTTCTCTCCACCCTTCATTCTTTCCTTTCCATCCCTAATGGCGCAAATGACCTCAGCTGTTGGTCGTCTCCCCTAAAAACTACGTGCATAACTACGCTCCATATCGAAGTTTTAACTTTTCTTAACATCCTGACTCAACGTCCCTGTCATCAATTCTCTCCTCGTGAAAGCTTCTTTGCCTAACGCAATTCTTCTCCCTATTTCCCGAATACTTCGACCATTTTGGTCCAAAAAACTTCCGAGATACGTTAACTGTTCGACCTGCTCTAGTTTTTATTCTCATATTATAACGTTTAACTTAGCCAATCTCTTTCTTTAAATATGAATAAAGGTCACTAAATAACACAGTTTCAGGCGTAACATAGTAGACCTCTTTCTTGATTAAAGAAGGCACTCTGGGTTTTCCACTTAAAATAGTTTTAATACGACCATTGTTTCGTTACATCCTAACATCTTCAAATGTAAATTGTAGATGTTACGATGTTACGGAACCTAGGTGGTATTAAAGCTATTTTATGTGGAAAAGCCACGTGTTTTCATTTATCAATAAGGCTCACATGTTGTGTCGGTGTTTTGTGCTTTATGTTCCTCAGGGGGCCGAAACGCACGTCGTATTAAAAGCTTCTTATTCAGTGTAAAAGTGTGATAGCCATTAAATATGAAAATAAAGCAGTAACAATGCTGAATCTTTAAGAACTAAAACCCAGCTGCCATCCGCTCTTTTATCCTATATCAGGGTACTAAAAAAATACTTAAATACTAATCAGCGATCGCAGCTGGTAATCTGCGGAGTAATGTCAAGAAAGCAGCGACAAACAGCGTACTAATATTTTTTTTTACTGTTAAACAAGCTTTTTAAAGTGTTGGTAAGCATACAAAAGTAAATGCAATTGCCAAGGTGGCCATTTGAAAGAGAGAACTTTTAGAAGTAATAAAAACCCTTAATGTGTCGGAAAAAGTCGGAAAAGTGCTCGAATCGTAAAGAAAATTCGGGAGTAGTTTATGCGAATCAGAAAGTGCCTGTGGAAGCGTTCTTCGCTTCGATAACAAGGCACACTTTGCGAAGACTGTCTCACTGCCTCGTGCCATGGTAAACAAAATCCAGCACAAATATGTAATTATTCGCCCAATCTTCCGCGTCCATTCAATTGGTCGTTTCCTTTGTGTGATTCTCCTGGCTGTAAACATCTGAACCCGCTCTTAGCTCCCCGTCGATTAGTGAAATAGAACTTTTATGACCATTATTTTATAGAAGTTTGCACAGTTAAAAAGATTAGGTGAGAGGTCCTTGGGGTTTAGAATTGTGAGTTACGTGTTCCGTGAAGTCCAACCGGTTGGCAACCGATGTAGCAGAGAACGCACTTCGCCTAGATAATTGGGAGAGCAGATGGCCCGCCAGTTAGTCGCCGAGTCATTTTGCTCATTGTCAACAGCGGTGAAGGATTCGCCTCTTCACTCGCCCTACGGATGCTTGCATTAGTACTTAAAGGTCGCATATACGAGCAGAGTGGGCGTATCGTCGGGACGAAGTCCAAGTTGAATACGCGCTCGTATATTTTGGCGATCATGTAAATGGTGGGTAATGTAATTATTTAATTCCGGGTTACGCTTTTCAAAATACAGAGATCTTAACATATATCGTTTTCCGCAGGGACCACTGCAGATATCACCTAAGTTCTCCGTTGTTACCAAGCATCTCAAACAAAATTCTTCAAATAAGAAAAAATCCTCGCATAAGATTCAGACGGATTACTATTTTCCAGTCCCAATGGCGGACACAGAAGGGTGGGATTACCTTTCCTCCATGGTGGAATTATTTTTTATTTAATTAAATTAAAAATTAATGTTATGTGCCCAACACAAACCATATGAACCCCGGGCATACAATTATGTTCTACTAGATGCTTTGCAGTTTCTAAATTAGTTATCAATTTTTCATGGAAAGAATGGGCCCGTTCCCATCTTCAACTTTTTGCCACGACTATGCGTCGAAGTTATGACCCTCTGCGTGCAAAATTCACGTCGGAGGCTAGAACGTGTCCCATTCCCATTCAGATCAAATCTCAGTGTCTCAATAAACCACTTCGATAAGGCATAAGTTAATTCATGATTGGAATATTTAACGGAAATTCAAATTAAATAATTTAATGTGAATTTTTAGATTTTCAGGGTATTTATTAGATATTTAAATTAAAACATTTTCAGAGTGTAAAGTCATTAATATTTACTTTTTATCGGCATCTTGACCTACAATAGTCTGTAGATTTGAAGATATGGTTATTTTTTCGGAATAAAACGTGACGATTCACTACGCATTGTAACTCATGCAATAATGTAACGACATAGCGGTGAGTAGGGTCGATTTTTTGATTGAAGGGTGACGTGTTGAAAATACTCGGATAATACCCTCGAGCAATTCTAATTAAGGCTGTGAAATGTTCTAGGTAAGAGTATGTTTCGGAAAACCAGAGAAGACACAAGGTAAGATAATGGCCGATGATAAAATGAAGCCTGGATGAGTGAATATTCTACACCGTAGGGAGTTGATGGGTTTCTCAGTGATAAACTGATTTTCCACTGGTGTGAGGCCTTAGATGAAGCAGGCGAAGAATAAGTACGGAGTTGGCAAGCCGGTAGTGGGGAGATATAAAGGAGGAAGTGGGGAACGGGTCTGTACAGTGGGGAAAATGAAATGTGGGGATAATAATTGCATTAGCTCACGAAAGAAACAAGAAATTTTAAGAGAAAGGAATGGAAGAAAGTTTCCCATTATTTCTCAACGTGCCACCTGGCATTCCATAACTCAACAAATGCAAGAGATGTGGAGCAGTCATAGACATCGAGAACGAGTAATCTGAAGCTTGTAGTGAGAGCTTAAAAAAACTAAATGACTTCGGTCCTTTATTTCGCCATGTGAAGACACGTGGACGTCCTTTACTACGCCCAAACGTCGGAGAGCAGAGAAAAATGAGACGGCGAGACAGAGGTGGAGGAAAGAGCAGGGGTCGGGTAAAGGTGATTAGCGAAAGTATGTTCAGGAGATGCCCGAGCAATCTCGTTTTAGGTTTTGGAGTGTCTCAAAGACAACTTTCCCTTTCGTTCATTAGTAGATTGTTTGACGCTCAAGGTATTGAAAGTACTTCATTGGATATTGAGAAATTTAAAAGGAAGTAGCGTGGCCACAAAAGAGAGAGCTTATGAGATCCTGGTTCGCCCTCTGCTGGAATACTCTTCCAGAGTATGGGACCCGCATGAGGCGGGACATGTTAAAAAGATATAAAAAAGGTTCATCGAAAGGCAGCCAGATATACAAACATTCGTTAGGTACAAAAGTTAGGATAGCGTAACGAACATGCTGGGTATTCTGAAATGGGAGAGATTGCAAAATACGTAGAAGAAAGAGGATTTGATTAGGTGCGATGTTTAGAATATTTAAACATGACGAAGATTGAGGCGATATAAGATAGGACTAAGAAATAGAAAAACTAAGTTTTGAGAAAACAAAGAACCACAATTTGAAAATAAAAATTATTGCCAAAAACACAAAGACGTTTCCATTTCTAAAGAGAAATATTGGTGAATGCAGCCGGCTACCCATATAGATGTTTGAGCCCTTTCTATCAAATGTTGTGTTTTAAGAATAAGTGTAACGTAACCACTGAACAAAGGATTAGAGGTAACGTTTACAATGACTGCGATAATAATTTGTACTTGAGGTGGACGTTGCGAAGTTGGATGGGAAAAGTGTGTGATGTTTGTCGTTACGTGATTTTGGACGTGAAGTGGTGTTGGACGGTGCGTTGTTGGTATGATGTCATGCTAGGACATGTGTGATGGTATTGGCCTCGAATTTGCTTTGATTGTCGTAGTATTTTTTAAATATAGATTTTTAAAATTTATATTCAGGTTAATGTTTCAAGTTTGATTGTTATGCTAGGGTATTTGTGTGCCACGTGACACTATATGTATACTTATTTTTAATAATAATAATAAACATATAAGGGGACCTCACTTGCAAAGATGAAATAAAACGTATCACCATATGTATAGGGCGTTCGAGACACACAATAAACCTTCGATGACATTCATTCTTAATACCTGAAAACGTAGGAATAATAAATTCACTTATGCGCATTCCGCAATTTGTTCAGGAATACTTAATTGCCTCATTTTTTCGTACGTGTTAAATAGCATATCCCTCTAAGTGCCTTAATTTAGTATAAATTTCCTCTAACCTCCCATTTAAAATCATTCATCTCGTCGATATTTTACTTAATATGCGTAACGATTAAATAAATAGCTTGTGTAAAATGATGTAGTTAAAAAATTAAAATATTGAATTTCAACGAAATTTTGTGTATTCTTCTAGTAAACTAAATCTATTCTTCTAAAACTAAATCTGTTATAAATCAGACAGATAATCTTAAGCTGAATACTAATATCTTAAAAAAAATGAATCTGTATGGTATTTATGCCTAACCTACAAAAATACCCTTTCTAAAAATTGAACTAATCTAATGAAATAACGATTCAAATTAAGGAATATTAAATTTTGCCAACTTACAAATTGAAATAACCTGAACGGATATGATGCTAAGGATACGCTAAAGATAAACTATCTAATAATCTAAATAAACCTTTAGGAGAAAATACTAAAAACAAAGCTAGCTTACTAAAGCGTAAAACTAAAGACGAAGGTTGAAAAAACAGCGAGGTAGGCAACGAGCGCACGCGGTCACAGTGAGGTGTCGAGAGAGAATGAAACTTTCTCCCAAACCCCCCCTCTACATACCCTTCTTGGAAAGGGTACTCTCTAGGCCCAAAACTCGCTTCTGCGCATGGGCCCATGGGCGTACCAGCTTTCAACCGAGCTAGACTAAAATATCAAGTAAACTTATCTTAAATTTTAGCTTGTCACCAGTGATGTTTGGAGACCGCTAGTTTATGGAATTAGAATCGTATTTCGGGAAGCATATTCAAATAGCAGAGCGGCATTCTTCATCTTGCTAGAGGAGAGAGCGATGGAGCAGCTTGTTGGGGTAAGTAGGGAAATTGCTGAGGGACACCGCTAAGCATCTGGCGGTGCGAGTCGAAAGGGGATGGGTTAGAAAGATAATTTTCCGATTGAAGGATTGTTGTCTGGGCAACCCCAGTGGATCTAGAAAACCTATATTTGTACATTTTCATATTATTATTAATACTATCGGTAATGTATCGATTAAAGTAGGCTTTGGATGTACATAAGCCATTCAACAGTACAATTATAATTTCCTTGCCTCTCTCACGAAACACAACCTGACATCCAACACTACAATAAGTCCCTCTTCAATTTCGCATACTTCCTCCCTTCATTCCGTCCAACATTACTATCCTATTCCTACCCCTTCCTCGTTTGATTAGCGTTATTCCATATATAACGGTCTTCAAAATCCCACCAATCGGTAATTAAAACGCTCTGCATCCATCTTTGCTACCTTCTTCTGTATTCTCCCAACAATCCCCTCTCCTCCCGCGTCATGCGTAGCAATTCCTTGTTTGTTATTTTTTCCGTCACCTTCTCCATTCTTCTCCTAAGTCATATTTCAAAGGGCGCCAATCAACGCCTATCATCCTGTTTCAATGACCATTTTTCCACTCCGAACATAGCTACGCTGCACATCAAAGTTTTTAACGAGCCTTTTCTTAACATCCCTGTCTTCAATTCCCTCCAGGTGAAAGCTTCTTTGCCCAAAGCAATCTTTTCCTTATGTCCCTACTCCTTAGACCATTTTGATCTGGAGCACTTCTGAGATTGGTAAACTGTTCCACCCGATCTAGATTATAAACTCCTATTTTAATATTCAACTTCGTTTCTTTTTTTTCGTTTTTAATATTCAATCTCTTTCTCAGAAAGCGCATAAACTTTGTTTTTTGCATTTATTTTTCCGATGCACTCAGCAATCCTTGCAACCTCGTGGCAGACTGGCAAACTGAAGCTTATTTTCATATATAAACAAAATTTACAACATAGCATTCACACGTTCCCATACCATACACATTACACAAGTCCTTCATGAAGTAACTTCAGATTACTTTTCTCTTCTTTTAAATTTCAATTGTAACTCAATGCGCATTGGAATTAAAGAACCTAATTGTAACTGCGAATCTTCCTTTAAACACCTTTCATTAGACTTCTCATTTATTGGGCATATCAGTAGGAACATTTCAACACGGTAATGATTAATTGCAAAAAAATGTCAATAGGCCACGATAAATTCTGCCAAATTTCCTATAAATTCCACTGATTTTCCTATAAATTCCACCAATTTTCCTAACCCCTGCTTTTCCATCCTCCCGAACTCATCGGGACACGGTGTCGTGCCCTTCGAGATTTCGTCAAATCCTGAAACCCATACCGTAAATAAATATGCAACGCCTAAGACAACGAGACTGAAAAGGAATCCAAAGCTTACCGAAACTTCAAATTGGAGGAAAAAATAAATTATCGCCGTTCTGTTTACTTTATATTTCTATTTCTGTTTATTTTATATTTCTATTTCTGTTTATTTTATACTTCTCGTTCTGTTTATTTTTGGGAAAGTATCACTCGGTCTCTAATTAAGATTATCTTCTAAAGACGCTGAGGTTTTATTTCCCTCTTAATGTCGCGGTTAATCATATGCCATTCGTGAATCGTTCCTTGCCTCTCTTCCTCCTGATTTTTCCCTTCCTTCAATTTTCTGGACCACATACCACCTACTCCAGGTGTAATTTTGGATTTTATAATTTGAAGGAGAGAGAGCTACTATTCTAGTCACAGGTTTACATTTTTCGTAGGTTAGCTACCCTACAGAAGCTATTCATGTTGTTACCGGATGCTCAAGAAATATATTGATAACCATCCGATTTTCTCATGAAATGAAAATATAATCATGAGTCATCTCATGCTCGCTGCATTTAGTGAAAATTTATACTTATATATTAGCATACACTTGGTTTACTTCCAAATGGAAAGGAATACACTTTTATACAGTTTTATTTTGACTTCATCTACATAAATACCCTGCGAGCCACCAAAAAAGGTGTGTGGCAGGGGGTGTAGCACCAGGAGGGAAGGGTTAGGGATGAGGGGGTTGGGGTTTATTCAAATAGGTGAGGAAAAGTGGGAGGAACCTGTAAGAAAAAAATATGCAAATAAAAACATATGCATACACACATATACATACATATGCATGTATACATTGAAATATATACATATGTATGCATATATATCCTCGCGCAGTCCCTAACCTGTACATTAATACTTATTGTAATGAACTGACTCCTGGGGAATTTCGACTACAAGCATTCTGGTCTCTTATCGTCCTAGGAAAAAATGACATGCTAAACCTGTCAGTCTTGCAGTCTATCTCTCTAATCTTATATTCGTGATCCCTTTGACCGTAATACGTTGGGGTTCGTATTATATCCTTGATGTCATCGGAGAAGGGCCCATCTTTAAATATTTTTAATAAGTTTAATCTATTTTTTCAAGAATCTGCGGGAGATGCCGCAACAGTAACTTTAACGGAGTCATCCGCTATGTGTGCATTATAATGCAACAATTTCAGAGAGTAAAAATCATTCGCCTTGACCGGGATTTGAACCCGGATCCCTCGATATCCGGCCGAGTTTTAACCTCGTGGACTGTGGCGCCTCGCGCACGACTACGAATGCGTGTGACATTGTATGTACGGTATTTCGTCACAACATTTTGTTCCTTTAAAGCCCCCAAAATTTCAGAGAAGTTTAATCTATATTGTAAACGCCGCTGTGAGAGAATCCCAACCTAATTTGTCTAGCAAAGTGGATACGCTGCTACGTTGGTCATAACAATGTTTGACAAATCTAGCCCCCCTCCGCTGAACTCGATCTAATTCCGAAATCAAATTTATATTTTGAGGATCCCATATACTGGCAGCACTCTAGGTCTTCTTAAGCACACATTCATATTTGGATATACCCCCGACAAATAAAAATAAATTTTCCGCCGGCATTCGCATGCATTTTAATATCTTCATCCATCCAACCATTTTTCGTGGACATTCTGCCAAGATGTACACAATATTCTACTTTTACGTCTTCCTTCGTCACTCATACGGGTACCTTTCTAAGTTCTAAAATCTTCTAATTTTTCCCGACAAACTAACTAACGCCAGAAAGTTGAAACTTCTGAGATTTTTCAAAATAACCTCCTCGTGAACGTGCGAATTTGTCACAATGTCGTCGTCATCATTTCATAGCCACCGAGAACGCTTCTGTCAGGATCCCTTTTGCCCACAGGAAAATTTCTGGCGGTCCATGGTCGAGGTTTATTGGGTTCGTTGGCCTATTTTACACAATATCACGCACCCACGAACGCACATTTTTCACATCCCTTAGACCCCCACATCTCACTCAATCGACGGTGAATTACGTAGTTGGTGTTAAAATACGCGCGTGGAGAAACCGGATGATTATACGCCGTTCTTGTGCACTAAATGACGCCAATTTAAGCAATGAAAACGCTTCTCACACTCTCGACATCTGTACGAATCCTGTGCAATTTAAGGTTTAGTCATCTATGTCTTGCATTCATAAAGAGTGCCCGCGTATTATATGCTCAACTACATCTGTCTGTTTACTCCCAGTCCCGAGAAAAAAATTGGTGTATGTTAATTAGAAGGCACCCTGTTCACTATGCAACCATTCTTCCTATTCCCCTTATTAAACGCTGTCAGCTATCGAATTAGGCGCATTTACCCTCAGTTTTATCTTACAACTGACTTTTAATAATCAAACCACTTTGCTACTTTATTATTAAAAGTCAGTATGAAGATTATATTACCCTCAGTTTTATCTTACAACTGACTTTTAATAATCAAACCGCTTTACTACTTTATTATTAAAAGTCAGCATGAAGATTTTCCACCAAGTTACGCCAGAAACTGTTTTATTTATCTTACAATATTATATTTTATCCAAATTATTTCACTAAATCCATCCAAACCCCCGTTCAGACCTGCTAGGCTCGCAGCAAGTAATTCTGCATGTTCGACGAATGGAAGAACGATTACATTAACACTTAAGAGTAATAACTTCTATCATTTTAATGCATCCATCTCTCTCTCTCTCTATCATACTTATCCGTAAAACGTTATTTTTTAAGTGAAAGTGCGAATAGTCTCTCCCGCAAATATCTGCGTACAATCTTTTGCGAAGGTTGGAAGATCATCTGAACTGTCCAATTCTTTAGTAGTTGGCTCTGCCGTCCACAAACAATCGGCTTCGAAAAAATGTGGCCTGCGTGTGTTAGACTAATTGCATTCTCACGCGCGTACTAAGTGGATGTGACTGATCTTGATGTGAGCTCACGCCTCCATGGACGCCTTCCTCTATATTCCCGCTTTTACGAGTACGTGACATAACTTGCTCCATTCTCACACAACAGTTACGGCAGGCATCAAGGGCGTGGGTAATTTTCTTGTCAGCGTCGTAGCTCACGTGGCATTTGAGTAGAGTGGGGGGCATATATGCGACAAGATATACTGTCACTCAGCCAAGCAGATTAAGACGTCGGAAGTGTAGGAATAAGTCGACAAGGAAATCGAAAATGATTGATAACACATGAGCGATGTCTTAGTAAGTTATTGCATTAAAACTCAAGACATTTCCCTCGCTACCCTATGTGTAACAGTGGGTTAAAGACAACATTTTTGGGCTTGACATGTCCGTAAACCAAATCGTAAGCTTCTAAATTTGGTTTCGCGAGTAGATTTATTTCAAGTAGAAAAATTGTTTTATGTATCGTGTGGGAAAAATCCTTTTCTGGGAAAACTGCTCTGTATTAAATGAAGTGTGTTTAGCGTGATGTGGTAGAACGCTCTTTTATAAATTAAGGACATACTTTGTACCGTTCATTTAGCTCATGTAATATACAGCAGGCATTTCGACCCATGTACATCATTATCAGGTAAACGTCTGCAATTCAATTAAAATACTCGTATAGATACATATGTATATGCGTGTGTGTTTTTTACATGAAATATTGAATTATTTAACTTTTACTCATCTGCGAGCATATTTTAATTCCCGAGTACACATTCTCATGTTTTCATCATTCGATAAATGTATAGTATAGTGTGTTCTTCATTTATGGCACTTTTTTTTCAATACTCTTTCCCAAAACAATTTGTTCACAACGTATCAGGCATGATAACGATATGGGTTGACACCGGTCGTATTCCGAAAGAAATGTTTAACGATTAGTTTTACACAAAAAAACATTAAGTCAATGCAAATATTCACGATTTTGTTCTACATTTAGAGCCTCCTTAGTGGGTTTATAACCGAGAACTATGCAGAAATATTTTTGCCTCTACTCAGTGCACACCCTGCCAAAAACAAGTCTAATCTTTAGTATTCCATCCCCAATTAAAATTCTCTGCATCAATTTTTTTACTGCCTCATTTGGATTTCTCCAAATAATCCGCTCTCCTCTCTCACCATTCGTAATTACTTCGATTATAATAGTCGATATGATTTAATTGTATTTTAAATCTTAGACTCTTAGATTTTAGATCTTAGTATATTTTGCCATCTATGATGCAACAGTTTTTACTGACTTTAATTTATTCATTATAAATTTAGTAATTTTTTAAACACATAATTTACTGGACCCATCAAAATGTGAAATTGGCCTTACTAAAATTGAACAAAAAAACCAACTGAAGTACTCGAATATTAATAGATGGTATTCTTCAGAATATCTGGAAATTGCTCAGTCGAGCGATTTTTTTCCTGCGGAAATGTATCGTTTGGAAGATTATGATTGTGGTTTAATGTTTTTAAGAATAGTGTTGAACCCCACTGAACTACAGAACCTGTATGTTAAAACTCGATGAACCCGTTTTGAACTTTTTACTGAAACGTTATCATGAATGCAAACGTTGAATCATCTTACTCCCGATATCTTATTCCCTTATAGTAAAATCTGTATTTTTTTCGGAAAGCTTTAATGGGTATTCGTTGGAGCTGTATTTCCCTCCAACAGCAGCGAATATTGGCAACTTTTAAGTGGGGAAGGAAGGGGCATTTTAAAATACGAATGAAATCATTTAATAGTCTTTTTGTCTTCAAATAAAGTTGAATATATTGTCAAATTTAAAAATAATTGCAATAGTTCAATTTACACTCTACAGTAGGTAATTTTATGCTCGGGGGACAGTAGGCAGTCAAATTTTTGTCGGACATATAAGTAATATTCATTTCGAATTAAAGAATTATCATTTCCCGTTCCTTACTTCTGGTTTGGTGAATGCAATATCGTCATTTCCTAACGTCTCTGCATGAATCGAAAAGTGTCGCTTATTCACCTTTCAGAAAAGAGTAACTTTAGTCCTCTTTCTGGGTTGTTCCTTGTCTTATCCACCCCAGGAGACACCTTGGTCGAATGGAAACTGTCGCAAAGACTTTTCATATGTTTGCGTATCCCCGTCTGCTTTGTTTCAGTTCGTCCAGGGCTCAAAGTCTCCCGCACTTTTGGTAGATCTAAAAAAAAAAACATTTTTTTTAAGACCGAGCAAACCGTCATCTCGATAGTAGGTAAATGATATAAAAATTTAATGAAAAAAATCCGTCAAAATTTCGGACCTGTTGGAGGGTCGACGATTTTTTCTCGGCCATTGTTGTTTCCCATTAGGATAACACGTTCGAGGGGTAGACAGTCTCGCCAAGCCCGCGCCCCTGGCCACCTGGATGACCGTAGCGTGCTCGCAGTCACTCAGTGCTGGAGTGGAAGGATTGAAAGAAGTGGATATGGAAGTATCAATTTTTAAATAATCACCCCAACAGCTAATTATTTTCATACTGCTACGTGGACGAGTTTTCGAATCACTTATATTGCCTGAATCCATTTAGTTTTCGAATAATCAGTCACCCAAAACCTGCCTACGAAATCTTATTCCCATTCGTACAACATTTGAGCTCCTTTTAACATTTGGTCTCATGATTGATGACCACAAAAAAGTGCACATTTAATAAAACCAATCATATCAATCCATATGCCAAGCAGACGACGTGTGCTTGGTTGTAAGTATCAGTAGTAATGAGTCAAGTACATTTCTTCCTGTAATAAGACACACAACTGGAATATAGCCTAATTATGCTCGTCAATGATTGTTAGTAATTTATCTTAGAAACCATGCGTTACCTTCACTGGTCACTCTGTGGTGTGTCATTTGTAACTCGGAGTGACTTTCTCACTGTGATTGTTGCCCCATTGTATCCATCGTCACTTTCCACTTAATCTGGACTTAATTCATAAAGTTCTGTAGATATGACCAGCGTTTAAGATAATATATATCTGATGCTTTCAAAATCTGCTAATTACTTTTTATTCTAGTACATTATTTTGCTAGTTTTCCCTTAAGTTCGTTTTTAAGTTGCGAAACGAAAGGTGACAGGGAGTCACATCTTCTGATTAACATCAAAGGTGATGCACTTTCTTACCTATTGCCACTTTGTCACAATCTTGTAACTGCGCTATCTTATCACTGTTCCAAGGCCATCGCATTGCTTGGAGGAGCACAAGACTAATAATGAAGATGAATTTTCCATGCGAAATTGTAAGAACCCTCTTATCTCTTAATATGGCGCAACATGTTGAATTCATTAATTCTTAGTTAACCTCGAAAGGTCTATGGTTTGAAACAATAGAGCATTGCTCTATCCATCTTGTACCGGAGGCATCCAAAATCTTAGTCTTTTGGAAGTTGTGTCGCATGAAAAAATACCAACCCTGGGAACACCTCGCCATTGTTGTGAGGCTGGAACATTAGCATATAAGCGTAAAGAATTAAGAAATATTATTACAAGTAGTAATCTCTCGTTTAAGGTAGTTTTTTGATGGATCCAATGCCTGTTGGACTACATATTTAAGTCCCACCAAGCACAAACTAAGTAAATACTTAAAAAAACTGCAGAAGATATGCCACGACAGTAACTTTAACGGAGTCATCCGCTAACGTGCATTACAGTCCAAGCAATTTCAAAGTATATTAATCATTTGCCTTGACCGGTAGCTTAATTGGCTAAAGCTAAAGCTCTCGACAAGATATTGAGGGATCCGGGTTCAAATCCCGATCAAGTCATGCAAGAAATTATTGCATTGTAATACATAATAGCGGATGACTCCGTTACTTTCGCGGTATATACGGAATGAGGAAAATTAAAAAAAATTAATTTCATAGTACCCTGCCAGCCTCCGCTTGGTTTTATGGCAGGGGGTGATTACACACCAGACCACTTTTGACCCAAAATACTTTACCCCTCTAGGGCGTTCGGACATCGTTATTATGATCTCTTATCGTTCGTGGGTAAAGTGGCATCTTAAATCTATGTGCTTCGAGATATTCTAATTCTGTGCTAAAGGGAATGCTAAAAAGATCCTACACTATATCTGTCTAATTTTATTTTCATAGTCTCTCCTACCGTTGTACGATGGGGGTAATAATACATTTTTAACTTATTCACTAAAGAGACATCCTTTCAATTCATGCAAGAGCTTTAATCTTTAATTTTACCATCGCTCAGCGAGTGACTCCCAACTTAGCTCCTCTAATAATTTTTGTACGCTATTAAGTTTTAACCTTTTCGTCATTTACCAAATACTCTTCTGAAAAATCTTAATTTTTTGTTAGCTTGATCCTCGTATACATTTCACCCAGGAGAGATCGTGAGTGATGGTAACGCTTAAGTATTTAATTGAGTGTACACTTTCTATTTTGGTATTACTGATACAGTAGTTGTTCGTGAAATAATTGCTCTTATTCCCGAATTTTTTGAGTAAAATTCTAATTACCAAGTGTCACACTAACGTTTTATAGCATTCAAGTCATCTGCTAAAGCTACTTTATCTTCACGATTATGGAAATCTCTGTAAACCTTTGCATCGTCGCCAAACAAACGTGTGTTACTATTGACCATAGAGTCAATGTCTTTTAACGTAAAGAAGAAATGAAGGAGGCCCGATAACGCTTCGCCGTATATCGAACATCCTATGGCGCTGAACTACCTGAGCTTGATAATTATACTTTCTTTGTTATTTTAGTGAAATGACCACTAAATATAAAAATATTAAATTTTGTGAACTTGTAATTAAACGGTTATTATGATGATTATCAACAAATTGATGTTTTCGTACGCTTCATCCGTACTACCGCGTTACAAGCTCGTGTTCTCCAGTCGGTGTTAACAGCATTACAGCTCACCAGACCAAGAAATGCGCTGGGCTCCATTCCTACACAACCATTCACTGGAATAAAATCAGAGTCGAATGCCAGTGACCAGCTGTAACGCAACGACAAAACTGTGTAGTATGATATTTATTATTGACAGCAAGTCATTTAATATACATATGCTTAGCATGGGACCCCTATGTCCGTGGACATCTGCTCGGCGTCCCCATCCTTTAAGGCAGCCCTGTGCCAACCTCCCGAGCGTGTTTTCCTTTATGAAATATTTTAATGAAATGGCCCCACGTGTCCAAAGTCTTTTGACACTTGTGTTTTTAGGTCATTTGGCAACTTCCTAAGGGAGATGACTTGCTTCTCGGGAAAAATATTACTTTTGGGCCAATCTAAAAACTACCTCCATCTGGGTCGACCTACGCGGGCCACACGCTGCCTATCCAACACGTACGGACCGATCCCTTTAGCCAGGGCGCAGGGATTAGGGGGTGATGGAAAGCGGCTGGGGGAAGGCCTGTCCGTCTTTGGAGAGCGAGCGGTCGGTCAGCGGGACGTGGTCGTTTCAATCCCGAAACGTTCTCTTTAAGTGCTCCTTAATCCTCTCGTCCGATATATTCGGGCCGCTCTCGCCACGCCTTGCTTGACAGACGGCGCCAGCGAACGTCGGAGAAGGAGCGGTTATGAATGACTTGCGGACTTATATATTGGCTGTCGGTTAAAAGCTGTCAATTTGGGAAATAAATTCCGTGATGTTTATGATTTTTTTCAAAGTTTTCTGGAAGTGTCCAAGGCCTACATTTAATAGATTGACTGCACACGATGATGCCCATGATAATGATAATGATAACCCATGAGTTCATTTGATTGAAAAGGAAAAACGGTGACGCAAATTATAAAGTGTATAAAAACAAATAAAACGATGTATATGTATATATATGTTATTATTATTATTATAAGGTAATCTCCCGGTAACGGTAGGTTTTTCGATGGAAACAACTAACAAATAAATATTTTCAGCATCCCACTGCTGACCAATACGACCTTCATTGAAAAGGAAAAACGGTGACGCAAAATATAAAGTTCGTAAAAACAGATAAAACGATATATACATACGAGAGGTTATAGAATAAATCATAGAGAAGAGTCATTTAGAGAAAATAAAATACATAATAACCAGGATGAGAATAGGGATACGCTAATAGAAGACGACGTAGATTTTTCCGAAACATATTTGAGTGAGGAGGGTGAAGGCGATCATCGTGTCCCAGGTATACTGAAAAAGGAATTCGACAGATCTGCCAAAGACCTAAACAAAAAAAATTCGCCTGGAGTGGAAAAGTCAGCGGAGAAATTAGCAAGGCACTTGAGCGCGCCCTCGGGCAAAGCCAAGGAACGTCTGCTTGGAATGATAAAAAGATACAGGTAGATACGAAAGTGGAAGGCTACCGGAGGACGAGAGCAGGTAGAACAGTTTACGTATCTCGGAAGTGTTTTGGACCAACACGGTCGAAGTGGTAGGGACGTAAGGAGAAGAATTGACGGGGAAGATTGATGAAAAAAGAATGATGACGGGGACGTTTGAGTAGGGAGGTTAGACTAGACAAGACTCGTCAAAACTTTGATATGGAGCGTAGCTATGTACGGCGCGGAAACGTGGTCGCTGAAGCAGGAGGATAGAAGTAGGCTGGAGGCTTCTGAAATGGGGGTGTGGAGAAGAATGGAGAAGATGAAATGGACCGTAAGGAAAACAAATAAGGAAATACTGGGTGTGGTGGGCGAGGAGTAGGGTCTTTTGGGAGAAATCCTAAGGAGGCGGGAAAAATAGTTGAAGGGCGTATTGGTCGGCAGTTGGATGTTGAAAATATTTACTTGGTAGTTGTGTCCATCCGAAAACCTACCGTTACTGGAAGATTACCTAACAATAATATTATATAAATAAATATCTACTTATATATCGTTTTATCTGTTCATATGAAATTTATATTTTGCGACACCGTTTTCCCTTTTAAATGATGGGCGTATTGGTAGGCAGTTGGATGTTGAAATTATTTATTTGGTAATGAAACTAGATGATACTAGACTCAAACGCTCGGTGTGCCTCTCATCTCTCCATCCTTGTTTTCGCCAAAAATGCTATCTAACACTTCGCCCAAGTCCTCCGGTAGTCTTCCACTTTCGTATCTATCTTTTTATCATTCCAAGCAGACAGACGTTCCTTGGCTTTGCCCGAGGGCGCGCTCAAGTGCCTTGCTAATTTCTCCGCTGATTTTTCCACTCTAAGTGAATTTTTTTTTGTTTAGGTCTTTGGCAGATCTGTCGAATTCCTTTTTCAGTATACCTGGGACACGATGATCGCCTTCACCCTCCTCACTCAAATCTGTTTCGGATAAATCTACGACGTCTCCTTTTAGCGTATCCCTATTCTCATCCTGGTTATTATGTGTTTTGTTTTCTCTAAGTGACTCTTCTCTAGTTTGTATGTTGATTCGATATTTCCCCTCGTAATATTTTTTTTTTGATTTCTTTGCATCGTTTATACGTTAATCCACATTTCTTTGCCTTTTTTTGAAAATTCTTATTTAATATGTCGTCTTCATTTAATAGGTTCGTGTATTTCCTTATTTATTCGACAACCTCTCTTATATGCTTAGTTATTTGTTACCCTGTTATTCATTCTCTTAAAAGTAAACTCTTTATTTTAATAGTTTTACCTCCATTGTATTGCTAAACGTCTAGCTTTGATTGCTCTGTTCTATGTCTGGTGCAAATTCCTCCCAATGAGAATGTTGGTCGGGCCACCGAAATATTTAAAAACCAAAACCGTGCTTCTTTATTTTGTGTTTCTAAGTTTTATATGTCATCGTCAGGCTTGTGACTTACCTTATATATAAACACCTAGATAGCAAGTTATTCTTATTTTGGCGTTGGAAACATTCCGGCCAGTTTTGGTAAACCTGCTGTGCATGTACTTCTGGTTCGGTTCAAGTTTCTTGAACTTGAGTGGGAACAATTGTCTCCTTTCATTAAAAGAACGTTAACCTCGACTAGAACTTTTTCATATGTAAATTTATAAAAATGTGATCATATTACAGGTATATCGAGATGGACTAAGTGAAATGACATTTTTGTTTGACAGTTCTGAATGATTTATGTAACTGTTTTTCCGTTTAAAAGTAATCTTACCTTCCTTCCTCTTCTCCGCTTATCCGACGTTCTCCCTACTATCATTTATTGCCTGCACAAGACCTGAGTTTGCATTCTTAGAGATAACCTTCCACCAAAAAAAAAATCTTTTAAGCATCGTTTACCGCCCACCCAAGGTGACCTTTCTTCCGACTTGGAAGAAGAAGCCTTATAATCCCACATTCCGAACTATGACCATGTTACCGGTGACTGCAATGCCAACTTTCTTTCCTCAACTTGTGGCCCTAAAGCAATTACTAACTGTATGTCATACCTTGTCCTTAGCATACCTCCCCTAGAAACTACCCATCATATAACTTCATCAGCCACATGGCTTGATGCAATAATTACAGCCAACTCTGACAAAATCACAGCATACGGGCAACTGTCTTCCCCAGGAACATCCATGCATGATGTATTATTTTTAACATACTTAGATTGCCTAAATTTAAGCAGAAATTCATTCTTACTCGAGATTTCAAGTCAATGGACGACAAAGATCTAGTACCCGATACTGCTACCATTCCATGGCTGTCTATAGAGTTCATCGACGAAATAGATGAAAGAAGTAGAATATTTAATACGTTAACTAACTTTAACTAGGAGACAAACATGAACTGTTAAGAAAAAACAGACTGTCAAAACCACGCTCCCCATGGATAACAGATGAAATAAAAGCCTTGATGCGCAGGCTTAACGTAGCCTACAGCCTATTTAAAAACATAAAAACGAAAACGTATTCAATGTCTACAAAACTGCGTTACAAAACCAAGTAAGTCATCAGAAATTCCAAAATCAGATATGCCTTCCAAATATCTAAAGGACCCCATCACAAATTTGGAAAAGCTTAAAGCACCTTGGTGTCGGCAAAACTAAAAATCCTTATTCCCTACCTGCTGACATTTCTCCAGACGATCTAAACCGTTTATCACAACCTCGCCGACGGAAATAGATCTTGATGCCAAAAATTAATACTTATACAATTTGAATAATTCTGGGCCAACTCCAGTTTCTGATGCAAGCTCATTCAAAATTTCTCCCGTTACACAAATGCAAGTCCTTCCGGTCTCTAATAATTCATAGGGCTTTCGGAGGTTTTTCACACTCCCTTTCTCTTTGTGGGTGTTTTCCTGCATGGGTTTTTACTAGGTGAGCAATGCCATGCTCTCCCTAGTTTTCCCACAAATCCCATTCTTTGCTCAGACTTTTCCTATTTTATTGTTCTATTATTCCACTGTCATTTACTTTGCGTGTGTGTGTATGTTTAGGTGTATACTTAATTTATATATGTACGATATACTCGTATATGTATGAATATATGGATGTATCAAAGTAGTAGGGACGTAAGAAGAATTGCGCTAGGCAAGGAAGCTTTCTCAAGGAGGAGTGAGTTGATGGCGGGGACGTTGAGTAGGGAGGTTAAGATAAGACTCGTAAAAACTCTGATATGCTATACTATATAAGCATATATATATGTTATATATGCAATATTAGCTATGTACGGCGCGGAAACGTGGCCGCTGAAGCAGGAGGATAGACGTTGATTGGAGGCTTTTGAAATGTGGATGTGGAGAAGAATGGAGAAGGTGAAATGGAAATGGAAAAAATGAAGGTGAAAGGAAAACAAATGAGGAAGTACTGGAGATGGTGGGTGAGGTGAGGGGTTTGTTGAGAGAAATCCTATGGAGGCAGGAAAAATGGATGAAAGGCGTATTGAGCGGCAGTGGGATGTTGAAGAAGGTAATAGAGGGGAGAATGTTGGGCAAACGAGGAAAGGGCAGGAACAGGATAGGGATGTTGGACGGGATGAAGGGAAGAAAGAAGTACACAGAGATGAAGAAGGACCTGATGCAGATTAGGTTATTGGGTTTTGTTTGGAGTTACAAAATGTTTATTCGATAGTTGTGGCCATCCAAAAAAACCTACTTCAACCGGTAGATTACCTAATAATATATGGATGTATATATAATTTTTTTCGATGTGCAAATCGGTGCATAATGTATGTCTGTCTATCTATATGTAATTCTGTGTATGTATGCTTGTAATTATAAATTTTATGCCAAATATAGTATGTATACGACGATGGGTTAAATGAAAGAGGAGACCATTTGGTCTCAATTTCGCCCAAATAAAAACCTCTATCTATCTGCCTATCTTCTATCACGGTTTTCATCATCACAGTACATTTTAATATTTCCTCATAGCACCGCTTTTTCTGCCTTGTTCTACCTTGAACAACTTCATCTCCTCACCAATTATAACGAAGACTTCGTTGTTATTCATTTTCTCCGTCCAACTCATTTCCTTCATTCCCACACCTCAGAAGCCTCTAATCTTTGCTCATGTTCTTACTTTTGAGAACAGGTTTCCGAACCAAACGGCGCTACGCTCCACATTTATGTCTTTACTAATCTTTTCTTAACGTCTTCATTTAGCGTACATGTCATGAATGCCTACCTTTTTGCGATTGCTTCGTTCGCCAACGCAATCCTTCTCCAAATGCCAGTATTATTGCGTCTATCCCAATATGAAAAGCTCCACCCGCTTAAAATTATACTCTCCTCCATGCATGTGTTCAATTCAATGTACATACTTTGAATCTCATTCATTTCGTTTTTTTCATGATTTATCTTCGTTCAATCCATAAATAATAACTGAAATTCCTCGGCTGTGTGTATATCTCTTGCCATGCCGATTCGTCTACAATTCTGATTTATAAACTGTGCCATCAATCGGTTGGTAAACACTGGAATTGCTCATTTTCTTTAGAATTACGAGAAAAAGTGGGAGAAAAGGCTGACTTTGTGAAAGCAGGAAATTTAATGTGCGAATTAGGAATGCTTTATGGAAGTCGGGAATTCCCGATCGGACCATTATATACTTATGTGGTTGTGAGATCTCTGTTCAAGTTAGGCGTTGACCATTGCGTATGTTGGCTTTAGCATAAACCGAAACTGTATGTAGTTTCGGACTGACTTCGACAATACCGTGGAAAGTGAAGCAATTGGGGATGATTCACACAAAAAAGATACAAAATTAGATTCCAAACACCTGTGTGAAGTCTCATAAAATTGAACGGTAAGTTCTTCGGGTTAAAAGCCGGAATGGGAATCCATAAAATGAATTGCTACCTTGTTTTATCGTAGTCATTAAAAAGCACTGGCGATAATGAACAGTTCTGCCTTACTCCCTTGCTTATCGCTGTATAACCCAATTTTCCCGCCCACTCGACCCTCCACATCGCTGCTTTCTTGAAATCCACGAAGCACCTGAGGCATTCTGGTTGTATTCTCTATTGCTTTCTGTTAATATTCTCATTAAAACTGCTACTTCACTTGTTCCTCTTCCCTTCATAAATACAATCGTATTCTCGTCTAAGCTGTTGTTTGCTGCCATTGTGTACTTTTATCGTGCCGTATCCACCTGATGATTATCAGTAGTACTTTGGCCACGAGCTAACGTAAATGCTATAGTATCACGTCCTGTCCCATTACTCTTAATCAGGATGGAATTAAATTTCCCTTAGTGAAGTTTTCTAGCTTAAAACCGTCATATTGTTAACTAAGAATAAAAAACTATTTTAATCACAAATATAAAATACCTGATTTTAATAAAAAGGAATTATCATTAAGGGTTAATATTAAATATATAACAAAAAAATCGTACGAATTAAGGTAGAAAAAAATTGGAGGTTACTGTACCTCTAATTTTTAATGAAATACCTTAAGATTTAAGGATGTTACAGTCAGTAAATGCTGTGAAAGGGAGAATAAAAGACTGACCATTATACAGAATGGATTAGGGTTTGGAAAAAAAACGTTCCGCAATACGAGCAATTGCTTGTTCGTGAATTTTTGGGCAAAAACAATACTGTAACGATGCCCCAGCCTCCATATTCGCCAGATATGGCTCCGTGTGACTTTTTCCTATTTCCAAAAATTGAGGGAACCTTGAAGGGCCGTAGTTTTACAGCCGTAGATGACATTAAAAGCGCATCGCTGAAAGAACTAAAGGCTATCTCAAAGATCGAGTTTGAGAAGTGTTCCGGGGATTGGAAGATGCGCTGGCACAAGTGCATAATCTCAAGTGGGGACTACTTTGAAAGTGACACCATCAATTTATAAGAATAAATAAATATTATTGTCCGAAAAATTAAAATTCCCGTTAATTTTTTTAACACACCTCGTATACGTAGCTTTTTAATTGCAACACTTTAAGCTATCTTACTTTTTTGTGGCACCTGCTGTCAATCCAGAACTGACTGGCTTAGCAGGACCAGAGAGAGTATTCCATTTGTAAATTTTTAATTTATACAACTGTTGAATATAATGGAGATACTATGGTTATGATAAAGGGGTCGCGGTAGTCCAGGGGTAGAGCGTTGGACTACTGGGCCCCGGGTTCGATTCTCAGGCAAGGCACTCTGGGCACCTGTAGCTCTACCCAAGCTATGTGATTTTTCGGGTACCAGATCTTCCTGGGAAACCATAACTGGCACATGGAAAGGAACTAGCCCCCTACCCTGATACGTGAATTTCACACGCCGGGCTTAGTACTTGGTGAACTCTACCATCACCTGCCAAAACGACCTTCGGGTTGAATACTGTGTTTATAGATTTTTTTATATGATAAAGATTGTAAATGTATGTTGCATTGATTGTCTTATTTATTGAAAATCATATCGATAAAGATTATACTACAATTGTAAATTATACATAAATAGAAATAAAATTAAACATGTTTGGCTCTGACCACATTTTAACGGGGGGGAAAAAATATTCAAAAGAGATAGATTCCAACCAACGCTTGGTTTAATTTTTTAGGAATTGAGTGCATTCCAAACAGCGAGGAATCCCTTTAATTGTAATTTCTCATTCATGCAGCCGGAATGAAAACCTAGCAGTAATTTAGCTTGCGACAAAATGAATTGTCGCCAGCATCCAAGGCACAACCATTACATTTTGCCTATATATTAGGATAACCCATTGAAACCACAATAGTACACGAAATTTGAAAAGTGATTCCGAATGAAATATAGCTAGCAGATGACTATTTTCTACTGAAACTTTCTTAGCAGTGGTAAACTAAATGAGCCAAATGCATGTTTTTCTTGGATCATTAGTTACACATTAATGCTATTCAATTTAAAATGTGTTAGCAAATTCATACTTGTGGATACGTAATGTGTGGTAGTAATTTATACTACTGCCAACACTTCCTACGATTTATATTGTGTGGTACCTAATAGACATACTTATGTACTTAACAACATAATGGGAACATATTACCTTATAATGCATTAACATTTTTTAAAAAATAGGTATACTGGAGTATTGTCTTAATCCCAATGCTTGATTGCAGCCAAAAAAAGCTAACACCTATCTAAATTAAATGAGGATGCATTGATTCTGGTTGTTGATTCCTGATTCCCTTGATTCTAAGAGAGATGGAGAACCACAAATTGAAATTCTTGAGAGAATTTTTAAAAATTATTAGTAATAAAGTTTAGAGGCTGCCTGAAACAAAGTAAATACTGGATGATGTTACATTATGTCGTATTGGATAAATGAAACTATTTAAATTGTTGTTCATCTACATAATTATTTGCTTTTGATAGGTAATAACTTGAGGTATTAAGTGCTTCAATACTGACAGTCAGTTTACATTTGATTGGTGAATGTATTGAAATTCTTAAGCCATATTTAATAAAGAGTGTTAGTACATTTTTACATGCATAATTTACTGTGCAAAAGTCTTAATCGTATGTGATATTGTTAGATTCATTTGTAATGCATATGTGGAACAGGTATCATTGATTTTATTCTGATATTTCATCAGTGACAGCCATTGCAAGTTGGTACGTTCAGTATGCCCATGGCAAGGATAAAGATAACATACAAAGAGCATTCCTCTACTTTGAAATCCTGTTTTTCTCTGAACATATCATCAGCCAATTTCTAAGTAATGTTGCAGGCATGTGGGAAGTCTGTTTGTCCCTATTACACTGTTAGAATATGGTTTTGAATGTTTGAAGAGGGGAAACAATCCCTTTTAAGGGAAGAAAGGTAAACCCAGAGCTTCAGTCAATGCTCTTATAGTAAACATAGACTCCATCGCTGCCATTGTGACAGAAAATCATCAAATAGGATTAAGAGTACTATCAGAAAGATTGAAAATCTCATAGTGTGCGACCCAGTCAGTGGTAACAGAAAACTTATGCATGATAGGTTTGTGCGTGTTGGACTTCAAGTATGTAGTATGCACATACTGTATGTAATTTGTGCATACTACATATAGTACAGCACACAATATATGTAGCATGAGTACATAATTGCTTTAAGATTAATGTGCAAAATTTAACTTGAATTTCTAGATTTTCAAGAAGAACTTTATTTTGTATTATCATGTAAGATCATGTCATTAACTTTAATTTTTGATTGAGATGAAATTAATATTATGCCCTAAGAAAATTAGATATTTTAATGCCATACTGCATTCTTTTTCACTATTCCAAATCACTTCGGTAAAAGTCGCATGCCAATTGAATAATGAATGAAATTGTCACCCATAGTTGAGATAATGTTTAAGTGGAGGAAGAACTTTAAACTGGCACTAACTGAAATAGAACTTTCAACTGGAATAGGTAGAAATGATAGGAAGTAGCTGGCACCATGAAATAATTGCTATAACTGTCAAAAAGATCCTGGTGACCTATGAACCTTAAGGATACTCATTTCATTTCCCAACACTGAAATGAAAAGAGCTCCATCTTCCATTCTAGCTGAATGAATTACTCTTAAAAGAACTAACAAAGTAAGGAGTTGATATATTAGACCAAAGTAGCTGTTGACCCTCTTTTTTTCTGTAGATTTTTTATCACAATCATAATTGTTTCATGCTGTAGGTTCACTAATAAGGTAGATGTGCATGTGAACAAAGAAAGATATTTGAAACAAGACTCTAGGAATATAATGTGGTATCCACTTAAATAAATCGCATTTAACATGGATTTTGAAAAGCCTGATTTCATTATTTTCTTTATTTCCTTGTTTTCTTCAATAGTTATCCTCCTCTTGTAAAGCAGCTTAAGGAGATGATACTAAAAACACACAATCCTCCAAACTGGGAAAACACTGAAATATTGGTAACTACTGGCAGTCAAGATGGGTTAAGTAAAGCCTTTGACATGAGTTTGGAGGAAGGAGAGCCAGTGATTGTTCAACATCCTATTTATACTGGAGCATTGGCTACTGTATGTATATAACTCCCCAAATGGAAACGACATTGTGTGCATGATATTAGTTTTTAGTTGATGTTTCTGCTTAGACCTGCCTCTTTCTCAGGTGTCTTTTGCAAGCTATGATTTTTTGAGGCATTACTACTCATCCATGGCTCAATGTGGCTGATTTGATGAAGTTCACCATGAAACTGCTCTAAATCACAAGGATAACAAATTGAAGTTTTATTTTGTTTGCTCATTATTTTGTGTAATAATATGGAAATTTGATTTAGTAGAAGCAATGAATTGAATAAATCTCGGATAGAAATATGCAGTAATGAATAACTGATGGTAGCACTTTTCCACTTGATAAAATTTATTTTACGACCAGGTGTCAATGTATTACATCATCATCAGGTGTAATGCATCGAAATCCGGTCGTAAAATAAATTTTATCAAGTGGAAAAGTGCTACCATCAGTTATTCATTATGTTTGAATTCCACCACACCATGCCTGAAGCTACTCAATTTGAGAAATATGCAGGTTTAATTTTTTATAAATATAATTATGAAGATTGAATAAATAATAGATAATTTAAAAACAAATAATCAATTTGCATACAAATATTATAATTATAAATTAATATCTTCTCAATGAAATGTTGCAAATTTTGTATAGTATGATGTTGCTTTGCATTCATTATTATTACTTGGGGACAGTGAATCCATTCATGTGTTTTTATTTTAGTCCCAAGGAATATATTCATATTTGCTTTTAAATTTGTAATATCATTTAACCCATGTGATGGAATTCTTTTCTTCTCAGATAAAACCCCTTTGTCCTCAATTCATTTGCATTCCTGAAGATGAAAATGGAATGCGGCCTGATAAATTAAAGGAATCATTAGAGGCTTGCTTCAAAAATAAAAGTGTCAACGACAAGAGAGGTGTGCCTAAGGTAGGTGAATTGTAAAGCAAAATTGCACAAAATATATAGGTAATTATTAATGAAATTGTGAATGTTAACTGCTTTGCTTCCCATATTTAATTCATGATATGGTTTTATATCGATTTCACATATTCCAACATTAAATTTACTTTTATATTGTATATAATTATATACTTAGATAGCTTTTGAAATTGGACAGAATGCATTCATATCTCACATACATAATAGTATCAGTTAGTTTCATTTATGTATTTAGAGAGGTTTTAATGTAAACCTGTACCCAGGTTAATTTTAATCTGAAGGAACGAAAGACCCTGAAAAATTAGATGAGTCCAAAATTAGTTAAGTAAAAGATGAAAATATGATATTTTTGGGAGAACACAAAATATTTTTATTTTGCACCATTCACGCTTCCATCTTGGCCTGGTATAGAGATATTGAATAATAAATAAACACTTAGATAAACATCTAAATTTTTCAGATTTATTGATTGATAGCACATTGAATAACATAAAAACCATTGTCTTTGCACTATTTCCTCCTCCAGTTTTTCATAGTTCATCATACCCTTCCTCATGTTGCCCATGTTAATGATTCATTACCTCCTTTCTCTCCACTTCCCTAAGATCCTCTCATCCATCAGAGTCATCATTTTCATCTCACTACATGTCAATATCTTCTCTGTTACCTTTTTAAATTTTCATTAGTATTTACCTTAACAACTTAACCCCCCTCTCTATTAAGTTATTCCATCCCATACTGCTCATACAGATCCTATACTGAGCTCCAAACTGTTAGAAACGTCTGGATGGTTAATTATTTAACTGGATTTGGTTAGTTGACTGGCTAACTAAAAATGTACTGTCCATAAATTCATTTTATCAGTTTATCTGTAATTCCCTACCTACCCTTTGCCTTGCCGGACCTCAGCAAAAGTAGGTGAGATGTATACTATCCCTGAGATGGAAAACCATACTGACCACTGTAATTTATTAAAAGTTTGTTTGACAGGTGAGAGAAATAGTTAAGCCCTGAGGCATTGTAGTTTGAACATCAGGGTTGGAGAGCCATTTCTTTTCACCCTGCTGCTTGTAGTTGCTCAGGATGATCTGGTTTTCTAAATATCATACAGTTTGAGTAAAGCTGAGGGTTCACCTGTACTTGTACCCTTTTCCCTGTTTTATTACCAAGCCACCATCTAAGACTGAGGTGACAAAAAGGTTAACTCTGCCTCATCCCAATCCTTCCATCCTCTAAATCTTAAGTATCTGCCTGATTCACGTATATATTTTATTGTAGCTACTTTGGTTTAGTCAAGTTCATAAAAGCCCACTTAGCTTAAATGTAGGTTGTGGATTCAAGTTCATCTTGAGCTGGAGTGTGGTGTCAACTCTGGTGGTTCAATCCTCAGGAAATGTGATGGGAAGTTAAGAGGAGCTTATGGGGATACCGGGGGCAAACAGGCCACCTAAGATGTATGTTAAGCAAAAAATAATAATTAGATGCTAATCCTTCATGTCTAATCTTTATTCTACTCTAATGATCCCTCCCCCATCAAATGCCTGTATAAAATTCTTGAAGGAAAGAAGCATGCTTGCTTCAGAAATATACCTTTTTACTTATTCTAATGTTTAAAGTTCTATGCCCCTATAAATGAATGTTTCCCTAAAAGTCCTATGAGGTTGTTTTCCCGATTTCCAGATTTTATTTGTGGTCCAAGTACTATCAGTTGTTTGAATATGAAAGCAGTACCTTGGCCCAGGAGTCATGACCTCCCCTAATTAGTACAGATGAGTTCTGCCATCAACAATTAATCAGACCCTCATCTCGAAGACTATGTTTGCTATTTCAGTATAGATGTTGCATACTTTTTATTTTTATTCCGATAAGGGAGTCATTAATCAATTTTTTGAAAGTGTAAGCAAATAACTATCAATACAAGTATTATCATTTTTACAGCTCATCTACATCACTCCAACTGGAGGAAATCCAACTGGTACAGTTCTTCCTCTTGAAAGAAAGAAGGAAATTTATCAGCTGGCCTGCAAGTATAACCTGCTGATATTAGAAGATGACCCATATTATTACCTGCATTTCATGAATGTATGGCTAATATATTTCATTTATGTGAATTTGCACTTTGGGGATTAGGCAAAAATGATATACATGAATGATAATTTTTTTTCAGGAAAATCCCGTGAGTTTCCTATCAATGGACACAGAAGGGAGAGTTTTAAGATTTGATTCATTTTCTAAAATCCTTAGCTCTGGAATTCGACTTGGATTTGTAACTGGGCCAAAACAACTAGTCAAAATGATAGAACTTCATATGCAAGTTGGATGTCTTCACACTGCTTCCCTCTCACAGGTATGATGTTTCTGTAATTACTTTACAATTAACAATGGTGAATTATATGGTAACACCATATTATTATTATTATTAAAATGTACATGTGCAAATAGACAAATGTCAGGTGGCACACAAGTCCCAAGTGTTACAATAAACTTGCCTTGGAAAAATAATATGGTTTCTGAAATACAATCAACATCACAAAAGACAATAAATAAAATCAGTCAGAAAAAAGAAAAAAAAATACACTTTAAGGAAATTTCTAAACACCAATCTGAAGTACATAAAAAAAAAGAAAATCCCCATTTCATTAACATTTGTTTCCCAATCAACAAGAAAAAAAAATTAAGCTGTTACATTTGATTTTATACAACACATCAATCAAATGATTACAGAAGTTGTTTACATCTTTTCTTAAAAGTTTGGACTTTGTTAGGAAAGGGCTTAAAAATTTTTGCAGGTAAATTGTTCCAATCAACAATTGTTTTATTTAGAAAAGGAAGTTTTTTTTATTCGTTCTTTGTGCCCGGCATTTTACCTTAAATTTGTGGTCATTTCTCCCTATAAAATTTGGGTTCCCCGCCTCTTTCCTTAGATCTGCCCAAGCCTTCTCCCCATTCAGAATGCGGAACATTCCACAAAGTCTGCTTACTTTCCTTCTAGTTTGTAAAGGTTCCCAGCCCAGCGTTTTTAGCATGTTAGACACACTATCCATCCTCCTATGCTTCCCCAGTACATATCGGGCAACCTTTCTTTGCACCTTTTCTAGTTTTTTGATTTGTCCTTCTTCATGAGGGTCCCATACTAGAGAAGCGTACTCCTATTCTTGATAAATGCTTAGTTTGCTGAAATCTTCTCTTAGAATATACATGACTATTAACTCCACTATCACTGTTCATTCTCTCATGATATTTTATTTGGATAACTTGTATTTTTCATGAGAAATCAATGTAAAGAGCAATAAGCAATTATATGATGACACAAACCACAAGATCATAATATAGTACTAGGGTAAATCAAAGTTAAACATTCATCACCAACGGTATTAAAATGAAATAAACTTTTTAAATCTCATTTCTTAATAATTAAGATGTAAGATATAGAATGGGAAAATGCTACACTGTGTAGTGTCTTCTATGGTGTTCTCATATGTATTTGAATTAGGATTTATGAACATTTTTAATGGATTCAATGAAATATTTTTCCTTTCTCTTGATGTGTTATTATTATTTGCTATTTAATATGGCGTTTGGATGGACACATTTAAAACTCGTATATTTCTTAACCGGTACCTACAAGTCAACCATAAACTTCACACTATAATTAACCCTTGTTCAATTCTGCATACCTTCTACTCCTTTTATTCTGTGTAACATGCCTATTCTTTTCCTCCCTCTACCTCCCTAATCTAATGTTCTCTTCTTTATCACAGTCCTCAATATTTCATTTCCTTTCAAAATGCTCCACATCTACTTTTCCTGTCTCCTTTGGGTTACTCCCAATGGTCACCTAGCACCATACCTAGCACTTCCTCATTCATTTTTCTTTCTGTCCACTTAACCTACTTCACACCCGCATTTCAAAAGCCACCAAACTACTCTTGTCATCTAGCTTCAGTGACCATATTCCCATTCAACACAACATCACCCTCCAAATCAAAGTTATCACTTATACTTTCTTCATAACCTTACTCAATGTCCTTTTCATCATTGTTCTCTTCTTTTGAGAAACTTCTTTTCCTTGCTCAATTAATCTAATTATGTCCCAAATACATGGACCATTATGCTCCAAAACTCTTCTAAGATAGTAAAAAATTGAAACACTGTAGACTTCCACATATAGAATTTATTAAACGACCCGGGTTTCATCGCTGAGCGACATCATCAGGTAAAAATTTTTCGGTTACATACCAATATATACCCTCTGAGGCGAGGTAGGAGATTAGGGGAGGCAGCGAGGGAGGAGGAAGGTTCGGTGGGGGGGGAGAAACAATGTAGTCAAGAAGGGGTGGGGACACACAATGGGGAAGTCATTAGCCGGGTTATGAGATGGGAGGCAAGGGAAAGGAAGGTCACGAGCGGGGGGGAAAGAGTGAGAAAGCCTCACCGGGATGGGATAGGGTCTGAGGCAAAGTGGTCAGGGAAGAGTCGGAGGTGGGTTCTTCCCATCCGTGTCTTGGGGTGAGGGGGCGGGAGAGGTAGTGGTGATTGAAGAAAAGGTGGTAGCGTCGGTGTGAGTCACAGTAACATTGCAAGGGGAAGGGGGGTGGGACGGTTTGGGGGAGCGGGGGTGTGGACGGTTAGGAAAGGAAAGGTTCAAGAGAGGGGAGCGGGATTGATACAAAAAATCATTTAAAATCTTAAATTTGTCCGTTTTTACAATTTTTAAAATTTCTATTTGTTCTAAGGCGTCCAACTTGGGACCTTTCTTAGCAAAGTGCAGAATTTCCGGGTGGAAGTCACTAAAATGGTTGCAGTCCAAAAGGTGTTTGGCGAATAATGAAGTGTGTTTTTCGTTCCTAAAACACGCCTCATGTTCCCTAATTCTTAACTTCATATTTCTGCCAGTCTGGCCGACATAAACCATATTGCACACGTTGCACATCAGTTTGTACACACCACTCCTCAGCAGAGGGTCCACTTTGTCTTTTCCTCGACTTATTAAATTGTGGAGATTTTTTGGGTTGTAAAAAGCTGGCCTGATCTTCTCCTTGGGTAGACTATTGCTGATATGGCTGGATATACTCCCCAAGAATGGAATTTTGCGCCATTTGGGAGTGCCCTCTTCCGAACAGAGGGTGGGAAAGATACTCATCGTAGCTAACTTATGCCGTTTTCTTTTGTAAAGGGAATCAACAAGGGTGGGGGAATAGCCGTTGTTGAGCGCTATTTGTTTAATGATGTCTAGTTCTTTGGCTATGTTGGATACTGACATTGGAATACTGAGTAATCTGTGTAATAGTGAATGAAAGGCGGCCAATTTTTGAGAAACGTGATGTCTGGAAGATGAGTGGATGATCTGGTCAGTATAAGTTTTTTTTTCGGAAGATTGAAAATTCCAGTTTCCGGTTAACATTTTTTGAAATTGAGATGTCCAGAAAGTTCAAAGTTCCATTTGTTTCAATTTCTTTTTCAAATTTAAGGCACTTATCGACACTATTTAAAAAATTTAAGAACCTCTCAAGTTGTCTAGTGGAGCCAGACCAAATGCAGAAAATGTCGTCAACGTATCTGTACCAGCAAACCACGTTTTTAATTAATTCTGAGTTCAGGGATAACAGACTCCTTTCAAAATCGTCCATATAAATGTCTGCCAGGAGGGGGGATAGCGGGGAGCCCATAGCCAGGCCTTCGGGCTGTTTGTAAATTTTGTTGTTGAACTTAAAATAATTTTGTGTCACGCACATACTTGTCAGGGAATAAATTTCACTGATCACGGGGGCGGGGGCGCCTGCCTTGATGAGGGCCGCTTCCACAAGATTCACAGATTCTGCAGCGGGGACACTGGTAAATAAATTGCACACATCAAATGAAACCAGGATGCACTTCTGTGGTAGAACTAATTTGGATAGTATGTTGGCCAGTTCAGCGGAGTTTTTGACTCCGAACTTGGGGGAAAATTTTGAGTACAGGCGAATTACACTGTTCAACCTTTGAGCTACTAGGTGGTTGGGAGCTGATACGTTTGAGACCACCGGTCTTATTGGAATGTTTGACTTATGGACTTTGGGGAGACCGAAAAAACGAGGGACTAAAGGATTCATTTGGGTGAGGTTGAATTTTTCACCAGGCCGGAAAATCACTGAACACGAGTTGATGGCACTTTTACACGCCTTCTGGAAGTTGGAAGTTGGGTCACTTGGGAGTTCCACGATGTTGTTTGCGTGGAAGAAATCTGCGCACTTCTGGATATAGTTTTCTTTTTCCATGACTACCACAGCGTTGCCTTTGTCGGCTTTCTGCACAATGAGGTCGTTTTTAAAGATAGAGTTTTTTAGAGCCAACACCGCTGAAAGGTCGCGATGGTGGGATTCATCAATCAATCAATCAATTCAATCCCACCATCGCGACCTTTCAGCGGTGTTGGCTCTAAAAAACTCTATCTTTAAAAACGACCTCATTGTGCAGAAAGCCGACAAAGGCAACGCTGTGGTAGTCATGGAAAAAGAAAACTATATCCAGAAGTGCGCAGATTTCTTCCACGCAAACAACATCGTGGAACTCCCAAGTGACCCAACTTCCAACTTCCAGAAGGCGTGTAAAAGTGCCATCAACTCGTGTTCAGTGATTTTCCGGCCTGGTGAAAAATTCAACCTCACCCAAATGAATCCTTTAGTCCCTCGTTTTTTCGGTCTCCCCAAAGTCCATAAGTCAAACATTCCAATAAGACCGGTGGTCTCAAACGTATCAGCTCCCAACCACCTAGTAGCTCAAAGGTTGAACAGTGTAATTCGCCTGTACTCAAAATTTTCCCCCAAGTTCGGAGTCAAAAACTCCGCTGAACTGGCCAACATACTATCCAAATTAGTTCTACCACAGAAGTGCATCCTGGTTTCATTTGATGTGTGCAATTTATTTACCAGTGTCCCCGCTGCAGAATCTGTGAATCTTGTGGAAGCGGCCCTCATCAAGGCAGGCGCCCCCGCCCCCGTGATCAGTGAAATTTATTCCCTGACAAGTATGTGCGTGACACAAAATTATTTTAAGTTCAACAACAAAATTTACAAACAGCCCGAAGGCCTGGCTATGGGCTCCCCGCTATCCCCCCTCCTGGCAGACATTTATATGGACGATTTTGAAAGGAGTCTGTTATCCCTGAACTCAGAATTAATTAAAAACGTGGTTTGCTGGTACAGATACGTTGACGACATTTTCTGCATTTGGTCTGGCTCCACTAGACAACTTGAGAGGTTCTTAAATTTTTTAAATAGTGTCGATAAGTGCCTTAAATTTGAAAAAGAAATTGAAACAAATGGAACTTTGAACTTTCTGGACATCTCAATTTCAAAAAATGTTAACCGGAAACTGGAATTTTCAATCTTCCGAAAAAAAACTTATACTGACCAGATCATCCACTCATCTTCCAGACATCACGTTTCTCAAAAATTGGCCGCCTTTCATTCACTATTACACAGATTACTCAGTATTCCAATGTCAGTATCCAACATAGCCAAAGAACTAGACATCATTAAACAAATAGCGCTCAACAACGGCTATTCCCCCACCCTTGTTGATTCCCTTTACAAAAGAAAACGGCATAAGTTAGCTACGATGAGTATCTTTCCCACCCTCTGTTCGGAAGAGGGCACTCCCAAATGGCGCAAAATTCCATTCTTGGGGAGTATATCCAGCCATATCAGCAATAGTCTACCCAAGGAGAAGATCAGGCCAGCTTTTTACAACCCAAAAAATCTCCACAATTTAATAAGTCGAGGAAAAGACAAAGTGGACCCTCTGCTGAGGAGTGGTGTGTACAAACTGATGTGCAACGTGTGCAATATGGTTTATGTCGGCCAGACTGGCAGAAATATGAAGTTAAGAATTAGGGAACATGAGGCGTGTTTTAGGAACGAAAAACACACTTCATTATTCGCCAAACACCTTTTGGACTGCAACCATTTTAGTGACTTCCACCCGGAAATTCTGCACTTTGCTAAGAAAGGTCCCAAGTTGGACGCCTTAGAACAAATAGAAATTTTAAAAATTGTAAAAACGGACAAATTTAAGATTTTAAATGATTTTTTGTATCAATCCCGCTCCCCTCTCTTGAACCTTTCCTTTCCTAACCGTCCACACCCCCGCTCCCCCAAACCGTCCCACCCCCCTTCCCCTTGCAATGTTACTGTGACTCACACCGACGCTACCACCTTTTCTTCAATCACCACTACCTCTCCCGCCCCCTCACCCCAAGACACGGATGGGAAGAACCCACCTCCGACTCTTCCCTGACCACTTTGCCTCAGACCCTATCCCATCCCGGTGAGGCTTTCTCACTCTTTCCCCCCCGCTCGTGACCTTCCTTTCCCTTGCCTCCCATCTCATAACCCGGCTAATGACTTCCCCATTGTGTGTCCCCACCCCTTCTTGACTACATTGTTTCTCCCCCCCCACCGAACCTTCCTCCTCCCTCGCTGCCTCCCCTAATCTCCTACCTCGCCTCAGAGGGTATATATTGGTATGTAACCGAAAAATTTTTACCTGATGATGTCGCTCAGCGATGAAACCCGGGTCGTTTAATAAATTCTATATGTGGAAGTCTACAGTGTTTCAATTTTTTACCATGAAGCAATTCCACAAAGTTACGCCTGAAACCATTACTTTCTTCTAAGATAGTTAAACTATTCCATCTGATCTAGTTTTTACCCTCCTATTTCAATATTAAACGTAGTCTTCCTCTTTCTCCAAAACCTGATAGCCTATTTTTGTTAAAATATATTCCCAACTATGTCTATCACGCTAATTTTCTCAAGTGCTTAGCAATGATTGTAATACCTTGGTTGACTGTTTTGATGAAATTTGATCATCCACAAAGGAAGCTAGTTTTATGAAATTCCCATCAAATTTTATTCCTATCTCCAGGTCTTACCATGCCCTTTTGCCATTTTTCCACATATAGTATTAAATGAAAACCACTGGTGATATTAAGTATCCCTGTCTTATTCCCCTGCCTAACACTACTTTATACTGTTCTCTACCACTGAGAAATGCACAGGTTGTAGCTAAGTCATCTGTCCCTCCAATCCACTTATATCTTCTGTTTTATTCTATCATTTATTTATTCTGATAGGTTTGAAGAAGAAAATTATAAAAATGCTAACATCGTTAAGTGCAATTAAATGCTTTAACCACTGCTAATGTGCATTACATATCTACGTATAATAAACACCTAGGCTGTTTCTATGACTCAACTGTTTGTTTTTGTTTGTAAGGGAACTAAATAACATGGCCGTGTATTATGCTTATCATTTTTAATATGCAATCAATGTGTGTATTGAAAGAATATGGTTTGTTGAGTAAAGACATTCTAGTGCATGTAATTTCAAATTATAAATAAATATTGTAGATTTTTTATTAGTCATTGCATATAAATTCCTGGCAAGGACAGCATATTAATGTGATATCATTCTTTGAGAACTTCACTAAAGAAATATGTAGTTCCATCTAATTAATGTGTTTAGGAAAATGCTCTTTCCATATATGGTGTAATAAAAAAAAAAGAATTATTGACCCCTTTAGATTTCTGCTCACAAGGCATTGTTCTAAATTTTTATCACAATCCCTGTTTTTTTTTGTTTTTTCAAATGTGCACCCATGTTGATGAACATTTCAGGTCATAGCATCAAATTTGTTTCAACTTTGGGACTCAGAAAAGATGAATAAGCATATTGCATCAGTGCAGACATTTTACAAATCAAAACGTGATATTATGATAAGAGCAGCTGAAAAATACCTAACAGGTAAATAAAGTTTTCTTTCTTCTCAACATTTTAACCAACTTTCTGTGCATACTGTGGGGTTCAAAATTCATAGAAAAAGCAAAGGTTGCCACCTTCATTCAATGTTTTTAACCATATCTCCTGCTATAATATTCCTTGGGAGCTGGACTCTTCATTTGAATATTTTGCCAAATGTATGCCGTTTTTTTAAATTTGTGGCTGTATATTTGAATAGGTTTATATTTTGGATGGGTTCATATGCGGATGACACCTCTTTAGTACAAAAATGTCAACATCTAGAAGATGTAAAGGCACGATTTAGTGCTGCCCAAAGACAAGCTAAGGAATGGTTTGATATGAAGCATTAACATTTAAATACTGACATTCCAGCTTATTGTATGCAGTCTTAAATCAGAAATAATTGCAATTGAACTGCTAACATACTATGAATTGATTGATTGAAAAACATACTATTGATACAAAACTTAATTAGGAGGGCCACATCAGTGAGATCTGTAATTAACTGAGTAAAGCTGTTTGTATGTTTAGAAAGCTCAACTTTTTCATTTCAAATGAATATTCGTTAACACTTTACGATGCCTTCTGTCAATGTCATTTGAATTATGGCATTGAGTTATGGGGTTATTTGCCTCATGTTAAACAAATCTTGCTATTACAAAAGAGAGCTATTCGCACTCATGCTAATATGCCACCATGTGATTCCTGCAAGCTTTTTTATTAGGTATGGAATCATGGTTGTATTTAGTTTATTTTTCTTTAAGGCTCTTGATTCATATGAAAGTTAATCTATAAATTTACCAATTAAGATATCACATCCACCATACCATGGATACCTTACACCATAAGGGATAAAGCAAATCTAAATACTATTTATTGTAGATTGTCCTCAACTTATAACTCATTTCATAATGTGAACATTTAGCTGTATAACTGTCTGCCGACTCAGTTGAAATCAGACTGTATCATGAATTTCAAGAATAGGGTATATACCTGGTTACATGCTAACCCATTTAATTCGATTGATTCTTTCTGACCGAATTTATGTTGATAATTAAGTAATATTAAAAATTGATGACATCTAATATGGTTGTACCATTTATAAAAATAAATAAAGTATAATTATTACTGAGATGTGTACATCATTATGCATGTATCCTATTTTTATGAATTTTTCCAATGCACTGGTTTTCTTACATCATTTATATACATGCCACAAAGTTTCACTTCTACTCTATCATGATCTTCCTTCAGAAGTATTGTTTTTATAACCTGGCTCCCAAAATCTATGGTATATTCTCTTTAACATTTGAGTTCAGTCAATGTGATTTTGGCATCATGAGGATGAAATAGAAAGGCTTGAAAAATCATATAAACCATTTTGTATTTTTGCAGCTATGCTTACAGCTAATCATGATCAGCATAGAAATTAAAACCATTCTCATCCATCAATTTGAAATAATTCTTTTCTCAAAAATCTATTTAAGTTTCAATTTTAGTCTTCAAGCTCTGGTCCATAACTCTATCATTGAATATCCATTTAATCTAAATAAAATCATATTTTTTAACTCTCTGCAGAGGTGTTTCTGCTGGTTTGCTGCATGGAGTTTTGAATCTCGCATTAAATAAGTGGTTATTCACTTTGTGAAGAATGCATATATTTATGACTTATGACCCATTACATGCATCTTTCAAGGTCTTATAATGTGACTAGTTTCATATTTGAAAATATTCATTTGTTTTCATCACAGGTCTGGCAGAATGGAATGTCCCCAAGGCAGGGATGTTTTTGTGGGTTAAAGTGAAGGGTGTCAAGGATGTGTATGACATGGTGTCAATAAGAGCTGTCCAGAAGAATGTATTAGTTGTCCCCGGTCATGCATTTTTGGCAGATCCATCCCAGCCCTGTCCATACATCAGATTATCCTACACAGTGCCTTCTGAAGAGGAGATTAATAAGGTATGTGCAGTAAGTTATTGTTAGTTGTAGTCTATAAGTGAAGGTAAGTTTTATAGGAATAATAAAAACTATTATGTAATTAAGTCATCTTATGAGGAACTTTTATTTTTTGCTAGATGTTGATTTAATGAACATAAAAACATTAATACATAACAAGTGCTGTTCTGTGAAAAAATATTAACATTACACTTAACCATTCCATCATCTTCATACTGTTAAAAGTGCCTTTTGTTTTTCTCCTTTTGCTTGTTATACTAATGTCCCTCCCATCAAAGTTTTCAATATTTCATTGCCTCTTGATTCATCTCCTTCATCTACTTTTGCTGTCTCTTTTGAATTTCTATCAAAACCTTTCTTTCCCTTCCAGCTCAGCACTTATTCATTCATCTTCCTATCATAAGACTTTTTTTTACATCCATGTTGAATAACAATTATAGATGACAGTAAAAGGAACTTTAATTCCAAATTCATTTACAATGTTTGTATTTTAGCATCTAAGTTTAAGAAAGGGAGAAACACCTATGGTGGATGAGGAAATACATTAGCAATTTTCTGCATCATTTATCTCACAGTCCATGCAAACTATTAAATAAAATTCTACAGTGAAAGGAAAATATCTCATTTTTTATTTATAATATGCCTATTGTTAGCAAATTAAAGTATTTTAAATGTATTGATTAATTTGTCTACATTTATAAAAAGTTGGTTTCTTTGTAACAATGCTCAAATACTATTCATATCAAGAACTTATTTTTATCATAAACTCCATGACTAAAATTTCCTTCATTAGCATGTATTGAAAAATCTTTCTGCACACCCAGAGTATCCTACTCAATTCATTTGTTTTGGCTTATATACATGAATATGTATGCTTGGGAAAAACTTAAAAAGTTTTCCTGGTCTACATTCAGTTCCTGAACCACATACTTGGGAAAACATGAGTTTCAATTACTTTATTTGAGAAATTAAACTAATCAGAAAATCATTCAATTTCCGGGAAATCATTTTTTACTCAAAGGTGTAGTGAACTTGTTGGTACAACACTGGTATTGGATTAGCACAGAACCTCAAGTCAGAGCATTGGGATAACTATTGGAATTGCTCATTTTTAGTGGGTCAACATAGAAACTCAGTAATGGGATCAGTAATGGAACTATTCAATTTGATCAGAAATTGAGGTGAGAATAGGGTAAAAGGCCAAATATCTTTGAAAAATTCAGAAATTTGATATGGAAATTAGGCATATGAGATGGATATTCCTGATATGAACAATACTTTTTTTGTTGTGAGATGAGCTAAATGTTTGTGTCATAGGCCATTGCATGTACGGAGCTTGGTAAAACCTAAAATGATAGCAAGACCAATTTGATGATGGTAGTGGTACACGAAGGGATGGCTGATAATTTATAGAATAAATTAGCACCCATTCCTATCACCCAGGGGAATAGTAGGGGCAAATGATGGCTTGTTCAACACAAAAGTAACTAAGTCATAAAAAGTTTGGGAATGGGAATCCATTAAATGATTGACCACCAGATGGGTGTTTTCACTGGCTAATGTCCTTGATGTCTTGAATTCATATTCAACTGCAAGAGCGAATATTTTGTTTTGATTGCTATCACAAGTCTCACTTGAATAAGGCATCATCAGGTAGTTTTTTTGACCAAGTAATTTCAGTGTTATGTCCATCTCCCTGAAAAAAATCCTCTTGATTTCAACTACTCCTTTGATTCCATTCCACTGAGCTATGTCCTCAGTAAATGATCTTTGTGTATTAATAGGTAGTAAACTAAATTTCTCTGACCATATCCTGACATTTCAAAATAAAACCATATCTCTCCTAAGCCTCATTAACTGCTTCAAAGAAATGAAAAATCTCCAAGCACTAAACTTGTATTTCTGGGCTGTTGTTCTTCCAGTATTTCATATTGCTATCCCATTTAATCAATGTCAGCTCCATCTAATCTGAAAATTCTTAATGGCATAACTTTTTTTTTGGTTAAAGAGTTCACCTCAACACAAGGGCCTCCCATTTTTACAATATGTCCACTGATTCCTTGCTGTCTTCACCCTCCATCTGTAATATTCCCAATCAGAGGCTTAAAACAAATTTGAAGTTCATTTATAATAGTATCAACTTTGCCAATGACAGCCCTGATTTGCTTCATATGATCAATTTGAGAGAAACTTCTCGACCTACAAGTAAACACTCACTCTATATGCCTGTCCCTAGATTATGGCTAAATAAACACTCAATCCATGTTTCTTCTCCCCCTAAATTCACTTCCTGACAGTACTAATCCATTTTCTTTATCCTTAAATGCCTTTATAATGCAAGTCCTATCCTTAATCTTCAATAAGTAAGTAAAACCTTCTGTTTCAACATATGTTAGTAATTTGTTACCATTGTTCTTTTTGATGTTTCAAACACATCTCTTACACTCATGGTTCATTAGATAAGTGCCGCTATAAATTGGCAATGTTGTTGTATCTGAATAGTTTTAAGAATAAATAAGTAAAATTGTATTGCTAGGACAGATGTGGATTGGGGTGAAAAGGTATAACTCATAAGAAAATGAATGAAAAACAATGTGTTTTTCAGTGTGGGGCTGTTATAGTACAGTGGTGGGTGAGGTTGAATTCCCTTATATCAAAGGTCCCAACTACCTCACTTTCTATTTCATTTATTCTATTTGACAAAGGTCCCAACTATCCTGCTCTCTCTTTCATTTATTCTATTTTACAGGGAATGGCAAATTTGGCCGAGCTGATCAAGGAAGAGTTATCTCACCAGTAAAATCATCAATATGAGAAGTATGATGGACGGCTGATGTCATTCATTTTATTTCAAGTAGTTAATTACTTTTACTCATGTAGTTAACCAATGGTTTCATTTTTCATCGAGTTATTTAGCATTGCTCAATTTTTCTATGGGAAATGTTATTCAAGTATTTTCTCAAATTGATAATACATATTCTCAGATGCTGATCCATCTTATTTTTTATGGATTATAAACATTGTATGAATTATACTGGACTCTAACCTTTCATAAAATAAAATATTATTTTTTGAGGACTTGTTATTTTTTATACTGTATGAATAGGAACCAAGCCAGTTTATATGTCTAGGGTATAATGAATGGTGTAAAAAGGATCATGTAATGTTTATTATGGCAATTGTTTATTTTTTTAAATTAATGTAATTTCTAAAGCATTATTACACCAATAAGAGATAAATAAAATGAGTCTTCAGGCATTCTTCAGAAATATGTGCTGACTAGATGGCAATATTTTCTCATCATCATTGTAAGCTTTTATATGAACACAGCTAATTGAAAATAGAACTGTAACAAAGCTATATTATATCTTTGCTTAATGGATTTATGCATATTTCATCATGAAATATTTTCACTGTCATTCAGACTTTCTTTTGTGTTATTTTTTGAGATGGCATGTTTTGGTTTTCATTATTATCATGAGTCTGCCAATGTATGATTGAGAAGGATGTTGTAACTGTTTGATTTAATTCACCAAAGCTTGAGCAATTTTCACTTTTGGATGTAGAATACCATAATTTAAAGAGAGAATCAAATTTGAATACAACAGAAACATTCAAAACATTGTTACGCTGCTCACTTGTATTATTAATATTGTTGGTTTGGACTCAGTAATTGAAATCAGTATGAAAAAGAGAGGGTGTTGTAGTCTCTTCACCTTAGAATCAGCATTTCCAAGTGCTCTCACCATGGCAAAATTTTATTTGGTGTAATTTTGTTCTATTTTTGTTACTTTTCTCCTGAGTCTTTTCTATAACCAATTCCATATGTCTTAATTTTTCTCCATTAACCAATGATAAATTTGACTTTCATATTTTTATTTATTTTTCTACTGCTACAGTATTGTATATTTTATTTCATTATTCACCTCTAGCTGTTTTATTTTTTAAAAAATCCTGAACCCACAGCAGTGAAGAAACCATACATGCACTTACAATAGAAAAATCAATGATTGACTCTTCTTGGTAAATATGTGACTATGAATGAATGCATGATTGTAATATAGTTCAGTCATGCTTCTCTGATTGTAAACTTTTGTTGGCTTAGCATGAGGGAGTGATGTCCTGTTGACATGCAGTATGAAACACATCCCACTATTACCATTACCATAACACCATACCAAAGTGACACCCTGGCATAACATAGTTATAGCTGATGTTTTTGGTGATTAATGTTTTATTCATTAAAATTCTTGTTAAACATTTTGAAACATAGCTCATAAAAAGATCAATTCAATATTTAGGTAGTACAACTGTTGAGACATTTGTGTCCTCATCGATGAAGAATCTACAAACAGTGGAGTATGCAATGAATAAAGTTGATGGTACAGGTTCGGAAGAAAATGATGGATGTTGTATATTCAATCAATTCAATTATGTTGGATATTCAATTAAATTCTTCTGATGATTAGAAAGTTGTAGCTCAGATAAATATGTTCGTTTTTCTTCAGGAAAATGTACAAAACTAAGTTTTCTTGCAAATCCTGCTTTTGGCCATTAGAAAAGATGTCAATTGTCAACAGCAATGGACAAGCATTGATTTCTAAATTAATTTTAAAGTACATGTTCATGAAATAAAGTTTTATTAATATTTCAACACAGTTGAAGTAAAATTATGCAATTAAATTATGTGATTCAAAATTAAAGACAAATGTATGTAATTCTTCCAGTAGGCAATTGTCATTGAAGAACTAAGTTGGTGTGCTTATAAAAGTGATGAATGAAAATAGCATGGGAAGTGTTCGAGTGAATAGGATCTTTGGTGACTGGTGTGAAATAAATCAGAATGTGTAATATTGCTATGATTTTTACACATGCTTGTGGAGAAATGTGTGTAATATGGATGCAGGGATAAGGTAGGTACAGTTTTGGAGATGACACTGGCAATGGAGCACCACTCGCTGAGAGTCAACAGATTAACCTGGAGCCCTGGTTAGTATGCTTAAGGTGATAAAAAGAATGAAATTGAGGGTATTTGCACTTACACAAAAGTGGTTATGTTTGATGAGCAGAATGGGAAGATTGGATGCATATTTAAGATAAATATCTAAAGAACTTGGCAACAGAGTTTTTTTTGGGTATTTACAGAAGTTTATCTTTTAAACACATCTTTCTTGTAGTGTCACTTTTCATTAAAAAGAGAAATAATTTGGGTTACTATTATGTTTTATGGAATGATTAACTTTGAATAAACATCAGAATACATCCCCACTTCTGCAGCAAGCCTGCTTTCTCAGGTTCTTCTCCCCCCAACGCCTGCCAGGTCGCACCATTAATTTCAATGCACGGCAAATACATCCAGAAAAAAATAATTAATCGATCGGTAATTCATGGCATTTGCTCTTTGGCTATATTGCTGTATACATCAATAAGGGAAGCCCTACCACAAGATTGTTAAATGACATAATTTAATTTCTGATTAATTTTTCATTTTATAAGATTAATTGTGGTAAATTTAGACTTTTTTCTTATTAACCTGGTCGTTTTAAGCATATAATAGGTAAGGAAGGTAAAAATTGCAAAGACAAGTTGTGATAAAGCGAAGGGTACAGTGAATCCACTTCATAAAATTATTTAAAAGCAGGAGAAAAAATGTGGGAGTAATACGTACTTAATTCGTCTTACCTTTGTCGCAACATGAGAAAAATGTAAAAACACAGTAATCAACCGAGGTGAAGGTCGGTTTGGTAGGTGATAGTAGAGTTCGCCCAGTACTAAGCCCTACGGCTTGTGAACATTCACACATCAGGGTAGGGGGGCCAGTTCCTTTCCCCGTGAGAAAAATATAAATATGTTAATTAACCTCCATAACTCTTTCGTAAATGAGTATCTAATGCAGTCGTAAAATTAGCCAGAACAAAATCTGGATAATTAATGGTACATAAGCTACCGTTATTAGTATATAAAACGATTACATTGGTATCATTGACGGAATCTTGTACAGCGTGGTAAGTGCTGTTTGGTTTACTTCACGTTCGTTAGTTTGATACCCTTTGGGTAAAATAATTGCAAGTAAAACGCTGTATTTCCACGAACTTGAAGCTCCGAAAAAGTCCAGGCTGTATAATTTACCTCACTACATTTAGTGTACTTAATTTGATGAATTACCGCGGTAAAATTTACTCTGGCGGGTTAATATCTTCATTCACAGTGATGCAATACCCCGGAAAAGTGAAAATCACTTGTTACCGAGCATGCCTTTTGTTGTTTTCCGAAGACATGAGAAAATTCTGTTAGAGCCATTACATTTCAAACAGCACTATTGAATGATTACTGAGAATCAGAAAAAACTCCTATTAGTAGTTTCATTGGAATGTAATTCGGCTACATGTTCTGACAGACGGCTTTCGTCTTTCTCCTTACTCGAAAGAAGGGAACTTTCCGTATTATTTAAAAGGTAATATCTTTTGAGTAGACGAGAACAGGAATTCGATCAACAGAACAATCCTTTAGCCATGTCGTAAATATCTATCTCATATGCTTAAATTTTAATGGCAGCTTCCTTTTACATTCATCGTTCATCCTTAAAAGAATGAATTCAATCACTGAAAGGACTTATGAAATAATACTCTTTGAATAAATGTCGGAACGCGTTCCTTCCGCAAGCAGCGATCCCACTTTCTCTTTCCCTCCTCTCCCCGCAACCCCTCACCTATGCGCTCGGTCTGCGGATTACGAACATTCCAATTTGCGACGATTTTTTGCCAAATATGTGTAATTTATCGCTCTATATTCTAGGATATCACATTTTTATCTGATTGTTCATCGATTTTTTATTATTTACTTTCAAATGCTAAATGCTCTCAATTTCTATGGCACACGATCGCTGAGTTAAAGGGTGAAAACCTTGATTATTCAGTCCTTTGCCATTTCACGATACGCTCATCGAAATCCAAATGTCCATTTGACACCCTCCCGTGTCCGTATTCGTCCTCGAACTGACCTTCAGCGACCGTTCCCTCGCCGAAGTTCCCACGATTTGACCTCCAAATCTCTTTTCCCTCACTTTTTGCGCTCGAAAAATCGACGATATTTTTGAGTGTATGCCTGAAGTATTAAAAGTCGTCCTTCAAAAAACGCAAGCATCCGCCGTTGAGAGGCGCTATGCTCGCCTCAAGTGGCGCCCATTCAAAGTGAGAAGACGACGAGCAACGGTTGTTTCATGACGCAGACGATAGACGGCCCATGGGCCGCCCATGTCAGTGAGCGCACTTGGCTATTTAACGCTTAATCTTAAGTATATGATGTATTTTAAACAATTTTGTAGATGATTCGTGGGAGTTAGGAACGCCATTCCCGTAAATTTTACCATATATCAGAAATAGCTATGATTTTGAATTGCCGTTTGCGTTGGTACTAAATACTTTATTATTTGCATGGCAAGGGATGCTTAAGCTTGCATCAAATTTGAGTATAAAATGTGTCATAAGGGTTCTTTGAATAATTTATTGCATTTAATTTATTCTACAAATATAATGCTTGCATGTACGAGAGCGTATTATACCTCATAATTCACAGTTAATACTACATGCTAGGTTCGTTGATTAAACTTTTTTTTATTCTTAGGAATCAAATTATGCATGACAATCACAGCAGAATTAGCCCTTTACCCAAAAATGCCATGCTTTTGATTTTGAAGTTTGCGATAAAATATATGTATTTAAACTATGCCCCGAGGATATATTAGCATTTTCCCCATCAATATTTGACAATATTTAACATGTTTCATATGATATTTAGCCTATAATTCAATTTGTTTTTCAATTTTTGGAGACCCTTGTATGAAATTGTATTTAATACAAACATTTCACACGGACCAAAACTGTTTGTATGAATGCTCTGCATATCAAACAAATAGGTAATGACTTGATGTACTCCTTGATGCTGGTAAATCCTTTTTATTTTCAATCAATGCATTCATGCATTGTATTGAAGATGTGACCGACCTGATCTATCAAGTGATACAATGAAATAAATGTTTTTGATCCTTGGTTTTGTTATTTATATTAATTACATTATTTTAACTTATACTAACTCCCATATAATAAAATGTTGTTTCATAAATCCATCTGGTCATTTAAGGTATATTAATACGTAGTGCTTTGAAGTAAGATCAGGTGCTTTCCCGGTGCATGAGCTTGGTAAAGTTTTCTCGGGTTATTATAATGCAACCATTTCAGAGAGTAAAAATCATTCGCCTTGACCGGGATTCGAAACCAGATCCCTCGATATCCGGCCGAGTGCTTTAACCAATTAAGCTACCGAGACGTCCTCTTACACCCTGAAATTTTGGGGGCTTTAAAGGAACAAGATGTTATGATGAAATACCGTACATACAATGTCACAGGCATTCGTAGTCGTGCGCGACGCGCCACAGTCCACGATGTTAATAAAGCCAATTTCAAACACTTAGGCTGTTCATACCTTAGACAAATTTCAAGAAACTGTAACAGTCTCTGAAATGGTTGCATTATAATGCACACATAGCGGGTGACTCTGTTAAAGTTACTGTTACAGTTTCTTGAAATTTTTCTCGGGTCTTCAACCAGGTTAGGGGTTCCATGATGACCCAGTTGAAGACCCGATAAAACTTCACCAAACGTAGTGCCTTATGTGGAACAAGCATACTGGCACCCACCCCTATGATGTATGCAGAGTAGTAGTCATAACCCCTCAGAGCAGCTGAGTTTGGGAGGATGAAGAAAGGAAAAGAAAAGATCAAGGTGGTGAACTGAGCAAGGTGTACATGGAAACAAAGCAATTGTATACAATATACAATAAGTTTCAATCTGAGAGTGATTAAGATAAAAAGTGGGAGGAGATGCAGATGAGTTTAATAATGCTTGCCGCCTTGAACAGCCTACCATAGACATTACTGCACATTTATATTTAAAAACAAATATCACTTTGAATTTACAAATGAAACCAATATTTTATTCATAAGAAATTTCATTACGACAAAAACTACAATTTTACAATGTGTAAAAAATGTGAAAAAAGATGTACAATTTTTTCCAATGATTATATTTATTTATTTTTGTCATGGCCCAAAAACAGCACATTTGGCCTTTCACATCAGACAATACAACAATAACAACAATACAAACTGCCCGAGGAGGAAAAATCCCACCCTGGCGGGAATCGAACCCACAGCCCTTGGGTTGGCAGATGAGGATGTTACCCCACCGCCACCAGGACTGGCCAGCATTTTAGCACACTTTTATAATGTGATACTTGTATACTTAAAATTAAGTAACATTTGGTCAAAGGTATTTTTCCCACCTTATCATGATACATGCATTTACCATTGTATATACCTTATTCAAAAATAGCAGTTCCTTTGAAAGTTTCATGACAAAACAACTAAAGTAATCATTAGTTAGCTTGTAATTCCTGATTTTATTATAAAATTGCATGTACACATTTACCTATTGCTTACAGAAACATTTTAGATTGACCAGTTTCACAGTCAAACTACACAGAGTACTAATATAAAAGCAATGCATGGTGATACTTTAGATTCTAAAGCTATCTTTTTATCTGCTTCTCCTTTTCTCCTTGATTTATGAAAATTATGGCTATCTGTCATCTACTACTACTTCTCTCCTTCCCTCTTCATCCACAATTCTTACCAATTTACCTATTTTCCTTCTTCATAGCTAGGCTTGAAATGATTCCTATCAAACCAATGTGTAAACATACTTCTAATTTTCTCTCATAATTCATCTGCATTACGTTTCTTGGGGAACCCATAATTTTGAAATCAATGAAGGAAGATTGTAGAGTAAGTGGGGAAGGAGGAGAAAGGAAATGTTCAATGACAGTATTTTTAATAGCATTATTGGAGAAGCTGAAGGTAATCATGAACACTACAAATTTTCTCTGTTAGCTTCAAGAATGAACGTTTCATTATTCTTAACATATATGAGTTAATTGAGTATTAGTGTATTATTAGCTTAATCAAGGAATACAGAGTTTGCTCATTGGACTAAAAGGGCAACACATTGAACAGCCACCACTTATCTAAGTGTAGTAGAACTATTTTGAAATACCTTCAAAATATTGTGGTACAATACTGCAATACAGAGTCACACAGTACATCAGCTCCTAGTGTCTCTAAAAACAACTTAAATACCTTAGTTGCTTCAATAGGTAATTAGAATGGTCAATGTTAGTAGAAGTTCGGTAGAGCACCTTTAATTGTGCTTTGTACTCGTGCATGTATGAATAAACAAGTACAGAAAACATGGTTTGCCTTCACTTTTATGAGGACCATATTGTTTTATACCTTGCCTATTTAAAGAAAACAAGACCTTTGTGTGAAAGGAGAGGAATGTTTGAATAGTCTTAACCATTCAAACTTTTTGACAATCCAGATCACCCTTTATTCTGATATGCTCAACTGGTATAGAATGTTTAAAAGCTGATCCATTTTTACAAATAGGCTACAGATGTACATATTGGTCAATGATTCCACTTTCCAAGTAATTTCTGATTGGCACTCAATGAATTTTAAGATAAAAATTTCTCTTGGTACTTACCTATCTTCTATAATTAATGGTCACATGGTATTAACATGCTATAATTAAATATTAAAAGTCAGTTTTTGGCATTAATAAAAAATATAATATTTTATTAAGAAGCATAGCATTTATTTTCTGATAAAAATTATAAAAGAGTATTTACATAACCAGAATATTAATACTGGTCTTGAAGTAGAAAATACAAAAACATTTATGCCAGACACTTTTGTGGGGTATACACATAGATCAGGGTGGTTCATGTAAGTCACAGCAATTCAAGCATTAATACAGCAAAAATAAATAGGTAACTGAAATGTGTCTTCGGACACTCATTTGATCCCACTGACCTAAGTAGTAATACTGTTCCAACTTCATTGATATGTAATGATATTGTAGCTGTTAATCATATAATCTCAATCAACTAAGGCAACAGATATCATGTCTGTCTTACAGATCTCACTTCATCATTATACTGACATAACTCTTAAAAATATTTTCCTAAAATTTCAGGAAAATTATTCACAGCTTTGCAAAATAGATACAAATTTGCACTTTCTGTGGGGGAGACTCTACATTAGTCACCTCTAAAACATTTGTTGCAGAAGAAAATACATACAGTTTCCTCTTCAGAGTTCATCTCATGCAACAATGATCTTATTATTCATGCCATAGATGATGTCTTTACTTTATAATCATCATTAAGAAAATGCTCTGAAGCTGATGATCTACCATAGTTGGTGTCATGGTGCCCTTTGGTGCTATCTACAATGATGGCAGTTATTTTGGAGACTTCATTTTGGGAAAGTGATCATTTCAAGTGAAGTTTCTTTTCTTCGGTTATTAGTTCTGCCAGGCGAGCAAATCCCTAAAAAGATTACGAAGTAGCACATGGATAAAGTGCACCAGTGAAATTGGTTGCTTATATGAAATATTGCTTATATAAAATGAAAGTATTTTATAGCATGCAAGCTAGTAAAAATTCTTTTGCAAAAGTAACATGTATGTCTTTCACATGTAAACTAGCACAAAAATATGAAATGAACAAATGATCAAAAAGTCTTTTGTCCAAAAGTATGTACTGTATTATATTTTATTGATGCTTTTTTCAGCCATTTTTAGTTTGACATATTTTGGCATTATGGTACTAAGTTTGAAAGGTTTGTAGGGAATTTCAAAAGCAATTTTATCGAAATTTCCAATTTTGGTGTAATTAAGTAAATTTTTCATTACATTCTACAACATTTTCCCAAAACTTAGCAGCAGCATATATGCTTTTTGGTTTTTTTGGGGAGGCGACCAGCAGCTAAGGTCATTTGCGCCATTAGGGATGGGTGGGAAAGGAAGGGTGGAGAGAAACCTGGCGTCGGCATTAGCCTACTCTTGTCAAAAGGTGCCAAGGGGTTTGACGTCCCATCTGACGGACATCGTAGTCACTCAAAGTGCTCTTCATAAAGCACCTCAAGTGGGGATCAGGATACCACTGAAAAATATTTGTTGTCTCCAGGATTTGAACCCGGGCCTGTATGTATGGGAAGCCTGAACATTAGCCTACAGGTAACCCACAGAAATTTTCATTTTAGAAGACGGAGGAAAATTGTCAAACTATCCACTTTTGAGAAAAATGCATAAACAATGTTTATAGTTCCACTGCCACATTAACCCTACTCCTTGGAACAACAGTATAATTCTAGTAATAATCTTACCTGGTCCATGTCTTCCAATGGTGCAAGTGAATAAGATGCTCGAATATATGGACATGGTAGTGTAGGATCTGGCATAAAAGCATGGCCAGGAACAAGCATCACACCTTTCCCATGAACTCCTCTTTTCATGACCATGTCATAAACATCAGGGACTCCATTAACCTTTATCCATAAGAACATTCCTCCATCAGGCATGGTCCATTCAGCTTTGCCTGGAAATTTAAACCAAACCCAATAACAAGATGCTGTGGTATTTTAATCATATTTATTTGTATCTGTGATGAATAATCAAATGGTATGAGGATGGTTGCCAGAAATCTTGTTTTTCTTGAACATGTCCTCTTATTAGGCTGTCAAGATAGTGCAATGAATATTTCCTAGTGTTTAAGAAAAAATGAGCATCCTTTTATGTATGAATTTATCTATACTTATCAATGTGTACCTCCCGTGTAGCTCTAAATGAAAATGTATTTGCACTCACACCCAGAGTATACTATATATTCACATTGATCTATGAATATATATATAAAAAAATCCTCCACACACCCAAATTTCAAAATTCTCCAATCTTTGCCTATTATCTTGCTTCAATGACTTTGTTTCTGCACCATACAAAACTGTGCTCTATATCTAAGTTTTATCAAGTGTTTTCATAAAATCCTTACTTTACTTACTATCCCTGTCATTGATTCCCTCCTTGTGTAAGCTCCTTTGCCTAATGCAAATCTTCTTCTTATGTCCTGACAACTTTGACCATTTAAGTCCAAAACATTTCAGAGATAGGTAAACTGTTCTATCTGCTCTCATTTATGAACTACTATTTTAATATTTTATTTAGCGTTTCTCTGTCTCAAAAACTGCATAAATTTGTTTTATTTTCATTTATTCTCACCCCATACCTATCACACTGACTTTTCAATGTGCTCATCAATGCTAGCAACCTCTTGGCTCACTGGATATAGTTAGTTATCCAGTGGAAGAGAAATTTACAGGTATTATGAGCTAATCTTTATGCTATGTGAATGAGCACAGTCTGATATACCATACCACATATCTCCACATATTCACTTCATGCATATAAAATTTCACAGGGCAAGATCATAAAAAAAAACCATTTGGTGAGAATTATTACTGTTGTAGATACAGCAAGACTCAATTGTGGGAATCTTAATAGTATGATAATAGGGGATCATAGAATATTGTCAAACAGCTTAGCATGCGAGTTGAAACTAGTTTGTCAGTTAAGTTAATTTTCCCTGGGTCCTGTGCCAGTGCAATGTGACAAGTGCTTTTTAGGTCAATAAGATTCTCCCCGAATACCTCACCACCCTCCTGTATAGAAATATAAAATGGCAACACTTTCATCTCTTCCCAAAGTCTTATGTAATCTATAAACCTCAAATTTATCCAAAAATACATCCACAATATGGTGAAAGAAAACATGCATATAGAATTTACAAAATTAAAATATTATTTTAATAATTATATTTTTGCATCGCACAAAGTACTTTGAAAAATTTAGTCATTTCACTCCTTTATCATTATTCTCACTAAGTCTTTACTGCATACACTAAATGTCTATAGAAAAGTCATTAGGGCAAATATCGCCTGGACTGGCATGTGTCTGTTTTCTTAGGCAAAACAAGCTCTGACCTACTTCAGACAATATTTTGATGTTGATATTTCATCTAAGAGGAAAATGATTATTAATATTTTGATAGTAACAAAGTGACTGCATCACTGACCTTGCAAGTGTTTCTTTGCCACCTCTGACATATAATTCCTTCGCTTCATATAAAATTCCCTTATGTTCTCCATGTATTTGATGAATCCATCCCATCCAAGTTGGTCAAGAAGTTTGAGGGCTATCACCTGAAAAAAAATATTTTTAGATGAGTACATAGTATAATGATGCATTCAATGGCATATAAATTAATGTGAATGAAACACATTGAAATGAAATAGTTTACTTTGTAATTCCACACACCTTAATTAAAAAACACGACCCAAGTTTTGACATTGAACGTCATCATCAGGTGTGTGGAATTACAAAGCAAACTATTTCATTTCAATGTGTTATGCAAATTCCATAAAGTTAAGCCCGAGATAACAAATTGTTTTTGAATGTAACATTTAAATTGAAAAGTTATTAATTTTTTTGATGAATCAATTTGATGAGTATTCAGACCAAATATGCATTTAAGTATGTCTATTCAATCTGGAAGAATTAATTTTATTTTTTTTCATAAATATGATTGATATGTTTTTATAAATAATATAAATATGATGAGTGTTGCATGGAAAATATCTATATAATACTCAACAGACATTTAATAATAAAACCACTTTACTTTTCCACATAAATTGTGTAAAGTGGTTTTATTATTAAAAGTCAATATGAAGATTTTCCACCAAGTTACGCCAGAAACTGTTTTTTTTTACTCAACAGACAATTAACTTAAGGAAATTGATCCAAAAAAGCCTATATATGAGGCTTTTCTGCTAGAATCTTGATTTTCATAATGATAACAGGATAAATTTTCAAGATATTCCCACCTACATTTTTATAAATTTATCTTACCATATATGTATTTAGCTAGTATCTTGTTAATTGATAAATAATAAAACTAATGCTAAATTACCTACATTTTTATAAATTTATCTTACCATATATAGTATGTATTCAGCTAGTATCTTGTTAATTGATAAATAATAAAACTAATGCTAAATTACCTGGGATAATGATGATGTATGCAACACTGAAGCCTGCATGTGATACTCAACAACTTGCATGAGAGGGCGAGGGCCTGTGATGAATCCTAATCGAAGTCCAGAGCTGAACACTTTGGAGAAGGAATCAAATCGTATTACTCTCCCCTCTGTGTCTATCGACAGGAAACTCTGCGGCTCTTTCTGCAAAAAGAATTTTTCATAATTATCCCGTTAGCAGAAAAGAAAGTGATTAATATTAGATATCTTAATAGAAGATAGAATAAATTACATCAAAATTCTTAATTTGGATTATTTAAATGATCTGCTTGATTTGTAAAAAGCTGTGACAACTCTTCACGGTTGAAAAAGGCTGTGAGAACATTACCTACTTATTTGGTAAATTATTGGCAAGTCTCCTCACATTACGTGTATTTCATTATTTAAGCAAATGCATAAACTATTTTGAAGAGGTTTTTAAATTTAAAGACCTCTACTAAAGCACCATAAGTGATACCATAAAACCATAAACACAGTAGCTAACCCAAAGATCGGTTTGGTAGATAGTTCACCCAGTACTAAGCCAAAAGGCATGTGAAAATCGCCCATCAAAGTAGGGGGACCAGTGCCTTTCCCTGTGGTAATTATGGTTTCCCAGGAGGATTTAGTTCCTGAAAAATCTCATAGATTGGGTGAAGCTGAGGGTGCCCAGAGAGGCTTGCCCAGGAATCAAACCTAGATGTAACAAAAAGAGGATTTCACAAAGAGAAGTACATAAGATCTACTTCTTTATTGCCACAATCAATTATTTACTGGCAATATGGCTATTAAGGTGCTCATTCCAAAACTATTTTGACTTTTCTGATCTTCATCCCTGTCTATGAAACATTTTTCCATTAATTTTCAATCCCTCTACTTAGTGCTACATAACACTTTTTCATTCTCAGAGTGATAAAAGTGACAGCAGTGACATTGAATGTTGGTATATCATGTGACTAAGTAAGAAAGTAATGAAGGTTGGCAACTATCATGCTTTTTTCATAAAAGTATTTATGCTTTCCATGTATTTAAACTTTGGCAATCTAAAATTCTCTCATATCACATCCTGTTACATTTAATCTGATTGCTCTACATATTAATCCAGAACAAATAGGGTTTACCCACATATTAGCATTCTTTAACATCTGAATCCTTAAAAAATATTTTTTTTACCAAATTATATAAAATATGTTAATCCACAAAATTATTTCTTATTGGGTTGTGTCTAACGAATTGCCATTTATTATTCTAAAAAATTATTAATTTTTACCTTAAACTTGGTAGTAATGATCTATACCCACATATTATCAATGTCGGTTTGATAAGTGGTGGCTAATGAATGGGTTGCACAGGTCCCAATGTTTATTTGCTTTAAAAGTTTCAAATGCTAATCGAATTCCATGCAGGAAATATAATATTGATGCAGTATTACAGTGATATTTTTATAATTCTCCAAAAGAAGAGGTATTCATTAACTTAATTCCTCATGAAATAAGAATGCACTGTATTCCAAGGTGGAATTGAAACCCATTAAGTCCAGCATCTCATAATGGCACTGAATTGGAAATGATCTCAATTTCAAGAAGTCAGCTGGTTTTAGCTGAATTCAACCAAGAGAAAAAAGATATATTTCTAAAAATATATCATCTATACAATTTTCATTTAATTACCACCATCCGAAATTTATTTGAAATTAGCAAATTAAATCAGTGTACTTACGTCACCAAAATGTAGGAAGTAGTATGGATCGTCTTCAAGGATGAGCAAATTAAAGTCACTTGCAACTTCATAGATTTCTTTCTTCCGTTCAATGGGCATCACTGTGCCACTTGGATTGCTAGCTGTGGGATTCAGGTACAAGAACTGGATGGAAAAAAGAGAATTATTATAAATTGCCAATCATTTCTCAAGACTAAAGAATATCCAGAGGTGCAATTATGGATTTTTGTTTACATGTTATCATTATCACAATCTGTAACATGATTTTCCTCATAGGTCAGTTGGCAGTCATGGATCTTATGACCTGACTCAAATTATACACGGCAGTGTCAGAGGTCACACTATACTGAGTTTCAGAATGTTAAATTAAAACAATTCTGATTAAATATTCATAATCCATGGTGTAAATAATGGTTGTTATACAGTGTGGAGCATTATGAAAAATCTATAAATAAACTTTTGTTAGATTAAAGCCCTTGTGATGTGCTCTCTCCATGAAAAAAACATATCTAGCATATTACAATGCAGTTGGTAAATTGAAACAAACACACAGCTCTGAATTGCATGTGTGGTGAAAATTTGATTTACAAGGTATGAAAGATAAAAAAATGTTTTATAAACAGAAATTAAACTAATGACCCACACATTGAATTTCAGAAATGGCCATTTCAATGAGTAGTATTCAATGTAATTACCTTTGGTGGCTTGAGCCTACTGTTGTGTGATATGGACCAGTATCTGTTGAGCTCGTCTCTTAACTTGTAAGGGCACATCCCATATTTGTCCTCCTTCACACTGAGGAACTCAGGACGATATGGTCGAAGCTGAAATTTTCAAAGACATTTCCATTTTAAGACAAAGACTTAGTCAAGTATTAAAAGTGTAAGTATTTTCAGATAACTTATCCCTAGCTTGACTTAGTTTACATCAAGAAATTACCATTGCAAGTACTCCTGAATATGTTGGAGCAGGTACCACTACAGGATCACCAAAGTCCATGCACAGTTCGATCATTTTGCAGAGACCATCTTGTGCACCAACTGTTGCGATGATATCACGGTCATCCAACCCAGGGGGATTGTGGAATCGTTCTTGGAACTCACGAAGCCTTTGGAGGAGCTGTGGATACCTGTGTGAAATATGAGATCATTAAGGAATGTGGAAATATAAACTGGGGACCAGATGCGTGCCATAAACATGAAATGACTTTTTAATCATCAAAAACAAAATGAATGTATTGGCATGTTCACCATTGCATTTAAATGATTTATAGAGAGATAATGATTGAACATGTAAGTATATAATGAAGTAACATTCCTGACTTTAATAAGTGCATCAGTTCAATTAGAATTTAAAGAGGAAATTCAATAAAAAGCATTCATTCATTGCATTAAAATATTTTTGGAATATAGAGAGTCACGGATTTAATATGTAGGTAGGTATACGATGAAGATACCTTCATTTTTCAGATTTTTGTAAGTGCTGCGCCACAATCAGAACTTCGAAAGGAAATTTAGTTAAAACATTGGTTCATTGAATCAAAAATTCGATCAAATTATGTTACTTTGAGGAAAAATATCATTTTCGGAATTACTGGCATTCTACTGATGTGTATGAATTTGTCGGAGGTAATGACAGAAAAAGTAAATGACGAATAGTGCTATACCGCGCCCTGCTGGGCGTCCTTTCGGGACGACTTGAAGGGTAACGCGTACGTGTGGGAAACCTTTCCGCAGAAATCGCGGGAGAGAGGCGGAGGCCTTACCCTTCGGTGGGACCATATTGCAGTGCTGAGGTCAGCGTCTTCCCCGACAGCGTGATGTGGGAGCCGTCCTTGAGGGAGAAGCGGGCCTCGTTGAAGGGATGAGTGTCACCATGCGGGAGTCCCTCTGCCAAAAATATGATGTCCGAACTCGCCGTGGCCAACATCTTCACTGCAACGGAGAACGATAAGGCATAAACCACTGAACGAAATTAGTAACACCAACTGGGTGTGAGTAACTTGGTTAGATATTAAAGCGGGATAGAAATAGTTGGCCGAAATACTATATTTGAAATTGATAAACGTTTAGGTTAGTTAGTTCTTTTAACTGATAACCGCTAGCCGAAATTTAACAGCAAAATATTTGTCTTCGATCTCTCAAGAAATTAATTGGAATGATTCATATCATATTCACTGGTTCTCACCACGATCGTCGGCATGAATAGGCTAAAGGTTTGCTAGCAGGACTGCGAAAGATGAGGTACGCCAATTAGATTCGTACTCGAGTATAGTGGGATACAGTCAAGGTATTCTACCTTCTTCAGGGAAGCTTTTGGACGGTCTCCAACGACCATTTTCTTCGAAGTATCGTTAAAATTTGCACTCATTTGCCCTACATTATTTATTTCGTGATTTCTTCGTGACATTTGCTCTCTTTCATACTATCGAAAAAAAGCCCTCCTCTTCTCCCTCCTATGTAAGAATTCAATAATCGTTCCTTGACGTCTTCAATAAGCGTAACTGTCACGAAAATTTTTGCAACTGTTTATTTCACTAATGCTATTTTCTCCGAGTGTTCCCACTTCTATACACATTTTCCTCTAACATTCTGCCAAAATACACCAGTGGAATAAAATCCTCAAAAAACTGGTAAAAATTATTTTTTGGTGGAGAAGAATATGGTCTCGAATTGCATTTATTAATCCGTCTGGATTTATTTTCGGGCATAATTACACAAAAAACACATTAGCGTATCATGCCCCGCAGTTACCTAGACAACTTGGTAAAACTGATATATTTTTCATTCGGAGTAATGTGGAATCGTGCACTTTTCGCGACGAGATAATCGAGGAAAATGAAAACAACCGATAAGAATTGTTGACACAACTTATGCACGAGACTTAAATTTATCGCCGATCTACGACGTAATGGTTCGCGCCTCGCTCTTCGGGAAGGGTTATCTAAAGTCATCGTTTACACAACGGAAATTTGTGTCCACAGTGCCGCCAAAGAAGGGGAATTAATGTGAAGGCCTCACGAGGAAGATCAAGGTAAAAATATTTGTACACAATAAAGAGGTGCTGGCGAAAAAAAAAGCTTTCAGGTGCAAAAGAATTGGCATTGGCCTAGGAAAAATGGAAGACTGCAGTCAACAAATCTATCCACGTAATTCTTCTACCCCTCTAACGGGTGAGCAAATTAAGGAAGAAATTTTTATTTACTTGAAAACAAGCATGAGATAAACATAAACAATAGAGTTTGTATAATACACTATAGCAAAAAAGACTATTTGTCACCCCCTCCAATTTGAACCGGATAAAGTAATAATGGGTAAAGACCAAGGCATTTACTTGATCAACTTTCCTTCATCTCTTTACAAGACTCCGTACGATTTTTAAATTTCTCTCTAATGGGAGAAGAAGAAAATTGGGCGACGAAAAACATTTTAAGGAAAAATCACTTCTCCGGGATTCCTGCAGACTGCTGCTTCAAAACACTGTCACTGTCACATGACTCACTTGAGATGGGAGAGACTAATAAAGCTTGCGCTAAAATTAGAAGAGTGAAAGCATGTAACGTGTGCGGTACGTGAAAGGTTACGCGTGTTCGCCCGATGCAAACAGGACAGTTTCCACAGTTCCCCCCTTCGTCAGTTCTTTGACTTAGCAGCTAGAGATTGACAGGCAGGTAAACTGTACCAAGCCTGAATGATTTGCCGCTGCCATGTCGGACTCTTTTATAGTATTCAGCAGCGACGGACATGAACATGTGGGTAACCGCCCTTAACGTGGACTGGGGTGGGAGGACTTAAATAGAAATACTTTGAGTTTGGGGATTCATTTATTTTCCTATTTGAGGAATAACTTATTTTCATTTTGAGGAATAATTTTAGATTTGACAAAATTCAACATAAATAAATATTATACATATACCAGAAGATACTCTTGAATACGAGCTCTCCCTGGAGAATAAAATGATTTACAGCAAGGGAATTTAACGGTTCATTAAATTTGTGTGAAGGGGTACTTAAGGGTTAAGGAAACTAAGGTTTATCAAACGAATGTGGGGAAATGCTCGAATGAAAAATTTTAGAAGGAGAAATTTCATTTTGGTTTGGTCAGAACACTTTTTGAATACGCATTGTACGATGCAGAGGGACCTAATTATGGTATCCAAAAGGAGAAAGAGAATAACTGCCCGTTTCTTGAAAAACAGCCATAAGTGAACTCAAAGCGTCGCATTGTTATTTGAAGGTCTTGATTGAGAGATGTTAGAAACATGAAAAAAACTTTAATTTTTAGAGTAGTACAAAATAATTCCACTTTATCGTTATTACGGAAGGAATAATACTAGAACCGCAATTACATTGGCGATAAGTTGAGGGAAACTGGTGGTTCTCAAATCAAGCAGGAAAATACTTTTTTCATCTTCCTTATGAGGAATCGGCGAGGGTACCCTGAGGGTAGTGACAGCTGAAATTACAGTAAGGGCTGTACTCGCTTCTCCTCAGACGTCACTTTGTGGACTTCTATAGTTCTGCGAATGGAAGAATTGAATTGGTTTTCCACACGCCATTGATTAGTATCGAGGAAAAGATTTCAGCCACCGCGGAAAAACATTACGGAAATGTAAAGGAGATAATCTTTATTTTTTAGCGGTGTCTGCCGTCAATTTATTCGCGGCTAATCCGAGTTTCGGGACAAAATCAATCATCGAGTGGAGAGAGAACAACTTTCTCGTGTGTTTGGAGGTGGGGAAAGTGCCCCAACCCCATTTACATGTGCATGTAGCCAGGGGAACTAGTTTTTTGCCTTCAAATATTATTTTCCCGCCGGCAACCACGTGTTTATTGCCAAGGACTGCGATTGTTGGCGATCGGTTATTGCCCTCGGACTCGGCGAGGGGAAATTCACGGCGCGTTGCGAAATCACGACGCGACGCGAGGCCACGCTATGACATAACTGCAACTCCATTCATCGATCTAGAGGCCGACTACTTTGAAAAAAAACGCCACGGGAATGGTAAGACTCTCCCTATAAGATAGCTGTCGGTGGTTGATACAAAAAATTGTGCGCTATATGAACAATATTTATTCAGCGCATGAATTTTGCTGTGCATGACAAAATAAATATAAAAGAAAGCTTTGTAGAACACTAAAAGCCGTTGCTTTTCTTTCATTGTGCTGGCGCGGGTAGGAAAGTTAATTCCACTGTGAGGTAATAATTATAAACTGTTTACTGATTAATCTGACTATCAAGTAATCAATATCAATGCTTGAACAGCTTTTTAGTGCTACAATCAATTACGTTCTCATGACGTGACCATAAAAAATGTCATGATCAGATCATTCAATACCTCTCTGACTACAGTTAAAGATGGCAGCCCTTGAAACTAAATGGTGTCGTTACCATAAATTTTGAAAGTAATCGTTTTTTTCATTGGATTTTTAAATTAATCCTTCAAGTAATGAATATTAAAATCAAATTTAATTACAGCCAGTTACTAACAAGTGATTTTGTAAGTGTTATGGACCATCGTGAAAATGGCATGATAAGATTAAATCTAACTGAATTAAAAGCAATCATATTAAGTAATATGATTTATTAACAGGCAGGGGCGCATAATTAATCACCTTGTTAAAAACGCTGGCTTATTAGCTCTATGGTCGCTAATGATTCAGTAAATTCTACGAAAGGAACTCAGTATATTCATTTCCTTAATTTAAAATGAAAAATATATCGCACGTAAAATGAATCGTCTCCATTACGATCTGAAACCTGAAAAGCTGAAATTTTAGTGCTGCATTTTTTGGATTAAATGAAACATACCATGGAATTATCATAATTCCTTGGTACAAACACAGAAATGTACATATATTGTTTCACACATAGAAATAGATATAAGGAAAAGGGATAGGAAAACACATAAAATATGAACACAGGCAAGGTGGGGAAGGCGGATTTGAGCAGATCACAAATATAAAAACATTTCCTTATCCGGAATTTGAACCACGGACCTTCCACTTGCCGGGCGGATGCTCTACCAGTTAAGCTAATAAGGAAACTTAATTTACACTGAGATCTGCGATCTTATAAAGCGCCCAAGTGCTCCGATAATTTTTGGCTAAGAGATGGCGTTAGGGAGCTGTTTCGCCCACCAAAAGAGAAATAGACGACACACAAGAAGGGTAAAGGATAGTAGAAAAGCATGCATGCGATATCATGAAGTTAGCACTAGCGAACAAAGTCATAAACACAGAAACACACAAAAAAAATAAACTCACTCGTTTTCGAATTTTCGGTGGTACAAGCCACCTTTCTCAAGGAAGAAAAGGAAGGAACTCCCTCCTCTTGATAATATATACATATATTTATTATTAATAATCTGCCGGTTAAGGTAGGTTTTGGATGGACACAACCTATCAAAGGGTACACCGAAAATTCACTCTTCTCTCCTAACAAAACAAAACCAAGAGCCTAAACGACAAAATACCCCTCTTCAACTCCGGATACTTCCTTCCTCCTTTCATTCCCTCCAACATCCCTGTCCTATTTCTGCCCCTCCCTTGTTTGCCCAATATTCGCCCCTCTATCACAGTCTTCAACATCCCACTGCCAATTAATATGCACTGAAAACATCTTCCCTGCCACCTTTGGATTTCTTCCAATAGCCCCTTCTTCTCCCCCAACATGCCTAGCACTTCATCATTTGCTTTCCTTTCCATCCTCCTCACCTTTCCCATGCTTATTCGCACCCAAATTTCAAAAGCCTCCAATATATACCTATGATCCTGCTTCAATTACCATGCTTCCGCGCCGCTCCATATCCAAGGTTTCACGAGTCTTTTCTAAGCGTTCTTACTCAACGTCCCTGTCATCAACTCCCTCCTCCTTGTGGAGGTCTCTTTGTCCAGCGCAATTCTTCTCCTTACGCCGCTACTACTGTGACCATTTTGGTCCAGAACACTTCCGAGATACGTCAACTGTTCCACCTGCTCTAGTTTTTACCACACTATTTTAACGTTTAACTTAGCCTTTCTGAAAAACCCCATATCTTTTTTATGTACATTTATTCTCATTCCATATCTATCACACTGACTTTTCAATGTACTCAGCAATGCTTACAATCCCTTGGCTGACAGATTAAATAAAGCTTGAGAATCCGCTAACCTAAATAATTTTTTGAATTGAATTTCATTCCTTTCTTCAGTTCTTCCTATTCCTCCGTAACCATTTCCCCCACATTACGATGAACAACACGGGTATTAGTGGACACCCCTGCCTTACTCCTCTTCCTAATACTACCCATCCGGACTCTCCATCCCACACTAGCACTTGAATAGTCTGATACATGTGCAGGTTGCGGTTATATAGCTACCACATACACGTAAACGGACCTCTCATCTAACCAAACAGTAGTATTCAAGGAGATGAGCCTTTTCCCGCCATCGGCCTTGAGGAGAGAACCAGTGACGTAAGTCGGCATTGCCTCGACGAATCAATGCCAAGGAAAGAGCGTCGAGAAATGACAATAGATCGACATGTCGATATTTTTTTATGTTATACAATTATTCACTTTCCATTCAAGCCAATAAGGTACTCTCATAGTGCAAAGCACTCTTTGCATCTACACAAACAGCTACTCGACGCAAGGGAGTGCGGCAGGGGGTGTCCGGTTACCAGACATTAGAATGATTATTTTCATTGTTATCAATTCACTTTCGGGTGGTTCGAATTGCCGTACTTGATTCTTTCTACTATTGTGGTAACGAAGTTTGTAAGGAAAGATGGATTCCTCATATCGGTCTGTTTGGAAATCACTTTATCTTTGGAATCTCGGCTGCCGATGTACTGCGCGACTAGAATTATTCCCTCCGATTATTGCTAAACTCATACAATATGCAGTCATATGTAAGTCGGGTATGCTATCTTTCCTGTTTCTACCGGTTCCCAAAACATGATTTCGCATAGACCCTGCTCCGCTTTCTGTTTATTCTAAACGATTTTTCGCGAGACATGTGGAACTTTGCCTGTCTCAGGGTAATCTAGTTATCGCCTATTCGAGTCCATTCGAGGGCATAGATGTTATATGTAGTGCCATTATAATGATTTTCTTGAAATGAAGTCACAGTGTCACAGGTCCTTATTCAATATTGATCTTAAAATCTCCCTCGATGCTCCTAATATTCACAGAGTCCATTCCAATTCGGCAAAATCCGCCACTGATCCTATGATTCAGCGCTATGAAAACATACCAAAGGTAATAGTTCAGTTCTTTACGAAACGCTTCTTACATTTCATGCGGGAAAATTAATACGCAAACTAAAGTACGTTTTCGAACTTCTTACATCATTGGTGGCCGCTGATCTGAAAATAGAAACAATGAAGGAGGGCGATAAAATAATGTTATCACCATTAAAAAAACTTTACCTATCTTCTTCAATGGTAACGAAAATCTCAATAAACTAATCGTAGTTTTAGTGAGGATTTTTTTTAACTATTCCCAACCATTTTAAAGATTTTAGATCAGACCACTAAATACTTTAATACGAGTATAAATAGGCATGAAATATTTTCTGGCACAGAAATTGAGAGATTCATTCGGGTAGTTGTTTTCAGCCAGAATGGAAACACAGTGAAGGTCTCTTTGCTTTTCATATCTATGAAAATATGAGAGGAATGGACCATCGAACAACAATCCAGAAGTGAAAGGAAAATACAGAATTGAAATAAGTTGTTTTGAATCCGAGGAACAAAATCGAAATGATTCGGCGAAATTATTGATAATGTCGATAAACATCATGTGTCCTACTCTATTAGGGTGGTGGAGCTGAATTTTTACATAACATTCACGTTCACATTAGATAACATAAAACAGTTATAATAATCATCATCTCCTCGGAGAAATGCTGATGCTTCTGGAAATGATAAAGCCTTAACTGTAACTACAGTTATATAAGAACGTTGACGACGGTGCATTAGGAAAACAAAATGATGGGTATAATTCGAAAACAAAAGGGAGGAATCAATGACTTGAGAGTTTTAGGGTCTTGAGTTTTGAGGATACTTATTTTCTGTCATATTTCAACGACCATTCTACTATCATATTGGTCAGTATACAAACAGACATGCGATTTCACCAGTTGACACAGTAAGAAAGGACAATACTTTGGAGAATCTACTACTTTAACTTAAAATATCCCCATGACCATGTTTCGAATTTCAATTAGTTGAAGAGTCATGGTTGTTTTAATTTATCATCACAAACCCACCGAATAATCATGATGATAACAATATAGATTAAGAAACACGTTCCCGCTCCCGCAAGCTCCGACTTGTAATTTTGTGCGGCATGAAATAATGGAACTAACAAATTTCCTGAAGTTTAAATATATTCTTTTTAAAAATAGGATTATCTCCTCCAACATCTTTGCTGAGGATATGCAAAGTACAACGAACTTTGGAATGAACATTTCAAAATCTTTTAATTAAATTTGGCAAATACGTTGTTTACATTTTCTCAAATGAGCAAATCAAACACAGAAAACGAGTAAAAAGGACACTAACACGGGAATTTTGACTTTTTAGCGGTCCATCGGCCTTTGACGGTTGAAGTCAAATGATTTCTGCTCTCATGAGGAGGGGTTAGAGAGATGAGAGACGATGGAAGAGGGATATTGGTGAAAGGACAAAGAGAGGGTAAAGTATGTGAAGGGGGTGAGATGAGCGGGTGAAAGCGAGAAGGAATGGGAGAGGGAAGGTGTGTGGTAGCTGAGGATGGGGTATCAATGATTTATATTAAGTCCCGGATTAATGGGGTTTCATGTAGTCATCTGACCAGTTCTCACCTGAATGTTGCTGGCATATTCGGGGAGAATTTCTAGGTATTTTATGTAAAAACAATTATTACACGTTTGGTTGTGAAAAGCGGTAATGCTTGTGGATAGGATAATTGGTAAAAGCGGTGGACTTGTTGTGATGACTTGTACGAGTATACGTATGTTTATGTGTATGCATTATCATACAGATATAAATATAGGGATGTAAATGCATGTAAAGAACGCACACAAAGTTAGTTGTGGAAGAGTGCGGATTCGAAGAAGAAAAAAGTTTCCTTGACCGGGAACCAGCCAAAGAAAATATTTTCCTTTTCGTGTCTTGGCCAAGGAAACTTTTTTCTATTTGAAATTCACACCCTTCCACCTTTTGTTTCTCCTTTACATGTATTACTATCCTCTTTTCCTGTATCTAAGACAGTACGAACATGTTTTCGCTTTTGGGCGGGTTTTCATGTTTAAGTGTGTGTGTAAGTGTATGTGTAAATTCAGTCACAAGCTTGGTTAATGAATAGTTCGGTGAAACTATACATTAACCAAATTATTCATTCATTCAACAACCTTTCTCAACGGTAGGAAGATAACTTGAGGATGCGGGTGATGGACAGGACGGGCATTTTGAGAGAGGATGATGGATGATGGAAAGTAGAAAGAGAGCGGGAGGGATTTGGGGATGATCGGAAGGCGTAGGGGTTGACGGGAAGGAGAAGGGTGGGCACCCGGAGGGGGTAAGGTTCAGACCGGCGCCCGAGCAGATACATGACGATTTGAGGGATTTGAGTTTTAAAAGGGGGGAGGGAGGCAATAATAGACACATTAAAACAATCGTTGAATGAAACACTGTGGAGGCATGTTTAGGCGCTGGTAGAGAGGCTGATGTGGTAGGTGTGCATGATGCGCGGTGATTGTTGTTACGGATGTTAAGGGGTGTGGTGCACTGCCCAATGCAGAGGAGAGACAGAGTTTGGTGTCAACATTTCTCTTGCTGACGAAAAAAAATGTGCAAATTGTTGAGAAAGGTGGTTGTGCCACGTAGATATTAAAAGCCAAAACTTTGAGCGTCTATTTGGCTTTTTCAAGTTTTATATACCATGGCCACGCTTTTAGCTGACCTTATATTCACTTTTGTGAACATTTTTCGTGAATATATATATGCATATATATTTTTTTTAATGCACCCAATTTTCCCAGGAGGGAAGTGGATCGTAGCTCCAAATCCCTTTTCTCACACTCACTCAGTTCCCGCAACGGAGACGGCTTCCTCCCCTTCGCCAGGTCATTGACGAAGTAGGAGTAATCGGACACCACACTCGGCTTCTGCTTCCGGAGGATCTGGCCGCTGAAATGGCGATCGGAAAGAAGATTTTTTTATCAAGATCCGTTTTACTTTCACGAACAGGGAAGGAGAGTGGGTCTGGGGGTCTCGAGAGATTGGGGCGAAGTGTGGGGGGGAAGAGAGGAACGGGAAAGGAGAGACAAACATCGGGACGCGAAACTTTCACGCCTCCTATCGCAAACGCCGAAAGCAGCGACAAGTGTGCTTTCGAACGGGGCGCTGAACACCGGCTGAGGCCCGAGCAATGAACGACCTTGTAAAATCCTGGTATGCCCTTAGGGTGCGTTAGAAGAATTATCTGGCGCCCGCGCGGGATTGCGGCACGTTCACTAACTGACTTTAAATTTGAAACTGAAGAAGAATAAATCACAGAAATATCGAGTTGAGTTAAATTACCAATATTAATGGTGGCAGTTTTCGAAAATTACCATAATATCCTATTTACATTGATTTTTCTACGTAAAGCTCTCCAAAGAGTGTCCGTAAGTAATTTTCGAATGGAAATCCAGCGATCACATAAAATAAGTCAAAACTTATAATCTTCCGCAAGTAATTTATTAAACTAAGAAGAGTCAAAAAAAACTAGTAGAAAAGGGAAAACAGAATGGATAACTCGCTTGCGCGGAAAAAGGTCTCCTTCGCCTTTTATGAAAAATTCCGAATCACATAATTACATGCTCAATGGAGGAGGTTCTACCAGCATCTGCGTAATTTTGTTAAGTGCCCTGCGATCCACCACTAGGGCGTGTGGCAGGGGTTGGTTACACACAAGAATACCCTTGAAACAAATTGTATCGATTGGGTTATATAATCCACAGAATGAAGCGATGTATTACAAATATTGTATTTAATTAATCAATTATATTTTATTAATTATTGTGTTGTTTTTTTTCAAATACACAAATGGTCTCACCTAATTATTCTGATATGATCTTTGGAAAATATATCGCTGTAGTTGGTAGATTAAACTTTTCTCCCCTGTTGCGTAAATACAGCCACAATGTAAAATATCTTACAAAAAATAAATTAGGAAAGCTGCTCGAACAGGATCTTAAACGAAGCGTTGGTTATTTGTTGTGGAAATTGTTACCAAAAATGACGGAAACTCATAAGAGGCCACGTCGAATTACGGTAATGTTTTGAGATATCTACTTCACGACAATTAACGTTGAATTTAAGATTTAAAAAATCTGGTTCATCTCTAATCAAGAGGTTATGGTGCCACCATCCGTAGCTTACTCGAGACTTACTTTGGAAATGCATACCAGCGATGCTGAAAACCTGCAAACACGTCCAGTCCAAGCCATTGCTGTTATTTAATTCGTCAACGTTTCGGAACAATCTTAGGCGTCTTTGGGAAAGTCGGGGGGGGGGAAGGGGGGGGGCAAGGAAGCGGAGAGCGATTGGGAAATAAAAAGGGAGCGTGTGCGCATTGGGTTTCGATCGCGTGATTTCAACTGCCACTTTTGACTGCGGGGAGGAGGGGGTTACCGTGGCTAGTCGGCTAATGCCGACCTTCTGTGTCCCGTGCAACATTCCCGGAAGAGTTCGCAGTCTGACGCAATAGGGAATCGAATTCCATCGACAAGAGCAGTCAAGGCTATTGGCCGACGATGGATGTGGGCACACAGTCTCTATCTAATCGCATCTAGGATACCTTTCCTCTATTCAGTAACGCCCGCTCACTTATTTCGTCATTTTGAATTCGAAATCTTTTCCAACTGAGGAATGAACGAAAGGCACAAATAAGTTTAGGTTGTTAATTATCCGCATAGTCTATCCATAAAATATTCCGTCATTATCGTAGGTCTGTGAGACGAAGCTACCGGGATGTAATACATTAAATGCCTCGATAGGTCTAGGCACAAGATTTTCGCGATCTTTCGTGGAAGCAGGACAGACAATCGGATTGCAAATGAACGTTGTAGAGTTAAAATATTGTATACGATTTTCCCTGCGGACCGCTTTAAGTTTAGATATAACAATTGGTTCTCATTCGTGAGACTATGCGTGCTAGTTAACCTTGAACGAAGAGAAGTCAATTTATGAGGCGAAATTTTTTTAACATGCCATTTTCTTAATAACCCATTGCTTTTTTTCTGCCGCAGGAAGGGAAATTAGCACTGATATGCTTTGAATTTTTTTTAAAATAATGAAGTTTCGTAATATTTTTTCGATGCGAAAACGAATATTTACTCATCATTTATTCAGCTCAATTAATTACTGAAGATACGAATTAGGATAATAATTCGAATCTCAAACACAATTCGTTGGTAGACAATAAACTCTTTTGGCACATCGAATCAAATGATTTATTGGACACCTATTACGATTAATTCGTAGTTAGTGTGTATGAGAGGGAGAGCCCTTCACTTCCTCTCACACCTGATATGGAACTGCAGGCGAAAAAGGCTCTCGGGGAATGGGCATTCGACAACAGCCAATAAACAAAATTCTGGAAGACGCAGTTTCCGTGAATTTCAACCAAATTCAGGATTGAGCCACGGGAAAGGAAGGAAAGACATTTTCTCTCGGCGGGGAGAAACCCGGAACCCCTCGCAGAGCCTTCGGCGAACGTACGACGAAAATAAAATTCGCGAGAGTGGTCACGACGGCGCTGTCTCCCGGCCTTCGGAACCGACCTTCTTCCGCCAAAATTTCGCCCTCCTAATCTTTTCGCGGGTTGGAGGAATGAACGGGCACCGGACGAAGAGCGCTCACTCCGCTCGTACAGTAAACACACACACACAATAACTAGTGACACAAACCTCAGCTGCCACAAGCTCCTCATGCCAGGCATCCTGGATATCTCTTTTCAGGCGATGGCTCGGAGAAAGAGCGAGAGGGGTATGCACACTCGAAACACACTTTTAAATCTCTCGCGGGGACGAGACTGGGACCGGTGGGCTAGGTGGGGTTTTCAACTCGGGAGATCGAGAAAGTATCCGTCCACTGAAACTAATGCGAGCACTTTCCGCCGTCCCTTATTTATGAACGTCCCGGCAGCCACCCTCGCCCCTCCCCAGGCCGAACCACCGCCCCGCTCCCCGTCTCTCCCCCCACTCCCTTCAATCCCAGCCTCGGGACCAGTCTGCAGAAATGAGGATCGGGGCGAGGGGAAGGGTCGGAGTGGGGCGTGAGTCGAAGGGAGGGAAGGTGGGAGCGAGGGTGGGGAGGGTAAATACGTGAGGGATGACGGCAAAGAGAGGGAGGAAGGGGAAAGGGTGGTTGAGTGGGGCAGTGAGGCAGGGGCAGATATTTTTTATCGAAAACTCGATGAAGGGCTCGGAAAATTTTAAGGAATCTCCTATGGTTGTTCGGACAACACGATAATTATTCACGCACAACTTCAGGGATCATTAAGCCTATTTAAAATCATCAGAGATTGGGCAAGGGACAGTAATTTCTCAGCTCACGCGATCATTTCACTCGAATTCACCCATTTTATTTCAGCTTCGTGGTTCATTCATTGCTATAAAAACATTCAAAGCGTTGTTATGATGCCAAGGACTTTAAAACGTAAACTTAAGTGAAAACTTTGATATGGCGCGTAGTTCTCGATGGCCCTGAAACGTGGACGTTAAGAGTTCTGGTAGAAATCCAAAGAAGGTAGGAAAGGTGGATGGGTAGCATGCTGAAGATTGTTGTAGAGGGAAGACTTCTCGATATGCAAAGTTGGGGGAGCAAAAGGTTAAATATGTTGAACGGAATTAAGGGTAATGAAGTTTGTATGTGGAAAATGTTGAAAAATGTTTTATTGTAAGACGTGGCTAAATTAGACATTTAGTGTCGTTCAAGGTGAAGCTTAGAAATGGTGCAGTGGTTAAGTCTCTCGGTGCGTAGAACTATACTGACTAATAATAGTATTATCTAAACAATAATAATATTATTATTGTTTAGATACGCGATCGCAGATGCAGGATTTATCGCGTCGATTGGTGATCTTTAATAATTGCCTCCATCTTAATCGCAACAAGCTGAGACGCACACTATACCAATCATGTTAGGTTGTTATACCAGGTTCCAAGAAGCGCCTAGTGTTGACGTCGGATTTTGACACAGTGATCCATATTTACACGAGGTCACCAGATTGACGTCGCTACACCCAGAGCTACTACTAGATACGTTTCGAAAAGCGTCAAAAACCATTCAGCGGGTAAATCCTATTTAATCGCCAGATTTTTGGAGAAGCAAGAGAAGAATATTGCAGTTTCAATTGCAATTCAGTTGCATTGCGCACCATGGTGATTTGAACAAGAGATGATTGTGGTCCCTTTGTCGTTATTTCCAGTCGCAATGGTGCCATACCCGGCGGCTGAAATGAAAATTCACGGCTCGCTCGCGGAACAAAAATTCTCACCTTAAATTACTGAACCAGAGGAATAAAAATCTCTATCGCTGTAGCTATTCAATAACTTTCATCTGCAATATTATCACATACACCTAGCCCTGATATTAATGCATGAAATATGACCATACTTTACGAGTGAAGCCATTTTATAACTTGAGAAGGTTAAAGATATTGACTTGAGCAAAACGATGTAAAGAAGTCTTATTATATGTAAACGCAATACAGGGACAAAAATAGTAACTGAATCCGCTCGGAAAAGTTTAAACATACTTCATATTCAATTTAATGCTAAAGGTTTAGTATCGTCAACGGAGAGAGCGATGGAAAGATTCTATGGGGCTTACTCAAGGAGCAGGGGACAAATATTTCAAATATGCATTGTGGGAGATGGTTCATGCAGTAGGTGGTGGATTCAAGGAACACTTGACGCCTTAAAAGAATAAGTATGAGAAGAAAGTTATTAGATAAAAATGTGATCTGCGCCGCACGAGCACGCTCCGCGTTATTGTGTGGCACAGTGAGGCAGTGATGCGTGGATGAGCTGTTGAGTGATTCATCACTGACTGGAGAGCAAATTTCTGTGAAATTGGTTATGCAGGAAAATCCTTGTGGGGAAAGACAAATTCCTGCTCCTTATGTTTAACTATAAGCACGAAATTATCACGTGTTCAGGCACAAATAATTCATGAGCGCATTTATCATAGTATAATATACTCAAACCGACACATTGATATTATATTCGTAATGACTGTATATTTAAAGGAAATAAAAATAATTCATTTTAAATCATGAGAAGTGGTGTGTTTGTCCAGCTTGAGCTAGACAGCCATGTCCATTTCGGTTTGTGCCTTCTTTTTCTGATTTCTTCTCCAACAGACCCTGTTCCTTCTTAGATTTATCCTCAGCTTGGTTCTAAGTTTTCATCCCACCCTTTGATCGTTCTTTAATTTATTTATCTGTCGGGGTGCCTGGCTATTTTCGCCCTCCTGTCGACGGCCATTCGATATTTTCATTCCATTGATTTATCCCACTCCTTTAAATCGTTCACGCTACATAATCGTATGATATTTTCACTTCTTTCTCTGTATAGCAGTGTCTCTCCTAAGATTTGACTCAATATTTTCATTTTCGAGGTCCCGTGAGCGTATTTTTGATGAGCTCGGTCCAGCTTCTGACACGTATCTCATAACTTGTCTAATTGTCCTTTGGTATATTTTTAATGTTTTTAGCCTCAAGCACTTATTTCGCCAAACCACGTCATTAAGACGGTCTACTACTTTTTCCACTTTGACCATCTATTGGTGAACTTCTTCGACATTCACGTCGCTTATCATGTCTCTTCCTAGACAGTTGAACACCATAATTTGCTGCATTTTACATATTCATAATACCCCACAAACCGCCGCAAGGGCGTGTGGCATATGGTGTAATGATACTAGCTATAAACGAAATACGAACTCACTCATTTATTATAATGTAAACCATAAACACCGTAATCCACCCGAAGTCAGATCCCCTACTGGGAGGTGTAGGCTCTAAGAATATGTCACAGCTCGACTCCTTTCTATGCCAAAACTTTGGGCGACATATTGAGGGACTATCCCTGAATTTGACATAGGATTCCATCGATCATCTCTAACTTCTTTTTGTAACGCAGTAATATTTATTCTTTTACAAATATCCTGGTTATTATCGTACGTTGCTGACAAAACTAACGCCGGTGTCCTTTTTTCTAGATACTTCAGGCATCTCCAACTGGTATTCATTATTAGTTTTGTCCATGCCAGCAGTATATACGTGACCAAGGTCTTATCTCTGCTTTGGGTTATACTTTGCTTGTTTGGACGTCAAAAAATGACATAGCTTTGCCCTAGCTCCTGCCGCCTTTCCGATGACGTTTTAAATCATGACTGTGTTACTTTTTTCAAAACTATGTTATTTTTTTCGGTGATAAGGTTAGGGGGGAGAGAGAGGGGGAGAGTTGGGGTAAGTGAAGGAAGGGTGGCCCTAGTCTATTTTCTCCTCCTCCCCTTCCCCCCCGCCGGTCATCAGTCAAGCGACCACTTGTTGTGATAGCGCCGATTGTCAAACGCGAGTGGGATCGTTCCCGCCGTCATCCAATGGGGTGGTCCCATAGGGTGGGAGGAAGAGTCATCCGATTGGTCGGTCATTTTGGCGCGGTCATGGCCTACGGGCGGGCACTTAACGTCGACTCACAGCGTGCGTCATCGGACACATCCAAGGTGGTTGCAAATAGATACATTTAGGAGAAAAATAAACTAAATATTCTTCGAAATGCGAGTGAGATATTAACCCGTTTAATCCGTTCTCTTTCGATGTAAGAAAGTTCAAAAAATAGTCTTCTTAAAAGTTATGCAAGTGCACTAATTCAATTTAACTACTACACAAATTAGTTTTTCCAAGTGACCACGTTCTTCCATACTTATTTCACCCCTGTCATCACTCATATTAAGAGCACCTTCGACCACTCTCACTATAAAATATTACCTCAACATTAATTCCTCCCACTTGTAATCAAAAACGTTTGACACAGGACTGAAAAATAAATATATAAGCTTTTTCCTAATTGTATATTTACTCTTTAGCAATAAGTTACATAAAAGCATGCGGTGCTGCATTGATATCGTCAACATACTGCAAACTTCCAAATGGCCAGTTTTAATTTAAAGCCAGATCTTCCCTCATTTTGAGGCATCAAATACAAGGGTGGTCTGCTGAAAAGTTTCCGACTCAGAAAATTAAAGAAAAAATATTTTGTATCTTTGTTAGGTATCCCACATATTTTGCAGTGGACATGCTTCAATGCGAAAAAAATATGCCCACAGTTTCTCAATTAACAATATTCTTTTTTCCAACCAGTTAACTCAATTCATGTCGAACGTCATTTTCTAGTAAAATCCCAAAGGCCGAATATTTTCACAAAAATGATGAAAGGACTCGAAGCTAGAAATAAAAAAAAAACATGCACCATTGGTAATAAAAACAACAAATAAAGACAGGAAAACGTGTAAAAATGCAATCGTTTCAACGAGCGTTTTAACACTGGTTTCTCCTCCATTACTTTAATTGAAGCCAAGCTTATACGGTGTATATTCGAAAAGTAAGGCTCGTGTTCATATATTTAGTATTTGGCGGGTCAAAAAAAGGTGTACGCATACAGCTCCCTCTGTTGACTGTTTCCAAAGCCACAAAAGTTATTTTTTTTGATTTAGTAGTCGTTTGTCTGTCGGTGAATGCAGATACCAAAATCGTTGCTCCCACCAGTTGCGAAGTGAGTGTTGTGATTGGATTTTGGTAGGCAGAGGGATCATCAGCTGCCCAAATTCATCGGGACTTGTACCTAGTTGATGAACATGTAGTAATGAGTGAAGGGAAGGTTAAGACAATGCTAACGAGACTTCAAAAATGGTCGCACAAATATGCATGATGATGAGCGGATTGGCGGGCCCAGTATCTAGACCGATGAAATCCTTCAACAAATGGATCAGGAACTACAATCTGATGGATTTTTGAAGATTAGGGCTCTGACAAATTTCCTCTCGTTGGTGGCACCACTATTTACACGATAGTTGTACGAAAGCTCGGATGTCACGAATTATGTTCGACATTGAGCAAAGAACGTTGAATGAACGAGCGTTTTTGTACCACTATTGACATGACGGAGATCATTTGACCTTGTCATGACCTCGTACTAGCGACTATTTCCTCTTCTTGAACTTGAATCAGTGGCTGGGTGGAAAATGGTTTGCAGACGGGAGGAACTCAAGACTGCCGTTGTCAACCGATTCAATTCTCAGGCGCAGAACTTCTACGCTGATAAAATAAGCTTGACGGGCGTTACGATAAGTGCTTAGAAGTGGACGACCATCATGTAGAAAAGAGAGTAGGTCTGTAGAAAACTGAAACTGTCAACAAAAAGTTTTTTCCAGCAAATATGTTTTTTATTGAAGGAACAGGCTTAACTTAAAAAATAAGCCTCGTGATTGTGATGAATTGCTAGAGAGCCCTCTAAGCTCAGAGAAGACTAGCTTAAATGCGCATTTCCATTTAACTTCGTCAGGAATGCGGGCCGCCGCGAGCCTAGTTCAAGTCGTTCGACGTGCCGCCTCTTCGCTGCCATCCTATCCAACAGAATGATTGGGAGCCGAGAGAAAGCTGGAAGTAAACTGTTTACCGGAGATTAAAGGAGGAGAAAGACGGAGGGAGGTGGAACGGGGAAGGGGGAGAGACAATGGAAGGCGATGACGCGTGGTGGCAGTGACGGGGAGAGTGGGAAAGAGGGGGGGGGATCGGAGGTGGCCGTCTAAGGGTCAAATCCGTTGGGACGAATGATTCGGGAGACAGGGACAAGGAGACATCCTTCGCAGCGGTCACGGGCCGTTGCGCACACTATAAAGGAGCTTCGCCATCATCTCACCCATTATCAGGCCCCAGTTCGAAACTGTTGCTAATTAAGAATGGGACTGACAGAAAAAACGACTTAGACTAACCCTAACGTAGGCATGGGGTTGGAATAACGTTAGGGAGATTTTTTGTAACCTCCGCAAACGTTTTGTAGACTTAATATTTAATAATTGCTCAGTTTAAATAAGAAAATAACGTATAACGTATTTAAACATTTTTATATATTTCTTTTACTGGTAGCAGACCATTTGATATGATTAAGTTTTAAAAAACATCAGATCTCCTAGTAATAAAATGTAATCCCATTCCACGATGGTATTTTGGATGCCAGAAGGAAGTAATTCACCGGACCTTAACAGGCTCTCAGGCCTTCGATGAACATCATTGTTTAATTTTCCCTTAATTCAGGGCAATCCAGTGTCGGCATTGCAATTCAGTGTAGCTGTCGGCGTAAAGTTAAAAGGTACGTGATTTAAAGTTTCATTCTTTTGAAGAAGAAAAGTGAAAAAAAGTATATGATATCGAATTGTATTTGGTCTGACCGAGTCAAGTCTGAGAGATGTTTTTGACACGTTCTGTCAGGGTGAGCCGGGTCCTACAAACTCGGTCCTTCTTATTGGTATATGTACTCCTCTATTTAAATATACAAGGAACGTAGCTACGGTCGTGAATCAATGTAAACAAAAAAATGCCGAGACCATAAAGTTGACTGTTTCTGTTTCACTACATCCTTTTATAATTTTCATTTATTTGTGTGATTGACGGGTCACTGACATAGGAGGAATCCTTGTAAACCCTGAGTGTGTACGTGAATGTGATTCACGAGAGTGACTGTTATTTCTTAACACACCCTAGGGATCGAGTGGTTGTAAGTTTGTTTTATTATTTTTTTATTATTTATTTTGGCTTTTTTGTGTGATTGAGGTATACGTGGGTCACTGTTTCTCAAACACACCCAAGCGACCTAGTGTGTATTCCCTATTTCTCCCCTTAATTGTATTTTTTTAAACTTTTTTTATCACATAGTGCCTGTCAAGTTTACGGTCTCGGCATTTTTCTGTAAACATTACTCCTCTATTCTTCGTGAATCTGTCGTTGCTTACGAATTTTACACGGAAATCATAAATAGTTTGGCCAGAACCCAATTGTAGTGTCTACATCTAGCCATTCATTAAGACGTCATCCTCACTGTTGACACTTAAATGACCCCTAACTAAAATTTTTGAAATGACTCTCCTAACTTGAAGTCATGTTTTCAATAGGTGCCCCTCTTCGATGGGAATTTGTTGTCCATACGCTAATTTCAATGAGCATTTTATGCACATGAACGAACTGATGAATGAATGGAGTTAAAATACGACAAATATCACTTAATCAATCAATGAATTGACTGAAAAAAAATGAATATCATCTAGTTAATAAAGAAATCGGACAAAAAACAAGATAAATTTCACCAATTCAACACTTTTTTAAACAAAATCTTTAGAAACGTCGCGTTTCACTTCGTGCGAGAAAAGCAGCGCTTTGAGAAATCAACCCAAGGAATGATTTACGACAATTCTACAAGCTACTCTGGCAAATTCCATATATTTCTATATCAACCCGATCTCTTCATTGTTCTGCCCGTAAGTCTTTCATCACTTGATTATCGTCATCCATCTTCGGCCTTACAGTGTAATTGTACTGCTCATGATTCAATCAACTACTATCTTCTGTAAACGACTTATCAACTGAGGGTTATTATTATTATTATTAGGTAATCTACCGGTTAAGGTAGGTTTTTGGATGGACACAACTATCAAATAAACATTTTGTGACTCCCCACCTAGCAAACTAATCTATATCAGGTCCCTCTTCATCTCGGTGTACTTCTTTCCTCCCTTCATCCCGTCCAACATCCCTATCCTGTTCCTACCCTTACCTCGCTTGCCCAACATTCTCCCCTCTATTACCCTCTTCAACATTCCACTACCGCTCAATACGCCTTTCATCCATTTTTCCTGCCTCCATAGGATTTCTCTCAACAAACCCCTCTCCTCACCCACCATTTCCAGTACTTCCTCATTTGTTTTCCTTTCGGTCCATTTCACCTTCTCCATTCTTCTCCACACCCACATTTCAAAAGCCTTCAATCTACGTCTATCCTCCTGCTTCAGCGACCACGTTTCCGCGCCGTACATAGCTACGCTCCATATCAGAGTTTTTACGAGTCTTGTCTTAACATCCCTACTCAACGTCCCCGTCATCAACTCCCTCCTCCTTGAGAAAGCCTCCTTGCCTAGCGCAATTCTTCTCCTTACGTCCCTACCACTTTGACCGTATTGGTCCAAAACACTTCCGAGATATGTAAACTGCTCTACCTGCTCTATTCTTTCCCCGCCTATTTTAATATTTAGCTTAGCCTTTTTCTTTCTGGAAAATCGCATAACCTTTGTTTTATTAATATTGATTCTCATCCCATATTTATCGCACTGAACCTCCAATTCACTCAACAATGCTTGCAACCCCTTGGCTGACTGAGCAACTAATGCTTGGTCATCAGCAAACCTAACCGATTTTACGAGTTCCCCTCCGACTTTCATTCCTACCTCCAGTTCTTCCCATGCCTCTTTAATCATTTCCTCTACATATACGTTGAACAGTACCGGTGACAATGGGCAACCCTGCCTTACACCTCTTCCTAACACTGCCCATCCAGACTCTCCGTTCCCCACTCGCACCTGAGCAGTCTGAGACATGTACAGGTTGCGGATCAGTCTCCTGTCCCTCCAATCCATTCCTATTTTCTGCAATACACGCATTAATTTTTCCCAATTCACTCTATCAAACGCTTTTTCGAAATCTACAAAACAGGCAAAAACGTCCTGATTGTATTCTATATTCCTCTCGATTAGTGATCTCATTACTGCAATGGCATCACGCGTACCTCTTCCTTTCCTGAACCCAAACTGATCATCCCCTAAGTAATCAATATATATATATATATATATATATATATATATATATATATATATATTATTATTAGGTAATCTACCGGTTAAGGTAGGTTTTTTGGTTGGACACAACTATCAAATAAACATTTTGTGACTCCCCACCTAGCAAACTAATCTATATCAGGTCCCTCTTCATCTCGGTGTACTTCTTTCCTCCCTTCATCCCGTCCAACATCCCTATCCTGTTCCTACCCTTACCTCGCTTGCCCAACATTCTCCCCTCTATTACCCTCTTCAACATTCCACTACCGCTCAATACGCCTTTCATCCATTTTTCCTGCCTCCATAGGATTTCTCTCAACAAACCCCTCTCCTCACCCACCATTTCCAGTACTTCCTCATTTGTTTTCCTTTCGGTCCATTTCACCTTCTCCATTCTTCTCCACACCCACATTTCAAAAGCCTTCAATCTACGTCTATCCTCCTGCTTCAGCGACCACGTTTCCGCGCCGTACATAGCTACGCTCCATATCAGAGTTTTTACGAGTCTTGTCTTAACATCCCTACTCAACGTCCCCGTCATCAACTCCCTCCTCCTTGAGAAAGCCTCCTTGCCTAGCGCAATTCTTCTCCTTACGTCCCTACCACTTTGACCGTATTGGTCCAAAACACTTCCGAGATATGTAAACTGCTCTACCTGCTCTATTCTTTCCCCGCCTATTTTAATATTTAGCTTAGCCTTTTTCTTTCTGGAAAATCGCATAACCTTTGTTTTATTAATATTGATTCTCATCCCATATTTATCGCACTGAACCTCCAATTCACTCAACAATGCTTGCAACCCCTTGGCTGACTGAGCAACTAATGCTTGGTCATCAGCAAACCTAACCGATTTTACGAGTTCCCCTCCGACTTTCATTCCTACCTCCAGTTCTTCCCATGCCTCTTTAATCATTTCCTCTACATATACGTTGAACAGTACCGGTGACAATGGGCAACCCTGCCTTACACCTCTTCCTAACACTGCCCATCCAGACTCTCCGTTCCCCACTCGCACCTGAGCAGTCTGAGACATGTACAGGTTGCGGATCAGTCTCCTGTCCCTCCAATCCATTCCTATTTTCTGCAATACACGCATTAATTTTTCCCAATTCACTCTATCAAACGCTTTTTCGAAATCTACAAAACAGGCAAAAACGTCCTGATTGTATTCTATATTCCTCTCGATTAGTGATCTCATTACTGCAATGGCATCACGCGTACCTCTTCCTTTCCTGAACCCAAACTGATCATCCCCTAAGTAATCATTTGCCTTACTCTCTATCCTTTTGTTGATGATCCTGAGAATAACTTTAGCTGCGTGGGATATCAAACTTATTGTTCTGTAATCCTCACATGACGAAGCCTTTGCCTTTTTTGGAATAGGAACTAACACCGATCTCACAAAATCTTCCGGCCAGATTCCTTCCTCATAGATACTACGAATCAGTCCATATATGGCCTTTTTCCCACCTTTCCCTAACCATTTCAACATTTCTACAGGAATATTGTCCACCCCCACAGCCTTATTTGCTTTCATCTCCTTTAATGCCCTTTCTATTTCATCGTCGAGTATGCCTGGACCTAAGCTATCTTCTTCTACGTCATGTTCCTTTTCTATGTCTAACCTTGTCGGCCTAAGTTCTTTACCATACAGTGTTTCTATATATTCCTTCCATCTCTCTTGGATTTTTCCTGGTTCAACTATTATCTCACCCCATTTATCTTTAACTGTTAGCACAGCTCTTGCCTTCTTACTTCCCGATAATAACTTAACCTTGCTGTATAGAGCACCAATTTCACCCTTCTTCTGTAAACTTTCCATATGCTCGCATTGCGTTTTCCACCATTCTTCTTTTGCTTTATTTGTGGCCCTTCTCAATTTATTGTTTAACTCTTTGTACTTCATTTTGCCTAACTCTGTGTTTACATTTTTCCATCTTCTTCTCTCATCCATCTTCGCAATCATCTCATCCGTTACCCATGGTTTCCTTATCCTTTTCCCGTTAACGGTTCCTATAGTGTCTTTAGCGGCTTCCAATATCCCTTTCTTGATACATCCCCATTTTTCTTCGATAGCACTCAGTTCTTTACCGTCATCCATCATTTTCTCTACAGCCTCCTGATACTCTTTCCTCGTTAATTCATTTACTGCTTCTAAATTCCATTTTTTAACCCGCCGCCCTTGCCTTATCTTCTTGAAACGAACATTACATTTCATAACAACTAAATTGTGGTCAGAGTCCGCATCCGCTCCTGGGAAACTGTGCGAATTTATCACACTGTTCCTAAACCTGTGCCTAACCATAATATAATCTAACTGATACCTTTCTGAGTCACCTGGCATTTTCCATGTATACCTACGCCTTTTGTGGTGTCTAAACCATGTGTTAGTGATGACTAACCCCTGTCTCCTGCAGAATTCAATTGCTTTCTCCCCGCGTTCATTCCTCGTGCCTAACCCATAGTCCCCCACCTCACCACCATCTCTTCCTTCGCCTACCGTCGCATTCCAATCCCCCATCACTATCAAATGTTTCCCTGCAGGAACACTCGCGATGATATCCTCTAACTCATCATACATCCTATCGACTTCTTCCTCCTTGTGGTTGCTCGGTGGCATGTATACCTGAATAATGACCAAGTTTGTCGGCTCTGCTTTAATCTCTACGAGTAAAATTCTATCTGTCGCTTGCTCTATGTTGACTACGCTTCTTCCTACCCCTTTATTTAAAATTACGGCAACCCCTCGTTGGCTCTCATCCCCGCCGCTGTATATTACTCTATAATTGTCACTCCAGTAATCCCCGCTATCCTTCCATCTCACCTCGCAGAGGCCTAAAACATCTATGTTACCTCTTTCCATCTCTCGCTTAATATTTTCTAATTTGCCTCTCCTCAACATTGTCCTGACGTTCCAGGTTCCTATTCTAACTACTTTCGCCTTCTTCTGAGTCTTCTGTCCTGCTGAAGTTATTTCTTCCCTGCAAGGGTTTCGTGGGATGACGACCGCGGAAGCCTTGCCTCTCCCGCTGCCGGGCACGACACACGGCCTCTTGGGCCGTGTCCCGTAGTTGCCAGGACTCATATTATCTATAGTGCCCATCATAATATTCTTGGGAATCATAATTGAGGTGGTTTCCCGTTGCCTTCCTCCAACTGAGGGTATGAATGTTTTTTTAACCAGTTACTCCTTCCTCTCGTCAATTGGTTTAACTGAGTCCCTCAGGATTAGCTCAGAGCAAATAAAAATTAAGAAAAAAATAAACACCGTCTCGTGCTGATTCCATTCAGAAATCAAAACACAGCTGCGTTCCGATTTCTTTCACGTTAACAGTTTTTCGTGTGGTTAGATATTTGTTTGGGAACAAGAAATGTACCGTCGATTGCCTATGGGGTAATGGAACCGGAGTGATCGGACGAAGTCTTACTAGGATGGGGAGAATATGAAAATTAGGAAGAGGCATATTACATCGTGTTACCAAGTTTCCTTCCTTCATTTTCTCTGGACAGAAATTTTCCAGACGACGGTTCCGACTGGATCCTAACAGCAGAACGATATGTCGTCGAATTTAGGACCACGACGATCAGGATCCGGGGTATAAGACCCTATTTGGAACGATAATTTGAGATTCATTGGTAAAAAATTTAATAAGTCACATCAACCGTCACATGCATTTTTCCAAAAGCCTTGACCACATTCTTAAGGATTCTGTTTGTCTTTTCTAGTTCGACTTGCTCTAGCCTTTTCATTGAATTTGCTATCTATTTAGGAAAGCACGTTGGCCAAAGTGTAAAACATCAAATTTTGTTGAAATTCGTTTTTAAATTTATAATAAAAGAAAAATCTACCGGTTTTTGATGGATATTATTCCTAAGCACTGCTGCATTACTGAGTTCTAGCTAATGTACCACTGAATTACAATAAGCCATTCTTTAAATCTACATGCTCCTTCCTTCCGTTCATTCTGTTCACAATACCTATTGTTTTTCTTCAATCGTCATAAATGGTCTTTTTCCGCTCGAAATGCCTGGAATCACTTTTTCCTGTATTTTTTGCAGTTTGCTCAAGAACTTTCTATCTTTCTTCACGACGCTTAGAATTTCTTCAAATGCTTCCCTTTCCGCCCATTTCAATATTTTTGGAATCGAAATAGGAAATGGATATTCAATTAATTTTCCTTCAAAAGATGCAATAAAAATATTTCAACTATCAAAGATTTTTTGGCACTTTATGATATTCTTTAATGATAGGTGGGAGGAGGGAAAAGAGGGATTAAGGGAAATGGGGGAAGTTAGGGACCGCCAAAGGCATTTTAGAAAAGAAGATTTGTGAACAAATCCAAACAGCCTAATACCCATTGTCGTGAAGACCTCCCCCGTTTCACTAAGTGTAGCCCCAATCCAACTAGCATTACGTATTTAGAGATGATTGCTATTGCATCAGGAAGTGCTTCCAATAGAATTAGTTGAGGAACTATTTGATTTTGATCGTATCGAGGGAACTCCAGATTCTTTTTTGATTCCGTTGCAGGTGAGAACAATCGAAAGGTTTTTATTTGCACTCGTCAGCCCTGAACTTATATATTTGCACCATAAAAATTTTGCTATAAAATAAAAGTACACGAAAAACCAATATCACTCCATTAATATATGGCTTGACAATTGCTATTGTCTGAGTAGAAAGCACTGAAAGTTGCCAACAGTTTTCTTGAATGCTATGAACAATGATTATATGCGTACCTTTTTCGTAATCACCTAATGATCACTCAATGTTTTCATTTACAAGGAAAACTTATATGCACTAAAAATAAATACGAATAGGACATCCCATATTTCATAGATAGAACTCTAATGGAAGAGAGAAATGGTATAGTTGGATTGGCAGAAAATGGGCTCTCCGCTGCATTCCTATCTTCAGTTTATAAAACATGTAATTCCATGTTACTAGTTAGTTTTAACTTCTCTAGGTAGTTCTAACTTCACTATCTTTTTCGACCGATTATTCAATCAAAAATTCTTTAGCACCCGCACGTGTAAAGGATAACCTCCTAAGCTATCGACAGTATGGACATGGCAGAGTCGATCTCTGTTGTGCGTTAACTTTGCTATTGACTGTGGCAGAGTTGTAATGAGGGAGAAGTCTTCCGGAAACGTCAAACGACACAATCATACGTTTTCTCTGTTCCCATTTTTTATGTAAATTTTCTTTATTCTAAGTTTTGCTCCATCGCCATCAATTTACGCTAGGCTTATAAATGATAAACTAGATCATAAGGTCAAGGAATTGGCATTCTTGGAAAGCAAAAGTAATAGGATGTCATCAGAAAGACGGGAGGTCACCTCGTTCTCCTAAAATCCCTCATTTTATTTGCGTTCCTCCGGTTCCAGAATTTTTCCCCTCTTTCCTCATCTTCTCTATCAAGACTAAGTCTTCTAAACAGCTCGAATGTTTTCTCCAAATAGCTTGTCATCTAATTTCATCCTTTCGCAATTATTGCTCCCTCTCTCAAGCCATCCCAAATCTTCATCTGTCGTCAGTTTCCCGACATGGTCCCGTTCTTCGTATAAACATTTTTCCGTGGTGATTTTGATGGCCATTATAGATCATATTCTCCTCATTCTGATCACTCTTGAGTTCCACCTAATCGATTGGGCTTCACAGCACATGTACGTAAAAGTAGGCAAGTACACAGCACGTGCACATACCTAGCTATAGATTGCCGTTTTCCGAACGGAATATTCTTTTCCCTGTCTCGAGTTTTTTTAACATTTTCTTCCCTTTGAAAATTCTCTTCTTTCCTTTTAACCTTTTTGTCCATGCCAGAATTTATTCAGCTCATCTTATTATTAGTTTCACAGCGTTTTCATTCTTTTCCTTCAATCACAATTTGCTCTTGTTTCCATCGAAGCAGTAGGTCTATCTGCCATTTTGAAATGGTATGTTAACAATTTAATTATATAATTTTCCGAAGTGAAACTCGTAATTACATTACTCTAGCTCAAATTACGAAAACTATTACAATGATAACAAACAAGGGTAGAGGCAGAGAAAGGGTTATTAAAAATGATTTTACGATCCACCCCTAAGAAATAACCTAGGGAGAAGTGGTAGTATTTGGGAAAGGCAAACGACCGCTGTTATTTGGGCCATTAGGGCTAGACGGGTAACTTGGTACGGATAGGATGTTCAGGATAGTAGGAAGGGAGGAGAGATACCTGGCGTGCACTTAACAACATGCACCAAGGGGTTTCCACAGTTTAACGTCCCTTCCGATGGACGGTGTACTCCACTTGAAGTGCTCTCCACATAGAACCCCTAGTTGGAATCGGGATACCACTGAAAAATCTTGCCACATCCAGGATAAGAATCCGGGATCTCGAAGTGGGAAGTCAGTATATTAACCACCGCACAATTCCGATCCTCAATCACTCAAGGATGATAACAAATAGGAAACTATTTAAAGTCAAAATCAGAAGGAACAGACAGCATTACACTTTCAGTGATCTAAACATCGCGGAGGAAAATTCTAAAAAAGACATTTCTCAATTGCAGAGGTGGTTCTCGGGTAAGACTGCGTGAGAGACATTTTAGGCTCAATGTTTATCTCCCGTTGCAGGGAGCGTCTTCAGGAGCGAAGAACGTTGGGCCAAAAATGTCTCTCACGCAGTTTAACCCGAGAACCACCTCTGCATCTCTCAACAGCTGCGAAAGCCTCCGATCTACATTTCTCAATTGTTTAAAAAGCCCAGATGTTGGTAATGAACTCCCGGTTAGTTGAATGAGTAGGAAAAAATGACAGGTTTCTTAACTAAGTTTGAATACTCTTAGGAAACCATTTTACGACCGTTGGAGCTCTTTACCCGCAATTGTGATTTGTATCCGTTTAGGGCGACATCAGTCCAAACCCCCGCATACATTTTTCATTTGTGTTGGAAAACATTTCTAAGACTTTAATGATTTTATGATTATATTTATATACATATATACTATATATATGTATTTATATAATATTATATTTATATGGTTATTATTGATTATGGTGATTAGTAATTGCATTATTGCTGGTTGAGGACAGTTTTTGAAGGAAATCGACATTCCATATTTTTTAACCTCAACTGACTCGACACAAAACTCTGCAAAAACCTTTAGTTTTGTAATTCGTTCTTAAAATCCATAAAGTTTCTGTCTCTCCAACAAGTCTTCTCTTTTCCTTCCTTAGCTCGCTTAACCAGCATTCTCCACTCAATCACCTTAGTACCTATTTTTGCATCGTGGAGTTATTACTTCCTTAAAGGTTGATACTCGTTTTTTCTTAATTAGCATACCAAATATTTTAACGATACGTATTTAATTACGTTGGTTTTAAAACTTTTGTCCTTCATCTACATCCACGTGAAACGCTACCATAAATCCAAGAAGCTTGTGACAGAGGGTGTTATAGGTTACCAGCTGCTCGCTAATGGCGATGGTTCTTCTTCGTAATTTTTATTTACTTTACGTGATTGAATCACTACTGAGCATATTGACTGATGACGACTATTCACATTCTGTGCATGCCTGGTGTGGTTTCACCCCCTGCTAAGTATCTTGTGTTGGCTTTTACGGTGTCATGTAGATGTAGATCATAGTCTTCAATATATGCCACTGTCTCTTGTCATGACCTGCATCCACTTGTCTTGAATTCTTAAAAATTTTCCCGAAAACCCTCACTCCTCGCCCATCATGCCAAGCATTTCTTCATTTGTTTTCCATAGGCCTTATATATATATATATATATATATATATATATATATATATTATCAGGTAATCTACCGGTTAAGGTAGGTTTATGGATGGACACAACTATCAAATAAATATTTTGTGACTCCTAACAAAACACGATCCAGCAACCTACATATATTATATATATATATATATATATATATATATATATATATATATATATATATATATATATATTATATATATATATATAAACCATGAACACAGTAATCAACCCGAAGGTCGGTTTGGTAGGTGATGGTAGAGCTCACCCATGTACTAAGCCCGACGGCGTATGAATGAATATAGTATTCACACATCAGGGTAGGGGGGCCAGTTCCTTTCCCTGTGCCAGTTATGGTCTCCCAGGTAGATCTGGTTCCCGAAAAATCAACTAGCTTGGGTGGAGCTGCAGGTGCCCAGAGTACCTTGACCGGGAATCGAACCCGGGACCCTCTGGCCAGTAGTCCAGCATATATATATATTTCTATAGAAAAACATAATTATTGTATTAATTATTAAATTATCATTCATTAGCTGCCTCTTTCTTCATAATACCTTTCAAATCGAGAGCATACAGAGAAATGGTCATTAAGAACGGTACGTGAAAAGTAACGTCTGTGGGAGAGAGATACAAGCTATCAAGGAAAGGTGCGGTATCTTATTGTGCGCGTGCTCCTTATTTTCAACGGGTAACTCAAAAATTTGATTGATTGAGGTGTTTCATATTTTTCAAACGTCGCTACGTTGTGTCATATGTCACGTGATATGAGGCTTGGGATGTTTGCCTCAATTTAAGCGCATTCCAGGCCGATAGCAGGAGCCATTTGCCTACATTATTGATTAAGGATACCGATTCGAACTACTAGTAAAAAAATAGCAAGTTGTGGGGGAAATTTTGCATGAATTGTTTACAGGATAATAATCAAGGGTAGAGCGCATGCGATCAGAGCAGCATCCTGTGGACCGCCTTAGTCTCAAGGGGAGCGAGAGGGAGGGAGGCGAGGGTCCAGACGGGATGTGATTGGTTTGGCTTTGGCCAAGGGCGCGAAGATCCGCGCCACGTCATGCACCGGGGGAGGGGGACTGTTGTGGTGCGTGCCAGACCTGCGTCATGAATGGGGTGACCTCCCGATTGCCACAGCGGAGGAGAAATTCGCAGCGTTGCCCAATGTGAGATGATACAAGCGATGGCGGGTGACAAGACCCATTCTGGGCCCCGCCACACCCTTTGCCCCCTTCCATTCTGCCCCACCCGGGTAGGAGGAATATTGCTTTGTTTGTGCGCCGAGGAGTCAATAACATCGTTTCCCATCGATCCCAATCAACCCCGCCCCACTTTCCGTGACGAAAACAGTGATTTAACGCAGTTAGTTAGTAGATACAGCATATTTATGTATAAATAACCAAACAGTCCCCTCCTATAGCATTGACGTTGTAGGTGAGTTTGAGCGTTCCGATGACTCTCAGAGCTATACTCGCGGGAAAAATTATAATTGCTCACAGTAAGGCCAGCCAGAGGTGACGTAGGTAGACGTGTAGGAGTGTAGACGTATAAAGTGTAGTGTACGTAGACGTGTGATAGAGGTAAAAGTGTAGGAGCAGGACGGAAGGTAGTCTGCGCAGCGTCTGTTCCTTAGTGTGGCGGCTGATTAGGCATCTGACCCTTGTGGGGGGGCCATTTAGTGATGGGTCACTTAAGAGCACTTGTGAGGGAGGCAAGGGGGAACCACCTCAACTATTCATCGCAAGACTTTTATGATGGACACTATTGTAAAAATGAGTCCTGGTAACTACGGGACACGGTCCAATCGGCAGTGAGGGAGGCTAGGCTTCCGAAGTCGTCATCTACGAAATCCTTTCAAAGCAGCAGCAGCGAAGAAGACATTGATGAAGATCGGACAAAATGAGCAACGAATAAGATTGGACAAGCTAAAATAGAGATTTTTGAGTTTTGGGATGATGTTGAGGACATGGGAAATATAAAATCAAAGCGATGGAGAGGGAATACAGATATTTCCAAATTGTGTGAGGTGAGGTAGAAGGATAGCGGGGATTACTGAGGTGAAAGTTACAGAACAATTTTCAGCGGAGGAGGATAGAGCTAGTGAGAGATGGTTCAAGTATTGAACAAAAGGGTAGAAAGAAGTATCGAAATGGAAATTATGGAAATAGAGCTAGTGAGTGATGATACCAATTAGTGGAAATAAAAGCTGAACTAACAAACTTCATCAATGCCATCATGCAATCAACGCAGGAAGAAACAGAGAGGGTATATGATCAATTAGATGAAATTATTGCAAGTTTTCCTTGACGAAAACATTTGATATGATGGATTGTATTGGAACGCACTGTGGGTGAACGGAGAGATGGGCATCAGATAATAAACTAAGTTTTAGGAATAAGGAATCACCGTTGGGAAAAACCAATATATTTCTGCCAGGAAAATGGTTTAATTATAAAGAGTAAATTGTTTAAACACCGCTACAGAGAGACATATTACTCAGGGGATCATCAGTGCGTTTCCAGGAAGGGGAAAGGGTTCTTTAAGCCATTGTAGTAATCAGGTCACTAATTGAGAGAAACATAGAATACAATGTATTTGTTTGTTAGGTAGATTTAGAGAAGGCAAAATCGGGTAGAATTGATTTGTATTCAGCGGAAAATAGGAGTAGACTGCAGGGATAGGCGACTTATCTACCCTACCTGTAAGAATCCTCAGGTACGAGTCGGGATGGGCAGTGATAGAAATAGGAGTAAGGGAAGGGTGCCCGCTATCCCCCCTGCTTTTCACGAATACGCGGAGAAAATGTATGAAAAAGAAGCATGGGAAGAACTGGAGATAGAAATGAAAGCCGGCGGAGAATTCGTCAAATCAGTGAAGCTTGGCGGCTGATCAAGCTTGAGTTTGTCTTGGAAATAAAAAAATAGTAACTTTGTGATTCCACAGAAAATATATCACGATACGACCCGGGTTTAGATGTTCACCGTCATCTTCAGGTTGAGTTTGTCTGTTAGCGACAATGGGTTATAGCCCTTGCTGAGCCCATTGGACACCAGTGTGGTAGGTTTGGGATGATAATCAATGTGAAAAAACAAAGGGTTATGAGAGTTTCGAGAAATAGAAAGGCAAAGTTAAGCGCTAAAATAGGAGAGCGAAAACTAGAGCAGGTGTAAAAAATTACCTATTGTGGAAGTGTTTTGGAGCAAGATGGTCAGAGCAGGAGGAACATAAGTAGAAGAACTGCTTCAGGAAAAGAAGCTTTCACTAGTAGGAGAGAGTTGATAACAGTGGCATTAATGATGTTGAGAAAAGATTTGTGAAAACTTTGATATAGAGCGTGGTATTATTCGGCTTGGAATCATGGTCGTTGAACCAAGATGATGCGGCGTAGTTTGGTGGCTTTTGAGATTTAGGCATGGAAGAGAAAGGAAAAGGTAAAACGGCCGGGAAGAAAACAATTAAAGGAATTATAAGGTATGGCGGCGGAGGAGAGAAACTCAAATAAGGAAGGAAAGGCAGATGCAAAGCATTTTGATTGGCGATGGGATATTGAAGACTATGGTAGAGGGGAGAATACTGAGCAAGCGTGGAAGAGTAAGGAAAAATATAGCATGTTGGACGGAATTATGAGAAATAAAATATCTGCGGCATTAAAGAAGAGTTTTAGTGTAGGATGGTGTCGGGTTTTATTTTGGACAAAGCTGAGAAATACGAGTGGTATATAGGGATACTCGTATAGTGGTACATAGTTTTTGCACATCCAAAATCTACCTTTAAGGGCAGAAAAATAAACAAATGAAACATCGTACTTACTGTGACAGTGTATGGAAGAGAAAGTAATGGGGGAGTGGCGCATTTCCTCTTCCATCGTAAATATAATCAATAAGCTCAATATTATCACTTTCTTCACCTGAAATTGATTTACTCACATTGGAATCTACGTTGTGAATTAGCATTTTGAGCACAATTTCATGCATAAACACTTTTGCTTATATATTTGAATTCCACCATAACATAACTCCAATATTCGGAGCTTTTAACACCCTATACCTTTTTGCCTCCCTTCGTTCTCCCCACGTCCATAATAGTTTAATCTATCTACCATACTTACCCAATATTATCCCGTATATCACAGTATTCAGCATCATACAACATTTATAATAGGAATGCGTCAGTAAAATCAGCAAAAGCAGCAAAAGCAGCACTCCTTTTACATCAGATGCAACAAATATTTACTATATTAATGATCATGGCAAAGTCAAATGAACATCCCACCCTGACCTATAACATACGGAGATATCTCAGAAATAACTCCCCATTGTTTGTGAAACAACTACACACTTAACCAATGTGACGCAGCAGTGTGATGCGGTATGGACGAAGGGTGGAAAAATTTATCCCAAAGGGCATCACGCAATTAATAAATTAAAGTAGGAGTGGATAAATTGTGTCCCATACTCCGCCTGTAGTTTACCAGGAAGATCGGATACCCAGGAAAAAATCACATATCTCGGAAGAAGATAAGGGCAACTTATTGGCGTTACCCAGAAACGAAACCAAGCCCTCCATCCAGTCACTGATCACGCCACCCATCTACATCTACATCTACATAAATACCCTGCGAGCCACCAAAAAGGTGTGTGGCAGGGGGTGTAGCACCATGAGGGAAGGGTAAGGGTTGAGGGGGTTGGGAGTTAGGTGAGGAAAGGTGGGGGGAACCTGTAGGAAAAAAAAATATATACATATATATATATATACACATACATATATATACATACATACATACACACATGTATACACATCCTCGCGAAGTCCCTAACCTGTACGTTAATACTTATTGTAATGAACGAAGTCCTGGGGAATTTCGACTACGAGCATTCTGTTCCCTTATCGTTCTTGGAAAAAATGACATTTTAAACCTGTCAGTCTTGCAGTCTATCTCTCTAGTCTTATATTCGTGATCCCTTCGACCGTAATACGTTGGGGTTCGTATTATATCCTTGATGTCATCGGAAAAGGGCCCATCTTTAAATGTTTTTAATAAGTTTAATCTATATTGGAAACGCCGCTGTGTAAGAGAATCCCAACCTAAATTGTCTAGCAAAGTGGATACACTGCTGAGTTGGTCATAGCAATGTTTGACAAATATAGCCCCCCTCCGCTGAACTCGATCAAATTCCGAAACCAAATTTATGTTATGAGGATCCCATATACTGGCAGCATACTCTAGGTGGGGCCTGACCAAGGCAAGGAAACATCGTTCTTTCACCTTTTCGTCGCATTTACCTAGCACTCTTTTCACAAATCCCAATTTTTTATTAGCACGACCGCATATTTCTCGTATGTGTTTTCCCCAGGACAGATCGTGAGTAATTGTTACACCCAAGTATTTAAAGGAATCTACCCTCTCGATATTGGTTTGTTTCACTTTGTAACTATAAGGGAGGGAATTACTCTTTTCCCAAAAATGTATTACTACGCATTTTTTAAAATTCAATTCCAATTGCCATGTATCGCACCAATTTTGAATTGCATCTAGGTCGTTGGCTAACACGACTCTGTCTTCGTGACTTCGGATGTCCCCATAAATTACTGCATCATCGGCGAAAAGACGGAGCTTGCTATTAACTACGGTACTGAGGTCATTTATGTAAATAAGGAAAAGGAGGGGGCCTATGGCACTTCCTTGTGGTACCCCCGACGTGACCTTGACAGTATCGGATGATACACCGTCCAGGACGACTGTTTGGACACGATCACTTAAAAATTGTTTAATCCAGTTAATAATACTTTCGTGTATTCCATAGGTTTCCAATTTCGCCAGTAATTTGCAATGAGGGACTTTATCGAAAGCTTTCTTAAAATCTAGGAATATCGCATCAACTGGAATATTACTTTCACCGGAGTTTAATACATCATGAACAAAAAGTGCGAGTTGAGTTTCGCAGGATCTACCCTTACGGAAGCCGTGTTGGTTATTAATTAATAAATCTTGGCTATCGAGGTGCCTCATCATGGAACTAACAATGATGTGTTCAAGAATCTTACAGGAAATGGAAGTCAGCGATATTGGCCTATAATTACTGGGGTCCTCCCTGTCTCCGTTTTTAAATATGGGTGTTACCGAAGCTACCTTCCAGCCGTTTGGCACGCTTTCTTCTGCTAATGATTTCTTAAATATTATATCTAGATATGGGGCAATTTTAGCCGATAGTTCTTTATACACACGTGCCGGTATCTCATCAGGTCCCGGAGATTTGTTGGGGTCTATGTTTTTAAGGAGTAATTCTATTCCGCGGGTGGAAATATTGATTGCTTCCATTGAATGCTGAAATATTTTCGGAAGGTTCTCGGGTGTATTTTGTGAGGATATGTTGAAAACACTCTGGAAAAATGAGTTTAATATGTTGGCTTTATCTAAACTACTCGTTACTTTATCCCCCTTTTCGTTATTCAATGAGTTTACGGTGGACTTGTTTCCCTGCACTTCCCTGACGTAGGACCAAAACATCTTTGGGTTATCGTTCAAATGTTCGCCTAATTTTTTCCTTTTGAATTCCGCTAGCGCCTTCCGGAAGGCCTTCTTGGCAGTGGACCTAGATGCTTTGTAGTTCTGTATAGTTTCGTTGATTTTACCAGGGGAGGAATCTTTAACTGCGTTTTTCATTCTGGCATGGCACACCCTTTGCCGCCTAAGAGATTTCCGTACTTCAGAGTTGTACCATCGGGGTTCCTTATTCTCTTTTATATATTTACTAGGTATGAACCTCTGTATTGCTGAACGTGTTATCCTAAGAAAATTATTCCAAGTATCCTCGACAGTACTAGTTTTGCTTAATTCGTCAAATATAAAAAAAGAACTTTTTAATTCACATTTTAAGCCATCATAGTCCGCTTTATTGAACAAATACACCTTTCTCTTAGGTTTGTTGACTTTATCTACACTTAGAGAAAATTTAGCGTTTACAGCCCTGTGATCACTGATTCCGTCAACAACTTCTATATTTAAGACCTTTTCGGGTATATTTGTGGCTAACAGGTCAAGAATGTTCTTTCCCCTTGTTGGTGAAGTGACTAATTGATGTAGGGAATTCGAGGTGAACGCGAATAAGAGGGACTCGCATAGATCCTTGTCTTTACCTCCATTTATAAAATTGTACGAATCCCAATCTATTGTGGGAATATTAAAATCACCTCCGATAATTAGGCTATGCTCACTGTTGTGGGATGTAAAGCTTTGTATCTGTTTTTCTAGGTCTGGTATTGAGTTAATGCTAACGTGGGGTGGTCTATAATACGCACAGATATATATTCTTTTCGATCTGGGTGTTTTCACTGAGCACCATACACTTTCTATACAGCTATCAGGAAATAACTCGGCTCTACTGACGTTAGAGTTCTTAACCGCAATAAACACTCCTCCTCCGGCTCTATTTTTTCTGTCGTTTCTATAAACTATGAAGGACTTGGGAAATATTTCGCAATCTGCGAAATTCCCATGGGTTACTGCGCTACTGCTTTAGGTTGGGAATTAACTAGTCCAGTGTCCTGGTTTCTCAACATCAATAAAATCGATTCCTAAAACCCTATTCGTCCTCTCGAATGACCCATTCCACCCTCTTATGAAGCAAATAATCTCGCGGTCAACGCCTTTTCCCCAAACAGTGTGAATCCTCCAGAGGAAATAGCGTTAAGGAGCTACTATTCAATTCTTCGCTAGCAAATGAGAAAAATCAGAGTGAGATGGTGGACATTAAAGAGCAGATGGAACACTTTAGTTCTTTCTGAGGTGTTTTAGAGTAAAATGGGCAAATCATTACGGGATTTTCAAAAAAATCGCTTTTAAAGAAACAACTACAAAGTGGAAGAAATTAATGATCGGGATTTTTATAAAGGAGTAAAGAAAATCTTACAGAATGATTTAATGTGAAACGTTATTCCCAGGGTTCCAAAAGTTGAATCGCTGAGGATATAGAATGAGTGTTGATTGTACGATTTTGTGACGCGGGTGTGCAAGAGAACAAAATAATAATGAAATAGATGAGAGACAGACAAATGAAAGACGACAGGAAAGGGCGGGCTGTTGGAAGGAGTTGAAGGGAAGATAGAAAAGTAGGCGCAGGCCGTTTTGATTGGCGATGGAATGATGAATGCGGATTGAGGGGAGAATGTTGGGCAAGCGAGGTAGGGGCAGGAAAATAAAAAGCTTGTTGGATGGAATGAAGGGAGGCAGACGTATGCGGAAATGAAGAAGGGTTCATTTAAGTGCAGGTCGTCATGTTGTGTCGTGTTTGGCGAGACCCAAAAATGATTGGTGTGTCCATTGAAAACCCCACCACCCTTGATTGGTTGTGTGACATTAAGAAAAATGGAATGCTGAAGACTTTTGTGAGGTGTGAATTGTGGGCAGAGAGGAAGAGGGTGAGAAATCTGCAAACTTGGCCGAAATGCAGAGAAGAGTAAAGAAAGCAAATTAGAAAAATGTTTTATTGTAAAATTTTCTTCCTGGAGTATTTGGTGAAGAGTAAAGTAGAACGTACAAGTGTAGCAAATTTTATTCCATAAGCGACCACGATGGAGAAGAATGGGAAAATAAAATGGACGGGAAGAAGAAAGAACAATGCAGTTCTAAGCTGGGAAAGAAAGCGATTTTTCGGAGAAAGTCAATGAGGGGAATGACAAGTTAATGCAAGTGATATTGAGAGTCGATGGGATGCTGCAGACGGCATTACAGGGGAATTGTTGGGAAAGTGAAGCAGAGTGAGGGAGAAAATAGATATTTTCAATAAATTTAGGGACATGCAAAAATGCTGATTCGAATGGTTAATAATAAGTATTAAACATGGAGTTTAAAAATAATTTGTATCGCATTAATTAGGGCTTATTATCACAGTAATTTCTAGTGTCAGGGCCTATCGGAAACCTACCCTAATCCGGTAGACTTTGAATAAAAAAAGCCCAAAACTGTGCAATAATTTTTCGGCATCCTTCAGAAACGCATCTGTCACCGGTCCGCATTTTATAATATTAATTGTTGTTCAACACGAATTTAAATACGGCTACCTCTCATCATCAAGCCTTACGGTCTCCCATTCACGCACCGTTGATACAGAGGGATCTTCTCATGAGATACGTGTTAGACTGTTTGGGTCGCCTCCGCAGAGGTTTGAAATTCCATTCACAATTGCGCGTAAGCTTCTACTTAAGCCCTAGGGACTTCGTCTTCTCGTTAGATTATGAAGATTGACAGCGAAAGAAGTTAGGGAGGCCACGGAGGGGCCGGCCAGGAAGGAGTCGCCTCCAAGTAGGGATGCAACTATGGGTGACCTTTGGCCAAGATCCATACCCACTATGGCACGGGAAGATTCTATCAGCAGCGACAACGCCATTGGATTAGGATTAATATTAATTCGACAGACCCTTAATACCACACTTCGATTAAGAAATAACTTGGCTAGTTCAGGCGATTATTATCAAATCTATTGATACATTAATCGCATCATTTACACTCACGCTGTCATTGATTTGATCCTAATATGAATAAAACTTGTCGGACATAACCGCGGAGAAGCGCTGAGGTAATTTAGCTTCATTAAACAGACGGTGTCGAAATATTCGAATGAATAAGTTAAGTAGGTGTTATTTCGCGTTGTTTAGACGTCGGCCGCGTCGAGTGTCTGGGAATTCTGAACAAAATAAGAAGCATATAAAAGCGGTTCGTTTATTAATAATAATTAGGAATGAACATAATCGTCACGCTAATATTGTAAATCTTTTATTAGGACCAACTTAAAGATTACACAGGGTTTACTAGTACGAGCTAACCTGGTAGATTAAACTGTATAAATTTAACTTTGGTTCGCTTTGATTATTTCTAGGCCAACGGAAGGAAAGTGAAAAAAAAACGAAAAATACACAGGGAAATAGTCTGAAGAACATACTAATTTAAGAAATTCTTTTTCTCCCTTATAATTCGTGACCAAAATAGTAGAAAATAGTAAGCGCAGGTGCTGAAACTGTTCGACATATGGATGGACACTGAACAGATGGGAGGGCGTTAGGTAAGCCAGAGTCAGCGAAAAAGAGATTTGGACATTTGGATTATTTGAAGGGAGGTGGAGAGCATGTGAATATGCCGGATGATATAATGTAAGATGAATGATTGTTTCTCCGTGAAACTCTCCCCCTCCATGTGACTGCTCACAACTTTGAAGTTTCTTTGAAGACCACGACACGATGCAATACTTTGCCCGCCTACAATCTCTCCGTGGCCGTTAAACTAACATTAAATATAATTTTTTACAACTACTTCTTTCAAAAAGGGGAAACGCGACATTTGAGTTGCGTGAAAACTTTGCGCTGAAACTTTGACGGAAGCGCAAGTACGCAGGTACGAATGTGAAATGGATGAATTTAGACACTCATTGAACCCACGGAATCATATTGTCAACATGTTCTAATATTCAATTCTAAAAAATTAAGAAGGTAATTATAAAAAGCGATAGACCCAATCGGAATTGAGAAAAATGAATAATTTCTCTGAAGAATTTTCATTTCACGAATCGCTGATTGGGAAACACCAAATCATCCGATGGTTTCATCAACGATAGGTCAGGGTCACACATCGCTTGCTTAAAGGAAAGTCCACGCTTTCAGCATAATCACCGATAGGAATTTTTGCATCGTGGATTGCTCGCTCAGTGTAACAAAAAAGGAAAACAAAGACTTAATTTCCTTTCTCAATCACTTCCCAGCCTCTCGTGCAGTCAGGGAATCAGAATGCGAGGTGACCCATAGCACACCCGTGTGGGGGTCAATTCCCCTCATAGATCGTACAATTTTCTCAATCCTCACGCAATTTTTGGCGAGGAAACGTGACTATGTCGCTAGGAGGACTTGATCGACTGAATGGAGAAATGGAAAGAGAGTTAAGTTTATTGTGAGCGTAGATGACGTGAATATTACACGTGAAGCCAGCACTGGTGGACGTCAGCGCATGAAACTATGAGTGAACATGAGAGATTGGCAGGGAACAGAATAGGTTAGTGAGATATTTTGTTTGAAAAAAAAATCGATAATAAACACGAAGGTTGGTTTGATGGGCGAGGGTATAGGTCGTATCTTCCTCTGTCCAACGACGCATATCATGCCTAAATGCTGATTTTTCGTGAGAACTGAAAAATAAGATTAAAAACAATAATTCCAATATCAAATGTGACCGTGAGTAAAATAGTCGTAGAAAAACAACCTGTAAATGGTAGATTTAAAAGATAGTGGTATAGCTGACAGAAATTGTCAAAACAGCGTGTGCAAAGTATAATTAAGCGTGGCGTCCACAGATTAATTTAACCACGTAGCACTCGTCAGCATTTACACATATCGTACGAGAAAGGAAGGAAGACAAACGAAGAAGTTCTAGGGTATGTAGGGAACGAGAGAATATTGTCAGGAGAGAATCGATGGAGACAAGAAACGTGGATGCAGTGGACATGAGAGGCAACGTGACGTAGAAGACTGTGTCAGGAGGGGGAACATTTGGGCAGAAGTGAAGCGAACAAAATGGGAGAATAACTATTTTTGCAATTCTTTCTACAGCAGTCACCAATGGAAATATATAAATATTTGATCCCCTTAGTCTTCCTTGTGATACCTACGGTTTCCTTAAAAGATCTGATATCGGATACATTACGAGTATAAAGGCCAAATTAAGCTGAAAATCGCCATAGCCACCAAAAAACGGACCCAAGTCCTCCGGTCAGTAGTAGGGGCAGTCTACCCACTAGGGCTACGGCGTTGCTAAAAGTATATGATTTAAAGTATATATTTATTGTATTAGTATATGTTATGGATGAAGGGAAGAAAGAAGTACACCGAGATGAATAGGGACCTGATATAGATAAGTTTGCTAGGTGGGGAGTCACAAAATGTTTATTTGATAGTTGTGTCCATCCAAAAACTACCTTAAACGGTAGATTACCTAATAATAATAATAATATATATGTTTTTTTTGTAGGTATATATTTTTTAATAGGTATTCTTCCAGATAAAGGTATATTTTGGATGGACGCAAACTACCAAATAATTCTCTTTAGTATGTTACAGCATGCCTAATGAATACAATGACATCGTATTCCATATTAAACATTTTAAAAATGAGCCATTTATCCTCTTTTTTGCTCATAGAAATGTAACAGAAGCATTAAGAGGATCCATTCCCAATTCCAGAGCCACATAAACTGGAAAAAACCTATTGGTGGACCAAGGGATCACTAACGAAATTGAAAAAAAACCCCAAAAGATTAAAAAAATAAAATCTTCCTGTCAGATTATCACGCCTATGCTATTTGAGGCAAGGAGGTGGATAAAATCCAAAGAAAAAGCACGACGCTAAAGGGTCGCTTATGAAGTACGCCTATGAAGAAAGCATAAATACAGGTCATGACCTGTATTTATGCTTTCAAAATTACCTCCAATGCAATCTCCCAGTGAATTTCTTGTTCATTGCGCGGACTTGGGTGTCTTGACATAATCTCTTAAAACGATTGCAACCCTATCTACTTCTCAAGTCAGAGCAAATAATAAAGCAACCCCTCTAGGCCCAATTGAGATTTTACGGTGAGGACCTCGCCGCTTAGAGATCAACTTGAAATTTATGCATCGCTTAACTGTCATTTTGTTATTTAGACTGTTATAAAATAAACTGATGAACGTAAAAAACACTGAAGAAGGCTTTTGTTTGCTTATGAATTAATATATAAATAGGTATATTAAAGTGTTCAAAAGTCAATAGTAATTTGTCAGAGAATGTATTCCGTATTACATGTGCAAATGCACACGAATCAACATCAGGTACAAACTATAAAATTTTGTGGGAAGTTGCAATTAAATTTTATGATTTTGGCATATTTTCACGAACTGGAGTTGACTTGAATTACATTTTTCAAAGAACCTTGGTTATCAACCGATATAAGTTCGAAACGACCTTAACTTTTTCCTTTTGAACACAATGTAGTAATCTGAAGTACAACTACGCATATCAATTCAACAATTTCATATGATATGATGATATCAGTAAATTATAATCGATTAATAATGTTTCATTGACTTCCAAGTTAAACATTTTTTGCTCTACCTTTTTTCAAAAATATTCTTGGGAGTATTTCACAAAAACCGTAACAAAATACATATTTGCCACGTCAAAGACCGTATTTAAATATTAGCAAACCTGTGCCACAATCAAATATCGTTTTTCACATTATGTTATCTCAAACTGCGTCAAAGTTTCAGGGGCCAATTATAATAATTACTTTCTGCTAACTGCTAAAAAGGAACTAATTCAAAGGAGCTAACTGTTGCTCACTGCAACATCACTTCCCTAACATGTTGAAAATATCATCGAGCTCAAAGTAAATTAAATGAAGGATTTAGGCAATCAAACGACGCAACATGGGATATCCCATGCCTGCTGGTAATTGAGTGAGATGGAGCCGAAAAACCTTCGATTACGAGCCAATAACGTCACTTACACCGTCACGACCCCAATTGTTTGCACAACAAATAAAGCCAGAAGTACGCCGGAACGTTGTCATCCAATGTCGCTGATCGGCTTTCTGCGACGCAAAAATGATAAACGTTCAGGCGATCGTTGATAGCCCTGATAAGGGGAAATTAGATCAGGGATATAAGGATAACAGAAGAACAATATTGTAGAGGAGAACCAACTAAAACACGCATATCCAGGAAAAGATAAAAGACCGAGCGAAAAAGTCCCAATTGATGGGTCATCATATTACGTGATAGGGCGAGAGTTCATGAGTATTACTAATCCGAGGTCAGTTGATTTTCGACGACGTAACTTGCCTAAGAACGAACGTCATTCGCAGGGAAAGAAAAAAAATTATGCGCTCATGCATGTATTCGTCCCGAAAAAGATTCGTGGAAGAAGACATTAAATCGGTTGGCAGAAATTATTATCTAAAATTGACAATTTTCTGATCCATACAGGCATACGCGACTTTTTTTAACGTCCTTTTGATGTTTGCCGACTATTGAAACAATCAGAAAGAAATTATTTCAACGACAGAGGAAACCAACAAATATCCAAAAATATTCTTTCTCAAATCGTTTCCTGAACTGATTTACTCTCTAGTAAAATAAGAGACCCGACCGTAGGATGTAAACGGCCTGTAGAAGACTACAAATCCATGAAAACAAATTCGAAAGAGTGCATGGCAATACAAAAATGATTGTCTTCGAGGTAAATGGTACATGAAGAGATAGTTAAAGTCTTTTTATCGCATACTCTCAGTTTTACTTCCTTGATGCAGGTGTAAGGAAAACGGAAACATAGAAAATTGAAATTATTATATTCTTGAAAAGAACTTATTCAAAGGATGGACTACAAAGACATATTTTACGGTTCTCCGAACAGATTTGCACCATTTTCCCTATATTTTCTGTCCTCGGGCGTACCAGTGGGTATGATAGTATTTTTTTGTGGCAGGATGACACAAAACTATTTCACTAAGAATACAGTATTTTGCGTCAAATGTAGATGGTCAATTAGGTTTGCAAAAATTTGATTGGTCGCAACTGAATTAATTTTCACTCATAGATTTTCTCGGAGAATATATTAAGACTTAGAATAACACTACGCTAAAAAGTTGTTCGTTAGTGCAATGTAATTATAGCAAAGATTATCGAATTAAATGCTATTCCTAAATGATGAATGGATAAAGGGAATGTTTATTTATACATTTTGCATGTATTATTATAATTTACATGTATTATTCTGGAGTGATACCTCTAGGTAAACTTCTGTTACTCAAATTCAATGCATGTCATCTATGTAGGTATATATTTATATTTATCAATATAATACGGCACCTCTATTTGTAGACTTTTTTCCCATAATTTTCCACGAAAATATTGGTTGGTGATTATTTTGGCCCAAATATTTTGTGAACTTTGATTAATTGTTGAGGGAAAACTTATTTTGAACTATTCACCAAAAAAGCGACTGTATTTCAATATCGAAGGGTTTCGTAGCATCTAAAATTGAGACATATCTCCCAATTGAAGTACATTTCACATCAATTATAAATTTGAAAGTAAAGATGGCGATTTGAAATAATCGATAGGAAGATGATTAGCCAATGGGAAGATATGATAATATTGATTTAACGTTCACTCATTGTACTTTTCCACTACGCGCAGGGCGGTAGGATAACAAGTTCTTTTTAACTGATAAGATAGCATATATATATATATATATATATATATATATATATATATATATATATATATATATATATATATAATATTTTTATTTATGCTATATTTTAATATTGGGCTAGTAATGTAGAAAGAAATACGTTTACCACCAGAGATTTGTTAAAGTTATCTTCAAATTCTCCAAAAAGATGAACATCCAAATTATCCGTTTTGAAATCAGTATTATTGGTCAGTCAGTTTCAAATTATGAAGAAGATTTCATAATTATTTACGCACCTCTTTCATCCCTCTACTGATATACCTTCGTTAAAGTTTATGACTCTTATTATTTACTGTCACAGAAGACAAGAGAAATGTTGGAGCATAGAGTGGCCAAACAAATGATTTGAATAAACCGTAGATTCCTTGTGAGTTCAAGGACATCCCAGAACAGGATATTGCTCCTGAACTAAGGAAATCTTAAAGAGTATTGCGTCATAGACCTGAATCTAAATTCGAAAGACAGAAACAGGTAAACTCTAAGAACGTAACATCAACCTATATTACGTCATATGGCTGAATGTAAATTTGACTGAAACAGATAGACTCTTTCACTGCAATCTCGTTCTATATTGCGTCATTCGGTTGAGTTTACATTTGAAGAATGGAATGAGGTAAATTCTGGACGGACGAGGTAAAAACCGTCACGAGCTTAATTTCACGGAACTCGTGCATTCCGTTTCTACAGTGCTATGAAATTGAAATAGGAGCTATTGTAAGCATTTGAAAACCTATTGATGGCTCGAAAATGAGGGATATCGCGGTAAATATATATTAACGGATGGCGCAGACTGCTGTTCCTTCTTTTTTTTTCAGTCTGGAGAACCGGTTGTGGCCAGCTGAGCGACAAGCTCTCGAGTCATTACGGTTCAAATGTGGAAGGGTGTGGGGAGGGAGGGAGAGGAATGGGAAGGGTTAAGGAAGGGGGGAGATAAGAGGAGAGAGACGGAGTGGGATAATTGCTAGCGATTTTGATGAATGTCTCGGGAATAAATTCAGAAAAATTCGGATATTTCCCAATTTTTTAAGTCTGTTAAGGAATGATGAAATGTATGAAGACCTTGAAAGGCTGACCCTAGCAAATGATGTTTGTTTCATAAAATTTACTTTGAAAAAGTAATAATCGGTGCATTTAGATAAATCGTGAGCACTTACTAGTATTATCAAAGGAAAATCGGACATAAAAAAGCAATGAATGGAATTTTGGTGCATTCTTGTATCAAACCTTATATACAAATATTATCGCGATTAGCAACAAAGTTGAATTTGAAATTCTAAAACCGTTATTTGGTAGATGTCGTGAAACACTGTTGTATACAACAAAGAACAGTGAAAATTGATACTATGAGTGTTTATCAGAATAACGAACTAGTGTGTTAAACGACTTGGCATCCCCATCATGTACACTTACCTCGGATTGATTAATTTCTGGTAAGAGAATATTCTTATGCTGATATAGAGGTTCAATCATTTAAAAATTCCTGCTAACGAAAATATGGTGGTGATATTCTATTATTGTGATTTTGTTAAATGTGTTGAGAGAATTTACCGTGCTCAAATGTTGACTGCATCACTTCAGTCTCACATTCACTCTTCAGTTTATTTCTAGGATTGTTTTGTACTCGGGTTTCCAATCTTTTTAGCTTATTTTACTATTGATTTTTTTATTAAGGCAGAACCTTTACACGAAATACATTTTCGACTGCTAGCTGCAATTAAGATTATCCTTTGTGTTTAAATTTTTTCCTTTTTTTAATTACGCATTATTATTATTATAAGGTAATGTACCGGTTAGGGTAGGTTTTCGGATGGACGCAACTATCAAATAAATATTTTGTGACTCCAAACAAAGCACAATCCAGCAGTCAACTCTACATCAGATCCATCTTCATCTCTGTGTACTTCCTTTCTCCCTTCTTTCCCTCCAACATCCCAATCCTATTTCTGCCCTTTCCTCGTTTGCCTAACATGCTCCCCTCTATTTTAGTCTTCAACATCCCACTACCGCTCAATATGCAATTACACATACATGTGTACATGTGTGTGTGTGAATGTATAATTATATGCATATATATTTACGAAAACCCGCCATATGACGAGCATATATCCATTCACATGGAAACAGATATACATTGATGCATCATGAAAGTAATGCGCATGATTCTATTGTGACGCGACTATCCATTGCAGTGCGGTAAAACCGGTCTGGAAATGTGGTGAAGGGTCTGCGCTTTTAACGCAGCCGATTATGAGTTTGCTCCGAGCAGTCTGAGAGGAAAGACGTGCCTCCGCGTGAAGTATGTTTTTCGACTTTATAACGCTGCGTGTTGGAGACCCAGCCACACGTCCTTCATCGTTGCCAACTTCCTGGCCTGGAGCACCACTCCCTCCAACCCCGCTTACAGTCCCGACTTGGCTCCGTGCAACTTTTTTTGTTTCCCCAATTGAAGAGAGAGCTGAAAGGAAAGTATTGGGAGACCGTGGAAAACATCCAAAAGCATGTTCCAACGTTCCTGAGAGACATTCCCGTCGAGGAGTTTCAGGGTGCCTTTTATGCGTGACAGGCACTTTTTCGCAAGTATACTAATGCAAGGGGAGAGTATTTTGAAGAATTTGAAGCATTTGTACAAGTACAATCAATGAATCTATTTTTCCAGATAATGCGCATTATTTTTATAGTGAATCCTCTAAGGAAGTAGTGTACAATGTAAATAGAGTGTAGTGTAAGGAAAAGGGATGGAAACACATAAAAGACGAACACAAGAGAGAAAGGGAAGGCGGAATCGAGCCGATCGTAAGCGCAAAAATATTTCTTTGACGGTAAAGGAAATATTTTTGCACTTATGATCGGCTTGATTCCACCTTTCCTACCACTCTCTTGTGTTTGTCTTCTATGTGTTTCTATCCCTTTTCTTTTTATCTATTTCCATGTGAATGAATATTATATATATATATATATATATATATATATATATATATATACATGTTAGATCAAAAAGGACTAGAGTAAAAAAATCTACTTTTAAATTCAGATTCCTCGTGACGACAAAGGATAGCCGACAGAGGTGAAAGAAACTTTAAGAACTGACCACTGATAACATACCTGACGGAAATGGACATATGTATACACACTAAATCCAACTGATAAAATAAAATAAATCCTGTTCGACTTAAAATATGAATGGGAAGGTTTCCCCATGTACAGTTGAGACCATACGAAAAACACTTTTAAATAATATAATCTGTGGTATATTTCGTACCCCGCATTCTTCTCTGATTTTCCTTTGTTTGTCGGGGTTTTAAAGGAGTTCCAGTGAGCGCCTCCTAAGCCGTCACCTGAGACCCGGTTTTCAAAGCTACAGTCAGTTTTTATGTTCTTGTTGTGTTCCCATTCCTAGTATGCGTGCGGTAAGAAATGGTGCATCGCTTATTACCGTTCTGAATCATACAGCATGTGAATTCGTAAGTTTTATATTACATTTAAGACTATCATCAAAAGACTTATGAGTTGACTCTAACATTAGATGAACAGGCCCGACGCTACTGGGACGCTAACAAACTTTTCGCCAATCTCGTACACTTCCAACGACTGCGTTCAAATTCTGAGAAGAATGCAGGGATTTTGGCAGCTAAAACTTCAGGATGAATATTATTTGTTGGCAAAACTTAGAGAATGAAAGGTTTTCCAACATATATTCGCAAGTTACAACTGTAATTCTGTAAGCAGGCCTACGATATTTATTAATTTTAAAATTAGTTTATATAAAACCCGTAATCTTGAAATGGAAATTAACTTTTATCCAATTAGAATATGAGGTCTAATAAAAGTTTATTTTAATCACTTTATTTCGGCGTTCGTAGATCTCTGAGTTTTTAAACCCAAAACCAGTCAATCCTAAATTTTAAATGAGAATACCGCTTGCACACAACCTCGAGCATTGGCTTCGAAAACGGGTCGAGAATGGTTTTATAAAGAGTCTGTCATTTCTGAATGAAAAAAAATAAAAGGATTTCATGAGCCAGACAGCTTAAGATATGCGAATCGAGCGGTTGATGCAATAGGAGGTCTGTGTTTTTATTTATTTTTATCCCCTTGGAATATAACGCCACGCTGAAAAATAAAAAAAAATCTTTCTCCGGCCCTTCCACGTTATATTTGATTGGTCCGTTGCAGCACCAGCGGGGCCTTTCCGGAACCACGCCTTATGCAGGCTGCTATGAAAGTAGTCAAGCAAGAACTACAAACCTGTCGAGAATTCTTTGCCTTACACGCAAAGGGGTTTTACCTAATTGCAATCGCGACACGACAGTCGGAGATCAAGCAAAGTATCAGCCGAAGGTTTTGAATAATTTTTCCAAGGCCAGCTTGGCTAAACGAAAATAGAAAAGTCGAATTGATGGATTCGCTACTTACGGTTGTTGAACGGTTACTCTGAAGAGATACGCCGTGAATTACACAAATGTCTTAGACATTATGTCAGAGCTGATAAAATTATATATATATCTACCACAAACAACAACCATATTCAGTTCCACAAAATGTTCGTGTGCAGAAGAATCTAATTGTAATAACGAAGGAAGTTTTGAAAACTTGCGAAAGCTGAAACCAGGTGCTGAAAGTTTCATTTCACTCCAAAACCAAATACTAATTTTGAAAATCTTCATCTCAAAGGAAAAGTCGCAATAAGCTGTTATAAACAATTTGTTTTGAAATGCAAGACAAACTATAATTGTGATGTTTAAACCAACCACAACTAGGCATTCGTCATACCAAGAAGTACTTCTAAATGAAACATTATTTTTAATGATAAAAACATTTAGTAGAACAGTATTTTTATTTTAAGAACTACTATCCGTTATCCCTGGGGAAATATGTTAAACTCGTACTTCTTTCAACATTGGAAATCGGTGAAAATATGAAGAGTAAATAAATTAATTAACCACATAACTTAACAAATACAATTAATTCGCTGACGTTGGTAACCGATTATCAATATGCCTCTAGATATCTAGATATACATTTATTACCCTTCTTTTTCTAACCCACATTTCAAAATCCTCCAATCTATGCTTTTGCGAGTTTCTTCAACGACCAAGTTTTCGCCCCATAAAAAATCACGCTCTACATTAAAGTTTTCACTAATACTTTTTTAACACCTTCGCTTAACTCCCTCCTCTTTTTGGAAGCTTCTTGGCACCAAAACATTCTTCTATTTACGTCCCTGCTACTTTGGTCATTTAGGTCCAAAAGGCTTCCAGATAGATTATTCCACCAGCTCTAATTTTTGCCCACCTATTTTATTAGTCACCAATGGTTCCAGAATTAGACACCCATATCACTGGGGTTTTCTGAGAATGTAAAAATTTAGATAGAGAGAGGAAGAAACGGATGAGATGGATTTCAATTTGAACTTTAGTAACCGGTACATCTCCGTCAACGCCTATATTGCTGGGGAATGTCCGACAATATAAATATCAGGGGAGGGGAGACGAGTGATCGTCTTAAATCTGATAAAACAGTGTAATTTCATCAGCAATACGTATGTATGAAAAATTTGAAGTCAATCAAACGATGAGAATTCGGTCATAAATAAATGTTAAATCTTTGAATTTAACAAAGCGAAACTAAAGTGTTAAAATTGGAGGATTTTATAACATTGTAACTTGTGCAAAGGGAATATTCTTATACGCATAATCAGTAATGGTTAAGTAATAAAATCACCAGCTGTTGATAATGGATATTGGTAAAATGATTAATTACATCATATAATTGCCCATATACAAAATATGAAATATTCTCACGTGGAGAAAGGAAAACTGCCGCGGCAAATAGCATAAACTCAATCCCAGCAAATGGTCCACACTAAGTGGCCACAAACCAGTGTCGATCCTTTGGGGGAATCCAAGAAGTGAAAAATCAACATATTTAAGATCGGAGCAGCTCCCAATTCTAACCTATATTGCACTTCCAACTGTAATATTAGTAGGTTAAGCGGTTTTTTTATCACAATACTGAGAGTAAAAAATATTTCTCAATTCCATATCATCAATTTTCACCATCGCCACCAAAATACTGGAAAAATGTTAATATTCATATATATGAACGTAACCTATCCTTCTGAAAATGCCGCCCATATGCTGCCTCTCTAGTATAGAACAATATTCCTGAGATTATTTTTTAAATTCGTGTGTTAGAGCAAAACTAATAGAATTTCTTAACCCCAGAGGAATATTATGTAGCTCAAGACTTTATTACACAAAAGTGTATGCCCTTAATTACTCGATCGAGTAAGGCAGGTATTTTGATTGAGCAAAAATGTAGCAGTCAGTCAATTCTGATTTTATTTACGTTCTTTTTGCATTACGTGCCCGCCATGCGAGTTCACCAAAAGAAGAAAGAACGAAATGTTTTTAATTGTTGAAGAAGATTTAAGACACGAGTTTCAATGTAATTTCAACGTCCCTCTTCTTGACATAAAGTTTTCTAGGCTAAAGAATTATTTGAACACATCATTTTTATCATTTATTGGCCACGTGTTCATATTTTTGGGCATTACAATCCAGTTGACGTAATGAGAAGTTCACTAGTTTCAACAAAAACTGAATTTGATAAGAAAATATTGATACCATTTAACTATCACATACTTGATTTATGAGAGGGCGAACTGTTTTCAGTAAAAAGTTGAGCCAAACCTCGATAATTGAAGGAGTCATCTCTTCTCATTCAAACTTTTTTTTCTTTATATTGTCTCTCTCCACGCGGTTTAAAGGCTATGGAGAGATCCACCTGAAGTAAAGAGTTCTGAAGGCCTGGCACATCATTTGATCCCACCCACTTTTCACCCTAGCATACTTTTCAATATGCTGATACTGCCTCAACTATTCGAACTCTGCGATAATCATAATATTACCTTCATTTCGGTCATTTTTTCTCCGAACACGCATGAACCAGATATCATTTTAGCACGTACTTCATTTCAGTTTATCGCTCAAATATAAGTAGGTCCATGGAAATATTTTTTTCATCATAGCCACGTTTATTTAATTAAAAATAGCATTCAGAATCTTGCATGGCGAATGCGATGGGAACTTCTTGCCGATATCGGTCATTTAAAAAAAATGGCATGGCAAAATTCCCTAATCGGGGAAGGTAGAAGTTATAAAAAATGCCAAACGTTATTGTTACAATTAACGTATTGCTCTAACAACCTAGATTTCGATACATACGTAGACGAAACTCTTTTTGTCTTTTAAGTTGGCTACTGGAAGTGCTGACGGATGGATGAAATTCGTTCCAGCATCTTGCATAATTTCAAGGGATCCCCACCTCAGCCAACGGGAAACTCGGTTTCCATGGTGATCGACGACCTTGACGTGAAAATACACCATTAGTTGACCTTCTGCTGCCTTTGGTGTGGACACTTTGCACCTTGAGTGGACCTTGCTCTTCGGTGGGAATGGTAGAAAAAACGAAACTGGTGGAGTTTTTTCATGGACGAATTAACGTCAACCATCCGTTGTGAAAGAGCTGACCGTCCATGTTGTCATATCATGGAATATCTTTCGTTTCTTCAAGACGTAGTGAGTCGTGGCTCATGTCAGTGTAACTGAAAATTTGAAGGGTTGATCCAGCTGATATTTTCTAAGTAAACATCGCTGCGTCAGAATAATTGCCCGGCGAAGAAATCATGAATGCAAAATCTTAGCTTTAAGACTACAACAGTGATTAAAACATTCACAATAAGTACTCACGCGGAAGTTTGTGACGCGCCCTAAGAATAAAAAAAGAAGCGTTGCATAAATCATGTACAGAGTATAGGTTGAACATGGCATAAAACACGTACGAATTTTGGTGAGGGATGGGTTGCAACCCTAAGGTTACCTTTGCGAAAAGATTTTAACTAAATGTCTTTGGTTATTATTCTTATTAAAAGCTTTTAATTAAAGCAAGAGACCTCTGCTGGGAAATGAGAGAAAGTAAAAGAATGTTTGCGGCACTATTGGTGCGCAGTAACTGAAGAAATTATCAGATTTTCGATATTTATCTTCTCACTTCGTCTTGGGTCGTTAGGAGGAAAATGTTCTCCTCTTCAATATTTTTTTACATTGCATTTTTCTTCTCTTACTTTCTATAAGGGGAGGTGAGATCTGGGGTCTGCACCCAACACCTTTACCCACCCCTAGAATAGACGTCATCAGTCAGCACAAAGACGTTTGTCAGAACCGGGAAGCATAGAATATGATAACGGAGAATTTTAGACACCTGTTCTCTTTCCTGCTCGTCTTATGCACGATTTTATTTGTTTCATAACTCCATTTGCCATTTCTTTGATAATTGTCTAATAAACCTGCTGTCTTTGTTTACTTCTTGGATGGCTCAAAAATGATAGCGAACAAAATCCCTCAGCACATGAGATTATGTAGAAGATAATCGGATGTTATGAAGTAAATGGAATCATACTTTCCGCAATCGGAAATTTTCGAGTAAACACTCGGCATTATCTAACCTAGAGCAAAACAAATTGCTCTTGCCTCTAACTTTATCAGCAACACTTCGTACGCCGTAATGATTACTAAAAAGGTTTCCGATGCCATATTGAGTTCGCCATAGTGAGAGTTGCCATAATCTTTCATATTTACGTCAGAGACAACTGATACGCTCAAAGAAGATCAGCATAGCATTGCAATGCCCCTCTACCTTACTATGGTTAAATAATGTTTCCTCACCTCACGGATTGTGACTTTTGGCAAATATCCTTCACACATATTATAACAACGCGTTCATTACCACGATCTATTCTTGGATGAATCTTGGTTTCTCCACGTGCACAACATACAGTGGAGGTTCGTGAATGTCATCATCCTTCAGGTCCCTTTTTTAGGATCGCGACATTTCACAGAACAATTTAGTATGATTTCTTCACAAGCCTTTCCCTCGGTATGGGTCGATTATTTTCCCTTGGTTCTATAAATGAATGTCTAAAGTCAAATATTTCTATAAAGAGTGCAAATAAGGATCTTTTAAGAGAAATGAGTTTCTTACAGGTCGCAAAGGACCTGGTATTCTAAATTCCGCCAAGAAAAATGGGTACGTAAGAGTGCCCATTACAAACATATAAGTTTGGAAAATTTCATGCATCCGAAAATTTCAGCGGAATGATTAAAAAGAGAAGTTGGTTAACGCACGCATAATAACGCGACATATTCTGGCTCGAACCATTTAAATTAAAATGTTAAAATCATTATTTAGGGCACCAGATCTCCCAGGGAAACCATAGGCGGCAAAGGGAATGGAACTGGCATTACCCTGTTCATATGTAAATTTAACACGTCGTTGGGGCAAATATTTGGTCAGCTCTACCCTCACCTATTAGACCGACCAACGGATTGATTACTGTGATCATCATGAAATTTATCTCTACACTTGTATTGATGAAGCAATTTCGTTAGGTTCAGGAAAACTTAGTTGTCAATTTAAACAACATTAAATCTCTCGTGGTTCCATTTACAACGCTTTTGTACATACTCATTTTAACGTTCCGGCTGTACCTGAAAGCCTTTGCGGTCAGCCCAATGTAACGATTATAGGAAGGAATCAAGGCACGCTATTTTAGCAAGTTGAAAGACCCCCGTGGGTTTTGCGCTAGGTTGCGTGAAGAATGACGACAATAAATATGGTAGTACTATCATAAATTCGTCAAAATCCCAAACGAGGCAGTTTGGATTTCATGCAATGCAGTGCTACATGTTAATCTGTTTCAGATTTGACTTTTGATTGTCACTCCGTTATCATTATCACAAATTAGGTGTCCGAGAGAAGTATGATTCCGTAGATGGACTGAAAAAGGAAACAGATTGTACTCATCGGCGTTCCTCGTAGAAATACCAGATACATGAAGATTTGGACCCAGAGGTGGATTTTTAGAGCAATTCTGTACGCATACATGCGAATTGAATACTAAAAATTGGTAGCAAACAGTTATTTTGGAAATGATGTGACACTCAAAGGTCCCTATGACACTGATAAAGAACCACCCAAAAAAATTCCTTTAAAGATTAAAATTGAAAAATAAAATGAAAAAATTGGCCCATGGGGGGATCGAACCCACGACCTTCGCGTTATTAGCACGACGCTCTAACCAACTGAGCTAATGGGCCGACATTTATCGCAGGACGAAAAGCGCTGTAAGAAGATAAATTATTTCAAGTTCAAATCCAAAAGTTGTTCATTTTTCCTTGGTGTTGTACATCATATACAGGTATACATATAAGCATAGGTATAGGCATATGCAGCTTTAGAGTTTGAACGAAGACCTACATTTTGGGGAAAATCTGAGAGTTCCCAGAAGTACTCAGGATCAAACCCGGGCCCTCCGTTCAGCAGAACAACTGCAGCTACTGGACTGGACTACTTGCTTATTACGATGGTAGGTAAAAATTTTAATTTATATTTCCACTGTCGTTATTACATAAAATACTCATATAAATACGAAATATCCACTTGTATGTACATTTTAGACCTGTGAGCTCATAAAAAATTCCTTCTGTAAATTTCATTTCCAAAACAACTTTGTATTCATCGTTCTTAATATACACCGGTAAGTAATCATAATTTAGAAAAATCCGGGGTGGGAAGCGAATTCAATTCTTCATATTTCCGTTATCCCTATTGTAATAAAATATTTACTGTCAACTGATAACAAGTAGCCTATTTCTGCTTAAAAATCATATTTCACCAACAAAGATAAGCGTAATCAACCGACAAGATTGTTCTCCTAATTCTCTGTACAATATAGAGATCGCGAGAAAAATATCAGCTCTTCGCTTGACAAAATCGTTCTTATAATTCCTGCTACAAAATTATCTCTTTCAAAAAATTTCCGGAAAAGAGCAATACTTGTACATGGTATTCCTTTTCTATTCATAAAGTACAGAAAGTAAAGTTCATTTGAACTTCAGCCGTGGGAGCTTTAGTATTTTATTGCTATTTTCGGGGAATCTTCGAAACAATAATAATTTTTCCGAAACTTCCACGGCGGCGCTACTTGTCATTATGACTGATGTTATAGGCAGTCTAAACAACCTTACGAGAAACGTTTGTGCTAATCAGTGTGATTCCCACGTTTTCAGTTCCCTGGTGCTCCAAGTCATTTTTTTTGTAATTTTTTGAGAAGTCCGCACATACGATTTGTGCCTTTCACTGAGTATACATCTTAGAGGTATACATATTACTTAGTTTCCTGGACTCCACATCCAAAGTAATCCAGAATAGGGTAAGTGTTCAAACACCATTAAGTTATAAGCTCGCAGGTATATCGAAGTAAGAAGTTTATATCTACTTACTACTTTTGGATTTTAACATTCATTTAATATTTTAAGGCGCATTCACGTGATACACGTTGAGATGATTTTTTTCCTATGAATCTTTCCTAGTTTTTAAATATTTTTCAAGGATTCAGTATTCATAATCAGGCATACTTTTACGAAAGGCCTTCTACTTTCCATAAAATTTATTACAAGTGCATTATAGTTTAAACTAGATTTATAATATACTAGACGAAGAATCATTTTTCCTTTTCGTTAGTCGCCGCAAGGGCGTGTGGCGGGAGTTGTTAGGGCACATGCCGCACATGCTAAAGCTCCCTAGCTTTATCTATTGCAAAAATAATACTTAACTAACAAATTATTGGTCACGGTGCCATTCAAAGAGGTCGTGATATCGTGGAAAAAAACCACTCGCCGTTCCTCCAAAGTTTGGGCCGCTTTCACCTGATTCTCTCTCTTGGGCGTGTCAAAACCGACAAAGAAGTAATCCATCCATAATATCTGGTTTTAGAGCACGAAGAGGGTTTTGCATAACTTATAGTAATCCACAACCTCCTTTGCATTACAAAAAGCAGTTAACATCACCTTGACTTCCGAGCTAATTTGTCGAGCTTTTTGGAGTGAGGGGATGATTTACCAGCCCATTGTGAAAATTGTACTTTTATTTCGATGCTATGACCCATGACTAATGACCTGTTATGATCCTGGATAAGAAGGCAGCTCGATCAAACAGTTACTAACAGACTTACACTCGAAGTTATTTCTGATCTGCTGCCTTTAGGCGAGGCACGAATTTGGCAGCGACTGAATCCTTAATTTTTCAGTCAGGATTTCATAGCACGAACCTATTGAGATACAACATATACTTCAAGCTCTCTGACAGTCAAACGTCAATTTACACGAAAGAAATGATTCACTTTCACGACGTGGAGGTCATCATTCGACGTTAATTTTCTTCCGGAACGTTCGTCGTCTTCCACTGATTGCTTCCCCTTTTTGAAAAGGATAAATCACTCACAACACGCAATACAATTCATAGTAACCTCACCGTACCCCTTGGCAATCAACTCAAAAGTTCCCGTGAAGAATTTGCGGGGTTTCCCGTAGAGTTTCATAGAACAACGCCGCTTCTTCAAAGAGATCATTTCCTTAGATCCGATTTTTCGCCACTATCCATGAACATCCCTTCACACAAACGGCCGTAACTAATCAACGCAAACGTAAACTAATAACGCAATACCAATTCGAAGAATACACTTATCATTTCGGTAAATTCATACAGGAAAATGCGATTTTAACTTTATATTTTAAATTTATTTATGTACCCTGCAAGCCACCACTAGGGTGGGTGGCAGAGGGTGAAAACACAACAGGCTAATTTTTACCCAAACATGACCTTACCGCGGTCGGACAATGTTATTATGATCCCTTATCGCTCGTGGAAAAAATGACATCTTAAATCTATCTGTTCTACACACAATCTCTCTAATTATATTGGCATAATCTCTCCTACCGTATAACGATGGAAATATTAACACATTTTCAACATTACTGAAAAAGGTAAACGAAAAAGTAGTAGCTTCCATAGACAATTTATTTCGATACGATCCGGATTTCGACGTTCAACGTCATCTTCAGATGTAACTGAATTATCGGGCTGTATCGACATAAAATTTTTGTGGAAACACGAAATTACCATTTTTGCATTTCCAATATGAATCGATTCAATAAAGTTACACTAGAAACTATACATCACTACTAAAGAGATGCACTTAAAATTTATGCAAGAACTTCAATCTGTAATTTAACCCTCGGTCCGTTAGTGATTCCCAGTCTAGCTGCTCTAATATTTTGGATACACTGCTTCGTATGCCTGACATAACAACTTTTTACAAATCTAGCTCATTTACGATACACGCGATCCAATTCGGCAATCAGACTAACTTCGTGAGGATCCCATATACTTGCAGAATATTCCAAATGAGGCCTAACCAGCGACAGATGACATTTATCTGCGACCTTTTCATCAAATTTACCTAGTACTCTGCCATAAAACCTTAATTTTTTGTTACCTTGTCCACATATTCCCCGCATGTGTTTCTCCCAGGAGAGATCGTGAGTGAGGGTGAACGCCTAAGTATTTAATTGAGTCTACACATTTCATTTCTGCGTTCCCAATATAGTTGGCGTTCGGGAGGGCATTGTTCTTTTTCCAAAAACTTATCACTGCGCACTTTTTAAAGTTTAATTCTAATTGCTAAGTGCCGCACCTGCATTACATTGCATTAAGGTCATCTGATAAAGCTGCTGTCCTCGGGATCATGGGTATCACGATAAACCACGAATATTAGGAGGAATATTTCCGAGAATTCAGACTGGCGATAAATGTTACTTTTCTTACTTACGGTGTTACATGAAACTATGATTCATGTCGTGTGATGAAAAAGTAGATCACTCTTCGAAGGTCGTTGAAGTTTCATGAAACACACGTGCATTGAAAACTTTTATGGGATTGTCGAGAATAATTATTTTGATTCCCGGAGGATTTCTGAGTGGAATATTTATTGTGAGTGGCATATTCTCGGAAGCGAGAGGTTTCTCAATTTACGACGCAATCTTATGAGAATCATGGTATAATCTTTAAATATGAATCGATTGTCCTTTGTCACGTGGAGGCCCACAATAGAATGAATACGAGCGGAAACGACTGGAGAGTATTTTCGCCGAAATTTAATCAGGACATGCTGCAAACAGGGGGTTATTTAATGTTCTGCGCTAAGCACAATTTCAGGGAGTTGAGCTTTGCGATCTCGTAGAGCGTGACGCTAAGGCAGCTATTACTTGGCAGGTAAAATAAGATAATACGGGCATAAAGAATATTTTCCAAATTACATTTGGCGGCCTTCGTAGAAGTAAGCAATACCTAAGAGTTCTAAACCGGAAGGTCAAACCGAATTGTTTTTTAATTCTTAAAGTTTTATAATTGTTTTAATAAATTTAGAATAAATTTAAATAACTCACTTTATTCCCGTTCATCTAGGAGCAATGAAGATATTGAGGGATCTTTTCTTCATACTGTTGATATTGGGACAAGCGGAGGCGAAGGAAGATGGTGCAAAGATTCCCACAACGGTAAATAAGTATCTCCCTGAAATTTACAAAAGTAGGATTACGCATAGCTCTTAGAAAACTGGTAAATAGTGATAGAGGCAGGAATTAGTTAAGTTCCTGGGAGATAGATCAGTTGGGAAGTAGGAATTGGGTTTTGATGAATTCTATGTCTATATCTACTTAATACTCCGCAAGCCGCCTCAAGAACGTGTGTGGCGGGGGGTGTTAGGGCACCACCCTTAATTAAGAAAAAAACAGCATACAAAACCCACAAATTTATACAGTCCTTGAACAAAACATGATATATATTCATGCAAAAACCCTTATACCCCATGCACTTGCAAACGCACAAACTAAAAAGTGTTCTTGCCTGAATCTTTACCATGTTTGGTTTTTGGGTTATAAATTTGTGGCTTCTGCATGCGGTTTTTCTTTTCTAAATTACGGGTGGTGCCCGAACACCCCCCGCCACACACCCTTGCGGCGGCTTTCGGGGTATTGAGTAGATGTAGATGTAGAAACTACCAACCAACATACACATGCACCAACAAATATACCTGATATCTTTGCAATGTTTAATTTTGATCCGGCTTGTAAGTTAAATGTTTTTAATATTTCTAAAGTGACTTCGGTTTCTTGCTTATATTTATATCATCACATGCAGCAAACAGAAATCTAGGTTGTTATTATAACTTCATCCCGTTTAAAAATTGGATCGTTTGGACGTTATTTAAGGAAGAAATTTAATAAAGCAACGAGTAATCGTTGTGTGTGTAAGTGCTAAGTTTAATTTATATAGCTGAAAATTGACTTCTCCGTAAGGACTGCGACAAAGCTTTGCACATTAAAAGAAATACATCCGGTTTTACCCACACTCAACATTTTGTCATATCACAGCCTATGAATTTCACGTTGAGGGGGAATGTTTATGCTTATCAAGTGCGACATATGTATCGTTTAACTTATGAATTATTTGTTCCTTGCAATTCGTATTCAGAAAATATTTTACTAACATTCAACATGACTACAACATGTGGTACAAATAATAATAACCTGTTTATGATGACGAATATTCGTAACATGGCATGCAACAAAAAATACAACATGAAAATACACAAAAATGCTTTAGAATGCGAAGCTAACACGTATTCTTAATATTACTTCTCAATTTTGAAGTTCACTGACGAAATTGTAACCTTAAGTATATTAACATTCTCAAAAAATTATTTGGCTTTAGTTGCACGGGATTCACCTACGTTGTGGTAGGCCAAAGCAGAAAAAATGCGTGAGAACACTAAGCGATAACAAATGATAAAGAATTTGGTTAGATGTCAACGATATGAAATACTTTTCTTTCATTGAAAATATTAAACAGAACAAAATATAAAAAAATATTTAACAGCATGAAGACACAACTACTTTAGCAATTGATTAAAAATATATGCATTTTTATCAGGATGAACTCATTGCCTGGCACGGTTACTCTGTGGAGAAACACGAAGTCACCACATCAGATAATTACGTCCTCGCTCTATTCAGGATAACTGACACACCCAACTGCAGGGACCTGAGGAAAGAGTCGGTTATTCTGGCACATGGAATACTCTGCAGCTCCACGGATTGGGTGATAACTGGGCCAGAAAATGCCCTCGGTAAGTACGTATACACCTTTTTATTCATCGGAAAGGATGGGCTTAAATTTAAAACTCTGCCGAAAAGCAATATTTTAACCTCATCATCTTTATAGCCACTCGATCCGAAGATTTACTAGTTATTAGTTCCAATCAAAGCTGCCCTGTTTACTGTCAATGTCTTCATTATTTCATAGTCCCTTTTGAAGTCATAATTATCACTGAGGATGTTAAAAACATATTAAAGACCCCTACTTATTATAATAGATCAGATCACCAACGTAAAATCAGGGAGAGTTATAGTAGAAAGAATAGATTTAAAATATGGTTTCTTCCTCGAACAATAAGAAATCATAATATATATGACAGAAATCGCGTAGGAGATAATTATAGTTGGTAGTGTATGTATTTGTCCATATCCTGCATATTTCTTCCTGCGTGTTATTCTTTTATTTAATAGAAACATATAGTATAGTATTTGTAACAGTTCTACCGCATGATTTGAATATACGTATCCTTTTATTGGATAGTGTTACATGTAACTACTTTCTTTGGTGTGAATACAATTTTTCGAGTGCATGAACCAACTAATATATGGTGGGGATAACATGATTGCGCTTGTGCACGTGTGGCTGGTGACCTAACACCCCCCGCCACAGGCAGCTAGGCCTTGTGGCAGCTAGGGGGTATTGCGTAAATATAGATCACTTGCTTCTTCTAATTCTTCTTTCCGCTTCCTCTGAATTGTTTCTTTTTAAGCTTCCTTCGCATTTGATCTTTGGTCGACTATTGTTACTCAAGTTATTTCTAAATAATGTCTCTCTTTTTGTAAGCGGAAGTAAACTTATCTCTTCACTCAAACTTTTCTATCCATTTTACTTCACCATTACTAATACCGAAAACTTTCACCGCCCATAATCATATTTTCTATGCCTATTGATTTACCCATCTCTGACGACCAAAGAAATTAAATGACCTATGTACACAGACACAAATACATGTATGTATATCGATAGTTAGAGGTCTTTATTTGAGCGAAATTGAGACCAAATGGTCCCTTCTTCCATTTCACCCATCGTGGTATACACACTCTATAACGAATAAAATATAATTACATGCATACATGCACAAAAATACATATAGACAGACAGACATACATTATGCACAGATTTGCTAATCGAAAAAAATATATACATACAGGGTGCAGCAACATAACTTCCTTTTTTCAAACGGAAAACGCTTTTAAAAAAGGAAGTTATGTTGCCGCACCCAGTATATACGTGTATGTATATAGTAAAGTAAGAAGCGAAATTTCACTACCACATGGACATGCAACATACAACGGTACCCTCCCCCAAGGATACAGTTTGGTAATGTGACCCAACGCTGCAGCTAGCGGGAGGGTCCCTCTACAGAGAGAGACGAGGGACGGAAGGGGAGCTTGTTGAAGTTGAAGTCTTCAATCGGAGAGAGGAAGTTGTGGGGGAATTTTAAAAAAATCAGAGAAAGTGGATTGAGGTATTGATTGGTTTGGAATTGAAAGGTATAGATAATGATGAAAATGAAACTATGTTGAAGGCCAAAATAGAGCATTGGATAAGCAAAGATGAGGAAGAGAGAGAGAGAGTGGAGCGTTTAAACAGTATGAAAGAGAGCTGCAGTCTTGAAGAAATGAGAACAGAAATGATGTAGTACAAAGAAAAGCAAGTTTGAAGTAACATTTGAAGTACGCGATACTTGACATAATAAGTTGATAGGGATTGTCCAAAAATAACATTGAAATAGGTGGAATAACTTGATTGGATATTTTTATTTTGAATCATATAATCTATTTTAATGATTAAAAATGAAAATAAAAAATAGAAAGATGCAAGCTGAACCTTTTTCGTGTTCACACCCGCCAGCAACTCCGCCACATGTACCTTTCAAATGAAATCCCTTGCAGAGGATAACTACATTATGGATTAGGTTTCAATGAATATTTTTAATATTTTTATAAAAATACTCTAATATAATTTAGTTACGTAACTAACCGTCCCACAATCAAAAACACATTTTAATCAATTGAATATTAAACGTGGGTCTGTCTGAGAGATTCTATCTACTCGCGTACTTTCTCCACGTTCTCTGCATCCATGTTTCACTCACGGATTCCTCGACCACCATCTTATCGCGATTTTTATTATCCCTTCATATTATTATTCCTTGAACTTAATCATGCCCCAAAGTTTTCTAGCAATCAAATGTATTATTAAAAATAGAATTTTCAATTATTAAATTTCACGTAAATAGAACATGTTTATTCTTTAAACCAAACTGCCGATTCACCTAAATTAAGGTTCAAACCTTGCCTCAATTTGCATAGATTTTTGTGCTCAAAAACACGACAAAACAGGTTTATGGCCAGTAAAAACTATTAAAAACTATAGATATATTATTTCAATTACCACTATCGATAATTGTCACGAAGTAACACCCGAATAAATTTTCAACATCATTGTAAAGAGTTTATTCAATTGTCAAAATAGGAATGTCGTGGAAAACTGCTGTATGTACGTTAGACAACCATGAAAACAAACAACGAATAAAAACGGGGAACCTAAAATAATGTTGGAAGAATTAAAAAAAGTATTTTACTCCTTATGTTGGATTTGGAAATACTATCCACGATCTCATGATGATTGCTAAATTCCGTTCATTCGCACGCTTTAACAACATTCAGACATAAGTTTATACCATTTTATGGCATGCATAAATTTCAGTGGAATGATTAAAAAAGAAAATTGATTGAATTCAGGCAGAAGGCGGCTTTGTCTTCTTGTAGTTATTTCATGCCAATTGGCACAAAAAGCCTTCTGGTTTTGCGATTTCACGGACTACCGGAAAGAAAGTACCGCTTCCCTAAGTCAGGTCTCCCGTGTGCAAAATTATAAGAATCAAGAATCGCGCAACTTCCAACTGGCCCATTAGCTCAGTTGGTTAGAGCGTCGTGCTAATAACGCGAAGGTCGTGGGTTCGATCCCCCCATGGGCCAATTATTTTTCATTGATTTTGATATTTAACATGACATTTAACTTGCGAAATTTTTGAGCATTTGTGCTTCCTTTCTATCTTTCGCGTCCACTTATATGATTAAGATAAGCATTTTAACCATCACAATTTTTATCCTTCTCAATCCCAAGCGCAATAGTTCCATTTCGTCCATTGCCTTTTTTTTTGTTAGATACATTTTGCATCTATTGCTTTTCTCACAAATACCTAAAATTGAGCGTACGAGGAAGGTCTACACTTCAGAGATGCAATATGTAATTAATACAGACGTTCACCAAGGAAGTTCCAGATGGAAATTCATGCAATTGCGGATTTTTAGAGCAATTCTGCGTGTGATTATAATATATTGTTATTATGATCAACATTTCCCTACTATGAGAGGAACATTCGAAGACACAAGAGTATATGGTCATCCTTCCAAGGGTAATTACAAATTAACAACTTTGATGATCCAGGATGGTGCCTTTTTTGTGGTAGGATAACTGAGGAAAATCTTTGGAACATGAATTATACATGTTCGAGAAATGTGAACACGAATCCCACAGTATAGCAAGAAATCACATGACCCACAGAGTGTGCTAATAGCAGAGTAATTAAGTTAATTTAAATATTAAAGTTAGTAGACAATAGAATATTTTGAAAATAGGTAATAATTATTTGATAATATAGTTGGTTATACTGCGCACTTTGACATGCGCTCTATGGACGTTCTTTCAATGTATTCACCAATATTTTTTAGATCAATCCTTTGAAAGAAACACAATTATTTTTACAAAATATTAATCGAAAATTAGAAAAATAAAATTAAGATAGAAAGTATGTACTTGGTGGGAATTCGTACATAAATGTTATTAGGCGATTTTTTTTAGTTTACTGAAATGCTAGGAATGTTGGAAATTGGTATGTCACCAAACCATGAGTTACCATGGTTCAAAGGAGATCGGTGGCAAAAAAGGGTAGAAGGGAATTTATAAATAATATTAATCTGCTGTTGCAATGCCCCTCTACCTTACTATGGTTAAATAATGTTTCCTCACCTCACGGATTGTGACTTTTGGCAAATATCCTTCACACATATTATAACAACGCGTTCATTACCACGATCTATTCTTGGATGAATCTTGGTTTCTCCACGTGCACAACATACAGTGGAGGTTCGTGAATGTCATCATCCTTCAGGTCCCTTTTTTAGGATCGCGACATTTCACAGAACAATTTAGTATGATTTCTTCACAAGCCTTTCCCTCGGTATGGGTCGATTATTTTCCCTTGGTTCTATAAATGAATGTCTAAAGTCAAATATTTCTATAAAGAGTGCAAATAAGGATCGTTTAAGAGAAATGAGTTTCCTACAGATCATGAAAGGGCAAACAGGGCAAAGAACATGGTATCCTAAATTCTTATGTATTTATTCCGCCAAGAAAAATGGGTACGTAAGAATGCCTATTGCATTGAGATATCAGTTTCGAAAATTTCATGCATCCGGAAATGTCCGCGAAATGATTAAAAAGAGAAGTTGGTTAACGCACGCATAATAACGCGACATATTCTGGCTCGAACCATTTAAATTAAAATGTTAAAATCATTATTTAGGGCAACAGATCTCCCAGGGAAACCATAGGCGGCAAAGGGAACGGAACTGGCATTACCCTGTTCATATGTAAATGTAACACGTCGTTGAGGCAAATATTTGGTCAGCTCTACCCTCGCCAATTAGACCGACCAACGGATTGATTACTGTGATTATCATGAAATTTATCTCTACACATCTATTGATGAAGCAATTCCGTTAGGTTCAGGACAAATTAGTTACCAATTTAAACAAAATTAAATCTTTCGTGGTTCCATTTACAACGCTTTTGTACGTACTCATTTGAACGTTTCGGCTGTACCTGAAAGCATTTGTGATCAACCCAATGTAACGTTTATAGCAAGGAATAAAGGCACGCTATTTTAGCGAGTTGAAAGACCCCCGTGCGTTTTGCGCTAGGTTGCGTGAACAATGACGACAATAAATATGGTAGGACTATCATAAATTCGTCAAAATCCCAAACGAGGAAGTTTGGATTTCATGCAATGCAGTGCTACCTACATGTTAATGTTTCAGATTTGACTTTTGAATGTCACTTCGTTATCATTATCACAAATTAGGTGTCAGAGAGAAGTATGATTCCGTAGATGGATTGAAAAAGGAAACAGATTGTACTCAACGGCGTTCCTCGTAGAAATGCCAGGTACATGAAGATGTGGACGCAGAGGTGGATTTTTAGAGCAATTCTGTACGCAAACATGCGCATTGAATACTAAAAATTGGTAGTAAACAGTTATTTTGGAAATGATGAGATACTCCCTATGACACTGACAAAGAACCACCCAAAGAAATGCCTTTAAAGATTAAAATTGAAAAATAAAATGAAAAAATTGGCCCATGGGGGGATCGAACCCACGACCTTCGCGTTATTAGCACGACGCTCTAACCAACTGAGCTAATGGGCCGACATTTATTGCCGGACGAAAAGCGCTGTAAGAAGATAAATTATTTCAAGTTCAAGTCCAAAAATTGTTTATTTTTCCTTGCTGTTGTACATCATATACAGGTATACCTGTATATGCCTATACCTATGTCTATATGTATACCTGTACATGATGTACAACAGCAAGGAAAAATAAACAACTTTTGGACTTGAACTTGAAATAATTTATCTTCTTACAGCGCTTTTCGTCCGGCAATAAATGTCGGCCCATTAGCTCAGTTGGTTAGAGCGTCGTGCTAATAACGCGAAGGTCGTGGGTTCGATCCCCCCATGGGCCAATTTTTTCATTTTATTTTTCAATTTTAATCTTTAAAGGCATTTCTTTGGGTGGTTCTTGGTCAGTGTCATAGGGAGTATCTCATCATTTCCAAAATAACTGTTTACTACCAATTTTTAGTATTCAATTCGCATGTATGCGTGCAGAATTGCTCTAAAAATCCACCTCTGCGTCCAAATCTTCATGTATCTGGCATTTCTACGAGGAACGCCGATGAGTACAATCTGTTTCCTTTTTCAGTCCATCTATGGAATCATACTTCTCTTCTAAATTATTTTATTTCACGCAGTTATTTTATGCAGGGTTGACAGGAGAAATGTGTTGCCTTATCACATTAAAAATTATATTTGGCACTCCGCCACTTACGGCAAAATACTGATAGAGACTTATTTAAATCGCTACATATCTTGGAGTAGTCTAACAAGACATTAACTGATACCAAAAGTATATTAAACTTCTTCATTTTCGCATTTCATTCTACCTCCATTTCAACCAAAGCGCCTGTCATTTTCCTTCCCCCACTTCACTCACCTAACGTTCTCTTCTCTATCACAGTCTTCAATAATCAACCGCCAATCAAATTGCTTTGAATCTACCTTTCCTGCCACTATTTTATTCCTTCCAGCAATCCTGTCTACATCCCTACCATGCCCAGTACTTAATTTGTTGTTAATTATAAGTTTTGATGAGCCTTTTCTCAATATCCTTACTCAACGTTCCTTTTATAAATTCCCTCCTCCTTGTGCAAGCTTTTTTACCTCATGCATTTCTTTTTCTTACTGTATACAGTATCTCTGCTACTTTGACCATTATGGTCCAGAACACCTCTAAGATATGTAGTTTTTCTACCTTCACTAGTTTTTAAACTATTTCTTTTATATTGAGCTAAGTCTTCCTCTTCCTTGAAAAATTCAAAATATTTGTTTTGTTTAAATTTATTCCTATCCCGTGTCTATCGCAGTTATTTTCAAATTGACCTAATGCTTGTAACCCTTTGGCTGGCTTTTTAACTACAGCTTCATCACTCGCATGCCTAAATAATTTTGGGAATAATTCGTCAAATTTCATTCCAATTTTCAGTTTTTTCTTTTACTCGATTTCTACGCATATGCTGAAAGGCAGGGGTGATAACATACATCCCTGTCTCACCTCTATATCTAGTACTGTCCATCCCGAATCTTCATCCGCCACTCGCCCCTGAGCAGTCTGAGACAAGTTGCGGATAAGTCCTCTTTCCCCTTAATGCACTCCTATCTTCTGTAAAACATTTATTAATTATACCAATTTCTAAACGCATTGTTTTATGGAAAATTATATCCTAATCTCTGAGTTCACTCTGGTTATACGGAAATCAACTTTGACTCATTTTAATTCGCAGGATATCTGCTGGCCGACAACGGCTACGACGTTTGGTTGATGAATTTTCGCGGAAATCGATACTCAAGAAAAAACATTGAGTTTACACCAGAAGAAGAAGGTTTCTGGAACTTCAGGTAAGAGACAGAGTTCAACATTAGTCTTCCACATTCTTTGGGAAAGAAAATAATTATTAAAACTAAGCATTGAATTTAATGCTGAAGTCTTCAAGAACCATATTCTTAAGGGAAACGAAATTCACTGTTTTCGAGATTTTGTGACCCATGCCAATACTTTGTTTATTTAGGGTACTTCTATTATTACAGTGCGCTATTAAAAAGAATAGAATAACAATAATTTTATGGGATCTCAATGTTCCCAATAGAGAAGATGAATTTTTCTTCAGACCAGCAGCAGAAATTTGAGCTCTATTTTTTTTCCTGGACCTCAACAACTCCGTTAGAATATTATTCTCTGGAGATCTCATTGTAAGGCCTTAGAAATAGATTTCAATTAATCACAGAAAATAAAGTGTACCTTGGTCAGAGAGGGTGGAGTTTTGAAGACGGACTAACAGAGCATAGCACACAATTCTTCTTTCCTGCCAGATATACTAAATCTATAGACGAAAGGCAGACCGTTAGATGGTTTGGAACTTTTTGAAAGTGTTCAACAAAACAAGGATGGAAACCTATCATGTGGTTTTCATCATCCATTCGCCCCTTTAAAAGTTGACCTTAAAACTCCCTGCGCTTAACTTACAGGGATCCCACCTGAACTTACAAGTTTCCCATCTTTTAAATACGATAATAAGATCCCTTGCCCATGCCTATCTCTATCAAACTCCCAAACCCCCTTTTCCATTTCTCTCCTTTTATTTCCCCTAGCCCCACTCAGTCTAGTCCCCTATATAGAACCGACCACCCAAAAGCACATGGTTTTATGTATAGCTGAAGATGATGCGGTTACGCCAAAGCTTGTTTTACATTGTAATAAAATTATAGAGGAAAATTACGAAAATAAGTATTTTATTCATCATGACCTCCCAGGTCTATCAAAGTATCCGAGTTGCGTGGAAGGACTTTTGGGGTTTAAAATGTTAGGCCTTCAGAGACATATCTCGTATAAATAATAGGGTATAGCAGATGGGATGATAATTAGCTAATGACGGAAGTGACGTCCATTGTCACTAATTTTGAGTTGGCCGATTATTAGATTCGTAGTATTTAGTAACATATCACTGATTGTCATACTTAGTATTGCTAAATTCCTCCAGCAATCGAGAGGCATTCGGCTACATTATTTCAATGCAAATATTCGACGAAAATGCCTACGTTTCTTATGGATGTAACAACGTGTGGTTTTCTCTAGCATTTTTTCAAGTGCTAGTGGAAGGCTAAGATTCACGATCGTGGCTAAATTTGCAGTGACAATTTGTAATTTGCTCCGTGTTGAAAGAACTCAGTTTACAGACACTTGAGAAGTATTTCCACAAGTCCTCGACTTCTTAAGCTCACCAATCAATACGAACTCATCTTAATCCGCCTTATTCAGTGGCCTGCTAAGGCTTCAGCAGTCGCTTGCCTCTCGCCATTGGCCACCACCTACTGCCGTAATGGGGAAGATATACGATCACTTAATACTATATAGTCGCTGAAAAGAAATGGTTTGATATAGCTTAAAAAAATAAGATTGCTGAAGAAGAAGAAGAACACTATTAATTTGGTACAACTAGTTTCAACACATAGGCGTCATCCTCAGGTATAAATAACTAGTATTTTTTGTATAAAATATGTAGTATTCTTCTTTCATTCGATACTTTCTCAATCCTAGAGTGATCAGACAATGTTATTATAATCCCTCATCGCTTATGGAAAAAAATAAATCTTAAATACGTAAATATACATACAAAATATGTCTGTTCTACACTTAATCTCTCTAATTTTATTTACATGACCTCTCCAATCGTAATGCGATGGGAGTAATAACAAATTTTCAAAACCACTGTTAAAGAGACGTCCTTCCTATTTATACGTACAAGAGCTTCAATCTGTAATTTAATCTTCGTTCCGTGAGTGACTCCCAGCCTAGCTGCTCTAATAATTTGGAGACCCTACTAAGTTAACCATAACAACGTTTCACAAATCTAGCTCTTCGACGCTTCACTCGATCCAAATCAGCAATCATTCGGACTTCGTGAGGAAGCCATATACTTGCAGCATATTCTAAATGACACCTAACCTGCGAAAGATAATATTTCTCTTTGAACTCTTAATGTCATTTCCCCAATACAATTTTAATAAATCCTAATTTTTTGTTGCCTTGTCCACATATTCCCCCTTTTTCTTACGAATGCTTCTTTGGACAACACAATCCTTCTAAAGGCTCTTCTACTACGTCCATATTCCTCAAAAATACTGCCAAAAAGCATGAACTACTTCCCTTTCTCCACGCTTTTCCCTACTAATTTCATGTTTAAATTAGTCGTAATTTTTTAGGAGAATCTCATCATTTTAGTTTTCTCTCTCTAGCGCATTTAATATTATCAATCATATCATTAATGTATATTCATATTTCATTCATTCATATCAGCATGCATATGAATTTCATTATCTTCCAGCTGGCACGAAATGGGTTTGTACGACATACCTTCGGTGGTGGACCACGTCCTCGAGGCGACAGGGCCGGAGAGGACGGCGTTCGTCTGCCATTCCATGGGCTGCACTGCTTTGCTGGTCACCCTGAGCGAACGCCCGGAGTACAACCATAAAATAGAGTCGGTGCACATGATGGCCCCCGTCACCACCTTGAATCACACCCAGACCCTCATGAATGGCACCGTAGGAACGATTGTTTCACTCGAGGTCAGTACTTGCCCCTCAAATCTGCAGGCGGCGTCGGAAATGGGATTTTCACCCAATCGGATTCAGTATTCCCTACGGAAAAAGCCGGAGGCTGAATTAGTTTCACAGTTTCAGTTAAACTAGATGTGAAGGAAGGATTACAAATGAAGAAATAAAAATATATTTAGCCTTCCCTGTAAATTTAAGTGCTATTACGACACGGAGGGGACGTGATAGCCCAGTGGATTGAGCAATCGGCTTTTGATAGATAGATAGAGGACTTTATTTGGGCGAAATTGAGACCTAATGGTCCCTTCTTCCATTTAACCCATTGTCGCATACATATTAATATGAGGCGTAAAATTTATTTTATATAATATTGATTGATAAGATTGATTGATTTATTGATTGATGGATTTATTATATTGATTATATTTAATTTTGATGGGAGGGTCCTGGTCCTATCAACGGGGACATCTGTGGAAATCGTCAGCTTCACCCTAGCTGTGGCATTTTTTCGGGGACCAGATCTTCCTAGGTAACCATAGGTGGAACAGAGAAAGGAACTGCCCCCCTCACCCTGATGTGTGAATTTCATACACGATTAGGCTTAGTAATTTCAAACATCATTGGGTGAGCTAGACCCTTAAGCTTCGGGTTGATAACTGTGGTGATACTTCGAAATTACTATAAACATTTCAGCTTGCTTAACCATAATATTGACTTTAGAGATAGCCGAACCAAAGCGAGCACATTTGTAAATATTTTATGTAGGGTGAAAGCGAAAGTTATATTTTTTATTTTTAACTTGGAGACAGACTATACGAATGTTATAGATTTATATTTACACTTCTGTCTTAAATCTAAGAGAAAATTTGTCATTGTAAACCCAGTCATAAAAGCGAAACTTAGCGGAGTGCTGAGTTTGCAGATTTTTAGAGAATTTTTTATGTTAGCAAATAGCTTTTTTTCATAGTAAATATGTTAGAGAAATTTCTAAAAATCATTTCTCAAATTCATCGAAAAATAACCTGGTATTAGCGTTTAATGATAGACGGTTGTCTCAATTTCGTGTGCTATGATCGCATATTGCACGACCATTCATGTGAAACACTGAGTATTTTTGAGGGAATCGGATGTCAGTTGAATAAGTTGCATTTCTCAAGATCGCATAAGATACCCGTAAGATTATATTCAATCATGCATGTGATTCTTTTGAACAATCCAATCTAAAATGCAAGTGATAAAATTTTCTACTTCATAGAACTCCGTGATAAGCCAAATGATGCCACAAGGATAGCACCATATCCTGAATATTTGAGTTTTACACACCTATGGGGTGAGCTCTATCTTCTAATATCAAATCAATTTTGTACTTGATTACCCTGGGCAAAATAGAGACGCTCATTACGGGACGACGGTCACCAATCGCGTTTCACATCGTCTAACGCGCTTAATTCAATCGAGTTCAGTGGTGCGAAGTGAAATGATGCAGAAGATTAATATCACGCTGATTTTCACCAGACTATTTTTTTGCAATTATTTATATTGAAAACCAAATACCATATACACAATTATTTTATCATCATTTACTCATTTGAGATATATTTTTGTGCTAACGAGCTAATCATGCCGGTGAAAATAATGCTCATAAAAACTACCGAGTTGAATGTAATCGGCACATAATGAAAATTAGATTAGGCAGTCTTTATATCATCTCCATGCAAAAAAATCCTTTTGTTTTGTTTTTAGATCATTTTTAGCAATTTTTCAATGCATAAATAACTATAAGACCGTAGACACTTATCAATTATTTAAATATTGCGTCCCGATCCAGAAAATGTCGAAGTGGGTGAGACATAACAAGATATATAGAGATCATTTAGTTTCACCACAAAATAAATTTTTCAAAAGACTGTCATAAATTTAGTTTGCCTCTTTCTATCTCAAACCCTACAGAGAACTGGTACAAAATAATGTTGTTAACAATGTACCATCTATATAAAACGACAAATTGAGATCTGGTTCGAACTATCCTTGAATTAACCCAGTGATTCATAACACCTGATAGGAAACTGTTTGGCAGAATCAATGAATTAAAGAGGATAAATCCATTATATTCACATATATTCATTATAATTTTCTTCACTATCGGGATATATTTGCCTTTTTGTTTATGATCGGCCACTAAAGATTAACCCATGAGTTAATCAATAATAAAATATTGCTGATTTTTTGTGGTACTGAAAGTAATTTTTACGTGATCTAAGATGTATCGATCGCAATTATACTCTCCAATAACAAGGAAACTACCCAAGATCGCAATTATACTCTCCAATAACAAGGAAACTACCCAAGAAAACAATTTCAGAACATGTCAAACCATTACACTAGGAGGTCTAAAGTCACCCCATAGCAATTTATGTAACTATTGCAATCGACTATTTTCAGGATGGGTATGCAACGTTTGGGAGAAAGGACGTCAGCGCCAAGGTCACTGAGGCTCTTTGGGGTGAAATATGCCGAGAGGAAAACATTTATCCGACGATCTGTTCCTGCCCTATCTTTCTCATCACAGGGTGGGAATCAGATGCCCGTGGAAACGTAAGCATATTCCAAAATAATGATTCTCGGCCTCTACCATCTCTCAAATCAAGAGTATGATATTAAACGATTAATCGGACCCCAAAAGTGAAATGCCGGCCGTAAATTTTACCAAGAAATTAAAACTGATAAATTAATTCACTGATGCCTACGTATCCGTTTTGTGTAAATTGCTTAGAGCATTTCCTTATACACACATATTTCATTTAAAGACGATTACCCCACGGAAGTCTGTCATTGACTAATGAATAGCCTGAAAGCTAACAATAAAGATTAAGATGCTCATATGTATTTTTCATTGATAAGTACTCATAACGCCAATGGTAAGCAAACGCGTAGACATTAAAACAACGCTGAAATAACCAGAATACGGTATTGAGAGAGAAAATAACTATATAAAATGAAGCAGGGATAACCAATTGATGCCAATCTCTCCTTTGAACAAAAGCCGTCCATTTTGTGGGAAGCAATTAACCACCAGCAAGGAGGACTCTCTACTAAAACACTAATGCACTTCATCCAAGTGGGCGACGCAGGTAAGATGATCATCATGGCCAATCGTTTAATTAAAATTCATAACATTTTTTTAAAGATTTTTGCGATTTCTTTCCGATGAGTCGTTTTCTTTGAGTAATTTATTTTTAAGGAGGAAGACTTCAAAAAATTAGCTATGCAAAGGAGAAAAATAATATTCTCTATGGGGGAGAAAGCCCACCTGAATACAACATAAAAAATATCTCTGTCCCAATAGATATATATTACAGTGTAAATGATGCCACTGTGCGTGAGGAGGTAAGTACTTTTGAGACGACTTTGGATATCGCTAAGAATTAGATCACACTTATACTCATCTGTATCGTGCGAAAAATCAAATTCCTTTTATTTCACCACATTCGGAAAATTATTTTTTTGAAGAAAGTAAAAAGGCAGAATGTGCCATTTTTAAAGAAAAACTTGTAATCTGATGAAAAAGTCATGCTGTGAATCGATTTGTATTTCAAAAAATCATTTTTTAACAGCGTAATGTCATTTGACGAACTTATCTCTTACAGGATGTGAATAGATTGGTAAGCTCTATTCCTTTGGCGATGAAAGTACGTCCAGTTGACAAACAAATAAATCAGCATATGGACTTTTTGTGGAGAAAAGAAAGCCGATATTCCGTTTACAATAAAATTATAGAGCAAATGAATACGTAAGTAATCTCTCAGCTCCTCTGGAAAAAATAACGTAGTTTTTATTTCACCCTTGAAGAGTTTAGTGGTTATAAATGCTGTTTTTCATCATAGCATTTGAGTTTTGACCCAATTGGTACTGCATTTTTCTCTGATTCTTTTTCTGATTCTCTTCTCTGATTATTGTGCCATCAAATTCTGACGTATGCCTAAGTACACTATATTTTTGTCAAGGAATGAAGTTGAAGCAAATTCTGAATGTGGCGATGACACGCGGAAGGCTGACAAAACGGATGATTCCATTAGGTCCCAAAATATTCTTCCGCAATGCACATTACCAGTGGACAAGGGAAGTCCAACTGAATCAATAGTAAGTGCTAGTAGTACAAAAGACGAGGGAGCGAGAAAATAATGAAGATCAGTTTGAGCCAAGAGGCCATTCCTTTCACCTGACGGGGAAATAATGGCGAGACCATGGGAGGTCAATCTTTTATGTGCGCAAAACAAATTCGAGTTGCAAAAAATTAATCAATATTACTGTTACTGACACAAGACTACCGCATATTTCATGAAGGTGTAGGTGAAGTCAGAATACATTAAAAATATGAGGTTTTATCAGTCCGATGCTCATTCATCCTAATTGCACCTATCAATCTGAATTGAATTTTTAAAATGACATTATTGTAAGAAAATATTCTCTGCATATAAAGTATTATAAAACTTTCAAGTCTACCTGCGATTTACAAATTTCAAGGAAATGATCGCGACCGAAAGTGTTTATCAATGAAACTTTAAAGTCTACCTATGATTTACGAATTTCATGGAAATGATCGGGATTGAAAGATTTATCAATAGCAATTACTCGTTATAACGCCTCAAAATAATGATCAAGAACTAAAATATATTGAATTAATTTTGAATCCACCAACCTTTTCGGATGGATCGCGGGAAGTTTGTCTAGATGTAGGACGAGATAAGTCCTACCCTCACCTATTAAACAAAACTTCGAGTTGATTACAATGGAAACTCATACACGAGTTGAGCCGTAAATAAAACATGTTTTCATAGGGCCGGGGCTCGAACACTTGGTCTTACATTCCAGCGGGTCTAGGATTATAATAAGTTGTACTAATGGACCGAGGAATCGGTATTCATAGCCAAAACGCAACCGATGGTTCCTCTTGCCTTTGAATCCCCCCCTCTCAATTCAAATGATTTTTCCTGGGCAATTCCGCGGCATGTTTCCATCTCAAGACCAACTAATAATTTCCTTCTCATTGGCAGAGAGAAGGGGTCAACGCTCAGGGATACTCTTTGGAACATCACGCTGTGAAATCCGAGGACGGGTATCATCACACGATCCACAGGATTCCCGCCGACAGAACAGTGGGAGGACTGAAGCCTTACCCGGTGATTCTCATTCATGGGCTACTACTGACCTCATACGCATGGCTAGTGATGGGACCGCAACGATCATTGGGTACCGCATTACAATAATATGCATTGGAGTATCAAATAAACTTTATCGACAATATTGCATGCACAAACAAACATTGGGTGGACAAATTTAAAGCGTCAGGCGATGAAATATGATCATTTATTGAGTTAAGCGTCTCCTCATCTTTCATTTGTACTATAGAGATGGGCGGTAATTAAGAAAAAGTGCTGGAATTTTTCTAATGGCCATTAAAACTAAGAAATGTATATATATTTCTGTCCATTAGACGTAACTTCAGGCCACAGTCATTGGCTATTTAATCTGGAGATTTTCCAGTCCACTATTCTTAAGCGGGGAAGGTGATGAAGGAGAAGAAGCTCCTAGAAAAGCACGAAAGGTAGTGAAACCTATACAGAACTGAAGCAGGAAGAAAATCTTGCAAGAAAATTATGATGTTTGGTTACATTTAAGTGCTAATCGGCTCAGTATGTCATTTAATATACTTAGGGACGATCCAGGTAAGGTCTTTTAAGGTCTCCGTGGTCATCTTACGCTTTATTTAGGCCACGTTTAGAATATGCGGCAAGGATCTGGGATTCGTGCGAGAGAGCATTGATTTAGGGATTGAATAAGGTTTAGGGTAAATCCTCCAGGTTCATAAACAATTGCTACGAGAAGAGTGATGGATATGTTGGAGGAATTACATTAGGAGCTTCTTTTGATTTACGAGTACTATGAGAGTAGGAAAGACTTTTAGAAAGGTACAAGACACATGTTCGTGACTCTGGGCAAGAGGTAATTGCTATGGCGCCAAGTTATAATGGTAGATTCGAACACCGAGATAAAATTAGGGAGATAGACACCGTCAAATACAGATTCAAGTGCCAGTTCTTCCTCTACACGATACGCAATTAGATCAAAATCGAATCCAAGTACCTGAAATGGTGTACGAGGGTAAGCTGAAAAGTTCTGCACACATGCCTGTTGACTACAGACAAAAAAATAGCAAAATTTCATTAAAGTACAATTCTTAAGTTTCAAAATCATATATTTATTTTTCAACATAGTCACCGTTAAGGCTAACACATTTCTCCCAACGTGTAACAAGTTTTTTCATTCCGTCACTGAAAAACTCTTCCGACTTTTCTCAAATCCAGGACTTGACAGCTGCCTTCACCTCCTCGTCCGAGGTGTAATGATTACCCTTGAGGTGTCTATTGAGTTGAGAAAAAAAAATAAAAATCGCAAGGCGAAAGATCGGGGGAAAAAGGAAGGTGTGTAATCGGTTCAAATTTCAGGTTTCGCAAAACCTCTCCAATTGCGCACGAGGTGTGTGGACGAGCGTTGTCATGTTGATTATTGGCGCCAGGCTGCCTTTCACACAACAAAGTCGACGTCGGAGGCGTTTTAGAGTCTGCATATACTGAGAAGAATTTATCTAACCCCTCGTTCCAGAAAATCGGTCGTATAAACTCGGTGAGCATCCCAAAACACAGTCAAAAGAAGTCTCGTCAACACTTGTGGCTTTTCCAGGCTCCCAACCACGATATTTTACTACCCATCGATTTGCCATAGACCTATCAACAGCATCGTCACCATAAACATCCTTTAAAAGACGATGAATCTCTGTAGGAGTCACTGATTCAGCAGTTAAAATTCGACAACAGCGAGCTTTTTAACTTGCGTTGACATAGCACTAGAACACGTCTCCATACTGCCGCTTCTCAAAATGCAATGGGTGAATAAAACGACCTCATACATACGCATGTATGTATAAGGGGGAATGTTACTTCCACGTGCCATCAAAAGTGCTTCTAAAGGTAATTTTGTTTGTGATCTACAAGTATGTGTACATGAGTTGTCAGCTTACCCTCGTATTAACTTAAAGAATAAACCTTAATCATTTCCTAAAACAATTTGTTGTATGGTAAATACAGGAATATATGCTTCAGAGTATTTTTCTATATTTGCTAATGTACATTCAAATGGTTGTCTGAACTATTATAATTGCAAAAATGGCTGGTTCCCTAACACCATCCCAGCCGCACGCCCTGGGGTGTTTTGCAGGGTGTTGTGCAGATGCATATGGAATTCTAATCGCTGGATTATCCGTGGTGACGCTTGGGTAAAATGTGACCCTAACAGAAAATTCACTAATTTTCACATATTATTTTCAAGGTTACCTCTTAGCAGAAGCAGGTTTTGATGTCTGGATGATGAATCTTCGGGGAGCAAGTGTTTCAAGAATGCACACGACCATTCCCGAGTGCACAGATGAATTTTGGGACTTCAGGTGAGTTATGAATTTTCGTCCTGAAAAGTAGGGAAGAATGGGTAAGTACTAAACCGTCTAAGCGGACGAAAAACGACTCTCTGGCAACCAGACTGTACAGACGGAGTATCAGGCAGTTCAATAAGTCCTTAGATAAAAATAGAAAAAAAAAATAATTCAGAGTAATTTTTAAAATTTTTCAACTAAATCTTCTTTTAGCTTTATACACTTTTCCAAGCATTTTTGCAACTTTTTTGAGCCGTCCAAAAAGCGGGATTTCGAAAGGTTCTCAAAATAGGCATCTGTGTTGGCGATGACCTCTTCTTTCAACGTAAATTATTTTCCGCCGTGCCATTTTTTTCAACTTTGGAAATAGGTGTGTTGGATGGAATGAAGGGAGGAAAAAGTATTCGAAATTGAAGAAGGACGAGAGTGTCCGATTTCAAGTTGTTATTTTTGCTAGAAGAGACACGTTTATGTAATGTTGTACAATTTTATAGGCAGTGTCCATCTGAAGCCTACCTTGCAGAAAAACTTAAGCTTTATTTTTAGAAAAAATGTCAGTATTTAACTAAAAATATTTTATCATACTCATCTATCTTTTATAGTCATGCTATTCATCTTTGTTCTCCCATAGGCTTCCCACCCAATGTTTCTATTAATATAGTGACGCATTCTCTTAATTTTTGAATATATTCATTAAATATTTTGATCATATTTATGACAAAAATCTCGCAAAATTTAAAAAAAATCGTGCATCATTTTTTAACGTAAATCGTAATTAATTTCGGAGAAATTTGAAAAAATGAAGTAAATCACCTGTAATACCCCATTAAAATATTTAACTTCAGAGTGGACGATATAATCTTTGTCTATTTTTCCCACAGTTGGCACGAGATGGGAAAGTATGACCTCCCCGCCGTGATTGATTACATCCTCGCAACGACGAAGGCGGAGAAGGTTGACGTAATCGGATTTTCATTGGGCACCAACTTAATGGTCGTGATGGCATCCACAAGACCCGAGTACAATGACAAAGTCAACGTTTTGCATATGATAGCTCCTTCAATTATATTTACCAAACTGATGCCGAAACTTGAAATGGTGGCGCAAGTCATTACCTCGGATTTCGTGAGTATCATTTACTCCTTACCGTAGTTTGATCACTGACAAACAACAGAAAATAGGCACTCGGGTGAACTTTGAGAACAGACGTGACTATATTATACCTATTATCCACTCATCTATGTACCTTTTCAAGTCTTTGTTTATTTTAAGTACGTCAACTCGGTAAACTGATTTTAATTCGTTTCGGGAAACGTGCTCTCTGCAGCAAAATCTTTATTTCTATTATATTTCCATATTTATCTCGTTTTCTTTATATCAATGCGTAGTTTCATACATCCCCTTCTGTTCCTGAGACTTCTAATGTTTCTTACTCTTCGGACTGTTTCCTTTAATGTTTCTCTCTTCGACACCATCACTCGTGACTTTCTTATCAAACCAATCATCCCGATCCATCCACTTTTCTTTCATTTCCTCTATTTGGTGACTAGGCTCTCATTTACACCAATTCTATGTTTCTTACCAATTATTATATGCTTCAAATCCAATATCATCTTAAATTGAGTCCAGAGGTCTATTGCATATACTATAATTTTCGTGGGTATTTCCGATTTGGATATTTGCATTTTCGATTAAAATTTTGTTTATGTATCCGAGTTTCCTAAGTTTTGCTGTAATGTATTAGTTAAATTGGAGCTTACCCTAAGGTTTTAACATTTTATTCCCTTCAAAGAGTCCAATATCAATTTACCTGTAATTCAGTAATAGCACTGATTAAAATTTTTTTTTTCATTCAAATACAATTACAATTATATATTGTCACCCTCAAAATAACTTCCTTCTGAAGCCACACAGCGCTGGAGACGGTCCCTCCACTCCTTATAGAAGTGCTGGAACTTCGAAACTGGAATAACCTTTAGCTAGTTGGCAACAGCCGTTTGAATGTTTTTGACTGTCCCATAATGAGTTGCCTTGAGGTGATTTTTCAACTTTGGGAAGAGAAAAAGGCCACAAGGACTCAGGCGAATAAAGAGGTTGAGGAGCCACAGAGATGTTTTTACTGGCCAAAAACTACTCGTCCTTTTGATCTTGCGAAAGGTTTTTGGAACCATTTTTGCGTATATTTTTCTCATTCCCAATTCATTGGTCAAAATATGATGAACGGTGGTGTGAGTCATACTCAACTCTTCCCCGATCATTCTGACTGCCAACTGACGATCTGGATACACAAGATCCCGAATTCTGTTGATATTTTCATTGGTTCTTGAAGATGAAGGCCTTCCGCTTCGTGGTTCATTTTTAATCGGTTATCTTCCTTCGTAAAATATCTAAAGCCACCAAAAAACCTGGGCTCATGACAAAACACTATCTCCGTAGGCCTGATGTAGTTTAGCAAGAGTTTCCGTCGCACTATGCCCAAGTCTAAAGCAAAACCTGATAGCATACCCTTGCTCGAAATTGATGGCCCTCATTTTTAGAACACAATGGAAAAAACTGTTTCACAAAAAAGATCGCTAAGGATAACCAAATGACTTGAGCGAATTCAAACCCGTACTGAAGGCGGATCGCATGTTCCCCTGCCGCTCCTTTAAGCCCAGCGCCTCCAGTGTTGCTAGATCGAACGCTACGTTGCCAGTTTCATTACTTAATTTACCGACTTCGTAATTTGTCTTTTCCAGGTGCGGACTCTAGTTTTCGGTAATATGAAGGAAATAGGTGTCTCCACTATGTCAAGGTTGACGTCAACAGTTCTCTGCAAGCTCCCGATTGTGTACCAATTATGCGCTGCATTTGCATCGGAGGTTTACGGACTCCAGCCAGAGAAGCATAGCGAGGTGAGAACTAAAATGTTTTCAAAGTGGTAAATAATATTACATTTTGCAACAAGTTAGGCATGCCAAACTATACCCGAGTTTTTTTAAATCCATGCAATAGTATGAATTTTGCAGAGGCATCCCGATCTCTACTTGGTTTGCCATGTGGAGAGCACTTAAAGTGGAGTAGGGTGTCCGTCAAATGGGACTTTTAATTGTTGACCCCTTGATATTTTTCGTTTAAGAAAAGGCTAATTTCGATGGGTCATTTCCTTACACCCATACCTATTCCTTGAAAATACTGCCTCTACTGAATCACTCATTTTTACCTAGTGACATAAATCACTTCAGCTGTAGGTAAAGGAACCAATAGCTGAAGTGATTTGCGCCATTAGGTGACGCTGAAATGATGTGACTAGAACCAAGTAACGCAAAAAAGATAAGGGAAAAATGATTCCCTAAAAGATTTCCAAAACTTTGCTAATGGGCGGTTCCAATACTTTGCGATGAAACGATTAAACGGCCCTTTATTATGAATTTTGATATTTCACCGATGTGAACTGTGAAATGAAATCCTAAGGAGAAAATATCGGTGAAAAAGCGTAGATTATTCAAAAATTAAATAGTCAATGATTTCCTAAAAAGTTCAATGCAAAATTTTGATTTGATATGAGGCACGTTTTGGAATTATGAAATAAGCAAATAAATGGGTTTTCTACTGTGTGTGGAACTTATTTTGGGATATTCTTGGAATTAAACAACGCTTCCAAATTATCTAATATATTTTTTGCAATTCATTTTATTTTATTTTAAAAAAGCATTAAACAATATTTTTATGCATTTGCTAATACATTGTAAAATGTGATGCATCTAATTGTAGGTGACTTACGTATTAAAAGTTATTTGAAGATTTCTTATGTTTCCTATCTCTTCTTTCTATGTATTTTATCTCACAGGAACTACTGACTAAATACCTGGAACATCATCCCGACAGGACTTCAACGAAAACACTTATTCACTTGGCTCAGGTTGCATTATCAGGTATGTCCTCCCGCCACACGCCCTTGCGGAGGCTTGCGGGGTATTATGTAGATGTAAATGTACAGATTGTTTCCCAAAATATTTCATGAATTTTCCCAAGATGAGTGCAAAACATCTAGGGCAGAGGCTTTCTAGTGAATGTCCGGCACATTTGCCAGTACGCTACATCTTGAACCAAATATATGAAATACCCTGTGATAATACTTTGTGTTGCCCTTCTGGTATCACTTTTACTGCATATTTTCCCTCTTTGAGATAGGGTTTGAATTTTTTAGTTTTGAAACTTTTTTGTTGATGCTTTCAAAAAATTCATCTGCGCAGAGTATGCTCCAATCGCTTTTTGATACAAGCTCAATTGCATCCTGAAAATTATCCCATTCAAACCATGGTTGAAGCCTGTTTATTCTTCGTTTATCTTGTTAGTAGCGCTCTGGCGCCAAATTACGTGTATTGCATGAGTCATTAAATGTGAAGGGCAATAGTTATTACTGTTCTTATGGGAAAACGCTAAACCAGTGCATTAATCATATTCATTTTATTAGGCCCTCATATTAAGTTACTAGTTACGCGAAAACGGTATTAATGACACTTCTTTTCTTACATAGACTTATCATATCGTGCATTCATTTAATAACGCGTAATTAAACAAAACAATTGAAGAATAAAACTAATTCCAGTTAATACGTTAGTTTGGATATTTCACGGTGTAGATTTGATGAGAACCACTTTAATATCGGGCTTTCACCGCGTTCGTTGGGCTTAATAGTCTTATAAGTTGAAATACTGGCAAAACTCTTGTTCATTCAATCCAATAGTTTCATCAACACTCTAGAATGCGAACATTACACAATCAGAGACAACTCAAATCTATTAAAGCAGTGAAATTACGAGAAATATGCAAAGTTCATCAAACCAGTTTCATTTCCAAACTATTCCATGGGGGAATAAGATTGTATCCGTAGCATAATTAAGTATCCAACTCAACAGTCAACTCTGCATAGTTTGATAGGCGAGGATAGAGCTCACCTATAGTGAGCCAAGTTAAATAAGAATTTACACACCAGGGTAGGGTTTTCCTGTACCACCTGTGGTGTTGATGGAAGGTTTTGTAGCCAAAACATTACACAGCATGGGTGGGGGGACTGAAGGTCTCAAGTCACAAGGAATTGAAACCGGGTCCTCTGCTCTTTCCCAGAATATTCTACATACTAAGCTACCACTCCTCATCTCCAAATAAAGCCCCCGCAATAACATATAACTTGGAGAATATTCAGATACTCTAACTTTAGGAAAAAACTTTCTAGAATTTAAAAAAGAAAAAGTGTTACCAAAATCTTGCCACAGACAGCAAATCCCGGTGTGTAACTAGTCTCCAACAGCACCGCATGACACTTGGCCCGTAACCGCCAATGGAGATGTTTTAAATTAAACAGCAAATTGAATGCCACATTAGAGTTGCGTTATTTTCCTGTTGGACTAACCTATTGGATTTTCCCACTGGACTAACACTTCCCCCAATTTCCAAAATTACTGCAATTTTCCTAATGCGGCCCTCAAACTCGGGAAGTGTCTGTTGTGCGAGCGGGCAGAGTTATTAGAGAGGGTTAAGGTTTTGCGTCACTGATAGAAAAATAACTCCGTCCCTTTATATGCTTGGCACATCGTGAACATACGAGTGGCGTTGATTACGACTGTCTACATCGATCCACTTTTTCTCCGCGAATTAATTCGCGCGGGTTGATTGGAAATCACCCTTCATGGCTGTTTTGCCAAATACTGATATTCGCACAAAAATCTATCTCACGTCACAGGTTACCTACACCAGTTCGACATGGGAGAGGACAACTGGAAAGTCTACGGGCAGGAGCGACCACCCGCTTATAATTTGAGTGCAATCACAGCGAAAGTTCGCATCTACTACTCTGAATTTGACGAATCCGTCGATACAGAGGTAAGCAAATCCAGTTTTCGTATGCTTAGGACAGACTCGTTATGTCGAGAACTTGCCGATATTTTTTAATTCTATCGTGGGTCGATAACTATTTTTGATGTGATTATATGGACGAAACCACTGGAAAAAGCAACCTGTGGTTTCATTAATTGTATAAATAATAGTAGTTTACCCGAGTTAGGGTAGGTTACCGAGAACCCTAAAATCTGCAGACTAATGTCCTTTTTAGATCTGAAAAGCGCGAAAGAATATTTCTAAATTACATACTCTTATTATGTACAATTAAATTAATTAGAATTAATAATTTCTATGCTCTGCATACTTTCTGTCTACTATATTTAATCCAAAATGCATATTATTTACCCCCTTTACCTCATTTTCTACGAATTTACCCCTCTATTACCGTATTCAGTATTTTAATGCCTCTTAGGATATCTTACATCAATTTAGTATCATTCGAAATTCTCTCCACTGCTTTCAATCTTCTCCTGCCATGCTCTGAACTTCTTGGTGTTATTTCCTTGCTCATTTGGTTTTTCCCATTCTTGCCCCAACCTCCATCTCTAGTGACATCAAAATATGGCTTTCTTCATGCTTCAAAGACCATGTTTTCGAGCCTTATTCACCAAGTCGTATTCCATATTAAGTTTCGATAGCCTATTTTTACCTGTTTAAGTGACCGTTATTAACTCCCACCGTTTCGTAAAATCTTCTATACCTAACGCAATTCTTGTTTTAATTTCCTTAATGCTTTCCTACTTTTATCTAAAACGCTTCCTATATATACAGGTATGTATCGAACATGTTCCTAAAAACAAAGGAAGAACGTGTAATGGTGTGGAGTGTCACTGACTTGGACGATAAGTTTCGTTCACTATAAAATATTATGTAAAATACTTGAAAGCCATAAATAACTGCGCCACTTAAATGATTTTCATCTAAAATATACCATTAACGAAAAAAAATAAGTATCACGAACAGTACATGATTATGCCGTTGCAAGGAAAAACGTGTTTTGCCAGCCATTTTTTAAAATTCTGCATACAATATTGAGTACAATTAATCTGTGAATTTAAGTGATTAAAGTGATGTGTGAGAAGTATCATATAACTAAGTTTTAATTTTAGAGTCATGCAATGTTATATTTTAGCTTTGATAACAATATTAAATACGATGTATTAACCAGGAATTAATTAATAATGTATCATTGGAATACATAATTGTGTAAAGCATCACATTCAATACATAAACTTCAGCGTTCCCAAAAGAAATATTTTCAACGGTATAAATATATTTTGTTAAGCTATGAGTAGTGATCGAAATTGGTAACATCAATATTTTATTCTCAACATACACAATTATTCTCGTTTTGTTTGGAAACTAATAAGTACAAGCCATATGTTGGTTGAAATCACACTTAATAAATACCTCACCCTAATTCTGGTTCGTTAAACGTTTGGATTATTTTTGCAGGGGGTGATAAAATTTGCTGACAGCCTACCCTTTGTGATTGGGATCGACGTAAGGAAGCACTTCAGGCACCAAGATTATATCTTTCCACTTGATGAACATGTTGTACAATATCATCAAATTTTACGGAATTTGAGAGATGACAGATAATTAATTACGAGCGCTGCGTTAGAAGCGTATACTACCACAACTAAAATTCCTATAATTAATGGTTCTATTGAGTTAGATGATCTAAATGTTCATTTTCATTAATAAAAAGTTTTTCTCATTTACCTACATATGTTGTTGTGCAATTCTTTAGCGAGCCCTAAAAAACAAGAAAATTTAAATAGTGCAAGCGACATACACATTTCATAAATACTATATATATTAAATATCCTAACTTCAAAGGATGTTATTTTACTACAAATAGTATTACGTTTAAAAAAACTTCTGCAGATATACCAGGGGAAGGGGAATTATAGGGAAGTTAAACTTTTTTTCTCGTTCTCAAATGTAATTCCTAATTAATCGTAAAACTAATATTCATAATCCTAATTCTCCTAATAATTCCTTAGTTAATGTAAACAAAAAAATGCCGAGAACGTAAACTTGAGACCGTAAACTTCAAGTTTACGTTCTCAAGGACCACGTATACCAAATGTATATCCTCAATTTCCCCCTCCACTTCTCCTTCTCGTCCGAAATCACCTCTCCGATCGTACGTTCCGCGTGTCGTTGGGTGATTTTCTCTCTTCTGTGAAGAGGGCCGCCGGGTTCTCTCAACAGTCCTCTGTTATTCAATTTGTACGTCAAAGATCTGCCATCTACACCTCACACTTTTATTAAGCCGATGACACTGTCCTCACTGTCACATCTCGAACACGTTCCGCGAACATAGGACGACTTGGCCTTGACAAACTGCACCAGTGAACACGAACCTGGAAAATGCGAATCAATCCTGATAAAAGCACACATATATTCATTTTTCCCGTAGACGAAGACGCACAACCTACGTTCCTCTTTTCTTCCAGTAACACTTTATATCGAGAACTTCTTCGCACCGCTTTCTCGACAACCAACTAACTTTACAGCCGCATCTCGACTTTTGCCATCAGAAGACACTGGTCGCAAGGAGCCGCCTCGGCTGCCTTCCCACAGCAATTGCTCCTCTGGGTCACGCCGACAGGATGCGACTTTACAGGTTGTTCATTCACCCACAGTTTTCGTACGCTTGGCCCGTGTTTGCTGAAAGAAAACCGCTCTGGTGCCACCTTAAGACCATCCAAAATAGGGCTGTTCAGTCGCTACTCCAAGCGAGTAGATGTAACCGAATAGCTGACGTACGAGCGGCGCATAAACTCCCGTCCGTCGTGGAGTTTATTCGCTCGCAAGTCTAGTTCATTCCAATCCCGCCACGCACCATCTGGAAATCCGCTCTTACAAACCATCTGGGACTACGATCCCGGACGGAAACACACGTACAGGGTTCGTCCGGAAAATAAGTGTACTGAGCTCAGGAAAAAAAATTATTACACTTTTACATATATTAAGCTAATATTCCTCAAAATAGGACCCTTTTGAGTCGATACACTTGTTCCAGCGGCGTTACCATTCCTGGAACGCTCCCGCGAAGGCATCATCGGGAACCTCTCGAAGACACGTCGTCACGGCCTCTTTGACGGCGTCCAAAGTCCCGTATCGCGTTCCTTTCAAACTCCTCTTTATGTTCGGGAACAGAAAGAAGTCCGGTGGTGCCAAGTCCGGGCTGTAGGGCGGGTGCGGCAGCGTTGCCACGCCGTGCTTGGCCAAGAAGTCCGACACGACAAGCGCGGTGTGAGACGGCGCATTGCCGTGATGCAGCCGCCAGATGTTTTTGAACGCTGGCCGGACGCGGGCGACTCGTTTTCGAAGCCTGTCGAGCACTTGGACGTAAAATGCAGCATTTACAGTTTATCGTTCAGGTACAAATTCGTAGTGGACGACTCCCCTTTTGTCAAAAAAGACAATGAGCATCGCCTTGATCCGAGATTTGCTCATGCGAGCTTTCTTTTGACGGGGTGATGATGGGGTGTGCCACTCAGCACTTTGTCTCTTCGACTCCGGGTCGTACTCAAAGACCCACGTCTCGTCACCTGAAACAACGTTCTCTAAAAAATGTGGATCATTTTTGCAGTGATCCGCAAGTTGTGTCGCGATTTCCAAACGATTGAGTCTTTGATCATCACTGAGCACTTTCGGCACCAACTTTGCACAAATTTTTCGCATCTGTATTTGGTCCCTAATAATCTCGTGCACTATTGTTTTTGGCACATTACACTGCTCTGCTATCATCCAAACACTAAGACGACGATCAGAGTTCAGTACATCGCGAACTTTTCGCACATTTTCGTCGGTGAGTGTCGTTGATGGGCGTCCAGGCCGTGGTTCGTCGTCGACCTCTTCTCTGCCCTCCACGAACATCTTGTGCCACCGAAAGATCATGTTTCTGGACGTGGCTGACTCCCCGTAAGCCTGGTTAATCATACCGACAGTTTCGGTAGACGATTTCCAAAGCTTTACCGCAAATTTGATGGAATAACGCTACTCCAAAAACTTTGGCATCGAGTTCCGTGACGTGGGTCGAGCGTGGAGGTTCGCGTTAACAGAGCTCCTCACTACACCACAGCTCAGAGCCGACTGCCTTTTTCAGTGTCGCTTGCCAACATATCCCCCTCCAATTGCAGCCCGTCAGAGCGGTGCTGGGCGCGCCTGGAGCGGCGGGAAAATCAGTACACTTATTTTCCGGACGAACCCTGTATACACCTCCTAAAGATATAACTCCCCTATGAGTTTTTCCTATGTCTTTTAATTTTAATTTTCTTCATAGCAGTAAGCCGCAACACGGACCGACAGGTCTCTTCCTCCGTACTCCATGCTATATTGATATCGTTTTATCCGCTTCACGGTTTTGTTACCACCCTCTTCCCCTCTAGCACAAGTGTGGTTTCCCTTTGTGGGAAATGGGTTCTCCTGGCCTCCGTTTTCTTCTTGTGCCGCTCTATGTTCAGAGTGCACCGAAGGGCAGTTAGTACTGTTACTAACGTTCTTATTTGTACTTGATTGTAAAAACTATTCCCTGTCAGCATTTCTTTCTTGTTAGATTTAGATTTCATATTTTATTCCTAGTTATAAAATTGTCTTTAACCTTCTAACAAACCAAACTTCCACTTCAGCCATGTTTCTTTCTTTCTTGCCATGCGTCTTATGTACAAAGACTGGTAAAGGTTACGACTTCACTCACCGGAAAGGTTTATACTTGCCCGTTCGGGCAATCAATGAACATTTTGGGAAGCTATCCATTCTTTAAGATGTTGCTGATTTGCATGTGTCAAATATTGCTTTTATAAGGATATGGTGATATTCTTTCGAATGATGACTTTAAAAGAGTAATACTATGATTGAGATACTTGAATGAAATATAATACGAATAATCAGGTTTTAATATCATATTTAAGATTCTTTTGACAACTCAAAAACACTGCCAACCTGGAAAAATTCCGAGAGTGAACAGTTTAAATGTGTGCACGTAAGTGAAAGGTTAATTTAAACAGAAAATGCTATTTGAATTTATATTCAATTATAACAACTTGGTTCCTTCTTTCTCTTATCACAAAAAGCAAACTTAACGGAATATTTCAAGAAACTGTAACAGTAACTTTAACGGAGTCACCCGCGGGTGACTCCGTTAAAGTTACTGTTACAGTTTCTTGAAATTTGTCTAAGGTATGAACAGCCTAAGTGTTTGAAATTGGCTTTATTAACATCGTGGACTGTGGCGCGTCGCGCACGACTACGAATGCCTGTGACATTGTATGTACGGTATTTCGTTATAACATCTTGTTCCTTTAAAAGCCCCCAAAATTTCAGAGTGTAAGAGTACGTCTCGGTAGCTTAATTGGTTAAAGCACTCGGCCGGATATCGAGGGATCCGGGTTCGAATCCCGGTCAAGGCGAATGATTTTTACTCTCTGAAATGGTTGCATTTAACGGAAGATATTTGATTAATACGAGATAATAATACAGTAAAATAAATGTTGTTTAATAATTTCTTACGCAAAGCATTTAGCACGCTTCTTGTTCACAACTTTCTGACATGGTTTGGGTTAAATTAAACCGTTAGTCAAATATTGGGTAACACCATATCCTTGAAATTTAACTTTTTTTTATCTACTTATTATTAACTTCCGCGATACTAAAATTGCTGCTAAAAGTATAATTTAAAAACTTTAGCGTTCAAATAGTTTTATTAGCGTGCGGTTCTACCCAAAAATGGTTCCTGTGAAATTTGTTTCCTCCAATTAGTTGATTCAAATGCAACTTCTTCAAAAAGTTCAGTACAAAGTGTTTCCCTCCCAGGTCTTCCGGTTGTCGCCTTTCGGGGGTGGAAGTTTGGATACCCAAGTGAATTAAATACCCTTGCTTTCTCCACAAAATATAGGCAACAGTATGATAAAATAATGAACACTCCAAATCGCACCATGCGATTATTTCTTGAGAGTTTCAAGTAAAAGGACACCACTAAGTTTTCTCGAAATTCACTCGAAAATAATGTGACACCTCACTAACCGTGTTTACATAAAATGCTTGAGTTTTTAATTTTTATATTTACAAGAGACTCCAATCTGAACCAATTTGAACCAAACTCTAACAAACAAACAAAAAGGGAGTCAATCGACCTTAACAACCGTGTTTCCGCACCATTAACGAAAACGTAAATATAAGCACGAACTATAGGGTCAATCGATTTTTCTCTAAAGCTCCGATTACATGTACGATTCGACTAAAGAGTGACTGATTTTTATCGCTTTGAATACCAGATTGAAATACTTTGGAAAGAAAAATATGTCTAAAGTGTTTTAAAATGCAAAGATTTTTGTAATGGCACATTACTGAAACAGACTCAAACAATCTATTCGGGTATCAATGGTGAAATAAATTATTTGACTATGGAAAAAATTAGCAAATAAAATGTCCGAACGGTTTGGACAGAATGATCTATCACCCTCAAAATACGATTAGGACGGCGTCGGCATAAATAAATAAGTCGGGATAAATCTTGGTATCGAATAAAATTTTGAACTCTTAAAGGTAAGGGCTGGAGTAGAAATCCACCCCCCAAGTGAAGGTATTACTAATCCTCCTCTGGGTGTGATTACCGCTTAACGACCATCAATAGTTCCTACACGTCATTGCACGATTTTACGCACAGATGAAAGTAAATCAACCACCGAATAGAAAATAAATTTGCGATTGACAGAAAAGCTGGTTATCACACATGATATGGTTCATCACAGAGCTAATCTGGGTTTCGCATGGAAACTTAAGATGCGACTTTCCGTTACACTTGCGCTGCTATGTCATTTACGTAGGTTGGAGATAAAATGCTGAGTGGATACTCGCGGGAGAAAAATGGTTTTAAGTCACGCGTGCAAATGGGGGGAGAATGATCGGAGTTGTTTGGAAACCCCAGACACGCAACCATTTTGATACCCAATCGAATCATTCTATGATATTACCGCTCAATATCTATAGTATCTCGGGCTAATTTTAGAGATGGCAATGGCAACCCATGGCAACAAGACCGAAAAAAACGGCCTTGTTGCCATGGGTTTGTTTTTAATAATCTTACTTCGGTTTCAGCAGAGTTCGAGTTGGTTTATCTAACTTTTCCTCTCAGTTTAATTCGTCTTCTGCAACAAATCGAAGATTTTGAACAAATATATGTATTAAAACTTGAAGGAAATAAAAGCAATTCTCAGTGTTGAATTGAAGCAGAGGTAAAAGAACGATGGTTTTAAAAAGCTGAATAAAAGCTGGGATAAGTGTGTGAGGTCGCAATGGGAGTACTTCGAAGGGGACTAAGGCCTCATTGTTCAAGTTAGTCTATTTTTCTTAAAGTATTTCATGGCTGGATAGTTTCCGGAAAGACCTCGTAAAGGTGTTCTTTTATCAAAAGAAAAATTGCCCAATCAACGATGAAAAATACATTCTAAGAATGATACTACTAAAACTATTGCGTATGTCATCTAAAAATTTGAAAGAATCTTCAAACAATTAGTTTATTTTTGCATTTTTTCAAAAAAAAAAGACTCATATATATTTAGTGAAGGATAAACCAAGTAATCATTCTCGTATTCTTATATACCCTGGAATTTCACTTTAGATTGCTAATTTTTGCCTCAGATTTATACATGTGACAAGGGCCCTAAGTGGCCTTTCCTCCCTTTTCATTTATCTCATTTCTTTTGCATGTATAGCTTATGTGTTAGAAATACTGCACATTGTATAATGAGGTTGAAATGTTTTAACACGGTTTGTGTTCATAAAAAATGTGATTATTTTACAGTATTTTTATTTTTCTACATAGTGTCTTACGGGGTCATAAGTACGTACACTTACCAATATTTCTTCACTTTCCATATGCTATAAATCGTCCCTCAGCTATTAAATATAATCCAAACGCATTCCGTTGAATTATAAATAAATGGATCATTGATGACCATAACCTCTCTGAAGATAAATGCGACTGTTTTTTTCCAGTGTCATCAAAGCCGTTGAGTACAAATGTCATTATTTTCTGTAAACGCTCCAAAGTGAATGAAATAATACTGTAAATCCTTCACATGCTTATTCTAAACGATTTTTTTGGGAAACAGAATTTCGCCAAATGATTCTGGTTTGTTTAAATACATTACAGTAGGTGTAATCCATTAGGAATTTAGAACACGAAGTAGTTCTTATCTATCGATTCGTTACGGACCGGAGTGTGCGGATTCGACTATTTCGGATCTACGTACCGTCTGATGAAATATTGCTTTCAATTTTTCAACAAACCCCATCACCTGATGAAATTGTTTCAAAAGGTGACTTAACATCTGGCTCAATAGATTGGAAGTAAACCAATAACTTCCACCATTAACTAAAATTATTACATCTACATAAATACCCTGCGAGCCACCAAAAAGCCACCAAAGGTGTTTGGCAGGGGGGAATTTTTCTATTATTATCTAAATATCAGATCCAAAACATTCAATAAAATTTTTTTAAATAATCTACCGACCAAGGAAGTGTTTTTATTGAACGAGAAATAAAAGGTTGCTACACTCTTCAGGACAATATATGTACACCTTGGTTCTATAAACAGTTCTTCAATTCTACTTACATTCTGCCTCCTCTCATTCGATCAAACATGCATATTGTTGTAAAACCAATCTGACTTACTTAGCTGCTCCCCTTTGAGTCTTGGACATTCCATTCTTCCTATCAGTAAACCAGGTTATACCTTATCCTCTTAAATTTATCCCAAGAACACACTCTTTCCTCTCCCTCATGTTCAGTACTTCGTTTATTTTACTTTCTGCCGATTTTGGTGTCTAATTTTTCTCTACAGCTGTATCTCAAATTTGTACAAATTCACGCTCATCCAATTCCCTCAAATACCAAGTTTAGAAACATAAAAATCTATGAACCATATCAAAGTTTTTACTGATCTTTTCAGAACATCTTGGTTTAGTGCCCTCAGGTTCTTCCTCTACTAAAAAGCTTGTTAAATTAACGCAATTGTTCTTAAAATACCCTTTCCACTTTTCGAAAAAATACCATTATTTAGTTCAAATTCATCAATCGTTATTAAATGGATTTTGATTGGCCTCAGAAGAATTCGGTTACTTCAGAGTAATTCTTATCCCCGACTGAATAGGAGATACGCAACGGCCTACCTTGTCCATCTTACATTTTCATGACGCCCTGCAAATCATCATCAAGATGTTTGACAAAGGGTGCATTCATACCTGGCACGCATAGTACGCAAAGAGTTGCGGTCATGTAAGGTATAAAAAAGACTGGAGTAGGTAAAAATAACTCTTTAGGCATTAGGCTATGAAAAATAGAGCGCTAAATGTGGAAAATTCATCAACATTCTTAGAGAGTCGTGCAAACGAGGACACAACATCCATGCCCTTAAAACATTTCTAAGATATGAGAAGAAAATATGCAACGAATTAGCATCAACAAAAGGAAAAGAACAAGGGTTTCGGGGAAAAGGGTCAGGAGAAGCTGTGGTGATTCAGTTTTGGGGTGCCTCGACGGATGAGGCCATTTGCAGAAGCTGTCATCGTACGTGGTGTACCACGTCATGGTGACCACAATATTCTTATGGGGACCAAGATAATGCTTCACGGTCTACCAGGATACAGCCGCAAAGGTCAAGGCCATTGCGCGCCCTCGACCCAGACGCCGAAACGTGACAGCAGAAGAGCCTCCCAAAAACTCACCACAGCATTTACTCACTACCCTGATTGGATTGGAGGGATTTCCGCCCTTATATCGGGCCAGTGACGCATAGAAGGGGGAGACATGGGTCAAATTCTCCGGAAAGCCACGTGTTACCTAAGGTAATGTATCATATACAGGGTTAATCGTGAAATAATGGGATAGAATAAGAGTGAATAGTGCATCGTAACAACCCATGGAGTACTCAAGTAGAAAAATGAATTACATGCACTTGCTTAGGACAAGTTTCATTCTCGTAAAGAATGGAGCATTTCTTTCCAATTATTTTTCGAACCTTTCTTCAACAATGTGTGAATTCTGCTTAGTCCATCTATCTATGACTCGTTGGAATAACTGCTATCTGAAGTCACGGTAGTAACTCTAGAATTGGATCAATTGAAACATTTTTTCGTGCGTCAGTGGAGTACAAGACTAATTTATAGGCGATAGAAGCGCTTCATAATCAACGCGCGTAAGTGAAAGCATCCTCGTGCCAGATAAGCTTTCAGAGATAGATTCAAAGGGTTTTATTTGAAAAAAAATAATTTCAAACACAACATAATCACCATCTAAGTTCAAAGAAACTGCAAGAGATGCCAAGATAGTAATTTTTTATGGAGCCATCCGCTAATGCGCATTGCAATACAGCCATTTAATACTGTACTAGTCAAATGGATATACTTATACGTTTATTTTGTAGAGGTTTATTCAATTGCTGTATACTTCACAACGTAAAAATTGATATGTTTCTTACAGTGAGTTCATTAAAGGCGAATTTAGCAATAACACTGGAAGAATTTTGGTTCACTATACAGGAAGGTTCAGTAAGAATGGAAAATATTTTATAACAATCAAAGATAAACCAGAAAATATATTAGTTGAACCGAGTGAAAAATAAAGAGTGATGGAAGGAAAATATCCTAATCCTATAATCTGTATGGTAAAGAACCTAGGCCAACAAACTTAGGCATAGAAAGAGAATATGACGATGATGAAGAAAGCTTAGGTCCAGACATATTCGACGATAAGATAGAAAGGGTGTCAAGGGAGATGAAATGGGCGGTAGTCAACATTCTTTGATATGACATGACTTCGTATCGTGCCCGGGAAGAATGAATCCTTTAATCTGCCTCTGACGGTGTTTATTTATTTTAATGTTTAGTGGTGATCATAAACATCAATATAATCTAGAGACATTAGAATTCCTTTTGTATGCCAAGGAAACTCAGATGTCCAGTTCCTTTCTAAGGCTAAAAACCTATCTTACATCATGTCTTCATGAATCAAGACACACTTGAGTTAATACCGTAAACAAAACCGTCAGACCTACTCCCTTTTAATAACTAGTTTTAACAATCAAAGAGGATTTTTTCTCTGTTTTTTCCAATGCCATAAAATACTCTTCCAACAATGGATCCCAAATGCGTGCCGCGTTTTTCAAAAGTGTTCCAACTAAAGCGGAGAAACACCACTCCGTTTTTTCTTAATCATAGTTTCCTAAAATTGATAATCAAACCTAGATTATTATTTCCAATATTCTCCTGATATGTGGTTTAAATGAAAGGCTTGAGGTCAATGTAACACTCAATTATTTCACATTCTCTTACTGCGGAGCATTCTCTAGAGGTACCTGAAAGTCACAAGATACGACTTTGTTAATGCCCCATGGTTGACATTCACAATCCCACCGACGGCTGCTTTAAAACGAAAAGGTGAGAAAAGCACTCTTGTTATCTCACGTATAACGTTGGTTCTTCAAATATTTTATCGCATAATGATGGATAATAAATAAACTGATACATAAAATTGTGATATTAATTACAGCATAGAAAATTAAGCGTACAAGTGATCGTGTTCGTGTACCTGTATTCTTAAAGTGATTGCGTTCAGCAAAAATACATTGAACTTGCATATAGTACGTAGGTTTAAAAGAAATTATTAAGGAATATGTATAGTATAACCATAATATATAGTTAGTACAATGTATAGTTTATAACCATAAATGTTATTTATGTACGATGTTGGAACGTAAGGTAAAAGATTAATTTTTTCTTTATTATATTTTATGCATCAATCTTTAAGTTATTTAATTGTTTGACATTTCAGTTTGCATCGATAAGAAGAATAAGATGTTTCGTATAGGTTTGATTATGCTCGTTTACAGTTACGTTACAGGAATGTATGTATGTATGTATTACTGTATGTATAGTATGTACAGGGTTCGTCCGGAAAATAAGTGTACTGAGCTCAGGAAAAAAAAAATTTATTACACTTTTACATATCTTAAGCTAATATTCCTCAAATTAGGACCCTTGTGAGTAGATACACTTGTTCCAGCGGCGTTCCCATTCCTGGAACGCTCCCGCGAAGGCATAATCGGGAACCTCTCGAAGACGCGTCGTCACGGCCTCTTTGACGGCGTCCAAAGTCCCGTATCGCGTTCCTTTCAAACTCCTCTTTATCTTCGGGAACAGAAACGTTCTCTAAAAAATGTGGATCATTTTTGCAGTGATCCGCAAGTTGTGTCGCGATTTCCAAACGATTGAGTCTTTGATCATCACTGAGCACTTTCGGCACCAACTTTGCACAAATTTTTCGCATCTGTAATTGGTCCCTAATAATCTCGTGCAGTATTGTTTTTGGCACATTACACTGCTCTGCTATCATCCGAACACTAAGACGACGATCAGAGTTCAGTACATCGCGAACTTTTCGCACATTTTCGTCGGTGAGTGTCGTTGATGGGCGCCCAGGCCGTGGTTCGTCGTCGACCTCTTTTCTGCCCTCCACGAACATCTTGTGCCACCGAAAGATCATGTTTCTGGACAAGGCTGACTCCCCGTAAGCCTGGTTAATCATACCGACAGTTTCGGTAGACGATTTCCCAAGCTTTACCGCAAATTTGATGGAATAACGCTGCTCCAAAAACTTCGGCATCGCGTTCCGTGACGTGGGCCGAGCGTGGAGGTTCGCGTTAACAGAGCTCCTCACTACACCACAGCTCAGAGCCGACTGCCTTTTTCAGCGTCGCTTGCCAACATACCCCCCTCCAATCGCAGCCCATCAGAGCGGTGCTGGGCGCGCCTAGAGCGGCGGGAAAATCAGTACACTTATTTTCCGGACGAACCCTGTATGTATTACTGTATGTGAATTCTTTGTAATATCAAATGTCATGTTGATGTGGTTGTCATCTTGAAATTGGAATTAAAACTTAAAACGTTTGTTTTTCCTCTTGAAAACGGTGCCTATAGGTTAGAAAAAAATTCAGCTCCAAAACAAGCGCTACAACGTCAATAGAAAATGTTTTCTTACACATTGTTAATTGGCCAAAAATCTTTTGGTTTTTTGAGGCAAGGGCGTAAACGTACTTGCAAAAAACGTTTGCATGAAAAATTAAATATTCAACTATAAACATCGTTTTTATTACGAGCATAGAAAGAAGTTACCTACACTATGTATGTACACGTAGTAAATTAAAACGTCCCTAAATGCCGAAAGAACATCTGAGGAATACAAAACAGCAGAAAATGGCTGATAGCAGTATTTTCTTATTGACTAATAAAAATAATTAATATTAATAACCAGCCTTCTCCTGCAAGTAAGCACCCACAAATAATTTTTGATAAGCCTATCTTATGCGTCACATAGTGTTATTACTGGGCCATAAACTCCCTCGGAATAGGCCGTACTCATAATAAAATACGAACCCATGCCTATATCTGCTTTGCGCTTAATGCCCAAGCGTCATGGGAAGTGGCGGTTGTGACATATCTCACGTTCGCAGGAAAAAAAAATTCGCACCATGAAGAAAATATATGAAGATTAAAATAAGGTTCAATAATGATAGCTTATTGGGAAAATTTGGCAGTTGGACGTGACATCAAGAGAGTCGAGCATGTGGATTCTGATTAGCGAGTTCAAGGTTCACAATGTTTGTAAGACTTTGGTGATGTCACATTCAGCTATAGTTAAGCGGTATGATTTTCTACATAACATGTCCTGACGATACGGTTAGCTCATGATAGTAACTGCCTATTTTCTATATTCCGTTTGTTAGATACCTAGCATACTCATTAAAGGTCAAATTTTGGACGGGCCATAAAAACTGGAATCACTTGGACTTTCCCTTTAAGAATCTCTTTTTTTCCCAGCATTATTCTTCATTTCTTTATGTTTTCAACCAGATTCCATGCATCCTACACATCTTTTTACCTTCCTTCTTCTTCCTCGCCTACCCAATACTCTTCTATCCATCCAAAATCCATACCTTTTTCATCCACCAATCCATCCTAGGCTTTAGAATTCATATTAACATATTTGACTCCGCTTTCAACTGATAAATCAAAATTTATTTTTGAAGATTACTGCCAAGTTTACCTTTTTCATAAGCCTGAACTACAGTCAATCATGAAACTACAAACGGATCAAGTTGTAAGGTTCGTCGAATCTTTCATCCGATTATCGTAAGGGCAGCCTCCGTCCCAGCGCGGCTCCCACAAAGATCAATCCGTCAACAGATCAAACTTGCTATCACCATTACTTACTTCTACTACTGCTATTATACATTACTAGTGCCAAACCACTATCACCGAGAAGCCGTCATCCACAGTATTCGCCAGGAAAGCCTCAGATCATTCTTTGCTATCACCAAATTATAGGTATAAAATTCTAATTGAACGATGTCTCGAATCACCCATTTTTCTAAATAAAATTGAAAGTCTCAGGCATAGCTCTGTGGAACTTAACAATCATTTCTGAAAGAAAAACATACTTCTATATAGAACTTACACGTCTATTAATGGACGAACTTTTCGACAAATATGAGAGTACATTTTTTTTAAATACTTATTTTCCATTCTGTAGGCAGGGTTTACTATCATTAATTTTATAGCAGAAGTGGGCTGGACTAAGGACCATTAAAATCTTGTCTTATACAGAAAAAGGACCTCAATATGTCCGATGAAATCAGTAAACTTCGATACATTTCATTTTATCGGATGGAAGGCCAAGTTATTACGGACGTCGCCCTCTATGTACAAATCGCAGTAAGTTCGGATTCGTTTCAAATATTCATTGATGAAAACGAAGGAGAATTTCAAAAATGTATATTTTATTTTTTTACATTAGTTGGATATTATTTATATTACATCTAGGGCACAAGGCATGTAAAAATTCCATTAAACAATTTTAAGACGCTCCTGAGGAAACAGACCGATGAACGCACTGTGGGCGAGATATCGACTTAGGGGGATATGGCAACACTAAATGTCTTAAACTCTGTGAAACGACGGAAAATTGTTTGCTACCACATTGAATTTGACATATTTTAGACCATTATCTAATTAAAACTGAGCCATTTATTCGATTAAGGTGAAAAGCGATACATTTTTGGAAAAATACTTAGATATTTTAACTTTGTCTTAGAAATTAAAAATAAACCAAGCGCAGTAATTAGCAGTACACCGAAGAGATGCACCGAGGATGGAGAAAGAAAAGCACTAAGCCTTGAATTCATTGCAAGTCACTTCGATGCATACTTTTCGCCAACTGGAGCAACTGGACGATCTCGGTAAAAGCGAATTTTGCATCTCCGAGATAACGAAAAATGAGCTTAAAAATTTGTTCATGTCATTCGTCAATTCACTTTTTTCATATTATGTCAATATGTAATTTCACTGATTTGTTCACGGAAAACTATGATTTTATGTTTAAATTAGAAAAGTTTTTGATTTATCTATGAACATTAATATTTTCCATAATATAGGATACATTTCAAGAGGCTATATTATTTCAATTGTGTTTTAATTTTAATTTAATGCTATATAAATTACTTTTTCAAGCATTGTTTTTACCTAGTTTTATATTATTATATTTAGTTTCTCTCAAAAATAAGAATAAAAACAAATGGTTCACGGTAATTACGCAGCAGAATTTACAATTGCTTGAATCAGAAAGTAAATGCTTCCATGGGCTGGAAAAAGACGCATCATGGGATAACGTTTTAAGGGGTAGCGTTGTAAACGGTTTTTTTCTGTAAATTTATAGGTCATTGCAACATATCAAACAATTCATTGGGTAAATAATTCCTTCGAACTAGAATTTTAAAAGTTTGAACACAGACGGCGTGTAAAGTGGCTGGAAGAGGAAATTCCCTATGACCCCTTATTGGGTCGGCAGCAGTTGAATTCATTGTTTGACCCACTAACATTTTAGCGATACTATAATTTTTCATCATGGACCAGCATTTTTGCGCTTAGATCATGATAGTACAAAAATTATTGTTTTTAAGGTCACCCTTGAATACGTCGAACCTTTTATTTGTCCAATATCTCATGCATCATCTTCTCCACGCTCCAGTTTCTCGGGAATCAATTCACATTTGACATACACAAAATAACCACCATAACATTAATTCTTGCGGATATAAATGTACCAAACATTAATGTAAGTACCTTAAAGAGTGCTCTTAATAATGATGCAACAATGCAACAATTTCATAGTGTAAAAATCTTTCGACTGGAATAGGATCCCGGTCTGAAATTGTTGCATTGGTTTTTTATCTTTATAAAACTTACATGAACACGTTTCTCCTAGCGATAAATCTAAATATTTCATCTGTAAAATATTTCACATGCGATCCAGAGAACTAAACCATTGGAGAGATAGCAGGACACATTGAAAATGATCATTATGCTTCTTCCATGCCTATTATTTCTAGTTCACTGCAGACCTATTACTTAATTACAAATAAAAGAAACATTTTTTTCCCGGAGATCGGGAATACTACCGAACCTTTACAGTAACAGCCTCCAAAACAGGTGGCAGTTCAACACGAAGAGCCTCTTTACTCAGTGGGATCTCACTTTAACGAGAAAATCTATCTAAGAAATATATTTCTTAGTATCAACTTTCAGTACATACTATATATGCCCTTAAGTTGGAATTTATATAAATACACTAGAGGTTACAGTGGTCATGCACTTTCCCCTGTGACCATTACGGCAGTTATGACCTAATGACACCGATAAGACTTATCCTGCTCATAAAATCGACGGGGCTATGGAAATGCATTATGTTGATTGTCTCGATTCGAATCGCCCTTGAAGCTTTTAGTGCAAACTTAGTGTAAACCTTGTCGCCATTTTATATCTGCAGCATCAATTAACACATTCCTTTTCTATCCAAATCAAAGAACTCGCGGAGATTTTCCAAAGTTGAAGGCAAAAACTTTAATATCGACAGGACGCGCGCAGAAGGTCATACGCCCTCTCCATCGTCCAACAGCAAATGGCATCACCAAATTTATTGTTGCATCAGCTGCATTGAAATGCGACTGATGCAATCAGCTTGTGGCGGAGCGGTAGCCCAGTGGGTAGAGATTTTGGATGAATGAATGGCCTTGGATTCCAATCCTGGATGGTATGCCCCAGAACGAGCCAATAATAAAGTTGAAACGATTAGATTTTTCGGACGCAAATTCATTAGGGTAAACTGAATGGTGGTAAGTCAAAAGAAAAGAACGTCAATCCCCATTCCCTGAATGTTTGCATTTCGGACGCTTCGTTCAACATCTGCTACAACCACACCTGTCTACACGGGACTTCGGATGTAAATAATTATCTGGGATCTAAATTTGTAGAAGTAAAGGGAAGGATATTGTTGGTAAATTAACATTGTAATTTTCCACTAGATAAAAAGAGACATTCCAGGCGTGATATGGTGGAATATCTTAATTAATTAAAATTGGCAATTTTCCACAAAATAAATTTTAATACGACCGGTTTCACCTGAAGATGATGTAGTTACATTGAAACCGGTCGTGTTAAAATTCATTTTGTGAAGAATCGCCAATTTTAATTAATTAAATTAATTAATTTCCACTCGATGTTCATTATTACCGTACAATTGCAACGTCAGAGTGTCATTTTCAGGGTAAAATTACCTTGACAATGATGCAGTGACGTCGAAGCCGAAGGGTGATGACAATAATTGAGTAGAAAACAACTAAGTGTATAATCACCATCAGTCAATACCAAAAGTTGAATTAAATCCTGTGGTTGTTTTGAATATTGAGCGATAAACTGATGGTAATTCGGTCAAAATTAGTATCAAATATTTCATCATTGTGTAATGGAACTAAATACATTTCAAAAAGCATGAAACATGCTAATTTTGGTTAAGGGTTTTACTTACAAAAACAATACCACAAATACATCTTTTATTCCCCTTTGTTTGGACGAAACTTTCAAAGGTTTATATCGAACCATCATTTGCAAATTAAACCACAATGCAATTATTATATTTGGAAGCGATGATTCTCAACTGAAAAAACCAATTTGACGTAAAAAAATGAACATGAAAGAACGCATCTGCAGTTCAAAGAGCGTTGTCGAAATAATACTGAGCAGAAATTTCAGAACTCGCAATATGCAAGCAACAGATTAATAATAATGACAAAGAAATGACTCTAAGAAAAGAAAGGGCAAGACCTTAAAATTTGTAATATAATCTACAAATTGCCATATTTTCTCTGCTGAAAACACAACATTTTCAAGAGATTTTGACAAAAAACGTATGGTGGAAAGAGGGTAAGAATGCAGAGTATGAGAATATTTCACAGACGACAGGCAGGAGGATAAAATTATTATTTCAAGAAAGAGACTCAAGAAGGTTGACGTTGGAGGAATAAAAGAACACCAATGTGATATAAAGATAGCCGGAGGTCAACTCAAATGAGCAACTTCGGCGTGGCGAGAGACGCTCTAATTCAAATGTAATGCATAATTATAAGACAACAGAAGTGTTCAAACAAAGAGTTGGGTAAGCAATAAATTACACAATTTGGGTGATGCTAATGGGCACCAAAAAAGCCACCCAGGTACTAAAGTCACTGGTTGAACGGTCTCTAATCATCATGCATCCACGCTCCTAATAGAAGTATTTAGCAGAGAGAATTACGCCTGTAGGATGAAATGACAACGAAAAAAACTACGTGTTTAATTAGTATTGATGGGAATCGATTAAAATGCTTCACTCCTTAAAAATGTAGAAGAAATAAAACTACAGTATGGAAAAATATGAAATTAGATCTACTATACATTACCTGCTTAATGCTATATTCTTCTACCAAAGTGATGAAACCCAAAGATTGACTTGGTAGGTGAGGATAGAACTTAAGCTAAGCCCAACAGAATTGTGGAATTCACGCATTGGGGTATAGCAGCCACCTTCTTTCTTTACGTCTCCTGTGGTTCCGTAGGGATATATGTTATCTGAATACCATAAGGTTTGGATTAAAGCCAAGGGTGCCCAGATCCGTCCTTCCGGAAATCGAATTCGACCCTAGCGATCAGGAAGCCTAGAGCTCTAGCCACTATACTACCATGTCCCGCGATTTGCATGTGTATGTATGCATATAAATTTGTGAATAATGAATATAAGTATTATAAATAAGTGAATATATTTATATATTCACATGGAAATAGATGTAAGGGAAAGAGGAAAGGATCACATATAAAGCTGAATTAGTTAGAGCATCCGCCCGGCAAGTGGAAAGATCCGGTGTTCAAGCCCCGGTCAAGGAAATATATTTACACTCGTAATCTGCTCAATTTCGCCTTCCCCTCCTCTCCTGTGTCCGTCCTTTATATGTGTTCCTATCCTCTTTTCCTTTGCTCTATTTCCCAGTGAATGAATATATTTTATATATATATATATTTATTTATTTATTAGGTAATCTACCGGTTATGGTAGGTTTTTAGATGGACACAACTATCAAATACATATTTTGTAACTCCAAATAAAACCCAATCCAGACCCCTAAACTACATCAGGTCCCTCTTCATCTCTGTGTACTTCTTTCCTCCCTTAGGAGGAAATATTTAGCTTAGCCTTTTTCTTTCTGGAAAATCGCATAACCTTTGTTTTATTAATATTGATTCTCGTCCCATATTTATCGCACTGAACCTCCAATTCACTCAGCAATGCTTGCAACCCCCTGGCTGACTAACCAACTAATGCTTGGTCATCAGCAAACCTAACTGATTTTACGAATTCCCTTCTGACTTTCATTCCTACCTCCAGTTCTTCCCATGCCTCTTCAATCATTTCCTCCACATATACGTTGAACAACACCGGTGACAATGGGCAACCCTGCCTTACCCCTCTTCCTAGCACTGCCGGACTCTCCGTTCCCCACTCGCACCTGAGCAGTCTGAGACATGTACAGGTTCCGGATAAGTCTCCTGTCCCTCCAATCCATTCCTCTTATCTGCAATATACGCATTAATTTTTCCCAATTCACTCCATCAAAGGCTTTTCGAAATCTAGGAAACAGACAAATACGTCCTGGTTGTATTCTATATTCCTCTCGATTAGTGATCTCATTACTGCAATGGCATCACGCCTACCTCTTCCTTTCCTAAACCCAAACTGATCATCCCCTAAGTAATCATTTGCCTTACTCTCTATCCTTTTGTTGATGATCCTGAGAATAACTTTAGCTGCGTGGGATATCAAACTTATTGTTCTGTAATCCTCACATGACGTAGCCTTTGCCTTTTTTGGAATAGGAACTAACACCGATCTCATAAAATCTTCCGGCCAGATTCCTTCCTCATAGATACTACGAATCAGTCCATATATGGCCTTCTTCCCACCTTTTCCTAACCATTTCAACATTTCTACAGGAATATTGTCCACCCCCACTGCCTTATTTGCTTTCATCTCCTTTAATGCCCTTTCTATTTCATTGTCGAGTATGCCTGGACCTAAGCTATCTTCTTCTACGTCATGTTCCTTTTCTATGTCTATCCCAGTCGGCCTAAGTTCTTTACCATACAGTGTTTCTATATATTCCTTCCATCTCTCTTGGATTTTTCCTGGTTCAACTATTATCTTACCCCACTTATCTTTCACTGTTAGCACAGATCTTGCCTTCTTACTTCCCGATAATAACTTAACCTTGCTGTATAGAGCACCAATTTCACCTTTCTTCTATAAACTTTCCATATCCTCGCATTGCGTTTTCCACCATTCTTCTTTTGCTTTATTTGTGGCCCTTCTCAATTTGTTGTTTAACTCTTTGTACTTCATTTTGCCTAACTCTGTGTTCACATTTTTCTATCTTCTCCTCTCATCCATCTTTGCAATCATCTCATCCTTTACCCATGGTTTCCTTACCCTTTTCCCGTTAACGGTTCCTATAGTGTCTTTAGCGGCTTCCAATATTCCTTTCTTGATACATTCCCATTTTTCTTCGATAGTACTCAGTTCTTTACCGTCATCCATTATTTTCTCTACAGCCTCCTGATACTCCTTCCTCGTTAATCCATTTAATGCTTCTAAATTCCATTTCCTACCCCGCCGCCCTTGCCTTATCTTCTTAAAACGAACGTTACATTTCATAACGACTAAATTGTGGTCAGAGTCCGCATCCGCTCCTGGGAAACTGTGCGAATTTATCACACTGTTTCTAAACCTGTGCCTAACCATAATATAATCTAACTGATACCTTTCTGAGTCACCTGGCATTTTCCATGTATACCTACGCCTTTTGTGGTGTCTAAACCATGTGTTGGTGATGACTAACCCCTGTCTCCTGCAGAATTCAATTGCTTTCTCCCCGCGTTCATTCCTCGTGCCTAACCCATAGTCCCCCACCTCATCCCCATCTCTTCCTTTGCCTACCGTCGCATTCCAATCCCCCATCACAATCAAATGTTTCCCTGCAGGAACACTCGCGATGATATCCTCTAACTCCTCGTACATCCTATCGACTTCTTCCTCCTTGTGGTTGCTCGGTGGCATGTATACCTGAACAATGATCAAGTTCGTCGGCTCTGCTTTAATCTCTACGAGTAAAATTCTATCAGTTGCTTGTTCTATATTGACTACGCTTTTTCCTACCCCTTTATTTAAAATTACGGCCACCCCTCGTTGGCTCTCGTCCCCGCCGCTGTATATCACTCTATAATTGTCACTCCAGTAATCCCCGCTATCCTTCCATCTCACCTCGCAGAGACCTAAAACATCTATATTACCTCTTTCCATCTCTCGCTTAATATTTTCTAATTTGCCTCTCCTCAACATTGTCCTGACGTTCCAGGTTCCTATTTTAACTACTTTCGTCTTCTTCTGAGTCTTCTGTCCTGCTGCAGTTATTTCTTCCCTGCAAGGGTTTCGTGGGATGACGACCGCGGAAGCCTTGCCTCTCCCGCTGCCGGGCACGACACACGGCCTCTTGGGCCGAGTCCCGTAGTTGCCAGGACTCATATTATCTATAGTGCCCATCATTTCCATTCTTGGGAATCATAATTGAGGTGGTTTCCCGTTGCCTTCCTCAATAGTGTTTTTAACGTGACACCATCACTTAATGGCCGCCCCACTGGGGTCCGACGCCATTGCAGCCGCCTCACTGAGGAACAGCCGCTGCGTGGACTACCTTTCGTCTGGCTCCTAACCTTCGACCTATCATGGGTGACCCTACCAGGAGTAATTATTATTACTCCCGCCAGCACAGCTCTAGGGATCATCGGAACACACAAGCCCTTCCACCACGACAAGGTTGTAGTCCATGGGAGGGGATATATATATATATATATATTATATATATATATCTATATTACACCAATACATATATACAGACATATATATATATATATTTTACACCAATACATATATATATATATATTTCATTCACAGGGAATAGAGAAAAGGAATATTATATATTTATTTATATATATATATATATATATTTAAAAAAATAATATTTATTTGATTGTTGTGTCCATCCAAAAATCTACCTTAACCGGTAGATTACCTAATAAATTTATATGTAAGGAAAATAGGAACACACATTAAAAGACAAACTGGAGTGGTGTAAATATTTTAATCATATTTATTTATAATAGTAATAGTTAGTTAAACGATTTTTACCGGCAAAGTGGAGGGCTAGAGTGAGACGATTATTGGCGGTAAAACTGGTAATAGGTCTTGGGAAAGCAACAGATGTCTTCGGGCCGTTAAATTCTGCGGATCGCTAAAACACTGAACCCCTGTTCGTGGGTCGCGTCACAAACTCACGATGCCACTTTCCTTGGCGCAATGATATGCGATAAATTTTGTGTTAAACTCGGAAAATCGATTTTAGAGACTATAACCATGGCTAGGACTACTTATGGAGATGGAGAAATGTCTCAAGTGAGGTTTTCTGTTTGCACAGGATGTTCTGGGAAGGCAACGAGGAGGTTGACGATGAGGAATGCCCTAGACATCCATGAACCATACAGTGTGACGAAAATGTGCAAAAAGTGAGACACATGCTCAATTATTATTGACCCCAAAGTGTCAGGATGTTAGCAGAACAGTGCAATAGTCAGAAAACCACAGTGAATTGCAATCTTGCAGAAGATTTAGCCATGAGGAAGGTGTGCCAAGGTGGTCCCCAAGGTGCTGTCGGAAGGCTACTTGTATGACGATCTTTCCTTGAACCTCTTGGACCACTGTGAAAGTGATCCGAATGTTTTAGAATAGGTGGTTACTTGTTACGAGATATAGCCCTTTGAGTACGACCCAAGTACAATCCCTTGGGGTATCATTTTGGACAAATATCAAAGAGGCCGCTGCCAGCTGCCTGAGCAAGATACCCGTCGACGCCTTCCAGGAAGGGTACCAGAAGCGTTGCAGATTGGCTGACATCTGTGTGTTGATCCAAAAGAGTGCTGTTTTGAAAAGTTTTACTAATTCGCACTTTGATTGGCAAAAAATATTTCCCCCGATTTTTTCGAACTTATATTGTTTGGGACAGACTCTGTACAAATCTTTTTTCGTCGAAACAGGCACAGAAAACAATCACTGCAATACATTAAGGAAAGAGGCTAATGTTATTTCGGGTGGAATAAAAAAACACGGAAGTCCTACGACGCACGGAACGACGACTGGGATGGTGGAAACCACAACGGAGTCTGACCAAATATGCCACGTCATTAGGTCGCGGGGTAAGCGGTTTGTTTCAGTTCGGGGCGGTTTTTATTTGAGCTCAGGTCTCCGCCCACACCGTCGAGTGCGTACCGGGGTACGTGGATGCCAGTCAAAGACTCCGGAGGAGGGAGGGCTCCAATTTGAATCATACGATTGGAGAGAGAGAAGGGGGGAGCCTTGTCCTTGCCCTCCCGTCCGTCTCAATTGAATAATGGCGCACTTCCTCTGCGGCGGCCGGCGGAGAATAGCAATTGAAGAAGCCAAAGACGCGCAGTAGATGGGGTACGTTAAAATAATACTCGGGTCGGTAACCTGACGCCCAGATCACTCACTCTCGGCAATTCAATCACTCGGCATTGCCGCATGCCATTGAATGTTTGAAAGAGCAAGGGCGGCATACTCATTGGCAGGGTCATATTGGGGTCTAAATTAGTCTGGTGTGTATTTACCCCGTGCTGCACACCCTACCCGTGGCTTACAGGATACTAAAGTAAGTGAAGATTTTCTGAAGGTCTTGTTGAAAGGATAAGTTATGCCGCGGGCTGAAATTTTAGGGATGACAATTTTTTTAATTACAAAAAAGGACCCTATATGACATTTTCATTCTAATTTTTCATGAATATTGCTTAAAACCCCACAATTTCCTCTTAAAAAAAGTACAAAAGACGAGACGAGGACAGTGTTATCAAATTTGGCAATAAATATTTAATGTCTATTATATATTGTATAAAGGATAGAGAGTAAGGCAAATGATTACTTAGGGGATGATCAGTTTGGGTTTAGGAAGGGAAGAGGTACGCGTGATGCCATTGCAGTAATGAGATTACTAATTGAGAGGAATATAGAATACAACCAGGACGTTTTTGCCTGTTTTGTAGATTTCGAAAAAGCGTTTGATAGAGTGAATTGGGAAAAGTTAATGCATGTATTGCAGAAAATAGGAATGGATTGGAGGGACAGGAGACTGATCCGCAACCTGTACATGTCTCAGACTGCTCAGGTGCGAGTGGGGAACGGAGAGTCCGGATGGGCAGTGTTAGGAAGAGAGGTAAGGCAGGGTTGCCCATTGTCACCGGTGCTGTTCAACGTATATAGTATGTGGAGGAAATGATTAAAGAGGCATGGGAAGAATTGGAGGTAGGAATGAAAGTCGGAGGGGAATTCGTAAAATCGGTTAGGTTTGCTGATGACCAAGCGTTAGTTGCTCAGTCAGCCAAGGGGTTGCAAGCATTGCTGAGTGAATTGGAGGTTCAGTGCGATAAATATAGTATGGGATGAGAATCAACATTAATAAAACAAAGGTTATGAGATTTTCCAGAAAGAAAAAGGCTAAGCTAATTATTAAAATAGGCGGGGAAAAAATAGAGCAGATGGAACAGTTTACATATCTTGGAAGTGTTTTGGACCAATACGGTCAAAGTGGTAGGGACGTAAGGAGAAGAATTGCTCTAGGCAAGGAGGCTTTCTCAAGGAGGAGGGAGTTGATGACGGGGACGTTGAGTAGGGATGTTAAGACAAGACTCGTAAAAACTCTGACATGGAGCGTAGCTATGTACGGCGCGGAAACGTGGTCGCTGAATCAGGAGGATAGACGTAGATTGGAGGCTTTTGAAATGTGGGTGTGGAGAAGAATGAAGAAGGTGAAATGGACCGAAAGGAAAACAAATGAGGAAGTACTGGCGATGGTGGGTGAGGAGAGGGGTTTGTTGGAGAGATCCTATGGAGGCAGGAAAAATGGATGAAGGGCGTATTGAGCGGTAGTGGAATGTTGAACAAGGTAATAGAGGGGAGAATGTTTGGGCAAGCGGGGAAAGGGCAGGAGCAGGATAGGGATGTTGGACGGGATGAAGGGAGGAAAGAAGTACACAGAGATGAAGAGGGACCTGATGTAGAGTAGGTTTTCACAGGAGTCACAAAATATTTATTTGATAGTTATGCCAATCCGAAAACCTACATTAACCGGTAGATTACCTAATAATAATATATATTGTATAGTAACATACCGTTGATCTATATTGAGATCTTCATTTAAATAGTCACCAGGAAACGACATATAAAACATTATAAGGATGAAGTTAGACAAATTCTTTCTGAGAGAACCACCAACTTCTTACGTAAGCAACATGGTCGTAGACACATAAATCAATTTAGTGCTCTGATCTCCTGCCATCACCCTCGGTCCTAGTGCCCCAGAGTCACTAATAAAAATAACTTCAGAGGTCGCTTCAAACCATTTTTTTCGCCAAAATTTAAAGGCGAGACGGCTGCATCAAATGAAGGGCACGCAGGTCTGAAATGGAATGTAAAAAGCCCACTTCCGTACATAATTTTCATGAATATGTATGTGATAATGCTGAGATATGATTGTAATATCATCTTAAGAATGAATACCACACTATATCTGACAATTATGAAAAGGGAAATGGCCGATATTTTGTTTCAGAGACAAGTTCTCAGATAATTGAAACAATGGTAATTTACATTTAAGAAAAAAATGAGATAAAACTTCCAATAAAAATATTTCCCTTGATTTACTTGAAGTGATAAACAAAAAAATCGTATCCAGGCACGTCAATTAAAGCACATTTCAGAAAATCGACCAGAGAGGATCCTAGTGAAAGGTGGTACCCTTGACTCCATGATTACTTGGAAACCCGTTAGGAATCAGAAATTAAATCTGGACGAAAAAAATCCACTTTACTTGCTGTCGCGTACATTCTTTAACGCGAAAGCAGAGGCAGTACCATCGATAATGTTCATGAGTGAGTGTCCCAAGTGGCTCCATTTCAAGTTGCCGGTGTTTAATCGAACTATTTGCACTCGCATGCTGAAGCGAGCGAATGGTCGAATCAATTATTCAAATTTATATAGAAAAGGATGAAATATGTTGATTAATTAATTTCTTAAACTTTAATAAAAACTAGTAAAGAATATTTTTAAACTTCGCAGAACACAAAGACCCATCTTTAAAACTTCTGCCAAATAAGCCTGATACTATTCAACTAATACTTAGGCAAATGAATGTTCCAGTAATTTATGTACTAATTTATAAAGATCAATGTATCAGAATGCACCAAATGATCATGCCACCTTTATCTCTATAACTCTATTTCATCAAGTATGGAATAAACGGTCGTTCCCAAACTCTTAAAGCTCAATAATGGCTTTCCTAGCATGTAATTGGATTACGTTCTTAATTATTCGATGATTATGGGAAACATTATTTATAAGTTTTGAAAATATGGGAGAGAAAAAGTTTTCATATGGAAAGTTGTTCATTCGACCTGTAAAAGATAATCTCAATTGCCCTTAAGCATCAATACGACCTCTTGAAATTTTAACTCTCGATGTTGGCTCCCATCTCAACAAATTTCCATTCAGATCCATAGGTGAATTGCGAGTGATCTGATTTTAAGATATCAGAATAGAACTGACCTCCGGAAAGAGGAGAAAAATTTAATAGATACCGTATGGGTAACATTATATATTATTACAGGTTAATATTACTTTCACACCGTTTTGCTTTGGTGTGATCACTTTCAAAAAAGTCTCATTTTGAACTATTCCAGGAAACATAACCTTTAACTTCGTCTATTCCGCCTTGTCCTTACATACTACAATAAACTTTTGCACATTCACACATTGTTTCGTATACTATCTTCCGCCCATGCGATTTCTAACGCGTATTTCTATTTTTTATTTCTCATATCGAGAATCTCTTCGATCACATTCGCCTCCTTGGTCTACCGCTTCCTAAGACATAATTGTCCCTTCTCTCAAATCGATTCACTTTTATTCTTTCAACGTGATGCAACTAAGCAAAGAATGCTTCTATCATACTATTAAATCCAATTCATATGTTAATATTATCAATATTGTTATTAAAATAATAATAATATTGAAATAGCTAAGGAGTTTAGGATATTAAAGCGTGAAAATGCCGTAAAAGAGAATATAAAAGACTGGTTGTTACGTAGAAGGGACAAGGGCTTAGAACTAAACTTGACACATGATATACGTAGGTTTATAATTGCAACATTTTATAACTTTGTTTATGTGGCACCTAATGTCAAGCCAGAACTGACTGGCTGAGCAGGAACAGAACGAGTGTTCAATATATAATATTCAATTTATTCTACTCCTGTATATGGTAAAGATATTCTGTAAATATATTTGGTATTGAAACGTTTCCTTGTAAATGATGAATAAAAGCTTAGAAATCGAAAAGAAAAGAAACAGTAATATGCTCATCCTGTGATCGGGTTTTAGCCTTTAAATCTTGCAAAAATAATACATTTCACATTAAATTTCAAATGGAAATTAAATTGAAAAATAACCAAATCAATTCAAAATTACGTCTGCATTCATGAAAAAGACAGGTTCATAAATAAATTGAAATGCCAATATAATGCCAGGGTGACATCCAGAAAATTTCTCATGTGCACGAAACATTAGAGTCAGGCTAAAAATGAAAATAAGATAGCCACGGAGATTAACCAAAGGGTAATGGAATAAATAAGGAATTTAAATTATTAGGAAATTATTGTTCCTAATATTATTAGAAAATAAACATTTTAAACAAGGAATATTTTGCAAATGTAACACTCCTAAAATCAATGTTAGTATCAACAAAAACAAAACTGAAGATCTATAAAACGCTTATTAGGCCCGTTGTAACTTATGGAGCTGAGACATGGAAATTAATAAGTCAGGATGAAGAAACCCTTGGAAAATTCGAAAGAAAAATCATAAGGAGAATCTATGAATCAATTAGAGAAGGAGAGAGATGGAGAATTAGAATGAACATGGAAATAAATGAACTACTAGAAGGGAAGGACATAGTTAGATTTGCCAAGTCACTGCGGCTGGCGTGGTTGGGGCATGTAGAAAGGATGGAAAATGACAGAATGCCCAAACTGATACAAGATGGATGGTGTCAGAAGAAGAGGTAGACCAAGGAAGAGATGGCTACAGGATGTGGAGGATGACTTGAAGGCAATGGGAGTTACAAGATGGAAGGAAAAAGCAAGAACAAGAACTGAATGGAGGCATATCATAGAGGAAGCCAAGGCCCATACCGGGCTGTAGAGCTGCAGATGATGATGACGAAACATTAAAACTACACATTGATATAATTAGGAAAGCCATATCATGGATCTGTGGAGAAAATAAATTTAAATGGAATAATTTATCAACCTCTTGTTAAAAATATGTAAACATATTGGAATATTTTCTTGCATTTTTTCAGGCATTGAGCTCCTCTCCCCTTCTCCACTTTAAATGAGTTTTTACCGATATTTTAATCTGTCATAGGGGTTTCCATTTTATGTTTATGGTCTCTCATGACGAAATAGCTTGTTCTTTAATTCTTTCAAACATACGGAAGAACTTTTTCCAGTATCTTCTTGCCAGGCGCGGTTTTTTTTACTTCTCGGGGGCTCCTAACCTTTCTTAATTAGCATATTTGTTATGCCCACTTTCTTATTGAAATTCCCCTTAGCAAATATAGCCGCTAATAGTCACACGTTTTCTATTTTTCAATGTCCTTTAAGATCAGTATCCAAAAATGGAAGATCCATACGCAATTAATGGTTTGACAAATGCTTTGTATGCGTATTATTGATTGTCTTGCCAACTTTTACCCCATTTTCTTATGAAAATGTACAAATATTTAAAGGCTCTAGTTGAATCTCATTATACTTGCAATTCCCAATTGCAAGGTAAGGCTTGCAATAACCTCTTGCTTAAAGGGAAACGTAAACACACGCATTTAAAGTTTTTCTCCTTCCAAAATTCTTTTACCGTCAAAAATTCAATCTATGTAAACATTAAATTAACTAACCACTGCATTTAATGGGTATTATACTATGCAGAGCAATATCGAAGATAATATATCTATATAAGCTGAATATTGAGGTAAAAAACGACTCGATTATCCTATAAATGAGCATTTAATATCACTTTCAATACTTATAGTCGCAGGTAGAGGCGTGACGTCCTTATTTCATTGTGATTCCAGTGTGCGAGTATCGACTTCATTGGCGGCCTAGGAGAGCCGAATTGGTGATACGGCGCAGGGAATCGGAACCCTCGAATATTAAGGCTAGAATTGTAAATTTTGAACATAGTGGGCATGGTCTACTGCAAATTTTCTCTCACCAACTCCTCTGCCAACTTAGGAGCATTTGATTAACAAAAAAATAACTTTCCTATTTTTCACTACAGTGAGAGCCACCTTGATATTATTTACCAGTCTAGACTGTTCTCTTCACTTTGGGAAATGACGCAAAAAATATAAATTTGCCAAAATCGTGGAATATAAACATTAATATATTAATTTAATGTCTTAAGTTCTTATAAAATAGTACCAATGGAAGATAACACTAAAGAAGACATGATTTACAATTTCTAACAAAAATATTGACCAGTGATTTTAATTAATAATTTGGTTGTAGAAATGTAAATTAGCTTTTAAAATAATGCATATTTTAACATAGTAAGTCAAATGGTCATAACGTGGAACTGCATGAAGGACGTTAGCAAAGAGCGTTTAAAACTGTCCGCATAGGAGTCACTCTGATTATATATATCCGGATGCTCTTATTTGAGAAGATAAAGGCCCCTGATGATTCTATCGATGACAGGTGAGGACATCCCTTTCTTTAAAGTCGTAGACCCATACAAATAATATTATAATTAAATAAAAAATGAAAAAATAAAGGTAAATAAAGATCGTATGATACTGGAAACTTTGTCTGCACTGTACAACTAACTATTGAACCACCGAAGGAAATATGGAGGTAAAAACTTATAGAGAAAAGCCAAGGATAAATTATTAGAGTTGAGAAATCGAAATTTTCGGTGCAAGGAGCTTAGATAGAATGTAAAGATTGACAGGGAACAGTACCTATGGCTTGGAGAGTGTTACGATCTTTGCAATGGTAATACGTAATGATGACGTCATGATTCCATTCAATGTGAACTTTCCATATATAAAGAAAAAATCATAGCAGTATTCCGATGAAATCGATTCGCAGAAGTTGGCTAAAATGTCTTATATACTACCAAATGTTAATATTTCCGAAAAGGAATACTTTTCATTCATGTTTTTGTTTAAATTTACCAATTCGACAATAACCTACATCAATTTTTGGAAAAATTAATTTCTTAACCAACGAAGAAAAGTACATTTCATGTGTCTTGTGCATAGTAATTTCGAAAATCCTTTAAACGCTTTCTTTGCTATATTTAGGTTTTGGTTTTCTTACCTGATTGTGAGTTTGGACCTTTGGAAGCCGGAGTATGTGCACGATAAAGGTCGTTTTGATGCATAACAATTGAGATATAGGTATTTTTACACATGGAAAAGGACGGCAGTCTTTTTTCCAACTCCTACTTGCACTAGACGAACACTCTAGGCCAAAGCACTTTGGGGAAAGAGAAGCAAATTAAATATACACTCACAGGGAATTCGCTCCGAAATTGCCAACATTTGCAGCACAGCTTTTGTAATAGGCAGTATATTGATCCGAAACTGAAAATTTCGACACTTTCGTTCCTCGTTCACCATGCATTTAAAGGTTTCATAATGGTCGTGCACTACAAACTACCACAAATAAAATAATTATCATCAATTAATCGAGTTCATCAAATCTCAGATAATTGCTCCCAGAAGATAAAGAAAATTGTTTTCACGAAGATGTATGGGCCATAACTGACCTCACAAACATGGTGGGGAGGAAATACGACGATTTAACACACAAAAAAAGCCAAGTTGTGAAATTCTTTTTATCCATCAGAGAACGATTTCACCAGTTGCCGATAAAGGAGGACTTGAATGATGTAAACATCCAATCCAAGAATACGTCAATTCGCACCTTATCAGGACCACATAGTCCGTTGATGAACTCGACCTTTTCTTCGCAAACAGACCTCTATCAGCTAAAAGATCATTAGGAAGATCGAATCATTTTGAAAATCTCAATCGAAATCTTCCTCTTTTGAGAGGTTTTTAAAAGCAATAATATGCTCGTCGGCTTGATACATTTGACCAAGAGGGGGGTAGGGGTTGTTCTCGAGCCTCCGGGAATGCATTTTTAAACTTCATATGACAATCTTATCGTTACTAATTACTTATTATTAAGTTCCCGACGGTAAGGTGAAATCAAGATGAGTTAATGGAATTTTAATCATGCCCGAGTCTGTATAAATAGCCCAGGGAGCATTGTTCGGGGAAGCAGAGTGATTAAACGCTGGGTGTTGGCCTCAAGTAAGAGAGCAGAGCACCCCCCGTTTACACTTCCAGTCCACGCTCTTGAACACCGTCGAGCAAGAAGATGGCCGCCGGACGATTTGTGCCCTTCCTTGCCATGGCCTTCCTAGCCGTCTCCGCAAGGCCAAACGCGGTCAGGGACTCCCCTCTTCCCGATGTCTACTTAACGACGGTGAGTGATCTGCGCGTTACATTCGTTAATTTATAAAACATAAACCGCCGACGTAAAACATCCCTGGCTCTCCACTAACTTAGCATGTTCAGCAAAGTTCGGCCATTTCCGTTACGGTGCGTAACACGTTACGTCACTAGTACGTATGGGGATTCGGTAGGTTCGGCAATTTTCGGGCTCTCCGTTCAAAGCACCGGAGGATTTTCTTTGGCTTATATGTAAGTTTTGAATATAGGAAAGGTAGCAGGAAGTACAGAAAGTACCATATTTGACAGAATACTGCGTACAGACAAGATAGATAACGATGAAATTAATATTTCGGTGGGATATACATAATTTAACATCGAACCACACCAAGCCGTAGTAATCAACTCGAAGGCTTGTTTCATAGGTGAGGGTAGATTTCATCTCTGACTAAATCCTACGGCGTGTGAAATAAATACTTCTAGGTTAGGGATGCCAATTTCTCCCACTGTTCCACTAATCTAGTTACGAAAAAATCACATATTTTTTCGAAGTTCGTATATCCAGGAGATTCAAACAGATTCGAAGCTCGTCTCTTTGGTCGGAATTCAAAATCTCTTCTCACTCAGAGAACTCAGAGACCAAAATACTTTGTAGTAAAATGTAATGAATTAAACCAAGTAAAAATGCCTTTTCCCTAGATAACAGAAATACACTAATCTCAAACTAAGAAAAAAAAGAAGATATTTTAACGCGTACTTTTTAATTCAATACGCACTCCTCTATTCTATCAATTACATTTTAAACTTTTTTACACCGACTTTTTGTCTCAAAGGTTAACCTTGTACCCTGTCACATTTTAATTGACAACCCAATTTCCTGAACGATAGCAATTGACATCAAAACGGTATTAATATCAGTAATATTTGTTTTTTTTCATTTGCTGACGGATTGGATCATATCGCACCGTAAATTAATTCACAGATAAGCTAATGCATGAATGCATAACACTCACGCCCAAGTCGGCTTACGAGTTAAAACCTTCCTTTGGGGTTAGTGGCATAGCCCACAAGAGCGTTACCAAAATGGATGACCGAATGTCTCTGACTTTATGGTGGATTTTGTTTCTTTCTGATGTTTCTATTTGATAGCAAATCAATTAATTAACTCAAGGCGACTTATAAAGGAATTTTATCAAAATCTAAGGCCGACTCTTGATGATAAGCCACTTAAAAAGTATTTTCAGCCCTACATGTGGATGCCACATGCTTTTTCGGTTGCACGGATCTACCTCCAGGAACCGTTAACCGTTTACAATGATGAATGAGTAAGAACTTATTACTTTTAAAAGCATCACGTGGTCCATAGATTTTGGCAGTCAGGTTTTGTGTCCCGCAAATCGTTAGCGATATCAAAGGGATATTTTGGTTCAACCACTTAAGTGTGCAATGAGAATCGAGAAGCTTTTGGGTATCAAGTTGGTACTGAGGCTAGTGTTCTGGCTTCCCAACCCAAGTGTCTGCGATCAAATTCCGGCGGTGATATAATGTTTCTGAGGTATCGTAGGTACCACGTGGATAACTACAATTCATATGGATCACACCCCCCTATGGATGGGATGCTTAAACGTGTCACGCTTTTGCGTCTTTCGTTTAGACCGACGAGGACATTCTCTCTATACTTCATCATCCAGGTTCTGACAATTCTACCTTTAACAAGTTGCTGATCTATGGTTCAAATGACCTCAGCAGTCGGTCACTTCAGCTACTACTACGATGTCCTTCATTGCTAAAGTTTATACGGAAAATTTTGCGGATAACCTTTCACACAAAAATAAACTTTGAAATAATAGCACCATTTACATCTCTGTTATCGTCAACTACGCTAAAACCAAGGAATCCGACGTCAGGCGCCTGGCAATCACCAACTGGATGTCATCTTTAGTTAAGTGAATTTGGACGAATGTAATGCTCCTGTAATAGATGCATCAGATTAATAATATATTCTTCGATCACTATTATGGCTATTCTTCTACCTGTTGTGATTTTCCTGCTATAGTAGAATACTAATATATTGCTGGACTTATCCTTATTTTAACCTAGTAGCATAAGCTGCCGAATGTAGTATGAGGCTTTAGTGATTAATTTTCTGGGTATCACGAGCAACCTCGTGTGTTATGTATCTTTCTTCAAGTCTTGGGTCCGGAGTAATAGTCATGTGGAAGCTCTAATATACTTTAATGGGTAATGTCTCTGAATAATATATGTAATATCCCAACTATGGGAGTTCATAAAGAGTCTCCCACGTCAAAATAATGAAAGTTTTGACATAGGAGGTTCCTAGGGTTCTTCCAGGACTCAGAGAGGATTATTGATTGCTTTTGTTCCCTATGTTTAAATGGACTCCACTCCTCGTGTTTTTAACAATCCTGTCATAATTAATTCCCTTTCTTAACAGTATTATATATGAAAGATTGAAGGTATTGACTTTCTTTGCGCCATTTACGTGTATAACTCCTTAATAGAACACGGTCTCAGATGAGTCCCAAGTATTTTCCACACACCCTAAATGAAATTTGATGAATGTAAAATAAGTGTCATAGCAACCTCATTGGGTTACCTTGCTAGGGCACCGTCTTATTTTGGATAATTTTTATCAGCATACACTAAGAAGAAAAACTAGGAGGATCCTGAATTTTTCTCTCAATTTTCCTTCCCAAATTAGCCCGAACTGGTCGCCTATTACAACTATCCAATTGAGGTTCACGAGGTGGTGACGGAAGACGGGTACCACCTGATCATGCACAGAATACCTCACGGGATCGACCAGGAGCCGAGTAAGGGCCGGCCCGTCGTGTTCCTGCAGCACGGGCTCTTCTGCAGCTCCTCTGACTGGGTCATCATGGGACCAGGAAAGGGACTCGGTAACGTGACGGCTTAATTCGAAAATAAATATAAATGAATTGAAGGAAACTCTGTGAAATTCTATGACACTAACAGTTTGGTTTTGCAAGCAACTCCGAGATATTTGATGGTGAAAAACTCATTCACCTTGTTCCGCAGAGGAAGAATCATTCGCCGAAGGGAAAGTCCAAAGTATTTGGTTTTTGCAATGAATACAAATTACCCAAAGCCGTACTCTTGGGGGCACTAGTTAAGGGACACGGGGGAGGGTGCAAAGAATAAGGATAACAAAACTGCACACACTCTCTCACTCCGGTATTTACAGTGCAAATTGACCGTTGCAGGTCACAAACACACACGCACTCAGGGTTTTCGGGGGAAAAAGACACCAGGTGTTTCGCCTGCCTGCACTGCAAATACCGGAGTGAGAGAGTGTGTGCAGTTTTGTTATCCTTATTCTTTGCACCCTCCCCCGTGTCCCCTAACTAGTGCCCCCAAGAGTACGGCTTTGGGTAATTTGTATTCATTGCATTCATTCGGCCGTAGTACGTTCCCTTATGCTTTATTTGGTTTTTATCTCTTAAACTTCGATGATGTGCGCAAACTTAAAAATGCTTTGTGATTTTGGGGTGAATCGTTAGAAGCGTTAGAATCAAATATGAGAAAAGCTAAATATGATTTCCCATCATGGATCTGTTTGGTTAATGGGCTCTCATTCTAAATATGGCCTAACCAAGATAGCACATAACATGGACTGTAGAGATTGAAACTTCATGACAATTCATGATGAACATGGAAGAATGATGCTAAATACGTTACCACAGAATAGACATTTTTTATTTCACCGATGTCGTTATAAAGTCGTCTTTTCGGATCACGGATGGAGCAAAAAACTTTATCCTGTGAAAAATCAAATAACTGTATAATAACTTCCTTTTTCATCATTGTATATTTCTTTAATTCATGTTCAACCCCGGAGAATTCAATTCATATTTTTACAAGATATTTCTCACTGTTTCTGTGACGGCTCTAAATTTATTTTTTTTCATTTGACTTGATCGAATTAAAAAAAATAGAAAACATCTGGAATACGTAAATTAATGGAATACTCCTATTAATGGAATACACGGGCCAATAAAATCAGTGTTATCTCGGAAGCCAAAGTACTGCTACCATATCACTTCAACTATATTTATTTTAAATTGAACGCTCGTGGCCTCAGAAATGCGGGCGCCAAATTTTTTAACGTATCTACCTCCGGACCGGTCATTATGCTCGTCGTGTACCCTCTCTCTTGTAAATACATGTATATTAGCCACCCCATGTTCCCTTTTTTCATACAAAGATTCGGAGTAGCAAGAAGCAGGCACAGCAAACTAATTACACGCTTGATTATGGCAGTTAGGTCTCTGGAGTGGCGAACGAATTGTTGGCCGATTAAATCTAAACTCTTTAGGAGAAACTTTACAGAGAAATGGTAATTGACACGGAAGGGGTCCCAGGCTAAACATCCTGCCTTTCTTTTCAGCTTACATCCTCGCAGACGCCGGCTACGATGTGTGGATGGGAAATGCTCGAGGCAACACCTACTCCAATAAGATCGTCGGCAAGACGGAGGATGAATTCTGGGATTTCAGGTGAGCTCTAGCATTCACGGACTTAAAAGGAAATGTAATTTGTTGGAGACTCAGGGTGGCAAGGGGTGGAGGACGAAGCTGAGGTGTGCAATCGTGCATTGGAGAGTAATCAGGTAGAAAATGGTTCGTAACAGAGGCATCATAAGGTTTGGAGGTATGGATAAAAGTAGACTTGGATCTGATTAAGGCAAAATAAGCAATTGAACAAGATATAGTTATCCCCTTAGACAAGGCGAGGGGACGTTAGAGCATTGATAAGAGAGATATATATGTATAAGGTGATGGTAAACCGAAACAAAGTGATGACATTCTCGAGAGATGAGAACACCAAATTCAACATTAAAAAGGAGAATATAAACTTGACCAGATACGTTATCTTAAATTACTTGGGAAGTATTTTAGATGAAATCAGGTAAAGCAGTAAGAAAATTAGGGAAGGAAGTTTATCAGCAAAAGTAGAATTTCCATAGGCGTATTTTGTGATGATTTTGATCAAAGGATCGGGCTTCAAATCCTAGTCAAGGCAATAGCCGCTCAATTTTGATGACTCGTTTTCACACTGCTAAGCTACAACTTTCACTTATTTTGTAGATGCAGATGTAGATGAATGTGTCACCTCGAGTTTAGTTTATAAATACAAAATAATAATATTTATGGTCTTCAATGGAGATAAACATTTTATTCTCAGCTAACGAGCACATTCATTCAAGAATAATTACTATCATCTCAGATTTATAATCGTGCACTACGTCAAAAAAAGGGAGCGACAAATGTAAAATAAGAAGAAGCAAGCTACAGAAACTTAAGACGGTGAAGTGAAATGCACACGAATAACTCTACGGTTATATTATGTTATATATTTTTATGTTATATAATATTAGGTAAAATTAATGTCTTCCCAAATTCGTTCCTTAAAACGCAGTTTGCTTATATATTGAAGAAAATTTCAAAAATAGTTGTCTTCATCTCTGTTATAATGCTGGAAGGTTTTTTTCTCTATCACCTTCTTAATATTTCCCGCAGCTGGAACGAGATGGGCAAGTACGACCTGCCAGCAGAGATCGATTATGTGATCTCGCAAACCGGAGAACCACACATGTTCTACGTTGGGCACTCCATGGGCACCACCATGTTCTACGTCATGGGATCCCTCCGGCCGGAATACAATGCAAAGATCAGGGCGCATTTCTCACTGGCACCCGTCGGTTTCATGGACGGTGTGAGATCACCAATGCGCCTCCTGGCTCCGTTTGTCAACGAGATCAAAGTAAGATTCAACACAAGAACTAACATCACTCATTGCCATCACAACATGTTTTTGGCACTCCAAAAATATTGAATTAAAAATTGATTAATCATATAATACTCCATCGGTTGCATTTGCCTTGTCGTAACGCTACAGCTCTTGTATAACAAACTTCACATCGTTCTGGTGAGTGATAAAACTACGGTAAATAAATGTATAGGAGAGAAAAAATATGCGGTTAAATATTTTTCATATATATTCAGAGCCTAGAAAAGAAGGTGAAACAAATCCACTTATGTTAGTTAACTAATTGCGAATGAAAAAGGCCGATGTGATGGAAATATTGGACGTGATAATCTCTGAAATTATAGCATTTTTCCACTTTGAAATTTCCAAGTGGAAAATTAAAACTGATACAGTTCAATAAAACTGGCACATGAATACATTTCTTGAATTTTATTCAAGTGGTTTTAATCGTACAAATAAAACTTAGATTTGTCCAAATTTACGGATTATTCCTATATCCTATCATAATATACTCGTATTTCAATATTTCATGGCATCACCCGGCACCGATTATAGAAGATCCATCCATAGAATAAGACGAAAACTGTACAACCGCCTGAGTATTCGGAATCAAACCTCTGAAGGTTACCAACGGCTTCCCAGTTGAATACAAACGCTTAGTGGTTTTTTAGCTTATGTTTATAACCTCATGCAATAGTGTGAAAGTAAAAGAGCTACATATTTTCATATTTTACGAATATTTAGAAATTGACCGACTTCTGTGCAATAATCACGAAAACAAAATGATTTTGATTACAACTTTACTATGATGAAACTAAAAGTCTAATTAAGAGTTACCTCACTCATTTTACACATTTTCAACCTTTACTCACTAAAAGTACGCAGACTCGGTATTTCTATACGTCACTAGTGACCAAAGTGAGAATTTTTTCGCAAATTTATTTCAGTGGATTGCAAAATTTATGGGCATCAACGAGTTCTTCCCCAGCACCGACCTTTACGGTTTCCTTGGAAACGCCCTGTGCGAAGACGAGGCAATCACCCAGTCCCTGTGCAGCAACATAATATTCCTCATCTGCGGATTTGACTCCAAGGAGCTAAACGAGGTTAGTTTCCGTCTTAAGCAATCTTTAATGGTGAGTGAAGAAAAAAAAGTGGACATTATTCATAGAAAGCAGTTTAGATAAAACACTGCTATAATATAAATATCACCAAAAGGCTAAGAGATAACCTTCGAGCTTTCTGCTCTTGGAGCGTTTCCTTACCCAATGATTCTCCCAAGTGAAAGTGAAGATATTTAGGATATAACTACCCTCCTGAAGACAGTACGCTTAAGAAACAACAGTGGTACCAATAAGCTTAAAGTTGGTTTTCTAGCTTACAGTCGTCGAAGCGTTTTGTCGCAACACGTTCCTCCCGCGTCGAAACCAGCATCTGCAGGATATAACTTAGCTCCTGAAGACGCGTACTGTAACGAGGATTTTCCGGTTGGAAAAAATTAATATGTTTGTTTCGGGAATAGTAAATGAAAGTGTAGAAAAAAGCATATCATATGGAAGTGCCTTTTGGAATAAACGATCAAAGATATCAATTAGGGAATGGTTTATAATATTTATATTTTCGCGAGCACAAGTTACATCCTAAGAAGAAAGGATATGGGAGAGAGAGAAAGGTATAAGTACTACTTTGTGAATCGGACAGTTCAAACGTGTAACCTTAAGAAGGCGAACACTTTCCACTAAAGCATATAGAAATCAATTTGAGTGAAAATATCGTCCAATACTCTAAACTGAATCAAGATTGTTTTGAATATTAAAGGGAAAGAGGTTGTTTACGTGTATAGCATCATAATTAAGCCTTATGCAGCTTTTATTATTAGCATAGGTCCACCTGTTAACAAAGACTTTTGTTGATGGACCGCAGGAGATCTTAGCCTCGTCTAGCATACTCCTGAATTCCCGTACATCCCCCGTACATCTTTTTTTTCATTTTTAAACACAATTTATCTCCATCCGCGCCGTCCAATCGGAACTATTTTCTTACTTCCAACTCGTTATTAACTACCCTCTCCTCTATTACCATCTTCAACATCCCATTGCCATCCAATATTCCTAGCGTCTACAATTCCAGCCCTCCTCTATTAATGACCTTCTCTCATCCCCTACCACCAGTACCAAGTTTGTTTACATTTCCACCGATTTTATTTTCTCCGTTATTCTCTTAACCATAACTCAAAAACAAAAAAATGTGATTTTCAATTACCAAGGAGTTTGGCGATTTCGTTAGTTCCTATAACTTTTTATTAAACGTGGTTTTTTCTTTCCAGACAATGATTCCAGTGATCATGGGACACACGCCAGCAGGTGCATCGACTAAACAGGTTTTGCACTACGCGCAGGAAATAAACTCCGGCAAGTACTTCGAAAGTCGTCACTACGAAACAGAAGTTCACGACACACTCAGTTGAACCAATTTTCAAATATCTAACGTAGATATGAATCATCTTCGGTTGAATTTCACTTGGGGTTTGGCATCCCCATACTTTCATTTTCAATTTAATAAGCGAATCATTGTTGAGATAATCATTTCCGTCAGATGATTAGATGTATCAAAATATGGATTTGAACTTGACTAGAGTGTCTTATTGCAAAATATTTAACTGACAAACTGGTAGCCTGTAAAGAGGTGTATGGCAACGAAAGAAAAATACTTATTCAGTTAAAGAAGCATATTAGAGGTATTTCATACCTTAAAAAATTGCAATGCAGCGTTAATATGGTAATGAACGTGACCCGCGATTTGAAAACTACATGATCATCGAATGCCTGCTCACCACCTGATCTCTTAGTGAAATTTAAATGGTATGTAGATATAAATTGATATAATTGAAGAAAAAATAAGACTTACTCGCCTCAGGCTACAGGAGATAACGTCAACACAGCAACAACGAGTAGCTGAAATGCGAAAAATGTAGGATGAATGACATTGAAAATTATGATTTTGCGTGATGAAAAATTTTATCGGAAGCTTTCAAGTTATATCTTTACAATCAAGAATCACAAACTTATTGGGAAGTAATCGTGGTAGCGATGAGGTTTGAGCGTCCGACCGAAGAGTGCCATGTGAAACTCGACTTCACCCGTACGGGTGAATTCGAGTTTCACCCAAGATATGTATTCTTCCGGGATTCAAATCTTCCTGGAAAACCACAGACACAACCAGGAGAGGACATTTCATATCTACTCTGAAGAACGACTTTCACGCATCACAAGATTAATCTATAGTCTCTTATAAAGCCAACACAATCATAGAAACAGGCAACGTACACGTTTAATACAGATACATAGTACTGCATAACACGTAAATGTACCCTAGAGCCAGAAATGTCCACGATGTACTCTACACACAAAATTATCTTAAAATATAAAAAGAGGCGTTTTAAACGTGATAACACCACCAAAAGATGATGTACGAGTTACATCGAAACTGGTCGCATTAAAATTTTATTTTGTGGAAAATTGCCAATTTTTATTAATTATTAACCTTAAAATGTGGTTGCATTGCAATCCGAATGCACCAATCACGGCTCGCAACCTTGGAAATCCTTAAAAAAAAACAATGTAATAACTGTTAAGTGAAAATGGTTCTTCTCCCCGTTTCTAGAAAACTCCACCGCTGAATTTAATGAATATTTGAGTAAATAAAATTGAATAAAATAAATTTAATTCAATTTAAACAAATGTAAAGTAGTGGAAATCTTACAATTTTTACTCATAACTTTCTATCTTCTTGCAGGGAAGTTCCGTCAGTATGACTATGGCCTGAAGAACTTTTTCGTTTATAACAGATTCACTCCTCCAGACTATGACCTTAGTCTGGTGACTGCACCCGTCTATCTTTACTACTCTGGAAACGACTGGCTATCCGGCAAAGATGTGAGTAGCATAATGACATAACCAACATACTATCATGTAGTTTAAAAAATATATTTGAGAATAGTGAGAGAGTATAATGCATATCTCGCTTTTTCGTACCTCCTATAGGGTAAAGTTGACCGCCATTAATCAGTTCCCTTGAATATCAACATTACGTTTGACTTATGATCCGCGAAACCAAATTTACCACTTTGAGCCAGTTAACCTATTCCTTCAAAGTAATGGCTATAATTTCATCCCTATAAAGTTCAACATTACTTTTAGTAATTACTAGTGAGATGAAAATATAATTCATTCCCTTAAAATACATTTATTGATCCTTTAGTGTTATCAATTTAGAGTTTTCTACTGCGTTTTTCAACATTGAGAGAAAACCGCTCCTTACAACTTAAAATCACCTCCTGTAACTGAAAGATAAGTTATTTTTTAACCAGGAAAGCTTACCAAGCAATTTGTAATTCGAAAATGTTAACTTCAAGCCGCGGGATGCTTCCAGTTAACTTTTTCTAATGTCCCTTGACATCCAGTTTGCAACGATGAATTTGTTAATTTGGATTTACCAATTACTTCATTTTAAGGATATGTTGGAAGTAATGTGTACCAGGTCAAAATACAATCGCGAAGGCTGCATTACCACCGGTAACACCCTAGTCGCTTTCTGTGCTGACTACAGATTATCCAGCGTTTGAAATGCTTACGAAACTGTTGTCGGCAGTGGTACAACGAACGCGGTGATAAGTAAGATAATGCACACTTCGCATCCCATCACGAAGTGATAAGAGTAGGTACACACGATACGGAAGCCTCGGTAGTAATGATAAAGGTGCTAATACTAAAAGATTGGAAAGCGTTTTTCCTTATATTTGACTTTCTGGGGTGGTGGTACAGTTAATAGATCGCTGGGTTACTGGCCAACGGGCCCGGGTTTGATTCCCGGGGACGCCTCTGGGTACCATCAGCTTCACTAAAGCTGTGTAATTTCTCGGATACCAGATGTTTCTGGGTAACCACAGGTGGGACAGTAAAAGGAACGACCCCTCCTAACCTGATGGGTGAATTTCATACGCCGTCGGGCTTAGTACCGGGTGAGCTCTACCCTCACCTATTAAACAATCTGAGGGTTACTTTAATTTCTGTGGGCAGTTGGTTTATTTTCGGCAAAGGTTAGGAGATGACCTCGTTCCCTACCAGGTTAAATTAATAAAATTAAATATATATTCTCCTCCCCACATCCGTGAGATCACAAGTGGAAAGATATCCAGAACACATGCGTATTGAAAATTCCGCATAATTCAGTAGTCTGGGTAAGGGGAGGAATTGACATTCCAAACAAAAAAATTATAATGATTACTTTTTCCTTTTCTTAAATGATTTCAGAACGTGATACAGCTGTACGAACAGCTTGGGAACGTGAAGGGAAGATTCCTCGTCACCGATAAGGACTTCAACCACCTTGACTACTTGTGGGCCATCGACGCTAAAGAACTGGTCTACGACAAAATAATGTCCCTGATGAAGAGACACTGAAAGAGATTTTAGAGAATAAAATGTATTAAAACCATTTAATAGACTCATTAAATTCCCCATAAATGAGCAAAAAAATTTCTAATAGCCCAGCATTGCGTTTGAATCCAATATGGAAACTCCAATTTCCATTTGCAGTGATGATATCGTATTTTTTTAATGAACTACTTTTTTATCACAATGCAACCCTTACACCGAAATTTAAATAGAATGCATCTCATTTAACATATTTCAACTGAAAAAGTGAGTCCAATTTCTATTGGGCATATCGGACAGAAATGAATTTAAAGACTTAAGCGGAAGAGTTACAGTAATTGTACAGCGTTGGGCCAAATTCCTCGTCTTGAGTAGGAGAGAGTTTTATGCGGAACGTTCTTATGGTGGTGGTATTTCGCCTGGCTACTTGCTAGAAACTAGCTTGCACGTTCGTGATACATTTGTTGCTGCATCCTGGGGTAAAATTATTTGTTGTAGTTAAGCGTATGTACTTGGATGCTTGTGGAGTGAAGGGAGGTAGATGTGTGTCTGCATGCGCGTCGAATGATGGGATGTTTCTATGAATGTGTGCACTGCTGTGGATTGGGGTTTGCATGTGTGTGTTGGTTTTAAATGCGGTATTTCTTTTTTCCTTTTTTGGGTGGTGGCCTAACACCCCCCGCCACACACCCTTGCGGCGGCTTGCGGGGTATTATGTAGATGTAATTATTTACTTCCAACCCCAGACCACTGCTTTTAGAAAATTGCATGATTAACTGAAATTGTTTTCTGTCCAAAAGAAATGAAAAGGATTCCAATTAGTTATCTTCATCTCTATCAGAATTTCAACCCTAAGATTGGTTTACCGTAGTCGTTCATTCTCCATTGAGTGATAATTCTATTCCTTGATAGATTTTCTGTTTTGTGTCCTTCTATGAGAGCCAGATGAAAACCGAATCTGCCATAACACTGCCCGCGTGAAAGGTGAGCAATACTGTTGGTACGCATCAATACTGCCATCGCTGTGGTAGGAGAACTGGATAGTGAAAACTCACGGTCCGTAACGGTCCGTTTGGACCCACGGTCACGTTGCAGCTGATGTTCGGTTTTCATTTGACTGTACCTAGTAAATTGGTTCTGTGTACTTGTCTCTCGGTCTTTATCACAATCATCACTTCATTATTTCCTTTAATTTTTTCATCTATTTTTATGTTTCTAACTTATCTATTGTGTGTCAAGGTTGGTCCAATCCATCTGATTCTTCTTTGTCGTAGAGTTCTCCATATGATCCTTATCTCTTCTGCTGTTTTACACTCACCAACGCTCCTCACTTTGTCTATCCATTTTATAATTCGTTGTCTCGGGCGTGACTTCATGGAATCGACTTAACATAATGAAAAGAGAAACTTTATAATTCCACATAGATTTATTAGACGGACGACCTAGGTTTCGACGTGGCACGTCATCATCACCTGATGATGACGTGCCACGTCTAAACCATCCATTTTATCTTCAGCATCCTCCAATTTTTTAAGGTTTCTATTCTTCGACGTTTCACTCTTCCAATGTGTCATGCCTGTGATCTGCAGTGTACCATATTCCATAAATGCACTTTGACGAACTCTTTCCATGTTTGCAACCTTAGGTTCTTTGAACATTGTGGATACCTCTTCTGAAAGTATATATCTGATATATCTGATTCTCTGAAGGTATATTTCTGATATCTATGTATCTTCGCTATCTTTAGATTGATGACGGTCGAATTTCTTTCATCGCAGGTTATACTGCTGCCCAGGTAGATGACGGATTACACCTGTTATAGTGTCACTCTTCGTGTTGGGGTATCTGCCTCCAGCTCTTCTCTTAGATACATAAGAATTTTATTTTTCTTCTAGTTGACGTTCATGTATTCTTCCAAGAGTACATGGTCCATAGTATTTACAGTTTCTTGCAGAAAATCTCGTGCTTCTGCTTTTATAGCGATGTTATCTTGGAAGCGGAGCATAATTTTTTCGCAATTCACCTCGACTCTAAATAAAGTCGATTACTTGTAAGTATTAATCCCGAAGAAAAATAGGAAGGCATGTATTACAACCAAATGAATATAAATACCTTCTAACGTTCATTTTGTCATTTTTGATCTGACATTTTCAATGTCTATGGAAACAGCCAATAATGGAAAAACATAGAAGCAAAAAAACAAATAATTTTATTTAATGGAATACTGAAGATGAACAAATTTTCTTGTTATGGGGTGTTCTTTTCAAATTATAGATGGAAGTAATTCATATTTTTTGCTTGAATTGTGTTTGATTTCCAACGTCTATCCGCCTATCTAAGCATACCTTCGACTAATTAGGAAGTTGAAATTCGGCAATTTTCATCGGTAAAAATGGAGAAGGAAGCTTATATAGAGAGAAATAGAGCAAATAAAACCAGGAATTTTTTATTTGATATTGTAGGAAACATCGAAATATGATGATCAAGTAATAATTCTATGGTAGAAGTTACCTTCGCAAATTTGAAATTTCCCTTAGCAAATTTTGAAGATTACTTTATCGATCAACTAAGCTGTGATAGAGTGATTGATAAATGAGGAAGTGAAAGTCGCGCATGATATGTACGCTTGAGTTTTCAAATGCCATTATTGTCGATGGAATGAGTCGCTTTCACGAGGAGATACATTTCTATAGGTTAACGGAAAACTTGGATGTAACCAGTTGGATAAACTAGAGCAGGTGTATTTTAGTTTAGTTTAGATCCCATGCATTTGGGAAGTATTTTTAGAGGAACAGAAGAATAGTAGTGGGGGCATTGGGGGAAAAATTGCGCTCGCGAAAAAGTGAACTGTTGAAGAGTATACTGGACAAACATGTGAAGGAAAGATTTGTTAATACTTTAACATGGAGCGCAGCGCATCATCGTTGTGAGACCTAGTAAATGAAAAAGAAAAACTTTGTTTCAATCCACCACTTTATTTCAGGTACGACTAGTTTCGACGCTACGGTGTCATCCTCAGGTACAAAGTTTAGAGACACAAACATTGTATATATACCCTCTTCAAGAAAGGATTGGGGAGTTGTGGGAAGAGGGGGCGGGGAGGGGAGTACTCTTCCCACAACTCCCCAATCCTTTCTTGAAGAGGGTATATATACAATGTTTGTGTCTCTAAACTTTGTACCTGAGGATGACACCGTAGCGTCGAAACTAGTCGTACCTGAAATAAAGTGGTGGATTGAAACAAATTTTTTCTTTTTCATTTATTAAAATAAACTTCCACAAAGTTAAGGCTGAAACTATGGAGTTAAGTGAGACCTAGTCTTTGAGACAAAAGGAAGAGCGCAGATAGGGGTGTTTTAAGAAGTGAGCGTTGCGGATAAAGAAGAAAATGAGTCGTACAGAGACAAAGACAAGGCTGAGGTTAATAAAAGATGTTGCGAAAAGAGAAAGTTTCTGGACGTAAACGAAAAAAAGTGGAGACATTCTAACGAGGATATATTTATTGAAAGACAGTGGAATATTGAAGGACGTGGGAGAAGAAGCAGAAGATTAAGCTTTTTAGAGAGAATAAAGATCAGTAGAAGTGATGAAGAAGCGAAGGAAGAAATAACATACTGCAAATCAAAAGGAAATCCTCCGATAATTAAAAAGAAATAGTCGTAAGGACAATGAAAAACACTGCGATTCCTCAAATTTATTTTTATTCTCCATTGCCACGAACATCACCGCTTTGTGACATCATCAGGTGATGCTACACACCCGATGACTCCTGTTGAAGCCAAACAGAGGTGAATCCATGCTCGTGGGAAATAAAAATTAATAAGTGGAATGGTAATATTATCAACTGCTTGATCTATGAACATTTTCCACCAACGAGTTCAACAGTTTTATATCATAGAGTAAATAGTCATTATTCCTAATAAAGTAATAGTCCTATTTAAAGGCTGGAATCCGAACGTCCCTAATGAAAAAAACAGAATACACTGCTTCAATTTATTCATGTGGCTATAGGATATTCAAGAAAATTTAAAACAGTGTATCCTTCATCGATGTGAGACCAGGTTTGGACGACTGATTGTCTTCAATTATTCCGACCATCTCACACAACTCTCGCCTATTAAAAAATGGTTTCACCACGGTATCGATCGTGATGGAGGAAGGCGGCGTTAAACTTTGATCTAGATGTTGACGATCGATAAGCAGATTCAAGGTGATTCTAAAAACTTCGGTCTTTGTTCGTTCTCAAACAAAATGAATGGAAAGCACTAAACCAATTCTAAGAAGCTTAACTTCATTTCGGTGATACTCATCATGAATCGTTTAAGATTAGGACCCCTTAAGATAAGGCACGAATTCAAGAGGAACCGATAGCAAACGGAAAAATAGACCGATCAGTTCCGATGAACGCGCCCTCAAGCCATAAGTTTCCGTGCCTCCATCATTCTGATTCTATGTGAAACAACTGAATGGTAAAGATGCTATTTCTAATTCTCGCCACCTTCGTGGTGCTGGCATCAGCGAGGCCATCGAACCAGATAGACATGGAGAAGGATATTCCCGACATTTACATGGACACAGTGAGTACATTATTACTGACTATGTCGTGGTTTCGAGGAGGGAACCTGCTTCACGACCGCTTCATTCTATAGCGCAATATCGAAATGGATACCTTTTGTACTTCTGATTTCCAACATTTGCCTATTACAATCCTCTCTATCAGAGAAGTGGTCAACCCCGCTCGTAAAAATGAATTCTATAAGCATTGATTAAACTATGAAAAACATTTTGATATATTTCTCTTTTACTGTATGCTTTAAAATAGCAAGTACAAAAATGAAAACAGTATATAGTTTCATTGCCTTAATTTGTAATTGTATAGTATTAACTAGGGAGCTTTGACCCCCGGTCTCCCATGTCGGCCCAGTATTATATTTATGTTTCTCGTTTGACTCGCTCCTTTGACGCTCGTACTATGCAAGATAGATATAATATTTTTATACTTCTAAATAGCACTTTATGTATGGGATTTTCTTACTAACTGCAAATGTCATGATATCATTAACACTACTAGAATTTTTTATTTATGTGCCAAAAATTGATTGAGGTTTGGGGAGTGTAGATAGGCTAAAAAAAGACCTATCGATGATTATACCACCATTTTCAAAGCAATGTCCCTGAGACTTATTGTTGGTAATGGCCAATGGCACAGAGATTTTATAATACACTTTTTAAATAGAGTTGAATTTTGGGAATTTATGTAATAATTCTTGTACTTTGAAATTAGAAGCAATATTTGATGAAACAATAGAATACAATGAAGACGTTTGTTTGATGTTTGACAATCAAGACCTGCCTGTTTCGTAGATTTCGAAAAGGCGTTTCATAGAGTGAATTGGGAAGAACTAATGAGTATATTGCAGAATATTGGAATAGATCGTAGGGATAAAAGGCTAATCCGCAACCTGTACATGTCTCAGACTGCTCAGGTGCGAGTGGGGAACGGAGAGTCTGAATGGGCAGTGTTAGGAAGAGGTGTAAGGCAGGGTTGGACATTATCACCGGTGCTGTTCAACGTATATGTGGAGGAAATGATTAAAGAGGCATGGGAAGAACTGGAGGTAGGAATGAAAGTCTGAGGGGAATTCGTAAAATCAGTTAGATTTGCTAATGACCAAGAATTAGTTGCCCAGTCAGCCAAGGGGTTGCAAGAATTGCTGAGTGAATTGAAAATTTAGTGCGATAGATATGGGATGAGAATCAATATTATAATAATTAAACAAAATGTATGCAATTTTAGAGAAAGAAAAAGGCTAAGTTAAACATGAAAATACTGTAGGAGGGCCAAAACTAGAGCAGGTAGAACAGTTTACGTAAATCGGAAGTGTCTTGCACCAACGCGGTCAAAGTAGTAGGGACATACGGAGAAATATTGCAATAGGAAAAGAGGCTTTCAGAAGAAGTAAGGAAATTATGACAGGGACGTTGAGTAAGGATGTTAAGAAAAGACTCGTGCGACACGGAAACGTGGTCACTGAACTAGGAGGATAGACGTAGATTGGAGGCTTTTGAAATGTGAGTGTGGAGAAGAATGGAGAAGGTGAAATGGACCGAAAGGAAAACAAATGAGGAAGTACTAGAGATGGTGGGTGGGTGTGGGAGAGGGGTTTATTGGGAGAAATCCTCTGGAGGCAGGAAAAATGGATGAAGGGTGTATTAATCGGCAGTGGGATGCGGAAGACTGTGATAGAGGGGAGACTGTTAGGTGAACGAGGAAAGGGGAGGAATAGGATTGGGATGTTGGACGGGATGAAGGGAGGAAGGAAATACACTAATATGAAGTAGGACTTGGTGTAGAGTCGGTTGCTGGATTGTCTTTTGTTAGGAGTTATTTATTTGGTAGTAGTGTCCATTAAAAAAATCTACCTAGCCCGGTAGATTACTTATTTATTATTATTTGATGAAAAAATACTCAATTTTATTCTTTACGACTCTTCTATCGAATTTGGATAACCATTATTTATATTTGAATTTTGCAAAAAAATAAAGCCTGCAAGCGAGGCAAAGGAACATTGCATTAATTTTTTATAGCGGTTCATATGATTGCCCTGGAGCAGAACCTAAGACTTTAAGTGTTAAAAATGTATCTTATTTTGTGCAGAATGACAACGTTTGGTAATGAGAAGTTCGACATTTATTCAAATTCTGGTTCTTGAAAAAACGTTGTAGTTTTAGGCTCATCTTTTTATACAGGATACCATATGCAATTGAACCATAACCATAAATCGTAGCGAAATATTATTTCGTCAAACCAGAACGCAATTTACTAATTTTTTAGGAAAAGAGGCCTATTAAAATCTTATTTTTCTGCAATGGTGTTACTGCCGAAATCGAGCCGTGGCCTCCTCAACTTTTCGTCTCGATTCTTTTATATCATCCCAGTGAAGGCCTTCTTTGCTTCCCATTTTTCCGGCTCCTGATTGACGTCTCCTGCCCATCGGAATCTAATTAGTTTTTTCTCAATGGACAAATGTCGTTAGAATGAACATAACGTTTTCAGCTCAAATCTGTACATGACCGCTCTGCAGATATGATCGTCATTGTCCATGTTTTACCACGGTATGGTATTGCTGTTCGAATTAGTATTTTATACAGTCATCGTAGCGATGAAAAGTAAAATCAATGTGCAAAGTTTATTTGGTAAGACTTTAGAAATCTATTTAAAAATACCAATCGTTTAGTTTTGGATTAGACCTAAAATAAAATTCAGCCCGCCAATTACATTGCCAGGACAGACAACTGTCCCAAAATAATTAAGATGGGCTGACAAGGAATATATTCAAACATTCCTTTTACCACGAGGCATTCGCGACAACGACACAAGCAGGAAACACTAGGACAGAAATTGGTAAGCACTGGTGAAAATAGTTAGGAGTATGCAAAATCTAAGAGCTTGAGCTCTACGGCCTCGTAAATTATTATAATAAAATGAAAAATCCTATAGGCGTAATAAGTTAGCTCCACTCGTCCCGCTATGAAAACAAATTTTTGTTGTTGTAATGGTTTGTAAGAAAAGAAAACCACGACAGTGACCAACCACAACCTCTCAACCAGACACTCTTCTGCAGTAGTTTGAGGGAGTGTTACTTCCTCGCCAGTGATCAACTACAGACCTAAACACTCAAACCTAATTGAGATCATTCACAGGGGTAAAGGGACTCCGTTAAGGATACCTGAGTTTATGATCAGATATGAACTATCCTTGACTGTTTACGGGAATTAATTCTGCGCCAGGGACAAAACACACAGCAGAAACACTCGCAAGCAGTCAGAAAAACAATCACTCAAACATTCAAAAAGGGCCTCACTACTGGGAGAATATTACTCAAATTGAGCAAAGTTAGCATAAAATAGGGAAATACGAGAGTGTGCGTCGGATACGCGTATTTCGGCTACAATGTATCCCTCCTCAGCAAATTGAAGGAAGAAAAGACTTATAAAAAAAGTAGTAAGTTAAGTGAATAAGAATTTCTTTTCCCGTAAACCATCCCAACAAAAAAATTGTTTTCATTGTGGGACTAGTGGTGCTAGCGTATTACGACTATAATCCTTTTCATTTTTATCAAGGAGTACTAGTATGCGAATTAAACTCCCCCATCAACTCATTTTTTGGCGTCTTAAAGCCCCCTGCCATGCCTCGGTGCCATATTAATAAAATTTTGGAGCTGATGTATTTGTAGAATGTCTTTCCTGTCTTAGGAGAATGCTATTTGGTGATTACTGACCGCTACGCAAGTCCTTTTAATGGATTTCCGTATTTATCGTTTTAGTAGTCAGTCGAGTAGCTATAAACAGCATAACAATTGAAATGTCTTTAAAGAAACTGCATAAATGCACTACTGAAATTTATAATTGACAGTAGGGAGGAGAAGATGAGCTCTTCTGCGTATATTCCTTATATTTTCATAATTATGTGGTCGGACGTTTGAACTCAAATAGACCTCATGAGTTGCTAATGATAAATTTAATTAAGACGTCTCAATTTTAGTCCCCAATTTTCCTCAATGTCCCCCAAGTTTTGTCCTATGCAGTTCCTTCACTTTCTACTTTGAATAATAAGAATTGTCTTTTTTATGTACAGTTATGTCTATCTTCTTAGCAGCAGAGTGTATGTTCCCAAAGGCTTTCTTTACATAAAAAAATTGATCCTCCAAGAATATTAATATCATCTGAATATCCAACAATCTGCTTTGTTTTGCTGGCAAGGGCTTTACGTTAGTGCCAAGCATATTGTTCCTTATGAAGTGCACGAGAACCAAATTTTTGTCAATCCATTTCCTTGTTTTAGCCCTTAAATTATTTGAAACTTGCTGGTTATATATTATACTATTTTCTTTTGACACTAGGGGGACATCATTGTCTTATTCGAGTCTAACTAGTTTCAGAAGTATATGGAAGCCAAGCATGATGGTTTACAATCTGTCTCTGTCTCTTAGCTTGTTTGAAATCCAAAAACTAACGTAGTTGGTACGGATCCAAATTAATTTCTCAACATTTCTGTGATATTATTTATTGTTTACCCAAATTTTGTTCTACAGTTTGCAGCCGTGTCTAAAATCTGCCCGATACACCCCAATTGTTTTCAGTTCCTTAATCAACCTTAATTTTCATTGTAAATGTCTTTTACATTGTTCAGAGTAGTGATATCCCCTTGAAGTTTTCCTATATAAGTGTTTCCTCTTCTTTATGATCTGAGCATATTGTATTTTTAAGCCAATTTTTCAGGATTTTTTCATGTTTTCGGTTTACAATTTGAGCTCATGACGCATGCTTGTATGAATATGTTTGGCACCATATTTGAATTCTCGTATATCTCTGTCCCTGTAGGTTGTACATCATGGGTGGTTTTTTGTACCTTTATTTGCCTAGGACTCTGTGCCCTATATGGCTGGTGGCCCTGTGCCATCTCCAACACTATCTAGGGCTAGTTTTGCATCTGATGTGGTTTTCTTGATTACTTACATTTGCATGCAGGAGTCCCTAAAAGTGCTGTCTTCATCTGGTCATTATGTAATAATAATAACAGTGGCGACAATTACGCTAAACGATACAGATTGAGGGATTTATTTCTTACAGACTCCTACAAAGGTGAATAGAAGGAAATATAAAACCTAAAGTAATTTAATGACAGCCCCTTTTCAGCTCTGTCAACCATCAGGGGCATTCGGTGAATTCTTCCTCAAGGAGTTTAGCAGAGGCCTTGTGGCCGTGGTTATTCTCAAACAGGAATTGTACCAAATTTACGTTAAGATCACTATGTGAGCTAGTTCAATGGAACGTAATTTGGGAACCAAGTCGAAGGAAATAAATAGTTTTCCATTTTGCAAAATTGGGAGTCCGTTTTCGATTCTACGATTTGATGAATTTATCGATGGGAATCCAGTATAATTTAATTGCCTCTAAGGCTACTTTAAGTGCAGTTTTCAATTGTTACAGAAGCAGAGGGTACTAGAAGTATATTATACTCTTGTCAGCTGGCTGGTGAACTCAATCTTGGTTCACTTGGTCCGTTTCCCTCAAAGAATTAATCGCAAAATAACTTTGCCGTCACTGCTTCCTCCCAATTTTCCCTTCAATTGATATCCACCATTCCTAATTAATGATTATTATAGAGATTTAATCAGTCACTCAAAGAGAACGAGAACCTTTGAGAGTCATTACTCATTGTTTGGATCAAAGAATGAGATAAAGTTCAGAGTAGGCAGGGTATCTGAAAGGGCGCAAGTGCAATGGAAGTTAAGAAAAGACGAAGATCAGAGCCTCTCTGGTATCCAAGAAAACAGGCGGGATTCACTGGAAAAGTACGCATTAAAGCTTTAATCATATCGACACAAGGTACCTCTGATACCAAGAAAAAGAATAAACTATAAATCTAATAAATTAATAAAAATCTAAGAAAAGCACCCCATCAAAATATAAAATGAAAAATTGATTCTCAAAGGGATTTTAAAATTTAAATATCATGTTTTTCTGCACTGAATGGTTGAGGCCTTAACTTTGTAGAAATTCATGTTTAACTTAAGAAATTAAATATTATCTTTGCTTTCTACAGAAATAAAACTTTATTTGTCGACTAGTTTCGTTTACACTGTAACATCCTTAGGACTAGTCCTGAGGATGTTACAGTGTAAACGAAACTAGTCGACAATAAAGTTTTATTTCTGTAGAAAGCAAAGATAATATTTAATTTCTTATGTTATCATGTTTTTCGCTTAAATCACGTACCATACAAGTATGGAATAAAATGAAAAATATTTTTGAAGATGTAAACACATTTCATCTTCTTTTTTTCTAGGCGAATATTTAATGATTTAACTAATTAACTCGTATTTCCACAAATTAATAATCAATGCTTGGTGTTTCATCACTTTCAACCAATCCTAATTGTCCTTAAGGGTCTAATTAAGAACTATTTCTTAAATTATCGTAAAAGGTCGGTCATTTTTCAGATTTTACAGTCGTGAAGCACAGAAATGAAAACAAATATCAGTATTATTTTCTTGCTTGGTACCATTAAAATTCAAAAGGAGTCAACCAAAACAAAGAATTTAAAAACATTGCCGGGACAAAATAACACTTTATTATTTATTTTCCTCTCCCAAGCCTGCGCTTATTGCTTACTACGGCTACCCTGTGGAGAAGCATAAGATGGAAACGGAGGACGGCTACTTGCTGACCATGCACCGGATTCCTCACGGAAAGGACCAAGAACCGTCATCCGACCGGCCTGCCGTCTTTCTACAGCACGGCCTCTTTTGCAGTTCTTCTGACTGGGTGATCATGGGTCCAGGAAAGGGATTTGGTATGCAGTACCCTCGATACACTACGTGAAACGAACATTGTGTTCAGAATAAAAAGCAAAAATTTCCCAATCTCAGCGAAGATTGACCAAAGATAAAAGTTCGATACATGTACGCATTAGCAGCGGAGAGAGCGCTCGGCTATTCATTAGTGGTTTTCGAGTTCAGAACTAAGTGGTGCCTTTTAAATATACCAAGCTGAGCTATGAAATTTTCAATCTTTAGAACTTAATAAAAAAACTTCAAGTGGCACAGAAGAAAAAATGACACCTTTCACACTCCCCTTCGAATAATTTGTTGATGAATAGCCTCTTTTATTTTTTTACGATACGCCTTATATTTGTGCATCCTATGTCGATTAAAATTCGCTGCACATCGACTCCTTTAAAAGGAATTTCTTGCAAATTTAAGATTGAATTAGCCAACAGATGACATATCCTACGCTTGTTATTTTTAAATATGAGAGGTGGGAGAGACGACCCCATGAACTTCAATCTCCCCAAAGTATTCGCGAATTTTGAGAGACCTGTCCCGATAGATTCTGCTCTAATCTTATGAAACTATTTAACCGGCTATTTATTGATTACTATATATAAATATATAAGAAAAATATTTAGTTTATAATTTAGTAAGTTAATACATTGCTATTATTCAAATATTAAACCATATTCTTTCCCGATATGTTCTCAAATATACCTGTTCTCCAATCACCAATTACACCCATAGGTGTAATCCCATTGTCTGACCTAATCAGATAATGTTTTTCTATTTTAAATTTGAATATTCTAATTAAATAATAAATAGAGAGATAACCAGGAAATTATTTATATATTAAATTTATATTCATCAATTTTTTGTCGGTAATAAATATTTGAAGTGGCATATATCGCAGTGAATCAGCGGACAGCATTATCACTGGATTCCAGTTGCACATTTGAAAGACTCAGAGCACCGCTCAAGGCTGAACACATATTTGTACGGCCCTATATACTTTTAGATGGTAATATATGCATAATATTACTAGAGCTAGCGATGAACAATTTATGATACCAGGCAACCGGTCATATAGGTACTCTACCCTTTCTATCAAGCAAAATGTGTCACTCAGTAATTACTCCTTAAAATGTGGAGACTAAAGTAACTTTTTTTTATATTTTTCCGAAGTTGAAGTGTCATTTTCGCACTTACTCTCCAGAAGCGGCACCTGGGAGAAATGTGCATTACATAGAGTAAAAATTGTGGAGTTCTGCCCAAAGGGGATTCTGCAAAAATTTTGCACGCCCGTGAAAAAGGCCAGTTGTCTGGAAAAAGATACACCCGTGCCAATAAACTTCGACTACCAAGTAAATAAGATGCTAATGTTGGCATCGTTTTGTTTTCCACAGCTTATATCCTTGCCGATGCGGGGTATGACGTCTGGATGGGAAATGCAAGAGGAAACCATTACTCAAGAGAACATGTATCATTATCTACAGATGAAGCGACCTACTGGCAGTTTACGTGAGTTTTATTGTTTTTTTAAGTGAGAGTGAAAAATGTTTAACTAAAAGAGTAGAAAAAGCATCGCTATAAGCAATATACCGATAAAATTTTATGCATTGGACTGACCTCCACGACTACTGTGCATTACCGGACGCGTAAACCTAATTTTGTTCGGTCGATATAATTCTCATCGCAATTCTTCGATTTTATTACCTGCCTTCAAATTGTTCTCATCTCCCACCAACTTTTAAATTTCCTTTTTAGTTTTTTTCTCAAACCAATTCATTTCCTTAATTCTTCTTCCATTCCACATCTAAAAAGTCTATAATCTACGCTCATTTTATTGCCTCGAACGATAATTTTCGGATCCATAGAGAGCTCCATATTCAAGTTTTTGCAAATAGTTCATTTAAGTCTTCAATAAACATTCCAGTCCGATACGGCTTTTTCTTGCGAAAGCTTCTATTGCTAATGCAATTTTATTCTAACTTTCCTTCCAATATACCCATCACCAACATACTGCCGAAACAGATTAACTGATACATCTGAATCAGTTTATTCCATCCATCTTTAATGTTTAATTTAGACTTTCTAATTCTCGAGAATTTCATTGGTTTCGTTTTCTGGTGTTGATTATTCATGATTTTCTTATGTATTTAACACCCAGTTAACGATAGCTCTACTTACTTTTTTGAATAGCTATTGCCTCATTATTTGCTCACCCAATGAACCTAATCTCCTTTCTGCCCACTGTGCTTTGATTAGAGATGTAATTGTAGGAAAAACGAGATTTCAATTGTCGTTCTAAGAGTACTTTACGCCAATTTTGGCCGATTTACGCCAGGCCCTGGTGCTGGAGACAGATTTTGTAGATCAAATAGACGAACAAAATGATAAATGAAGATTAAATATAAAGAATATTTAAGCAAGAAAACACAATATAGGGCTCATAAATGTAAAGAATAACCAGATGGATCGGATGGCCGTTGGGTCAGTATTTAAGGAACTTACAGCGAAAAATTAAACAGGAATTTTTAACTAGGAAATTCTCTCTAGGAACAAATACTCAAGTCAAGTTGGGAAGAGGGAGCTTCTTTTTGCTCCCAGGACGTGTGGAAGTCATCACAAGAGATGGGAGAGTGCAATTAACCGTTCTTCGTATTTAACATTAATCATGATAGTGAAGGAATATTGGAGGCAAAGAGATAAATTGGGTCTGACATTTAATTTTTAAAGAACGTCGAATTGTAAATTGGTAGCAAACCTAAATTTTTGAGCTTTTACACCTAATGAAAACAAATTTACCAAATAAACGAGGTTAAATGGAGAAAACTACGTAGCTGGGAAATGACAAACCTCATTTGGAGGAAAATACAACCACAAATGTTATAAAATATTCACCGTCAAGGAAAATTTCCAGAGAGCGTCTTTTAAAAACATTATGCTCCACATAACTATCAATGTAAACAAAAAATACCGGGACCGTAAACTTACGGTAAACTTTACTGTCCCGGTATTTTTTGTTTACATTGATTCACGACCGTAGCTACGTTCCTTGTATATTTAAATAACTAACAAAATTGAATGATAATCAACTTCTCTGGAAAATCCAGTGAAGTGGACACTTAATGGTAGTTCTAACATGACATTGTACTTGAAACTGCAACAATGAGCCGTCCAATATCAAGTCAACATCCTTCTACGCTATCACCTTAACCTGAACTTATTATCAATAAATTATTTATGTCAAATTACGGTATCAATACTCAAATATCAAGCATACATGCCACACTACCCAACAACCTTTTGTGTATGGAGCATCACTACTCGAATTTCAGTCAGTGACGTATTGAGTCGAAAATTTCTTTTCGTAGTACGTATTTTGCTAAAAAGGTACACATACTTTAAAAGTTCAATAGAGATAAAGGTTATTGGAATGAGTATTATATTCTTTTATGATTTTGAAAACAAGATGTTTTTATAAAAATAACTGTTACCTATCTTAACTGATAACCATCAATTCTCAATTTATGCCTCGAATGGAATGGGCATTTTATTAATCGAATTGCATTCATTGAAATGCATTATTCACCCTAATAATCAATTTTAGATAAGATAAAATGTGCATCTCACCATTTCTATAAGACGAACTCACACAATGACTTTCGCGTTATCAGAAGAAAATACGAAAATAATTCTTTCTTGAAAAGCATACGAATGCAGAAGGTTTGAAGGCAATAAATGAAATCAATTACATGAGAGAGTGTATATAACGTCAACAATGACTATAGTAAGTCATTAAACAAATATTTTTTACATTTTTAACATAACAATGATAAGAAGGTGTATTTCAGTATTTATTTGAAGTTAATAATGAAATGACTAAAAACGAACTATTATTAGTCACACGAAATATTGTTTTTCAATCTAAAGACCAGATCACCTACATTTCATGAAAAGTAAAGACATATGTATCATGTAGTAAGTAGTGTGTGTCAGGTACGTAAGCACCACATATGTGATGCACAAAGTAACTGAGGAGAAAGCTCCTTGAATGCGAGTACTCACCTATTTTCTTCCCGGGAGTGCAGATGGGAGCAGATGGGAAGGTACGACCTCCCTGCTGAGATAGACTACGTCCTGAACCAAACCGGACAGAAACAGCTGTTCTACGTCGGGCACTCGATGGGGACCACGATGTTCTACGTGATGGGCTCCCTAAGGCCGGAGTACAACTCGAAGATAATGGCTCAGTTCTCCTTGGCCCCCGTGGGCTACATGAGCAGACTTCAAACGCCCATAAGTATCTTGGCGAAGTTCGTGGACCAATTAGAGGTGAGAGAACTTATGGAACTTTAAAAACCACCTAAAAGTATACGATAGAGTCATAATTAGGAATGGAATAGCTCAATAAATGATAAATGACTTTCAGTGATTGTCAATTAAATATAAAAATAAGGTAACTATAAAAGTAAATATGGATGCACACAAATTAAAGACACGCATAACGAAGAAATAATATAAAGAGAAACAAATGTAATGATAAATATAGAGGCTTACATGCATTAAAATACAAATATTCAAACTTACTCCTGATGAATAAAACTCACTTTTATGGGTTGCCTGTTTTTTAATGAATCTATGAAATAAATTACTTTAAAAAAATTATTTTCTATACCATGAGTACACTTTTACGTGAAAGTAAACTAATTCTGTGGGTAAACCACTTGAAAAAATAAGTATGTCCAAAGAAAATACTCTTTCGTTGGAAATAAATTCATTTAAAATTAAATGATGAATAGATGATGGCTATATGATAATGTGCCGATTCAGAGAAACTAGTGATAGTGGCGAGACCACATGACACTTATTCTTCAATGGCTAAAAGCGATTTTTCACAATTTTACAGTGGGTCGCCGATGAGCTTGGCATCAATGAATTTCTTCCCAACTCGAACGTGTTGGATATGGTTGGGTCAGCCCTCTGCAAGGACGAAGCGGTCACACAGTCGCTCTGTAGCAATATATTGTTCCTTCTTTGTGGATATGATTCTCAACAACTGAACGACGTAAGTCAATCATTTTAATTTAAATTTAACGCGTATTTGTCCAAAATAACCAAATTATGAATGCAAATTCATCTTACTATTGATTACGGTTTAGACTTTTTCACCGATAAAAATACTTTTAATTTTAAACTTCCCAAATTCAAGCGCAATCTTATTTGGTAACCAAAATACTTTTTATCTATTGTACTAAATTTCTCACTTAAATTTCCCATTCTAAGTTCTCGTTTCGCCAAATTTTCCTGTAAAGTTCTTGTGAGAAATGTCTAAACATTACGTGCATGGCATAAGGACGGATGACGTCAATTAAATATTTTCAGGGCCAACTAATTTTGAAAGATATATTTAGAATGGATGAAAATGGGAGATATTTGGCTTGCGCACTTATAGATGAAAATTATACTTACCGTGGATTATTATCTTTTGCAGACCATGATTCCCGTTATCATTGGGCATGTTCCCGCAGGAACTTCAACAAAGACTGTAATACATTATGGACAGGAAGTAAACTCAGGTAACTCACTTAATTGTATCGCATTCTTCTAGGGGTAAATGCCATTAAAGTTTAAAATTCCAAACAAACCTTGCTTAGGTTGAGGGATTTTCTGCATGTAGCAAAGCCTTCACACTTTTTACTGGAAGATAAAGTTGATGTGATCAAATTTTCAAAAGGTCTCATATCTCCTCAAGACGAAAATTTGGATGAAAGGATCCTCTTCAGTCCAAAATGGAATCTGGTACCTTTATTAAAAACCAACGCGAGTCATTAAAAACAAAAGACTGTCAGATGACGCGGACTTCTACAAAATTAACTCATGAATTTATTCTGTGAATAGGGAAGTTTGGAAGATACGACTACGGAAAGGTGGACAACCTCAAGGATTATGGCCAGGATACACCTCCGGAATACAATCTTAGCTTGGTGACAGCTCCCGTCTACTTATATTATGCTGAAAACGACTGGCTCTCCAACGTTGACGTAAGAATATGTGTTTCTCAGGCTGCTTAGCCTTTGAAACATAATATTATTTTTAATACATTTACTTCTGAGGATTTTGATGTTTTTTACCGCCAGATGTAGTCTCTTTAAACCCAACTTAATTTGTAAACAAGCTATCCCGGTCAAGGAGAATAATATTCACTCTTTGAAGTCATTGCATTGCAAGCTATCTTCTTAGGAATTTTATGCAAAGATAAATTATTACATGTACGTTTTTCTTACCTTCAAATAGTACTTTGAGTTCAAATTAAGAATGCGTAACTACATTCTTTTAGAGAAATCCGACTAAATACGTAAATTAAGGAAAATAATATACCTTTCTAATGAAACCTTTCAGGGATCATTGCAAAGAACCTTTTAAATCATATAGAGGAATCCCATTCATTAGGCTTGAAAACCCTTTAATGTCGTCGGCTACTTGGAAATATAAGAAATGCTATTAGCTACTCTCTAAGGTGTCGCATTACAGTTATGTTCTTCTTTTATTTCAGGATGTAGAAGAGCTGCACTCGAAACTCCCAAATGTTATCCAGATATTTGACGTAAGTGACAAAAAATTCAACCATCTCGACTACCTATGGGCCATTGACGTAAAAGAACTTGTATATGATAATATCATGACTATAATGGATAAACATTTGCGCGCCTGACCGATAGACGTTGCCAGTAGGAGAAATTCGGAGATCGCTCAACAAGCTCGACGCACAATTATACATAAAAATATATAGAGATCGTCGATATGAATGTATGCGCACCATCATTTAAATATTCTCTACATACACAATAGTCTATGTATACATAGATTACATATACAATAGTATATCTATATATACTTGTATGTTTCCATTAAAAATAATCACATTCAAATATGAAAAAATTGTCCATTTCTTATTTCAAAACAATTTCCTGTTTAAAAATTACAGTTTTCTTTAAGATAGAATACCATACTAACCTTATTATTATTAAAATCAGTGCATAAGCATCCATTATTAAAAATTAAATTATTACACCATTTATGCATTCTTTCTAAAAAAGAATGCTACCAGATTTCCCAATTTAATTTGTTAATAAAATCATTATAACACAATAGAAAATTTGTGACAATTGAAATAGCTTTGGTATAAATTGATTTGTTTATTAATTAGAACCTAATGAGTAATTAGTGATGCAATTAAAGATAATATACTCCCGGAACCCCTATGAGCACTTAACGGAATCATTGTTTTCCCTAGGACACTCTATTTTAAGAATTGCTAAATTATAGTTAAATATATTCAAAATAAATAAGCATATTTGAAATGTAAACATTTACACCTGATTGCATTTCGTTTTTTGGTTCATAAATTTCTCTAAATCGTAAAATTAAACCTATTTCAAGTAAAAAAGCAATGTCAATTAAGTGAAAACACGAACAAAAGGACCGAAAACAATTGATTACTCATAGAAATAAAGAAAATATGCACATACACTATGATCTTAGATTGCCTGTTGTCTCTGCAGTACCGCTCCAAGTTGCCAATAATTTGATTCCCCGATTGGCGTATCACCTACGAGAAAAAATCTGATTAAAACTCAATATGAGAGAATGAGTACATTTGAAAGAGAATATGACATTTTTATGTGCTGATACTTGATATTCTGCCAGTTAAGGTAGGTTTTCGATGGAGATAACCCATGCCATTATACACACCAGAGTAACCTGAAATCAGGCACTACAGTAAGGCCCTTTTCAATTCTGTACCCTTCATTCTGCCCGACGTACTTATCCTATTCCTTTCACGCTTGCCAACGTTCTTCCCTTTACCACAGTATTCAATATCTCATTCTCAATCAATACGCCATTCATCCATTTTTCCTGTCTCCTTATTATTTCTGCAAGCAATCCCCTCTCCTTCCCCACCATACCCAGCACCTCCTCATTTGTTTTCCTTCTGTCGTCTTCACCTTCTCCATCCTTCTCCAGATCCTTATTTAAAAATCTTACGCGTCGTACAAAAAGACGCATAATATCAAAATATTAATAAACGTTTTTATTTTTTTCTACATTTTCCTTGACTTAGTTACATTCCACATAACTGAAATTAGGAAAATTGTTTCACAGAACGCGAAAAAAAAGTTTGAAAGCAAGAGAATACATACGTGATTAATTGTCATTTTTCAATTTAACATATTGGTTGTTGAAACGCACTGCATACAAATTACGAAAGGCAATATCGGAAGAGCAGCCAACTATTATGGATATTATTACAGACTGATAATAAACTTTTTCACGGCTAAGAAAAATCACAGCGAACACTCAACATTCAGCATGTCGTGGTCAGACTAAAAAAACCCTGGAATCCGGTATCGACGCTAGAAAAAATATCTAAAAGAGAACTTAATGTAAAGTAAAACGAAATGATTCTACACTCACAGGGACTTGTGGAATGTGACACACGAAGAGGATGTAACAGACGATAATGAAACTAACGTAGATATGAAGTTAGAATAAAATATATGTCAGATATGAAGTTAGACATAAAAATTAATAATGTTTGAATGTTTTGAAATACTAGATAAATCGTTTCAAGGAAAAGAATTAGCTTCGGCATTAAACGCACGATCAATAGGAATACAATATAAAGTTAATGGTGTATGTCAATACTTCGCTGAAATTCGTGATTTGCAGATAATACGTAAAACTTAGTATGCAAGGAAGTAAAACTTATATTTTTATGCTGTGGAAATACAAGTCTTATTTATTCATACTGGATAATGAACGTGATAGTCGTGAGTTAAATGCTGAAATTAGAAGATATACAACGAGGGTAATCTCACTTTTGATTAACAGTTCCATTATTGGTAAGTAACATTTAAAAACCACCCCACATCTCATCCATAATATATTAAGAACACTCAGAAAACATATAGGAAAATAAGGAATCACAAAATACACCACCAAAATCCAGTCGACAACCCGAGCGGCGAGGGGCAATTGAAATCAGAGCTCACCTGAGAGGAAGCACGACTCGTGAACGGCACTCACTCTATCGTATCGGAAAAGAAGTGGTTAGCACCTGTGCCTACGAATAAAGATGTGATAAATGATTAAAGCACAACTTGTTATTTAACAAATTTTTGCTGAAGGTACTATCGGAAACGACGTGCAGGTGCCATCGTCAGGGATGATTTTTTTGATTTGGGGAATTTTAAATTAACGTTCAGAGATTCTAGTGAGATAAATTGGAAAAACTTGGATGGCCTTCGAATAACGGCTGGAGGGACGTACTGTATGTCTTGTCACCTAATATATGGCAACATACCAATCGCACTTTGCAAGACAGCTGCGCGGGAGTAGACACTGAAAAGTCCTTATCCCCGATATTTCACACCTGTTGGAAAAGAGGCAACGAGTGGTTCAGAGATAGGGAGAAATTTCCAAACAGAGTATGTGATCGATGAGTATTGTTTTCAAGGATTTTCCCAATTGATACTGATTTGAGGGATAGAATATAATGTAAGGGCTTCTAATTCAAAAGAAATATCAGCTTCTGATACGGTAAACAAAAAAAAGTTAATTAATTTTCAGTATATGGGAGTCTACATACCGTTAAAGGTAGGTTTTGGGAGGGCTACAGCCCACTACTAACCACCCATACGATTCTAAGTCTGGAATATGACACTTACAGTAAAACGTCTTCATCTGCATCTGTCGTAATTCGGCCCAACCATTCCTATCTTATTTCTAGCCGTCCTGTGCTTGACTAACGTATTCCCCTCTATCACAGTCTTCAACATACTATTTCCAATTAAAACGTTGTAAATCTATTTTTCAAGCCTCCTTTGAATTTCTCCCAAAAATCTTCTCTCCTCCCCACCATGCCTATCTTCCACTCATTTATTTTCCTTTCTATCCATTTCATCTTTCCCGTCCTTCTCAAAACCCACATTTTAAAAGCCATAAATACACACGTATCATCTTGTCTCTACGACTAAGTTTCCGTGTAGCATAAATAATATAATACTAAATAAAAAATATGAGAACATGTGAATAAGATACACCGTTTATAGAGACTTATGAAATAAGTGTGGTACGTCCACTTGGTGATTTAGAGAGAATGAATGGGGATTGAATCATCTGACAACTGTATTTGAGAAGATCAAATCGTTTGAGAGGAAGTGATAGAACGAGAAAGTCAGGAGAGAACGTCATTGGAGAGACAGCCAAGGATAATTAATATCATGAGTTTCAGGGAATGAAAAGAGTGCATGGAACAACATAATAATGAGGCAGGGGAGAAAAAAGTGTGCAGGGAGAAGGCAGCGTTGATGAAGTTAGTATTTATTAAATTAGCTATTTCAGTAACCTGCAAGTCACCGCTAGGCTGTGTGGCAGGGGGTGACTACACACGAGACTAATTTTGACCCAAATATGACCCTACCACGGTCGGACAATATTATTCTGATCCCTTATTGTTCGTGGAAAAATGACATTTTAAATCTATCTGCTCTACACCTAATATCTTTAATTTTATTGACATGATCTCACCTACAGTAGTACTATGGGGATAATAATACATTTTTCACACTGCTAAAGAACAAGCCCTTCCAATTAATGCAAGGGGTTTAATCTGTAATGTAACTTTCACTCATTGAGTGATTCTCAGCCTAGTTCCTCTAATATTTTGGATACACTACTAATTTTATCATAACAACGTTTTAAAAATCTAGTTCCTCTATGCTGCATGCGATCCAATTCGGCATTCAATCCAACTAAGTGAGGATCCCATATACTAGCAGCATATTCTTACGCAAATAGTAACATAGAGTGACCCCAAATCCAACCTTACCTTAACAGTGTCTACTTCGAAAGGAAACGAGTGGGTAAGTTTTAACATCAATAAAAGTTGGATTATTCCACTTAAGGTGAGTATTACACAAGTAAAAGTGAAAAATTAATTATTCCTTCAAGTTGAAATCAAAAGCAAAACATTTCCCGTCCCCTGCCGTCCCGCTAAGATCTCAGTTAAAAAGAGGCCACTCTAGGCAGACATAAGTAACCGCCCCCTGTTCGGAAACGCTTAACTAATCCTGCTAGTCCAAAACTTCCAGCCACCCATCATATCCCTCAGTGTCCCTCAGTATTAAGACCAGTATCAGCCAGCCATATCCACTTCGTCAGTATCGATGTGGTCATGCCTCACCACGCCCAATCATCCCAAGTCGCCATGCCTCCAACTGCCAAGCACCCAGACACATCTCTGTATCTATGGGTACGAAAAAATGAATGCTGTTGGAACATTGTACATGATGTACGAACAAAAGCCTATTCGTCAAACCAGGTTCCAAGGTAAAGAAAAATGTGTTGATTAACCGAGTTTACTTACCTTCGAACGGTACTCTGTACGGGTGGGAGTTCCATTTACGTACCTGCGTATTTTGATCAAGATCTGGTAAATGATTAAAACGTTTCATTATCAGTTATGATACGTACGTTTGATCACTTAAAGTTCAATGCCATCGATGTGACCCCAAAACAGTCGAATAAATAGGTACTGTAAAAATAGCACACCCAACCTGCCAATCATTAGGTTGGTTTGGAAGCATCGCCCGTGTTTAGCTGTACAGGAACGCAATGCCCACTAATCCTACCTGCCCTTATTAAAGAGAAAAGGTGAAAGTCGATAGCTTTACTAATAATAAAAATCCAATATTAACTTCTTCCTGAAATTCCGCACAATATTCCTACGCCTTTAACAATTTCGTGGTACTTTAAATTTATTCTGCAGAACTTTTTTTAACCTACGTATAACATATTTATTTAAAAACATATTCAGTAGGGTGTACATGAGAATCCAAAGAATATCTGGTCACAACTTCATAGTAAAATGCAATAACAGTCATATCGATGGTAATTGATAAAGGTTCTCAAACAGCAACGCATGGACGTCAAAGGGATGAATGATCACAAATAAAAATGGAGTTCTCATTAAATTTGGTATGTTTTAAAACGTCTACACATTTCAAATTAATCTTTTAACACTTGAGGGGATTCACATTTGGTGGCCCATTGGGCAGAAAATTTTACAACCTCCGCTCATAAGACATTTCGTACGTTCATTTATTTTTTCTCGAGTTTGCCTTTGCGAATGGGAATGATTACTTTGGAGTTAACATGATGTTCCATTGTGTAGTGTCGCGGAGGGAGATGGGTGGGAATCGACGGAGTTAGCTGCGGATTTGGTGCTTGTAGTTTAATATCATCCAAAAGCAGGAGCTTCATTCTGTAAATCTCGAACTATCTGTGTTTCTTCATATCATATTTATATTATATCATATCGCCAGCCCCGTTGGTAGTGGAGTAACCAACTAGTCAGCCCTCATCTTCCAACCCAGAGACCCCGATTTCGATTCCCGCCCGGGTAGGTTTTCCTCCACTTAGAGCTTGGGTGTTTGTCGTGATGTCAATTATTATTTATATCATTGTTAATAGTCCGATGTAAAGGCCAATAAGTGCTGTTTTCGAATTAATGGTAATTAACAAATAAATAATTCTACAAGTTATTGTTTTCGTGATTAGTATGATGTGATGAAGTATTTATTAATAATATTCTACAAAATAAGATGCACATAGAATGGAAAGTTTTGGATCGACATAGAATGAAAAACGGGACAACGAAATATTTAATTCTCTCTCATAAGAAAGCACAATCTGGCATCCAACATTAAAATTAGTTCCTCTTCAATTCCTCATACTTCCTTCTTCCATTCATTCCGTCGAACATCCCCGACCTATCCCTGCCCCTTCCTTGCTTGATTAGCATTCTCTCCTCAAATACAGTCTTCAGCACCCTACTGGCAATCAAAACGCTCTGAATGCATCTTACCTGACTCCTTTGAATTTCTCTCGTCAAACCCCTATCCATCCCCAACATGCCTAACAATTCCTCTTTTGTTTTCCATTCCGTCCATTTCACCTTTTCCATCCTTCTCTACACTCACATTTCAATTGCCTCCAATCTACGTCTATCATCTTGCTTCTACGACCATGTTTCCGCGCCGTGTAACACCAAGGTCCATATCAAACTTTAAATATATAACTCGTGTATTTAGAAGCTTAAATAGAGAATTTAAATTCATGAAAACTGAGGGAGGGAGGAGGTACTTAAAATTCTATAATTCATAATTGTCACAACGACTATTTAAGGTTTGATCGAATACAGGTACGTACGGAAATATTTCACGCAGCCGCGCTCCAAAAGTATGTGCTCAAAAGATCCACGAATCGGAACCACTCAAATTTTGTGAAATTTTTATTGCTGGAGATGACATAGCAGTACTGTCTGTTGTTCAACACAGCGTAAAGTTACAGAGTTGCATCCACGGAGTTTTCCGTGTTGAACTGGGGCAATAAAACTAAGGTCTAATCCTTTGATCAGCAGCAGAGAAAAACAGTTGCGGTAATGCGCGGTTTAAGAAAACATATTTCGTAATCCAAAAATCGGAGAAAACTATTATAAATTATTATTACAACTGCATTTTATTTTGATAAGAAAATTCTCTCAAATAAAATTTCCATAAGACCCATTAAACGTACTTCAGTTAGCGCTCTCTGCTAGGTTGTCGTTTTCGGACATCCATGGTATGGCTAAGCAAACGTCATTGGACTTTTTGTAGTCCTCTTCCGTTTACCGTAGTTATTAATAGTCTTTTATCAACTTAGGGTACATTTATAATGTCCCAGGGACAAAACAATACAGTGCACTCAAGCACATAGCAAACATGACACGAAATATCTTTAGACCCCATGATACACATTACAATGACTAATTCCAAGCTCTGCATACCTCCGGTGTTACCTCCGGTAACTCCTTTAAAAATGCACATTCTTTTCCGCCTTTTCCCAGCATTCTCCCTCTCCCCCTTAATTAATGTCTTCAAATCCCACTGCCCCTTATTATTTCATGCATTCACTCGTCCTGCCTCATTCAAACGTCTCCCTAAAAACTTTTTCATCCCATACCATTCATAGAATTGCATCATTTGTTTTCTTTTCCATTAATGTTTCCATTCTTCCCCGCGTGCACCTCTCAAAGACCTCCAATCTAGGCATATCAATGACTGTCTGAACGGCCAAATTTTTGAACCATGTAAAACTAAGTGCCATAGTAAAATTTTCATTCGTCTTTTCTATTTATATTTAATCCAGGTGCCCGCCCGATATACCGTAGTAAAATAGGCACTATCAGCTTAATGTTACCTATATTGTGATTATGCCCTTATTGAGTAAATTGTTGATATCGCGATAAAACGTGGCGGAATAAAAATACAAAAAAGTCACCTCAAGCATTGCGTGAAATAAGAGTTTGTCAACATCTACTCTCCCATGCAATCCCTAATTATTGATTGACAATAAAATCCGTCTGATTTAAAACGCACACCTTGTATATGACGCGCGTGCATTGCCACTCAAGAAAAAGTGGCAAGAGATAGATGACTCACTCATACGAGATCGACTAGGGATATAAAAGTTTATTTCGAGTCAGATTTAATGTCAAAATTTTATCTTAGAAAAATACCGCTAGGTGATACACCGGATTACAGCCACCTGTCAAAGGAGATCTGAGAGATCGATCTGATTCGATTAGGAAACCCAGCAGTTAAAATATGGCCACAGCTGTTTTTTACTCAGATAGGAAAACTCTGGAACGTGCATATATATAGTGGGATACGCGGCTGTGGAGTCCTTCAATTCCGGGACTGGATGTTGGCGACCGTACGCAGAGCATCCGAGTAACGACCAATTAGAGTTTCCTTAGGAGAAGTGAAATATTCAGCAAGAGTTGTGACCGACATTTGCCAGACAAAGGCGTAAAATGAAGAATTTCATTTATTTCTTCCTGTTTGCCGGCTTGGCACTTGTTTCAACTACTCCGATCATTGATAATGAACGGGGAACAGACAGCAGTGAAGAAAAAAGGGAAGTTGACCTACCACAGATTCTCTTGCCCACCGTAAGTAATAAATTTACCTCTTTCCAGGCCAAATTTCCACATTTATGTCAAATTCTGAGGCAGGCGCTAACAAGGTGGCATAAAAAAAGAGCGTACTAAAGCAAATATTTGCGAGAAGAGAAGGTTATGTGGTCGAATGGTTGGGGCTACCGCGCTTTCATGGAAACACGTCCATCTTCACGGTTGGAGATAAACGAAGGTGGAGGAAGAGGGAGATAACGTCAGCATTGAAGGCGATGAAAGGGCAAGCAAGGAGATTTCAGGGTCAAGTGATGTAATATTATTACAAGAAAAGCATTCTCGCAATCGACGATCTCGCCAATACTGCTTTTCGCTCTCTATGACGCGCCACGCCTCTGTTAGGATCTTAAAAAGCGCGAATATTTTGGGATGAAAACGTCCTCCGGGAACTTTTTTTCCTCTTCAGACCACCCAAGCTACTCGTAGTACACCGATACACATTCTTTGAGGCATAAACTGTTCCATGTGTATTTCCAACTCTAAACACTCAAGGAAGGACCTTTTTTTTAAGACTGCTTAAATGGAGTTCAGTGTTTTCAGATTTCATCAACGTTCCTTTCTTTAATCTGCCCATGTATATAAAAAATCCTTTACGAATAAACGAATACGAATTAAATCCAGTTACAGCTGTACGGATGAATTGGTCCGGCGATGTCAGGAATAGACGCTAGTGTTTGTGATCATCATCATTATCATTGGTCGTTCAATCCTAAAATTGGTTGACTGCAACCCTCCATCCGATGTCATCTGATGCTAATTGGCTTACTTCCTGGTATTTTTTTAAATGTACTTTCTTATTTATTTGTCCCATATATTTATCCCTTGGCCTTCCTCTTGGGACTTTTCCCTCAATTTTTCCTTCTATTTTATTCTTCACGAATTCATTGTGCCGCAGGGTGTGACCAATCCATCTGGTTCTTCTTTTCTCTAAGGTGTTCCATAAGGAACGTTCTTCGTCTATTGTTCTGTATACTTATTCACTTCTTATCTTATCCTTCCATTTGATCTTATGCATCCTCCTTCAGCACCAGATTTCGAAGGCTTCTAGTCTTTTCTGGTCTACTCTTCCGATGGTCCATGCTGCTGATCCATTGAGTGCCACGCTCCATACATATATTTTCACGAATTATTACCTCGTCTATAGTTCTATCTTCTTCGAAAACAGCTGCTGTCTTTTCATTGCGAATTCTCTCTTAGCTTGAGCTAATCTTCGCTTGATATCTGTAGTACTTCTTCTTCCGTCCCATGTGTTGGTACTATTCATCACCTATATCATACTATATAACACCTATTCCCCCATGTGATGGTACCATCCACCAACACACACTCACAGGAGGTAGAATATATACACATAGATGATGTAGAAGAAATCATATGAGCAATAACACTTGGACGGCACAATAAAAAACACGTAAGAACCACCACAATTAAGAAATTTTAACCTTTCGGGCTTCTCATAGGCCTTCTTCAAGTAATAATCTTTAGAGTCCCACCCGAAGAAGGTCTAAGAGAGGTCTGAAGACTCGAACTTCATTAATTTGAGTGCCCTTTTACGTGTTTTCCATTTATATTTCGGTGTTCCATTCTGCCGTCCAAGTATATATATGTATAACAAGTAACTATTACACTTCATGGTCATGAGACGGAACTGAAACGGAAAAAAATCATAAAACAATAAAGGAAACATATCGACCTTACTGCCATTCTAATAACGCCAATCTTTTATTTACACACGCGACTATTTCTTATTGAAAAACCCCTATATGAAAGGCAATCAACACAATTGTTAGTTTGATGGTCGAGGGTGTGACTCGCCGAATATTAATAAGTTCAACGGTGGCGGAGCATAACCCGCGGGCCATTTGCGGCAGGCCGCTGCTTTCTTTGGAACCCACTAATGTTGTTTCAATGGAATCCCCTACCTTCCTCCATTGACCCACTTCCATTGATATATTTTCCAAATTAAAAATTAATATAGTATACGTCATAAATCCTTTGTATCTTCCAAAAAAAAATTTTTTGTAATAGATTTAACTAAAAATTTTGCTTCTTGGTTCATTTATGTACCTACTAATGTAATAATATAATTTAAATGAAAGAAGTCATTTCTTCATTAACCGCATTTTTCCTACTGTAGCGTGCAATTTTAAATATTAAAATAATTAAATATCTTTCATGGGTTCTGTAGTTGGAAGAAGCTTCTTCCTCACTACTCTCTCGGGGTTTAAAATTTGCCCATTATAGTAGGATCCTAGTTCATTTTCCTTTGGTGCTTATAATTCTCCAGGAAGGTCTAGTGTTTGAAAATTCGAATAGCTTATGTGAAGATAAGAGCTTCCAAAGTAACTTTGAATCCAACCTGGGGTCTCCATTTTATTGCTCTTCGCTCTGCCCAAATGCTTTCAAGCTCTTCCTAGAAAGGGACCCATGAGTAAGCCGTCCACAATCCAGAAAAAAATAGTACAACCATAATGGTTCGACTTAAAACGGATCTGGGAAGATTATTAACCGACATATATCCACGGAAGACCTTTTTCTCTTGTTATAAATCACAGGCTAGGATAATGGGGTTAGGCTTCAGTTTATTGGCAAGGGATGATGGTGAATTTTTCGAAATAACAACTATTTTTTTATTCTCTCCACGTACAGCCCGAGCTGATCAAGTACTACGGTTACCCGGCGGAGGAACACGTGGTTCAGACTGATGACGGATACGTGCTGACCATGCACAGGATACCGCACCGGCCCGGCCGCTCTTACCGCAGGGAGCAGAAGGTTATCTTTTTGCAGCACGGTCTCCTCTGCAGCTCTGCTGATTGGGTGATGATGGGACCCGGAAAAGCCTTCGGTAGGCATTAAAGCCTATTTACCCACACGATGAGAGAATTCTGCTCTCCTTGAGTGAACTCTGCTACCACAGTTTCGATCGGTGACGGGTTCAGAAGCTTAGGGGTATACTCGTATGGTGGTTATCACCAATAGTCAACCGGTTAAGGTAAATTTTAGATGAACAAATATATGGAGCACTAAGAACATCTAAGTCCAGATTAACGCGACAGTGAACACCCCAATATCCCTTAACAGCGCCACATACGATCTATAACCTATCTATCTCTATCTACTATCAACTATCTATCTATCACCTTTCATCCTGCCCAAGAACTTAATCTTTCCCTCCTTTTCTCTTGCTTAGCCGACATTCAATTGATACTTAGAATTTTTTCACCATTCTCTTTTACTGCCCTCGTCGAATTTTTCCCGACAGATTTCTCTAGATTTCTAAGACCAGCTGTTCATTTGAATCCATTTGCATCCATTTAATTCTCTCCATTCTTCGCACCAACCATACAAAATAAGCATTCAATCAACTTTCATCCTCGTTCTCAACGATTAATTCGTATCTTAGAGTCATATAAAAATGTGCTCCATACATAAGTATGGCAAGATGCGACCGGCGGAAATGCGATTTATGAATGAAACTACTACCAATTTTCCTTTAGTAACCTTTAAAGTCTTATTCCGATAGCATAAAATATTTAAAGATACATGGAAGCCTGTAGCCAATCAATTCTGATGGATTAATAACTGGAGTAAAATTCGATATTACCACACTTTAATTGTGATATTGATAGCTGACGATTTTTTCACCATTTTAAGTTAAAAATAATAACATAACATTCCCGCTAGGTGGATATGCCCAATACGTTTACAATTCACTCAGAAATTATACTTTTCAATTCAGTTTTGATAATTTTCATATCATTCATTTAAATTATGAACGTCATCGTCCACAGTCCCACGAATTGACTCGGGAACGAAAACTCAAAGAATTTTCCAGGTGACATACAGTAGGTGGCGCAGGCCATAGTTAACAGTTTCCGTCTGCGGAGAAAGCATAGACACAGAACCTCCTTTGAAGTGCCTTCGCGACAACATAAAACACTTTCGACTTAAAAAACATTGTTTCCATAAAAGGACGTATTCCTTCCCGTGCCCATGCGTCACGGAGGAAAGTACGACATTAATCACGATCTTTGAACGGTGAAATTTTGTACCTGTTTTTTCACCCATTTTCTCGGTGGAATTGTGAATAACAAATACATTTCTAGTTACCAGTCTGGCGACTATTCTCACACGTGAATATATTTGAGACATACTCTCCGACTCCTTCCTATACCAATATCAGATGAAGGCATCGAATATTCTCAATAGTAAATGTTATCCAATGTTGCTCTGCAAAGCGTTTATGAAATTCTTCGTTCATGATATTTCACCTATTTAAAGGTGTGTTTTGGACGGTGCTTAAGACTAATTACTTCCAAGTGTCGCGGAAAATACTCTTTCTTGGCCTTACCTTAGTTCTTTCTTCATTTCTTCGTAACTCATGCTGTCTATTATCTTCTTTCCTTTACCACGATGACCCACCATTCTCCCATCTGTCAAGGGCTTGAACAAATAAATCATTTTCGATATTTCCTCTAATCTCTCTATCTTTTTCGAATTTTTGCTAGCCTTATATTCTCTCACCTTAAATTTTAGGCTTTTTGAACCACTTATTTTCTCCATTCTTTACCACACTCATATCTTTAAAGCCTCTATTCTACGCTCGTTTTATGAAACTACAATTTTCTTTTCCAACTGAGCAAATCAGCAGTGAAACGAAAGTTTAAAAACGAAGGGGTGAAAAATAAGGGAAATTCCGTACATGAAACTTCCTAATAAAAATTAATGCAGCACCAAAGGACGCAGCTCATTCCAGGAATACACCTAAGAACTTAATTTCATTATCTAAACGCGATTTCTCGGAAAATAAGCGATAGTATGAAGAGTAGAAAATTGGAAGATTTTAACAGTTTAAGGTAAATAGAATAATAAACGTAGTAAAATTAATCTAAAATTCGATCCTAGTGGCAATTGAAGTCAGAAATCAAGATAACTAGGATCAATTCAAGAACTAAATCTTGATCTTGAACTTGCTTGATCACAGAAAGAATTCTTTGGATAACACCGTGATCAGGAAGTATAAAAATTAATTAAGGTTGACCACTTTTACATATAAACTAAAAAAGGAATACAAAAACATTAAGGTTAAACATACCATACATCGCATTTTCAATCTTCTTGTTTAATGAAGACGCTCGAGAACATTTGCCAGTATAATGCACAAATCATTTCATCGAGTGCTGACCTACTCCAGTTATCAGAGATTGTGAGGTAAACATCTTTTTTTCAGAAAATTAAAGAATTTAATCATTTACCTGAGAGATAATCGAATATAACCCCTCAGTACAATGTTATAGTAGGTGACTAAGGTGGAAATTCGTCACTAATAAATAAAAAGCTTCCATCAGACTATGCCTGAGAACACTACGCTATTTTTTTAACAGAATTAATTCTAAAAAGTTCCATTGTATATTCTTCTCTTGGAAGAGAAGATTTACCTGTAGAACAATGTGTGCTTCTTTAATTACTATTACGCTATATAAGTATTCAGTAAAATACCCCTAAATTACTGGTAACCTTAAACTACGCAAACGCAGTCGTAATAATTGATAATATTTGAAGGAGACAAGAATATAACCCGCACAATGAATTACTGCGTAATTAATAACTGGATGGAAAAATGACTAGGTACCTTCTATGTATAAAAAATAGCAGGGGTTACTGCTTTTTTTTTAATCTTCAAAGAACGATGCTGTGTGAGTGGGTGATTGCATCAAGGGATACTACCAACTTTTAGAGAAATGTTAGCACGCCCATATTTTTTTTATGAACATACAAATCTAATTAAATGCATAAATTAAAGTGAAGGAAGAATGTAATTGAACCTGAGGTTTTCACGGCATTTAACCAAAATTATAACGAATTTCGGGACACGTGCGTACTCCTAAAAGCTTTTCCCATTAATGGAAGAATAATATCAAAACTTTTCCTTGAAAGATCCTCCACCTACATGCTTTAATGATTTCCATTCCTCCCAAAAAATCCCATTAACTATCTACACTCAAAAAAGACGTACAGTTAATTTTGATGGAATTATTCTCATCATTACAATATTCGTTTGTGAAATTTTACAAAGTTTTCGAGCAAACAATTTTTTATAATTTGAGAAATTGATATCAGTTACCCAAGTTCATCTGCTAAACGCTAATAATAATCAGTCACCGCAGTGTAGTCAGGCTGCAAGTCTGCAAACTTGTGAAAGAGAACCTTCCTTTGATTTACGTTATTTGTGAACGGCTCATGAGACATTTGCGAAATCCAGGCGATTAAGCGGCTCACAATCAGCCCGAATTAAAAAAGCATAGTATCATCAAAATGCGTCATAATAAAACACAAAGATCTTCATCTCCTCCAATTCTTTATCTTAAAAGACGCAAAAATAGATGTTGTGATCTATAACCTTCGGTAATACTTAACGTACGAGATCTCTGGTTCATAAAAAAAACTGATAACAGCCAAGTAAAGCCAAGGTACGCTGACGTATATCGTAGTGGGGGGCATCAATGCCCAGGGCCGCGATTTCAAGCACGTATCTATGCATTGTAAAACGGAATTAAAAACCGGTGGGACAAAATTTTGGTTCTCCTGTATTACTTCAACCTATGTTTCTTAGAAATGTATAAAATACCACTCGAGCCTTTCAGGGTAGAGAATCAAGAAAACCTGTTTTTAAACTATCTCAGAAGAAACCCTATTTAACTAAGGTCTTATACATTCCCCTATCTTTCATTTGAGGCTGGATCGTGGATTCACGAGTCAATCTGACACTTGAAGTCCTATGAAAACAAATGTAAAAACCAATCGTGTGTGGTTATTAAGTAGATATGATTTGAACATAAAAATATTTAAGCTGAGATTCCTAACACTTTTTGGAACGTCTTTTGATATTTATTTATCGCCAGTTTGGAAGAGCCAGTTTTAAAACTGCGCACCTTTGGATGCTTTCCAACAAATTTTTTTAAATCATTTAACCACAGATATTTATGTGATGCCATGTTTTAATACTATTATGCACATCTAATATGTTTGCGGTGATAATATCCGTTTTTCGAGAATAACACGCATTTATGCCAAAGTTAACCATTCTTGCGGTGACTTTTCTTCACTGCAAAAATTGCGCGCATGAAATCTTAGCTTTTCGCTGTAAATTTTTATAAAAATAAAACAGGAACACCCTGTTTCGTCATCATTATTTAATACACTGCACTATTAAATACAAACGTAGAAAATGTTATCAAAATCACAATTACATAACAGCTCAATGCAACCTCTTTTCAGTTCTTATGACTCTAGAACATTCGTACATCACTCCAAATATTTTGGACGGTCGACATTTATGTTTATACTGCCGAATACAAGTCTGAATGAACTCAAAAATTTGGGAAGGAGTATTCTGCTATTTTTTGCATTATAAAAACATTTCAATAACATTTATTTCCAGGTCCAATCACTTATAGGAGCAGGAATAACTGCAAAACCGAGGGTTTCCTCAAATTGAGACGTAAGAGTTTGGAGAGGAATATCTGCTGTCACGTTAAGACAAAGTAGCTAATTAATTAAATTTAATTATAGCTCGGCAGCTCCATCAACGCAGGGACATGCTTCTTGTATTAAAACCCGTAGCATAATACACGCAGTGAAACCAAAAGCGGAAGCGTTAGAACCATTTTAGATCACAGTAGTAAAACGGTCTACCATTTTAAATAAGTCAAGACAATACTAATGATTATTTTGTAAAAATGAAATATAAAAATTTGGGAATTCATTGATTAAAGGATTGTATTTAGAGTGAATACCGAAAAGAAATTTTAAAGAACGTTAGAAAAGCAACTAACGTTATTGTCAGTAGGGAAGGAATTACTCATAATGTAACCATTTTCAACTAACTACTCCCTCTTTTAGCTCGTAATGTAGTTTATATTATACTATAGCCCAAGGTTTGATGCTATAATGCTTTACATTATTTGATGAAGTTAATCATGCTTCTATTTGCGAATTGCACTAAACATAGGGAGTAATTCCATCATCAACTATTAATTTTAACAAATTACCTGATTTTTTATTTTAAAGACTGAGACAAGCTCCGAAAAAACGAATATCATAAATTTTTTCATTAGACAATAAGATAAATCTGGCAGAAAGGATTATTGTGAAAAAATGATATTTCGACTAAAACATGATGAGTTTTCGATGTTTGATGACACTTCTTTAGGAGACATGACAACGGTGCTGAGATTAATTTTGTTGGGGGTAGAAACCTATGAAAAACCACTAAGTTCATGTTTGTTTAAATTCTGTTATATGGTTGTAAATAACTTCATTATTTTATTAAACAAATCAACATCGGGGTTGTGACTGACTAATACATACGATTCCGATGAGATTTCATTGGCGTTTGGTCAGTTAATGTTTGCGCAACGAAACACAAATATGTATTTAATACAAGCACGTATACCTGCATGTACGTGTTTTAAAGTATATGTTATCTAAAAAGTATTTTTTCTTTAAATATAATCATAACTGGCAATTTTTTAAACTCTGACCTTACTTAACAACACTATAATATTAACTGTACACCTAATTTTTAATGGCTACTTTTAAATAAAAAGAGACTAATAATGGTTATTTACAATTCGATTTAATTGGTTATTCTACTGGGGGGATTAAAGGTAAAACATTTCAAAATAGCAAATATGAAAAACATAAGGTGTTCATAACTTGGAAAAAGATTCGTACAGTTCCTTTAAATTTGAAATGCAACAATTTTAGAGCGTAAAAATCAGCCGTTTTGACTGAGGTACGAACCCTGATCCCTCGATATTCGGTCGAGTGCTTTAGTCAGTCAAGCTACCGAGGCGACCTATTGCACTCCGAGATTTTGGGGGCTTTAAAGGAACAAGTTCAGACGAAACACCATGCATTCAATTCAACTTCGCAGTCGTGCACGATGCGCCACAGTCCATGAGGTTAAAGCCAACTTTAAACACTAGTGGTGTTTTATCTTTGACCGATTCAAAGGAACTGGGGGAGATGCCGCGAAAGTAACTTTTAACGGAGTCACCCGCTAAATGTTTGGTAGCTTAACTCACTAAAAGCATTTGGCCGGATATCGATGGATCCGGGACCGAATCCCGGTCAAGGCAAATGACTTTTACACTCTGCGAAACTACTGCATTGTAATGCACTTTAAGCGGATGACTCTGTTGAAGGTTACTGTCTCGGCATTTCCCGTAGTTTCTTGGAATATTTATCTTTAATTTCTCGTTTCAATGTTTGAAATTACCCAAAATGTATAATTTAAACACTTCCGTCAAAAAAAACCACCAAGGCTCAAGACAAACTACCATAAATGTTTTCCATTAAATAGCATTCGTTTTCCTTGCATGCCCCGAACGACTAGAGAGACAAACGATAAAAAACGATAACCATTCACAGAAATGCAATTGTTCGATAGAATGGATCATGGATTTAATTCTGTCAGTACAGATTCCTTTTAATTTTTCAATTTTTTTATCGATTGAATAATTTATAGTAGTCTTTCTATTTCACAGCTTTAATCCTCGCCGATGCTGGCTACGACGTGTGGATGGGTAATGCACGTGGGAACACATATTCTAGAAAGCACACATCCTTATCGACCAGCGATGCTAAGTTCTGGGACTTCAGGTGGGTATATTTTAAACATTTTCCTATTCTAGAGCCTAAGATATTATCATTCGGAAGCACATATTTTGAAGACACCGAAAAAGATTTCACACATTTCAAAAACTCCTCTCTAATCATGCAAATAAAGACGTTTATACAGTGCCACTAACAATAAACTGTTGATAATACAGGCCTAAATAATAATTCAAAATGTTAAAAAAATTAGAATAAAAAAATTAGAACAGCTCGATACGCACACATTGAGTGAAATAGTGCTCGTTGTTGCTGAATTTATAGGGAAACAATTTGTCTGCCCTTCCAGATTAAATCCATAAGGTGTGACTTTTGTCAACAATTTCATCTTTTTATAAAATTTTTCTATAAAAATGTGTACCCAAATAAAAAGTTCTATCACAGTTTCACTATTTTGGCCGCAGCGCAAGAAAATCAAAATTCTTTTAATTTATCCTTTGCATACAAATAAATAGTAAACCTTAAGTACGTCACTATGCCACAATTCTGCACTGCAGTCCCTATTTTTATCGAACAAAAATGTTTTTTTGTTCCTTTTAACATCCTTAGAATTATTCCCAATTTGAAACTAAGCTTAGAAACGTAATGATTATTAATATATATTTATCTAATATACTATATGCATGTATCTAAATTTCCTGCTGCCAATTACATTCGTGGATGAAACTTTTAAGAAAGTGTGTGAACATCCTCTCATGAATCTTAGAACCTTTTGACCGTTGGTACATGAATCCCTTTAATTTAAACATGTTCAATTCTTCAGATCTTCAGTTCTTACTACGTGTAAGAAATAATTTCTAGTTTTCGAGAAAATCTTCTCTTTTAAGCAATTCATTAATTGCGCTATTGTTTCTTGCCAGATATTGCAAGTTTACGAAAGTAACCGAATCAGTCAATCCGGTGGGAATGGGACAGAATTCATTTCACCGTCAAATATAGAACTATACAACATATCGGTGTTGAATATTCATCAAAAGTTTACAGTATCTTCGAATACTGTATATTAGATGGAAGTTTTATGCTTGACGAGTTCTGTTGTTGACAACTCTCCATTTCCACCGGAACAGCTGGAGCGAGATGGGCATGTACGATTTGCCGGCTGAGATCGACTACATCCTGAATGCAACGGGAAAGGACCACCTTTATTACGCCGGGCATTCCATGGGAACCACCATGTTCTTCGTCATGTGCACCATGAGACCCGAGTACAACACCAAGATTAAAGCCCAGTTCTCCTTAGCTCCCGTAGCGTTCATGACCCGAATCGAGACGCCGCTAAGGATTCTGTCACCTTTCATCGACGAGATTGACGTGAGCTCTTTCTCTCTCTACTTTTTATTTAAAAAGAAGGTTTTTAAACAAAAAAGTTTTTCCATTTTGTTTCAAATCTGATGAAACAGCCTTAGACCGACGGATATCAGGTGCCCCCGTATTGTACTCATGCCTAAGCCACAGGAACTTCACGGATTCAAGCCACAGGATTCACGAAACTTCCCAAAGGATTGTTGTCATTTTTTTAGGCAATACATTTGTTTATTAATTTTCAACTATACAGATGCGGCTCTAGAAACCTCAACGGTGGGACAATCACAAGTATGGCAGTTGAAAATTATGTTAATTTTGAAATTAGCCCCACTAGTTTAGAGACTGCAATGCAGCTTACAGTCGATGCTTTTATGTTTATAGGTGTAAAGTTTATCAATATTAATACAGGTACTAATTAATAAGTTGTGTCAGGCGTAGAGATCATATTAAATTTCAATTTTATGGACGACAAAAAGATTCTTCATTGTAATATGTGCGAAATTATAATTACATAACCCCTATTGGCTATTAGCTATTTTTTTTGATTGTCAGCATTAACAAAACAAAGAAAAATATTGATAAATATAATTTTTTTACCAAACAGCACACCTAGTACTTGTATGAAATACACATAGGGTTCATTCAGGGTGATTATCAAGATTTCCATTGTCTATATTACTCATCAGTCGTGTTGATCTCTTACTTCATTATTATTTCCAATGAATAAATGAATCTATATTACCTGGAGTCTATCTAAACAACTAGTGCGGGTGGGAAAGTTTAGGTGGAACGTAAGTTGAAACTAGTCCAACTTAGAGTATTGAAAATACTTTACAGTAAGTGTTTCAAAATTTAAGAGCCAGCTATTTTTTTGTCTTCTATGCATATGTGTTACAGAAAGTTATTGCATTTTATGTAATGGTGTAGATAGCATCTCTATGGAATACCAAATCCATCTTTCTTTTAGTTAACTAACATTCCAAAAGTGTTTATAATTTGTAATAGAGACACAATACAACGCGAGTCCTAGTGATTTGATCAAAGCATTGTAGCTGGGTGGTAATATCCGCAATCTAAACACGTGAAACATATAATATTGGATACTGGATAATGGTAATGGAAAGAGATAGTGAGAGCATGAAAAATTAACGCATATCATCTCAATAGTGTCCAATCTCGAATTAATCTTCAATTGGAAATACCTCTAATGGTATTCTTCTGCAAAATAATCTTTCGGACACTCATACGTGCCGCCTGCCACACACCTTTTTGGTGGCTCGCAGGGTATTTATGTAGATGTACGTGTATATGAATGCGTAGTACCCCAATTTTTCATAAAACCTCGTATGCTTGTGCAACCATTTTCTTGGGTAACCAAAGGTACAATAACATTTTTCTGAAAAAGTTTTGGAATTTTTCTCCATAAATAAATATCACAAAACGGGTTTGTATGGCCTGTTCAGGGCCTTGTTCATTTTCTCTACGTTTCAAAATCCAATTCTAAAGCCTTTTTTCTTAATTAATGAGCACTCTGTTTTTTCTATAATATTTGCTTTCCCCTATATTCCCATTTTTTCTTTTCTCTGAGAATCTCACCCTCTACAATTTAAATTGGGTGTATTCATTTAAGAAACTCTACAGGCTGCTTCCATCTAATATTTTTCCGGGATTTTCATATTTCGTTCACTAGTTATTTTCATATTATAACCTACTCTTTTGCTCTTGTTTATTTGATTTTTTCCAAGATATTGATCCATTATCTTCTATACGATTTAAGACCTCAAATTGTTTTGTTTCCCGCGGAAATATTTTTTCCGCTAAAATAATTTCGTTTCCTCTGTCAAAAAATCATAAAATTAGCATAAAATTTTCGATTGAGTCATAAGTTTAAGCTTGACATAGGAAAATGACTGCAAAAGCTATAATTACCGAATGGAGACAAAATACACCCAGTGGATACACTTAAAGACACGGAGAGAGTTCTTTTCTGTTTCTCTTGTTAAAACTAATTCAACCATTTCCTCTATATTATCACATTTTATCCTCCATAGAAACGACATAAGGTGCCCGCAATAATGTCCGAAAAATTTTCATGAATCATTTCATTCGTTCTTTCACTTTTCCGGTCGTCAGGTGATTTACGCGTCTTAATTTCCTCGGCTATTTGCTCTTTATTCCTATCTTTAGTTAATTCATTGATTCTTTCCCTTATTCTTTTTCTCCTACTTTCTCAATCACTCATCCGCTACATCTCAGAATTGCTCAAAATGTTTGCTCTTTCAACACTCAATTGAATCTTTTGAAGGCATTCTTTCAGCTGGCGGTGACCCGTTCAATCGTTCTCCAGTGACTCCAGCCGCCCGTTTGTTCAATTATGTTTTGCGCGTCCATTTCACCGTCCACTTACCCATTCCTAAATAACTTGCATGTTTTTTTTCCAGTGGGTCATGAAGATGCTCGGGGCCAACGAGTTCTTGCCTAAATCCGAACTCCTTGAGATGGTGGGGATGATTGCATGCAAGGATCACGCTATTACGCAGTCACTCTGTGGCGATGTGCTCTTCCTCCTCTGCGGGTTCGACTCCAAGGAACTAAACGAGGTGAGTTGAAGGACACATGAGGAAACCTAAAGAGAAGCACGCAACCGTTCACTCCATCATCACAACGCAAACCTCTATTCGATTCGACAGAAAGCACGATCAACTCTTCCGCGACGCCATCGGACGCCATGCTTTTGTTGACGCTAAACGGTTAATCATGGTTTACCACAATTCTCGCACAATAGCACGCAATAAAGACAACTTCGTAGTTCCGACGTAGAAAAATTCCAAAAAGAGTAGTACCTACGGCCGAGTATGTCGTCATGCGCAACAATGACCGTATTTTTGGTAATCTAGATTATTAGGATGAACGCTCTTTGCACTTGACAGTGCCTTGTTATTTTAACTAAGTAATCACGGCATTCAGGTAACTTCTTCCGTTAATACCCACTAATAATAGTTTCTAGTGTTATTGAGTTATTTAAGGACGAAAAACGGTAAACTTGAGCAACTTTTCGAAAAAGTAACGAATTCCAAAAACTTGTACAATAAGAGTCTCCCATTTGAACAGTCAAATTATCATCAATTATATCTAAAATTAATTAATCTTAAATTAACATAATTGTCTTTATATCGAAGTATTAGTTCTTTCTAAAATTAATTTTCATGAAATATTTTCAAATCAAATTAATTACATAATGATATTTTAAATTTAAAGCGTGATGATTTGAATACTTTCGAGATCACAAACTGTGCAGTGGGGGTGACAGAAATTAAAATCTAGCAATGGGGGTGTATTTTGTCCAACTTTATTCGTGTGGTCTAGTGTGTTTATATAGTGAATAGTGCCCTAAGTACACTCGAGTATCCTCAAACAGAGTGGGAAATAATGGTGAAACCGGGTCTTTATCTGGCTTGTTCTATTGTGGTTTGTCTAAGGGATAACTAGCCTTTTTAGTCCTTTCCAACCTCCGGGAGCTTCTGAGAGAGTATCTATCACACTCCTATGAAACATGAACCACCTTAATAATTTGAATGCACTAAAATCAAGCCCAACAAATTCTGAAAAGTATAACGAATCAAATAAATTCGACTGAAAAAAGGATTAAGGTAAACATTTGTATGCTCACTTTCTTCCTTGAACATTAATTTTAACGATATTCTTACACATAAGAAGTAGCAAGGCAACAAAGACTATCATTTTCTAATCTTCCCCAAGAATATCTAAAACTCCCTACTGTGGGGCGTACGCCCCAAAATACTAAACGCTGCTCTAAGGGCTGTCCTCCGTGAAACTTCACCAGTTGATATCTCAATCCTGAGAGTTCCTGGTGAATAACCACAACCACAAAAATACCATGTAAAAATTTTACTCTGGCGACCCCTTAAGAGGTTTGTACAGTTGGAAGATGACTCTCAACAGGTTTTATTTTCTAATTGATACCGTCTCCGTTATCCCTGTCACGTTCCCTCTCCCTCGTTAGCGATTGTGACCAATGCGTCCCGGCCCAGCCTGCGTCGCAGAAGCTGAGGGATGGCAGTCATCTCCCAGGATGATCGCAATAGTGCGCAGGGAGAGGGAGGATGGGAGGAGAAGAGGAAGGGGAATGGGAATGAACGGTTTGGGTCAGAGCTCAAAAGGCGATCAGTGACGTCAACGGGTGATTTTGATAGACGAAGGAACTTTGCTGCCCAAAGGGTCCCTTCCGGCAGAAGGGATGCATTTGAGAGATGATTTAGGAGCCATGCCGCGACGCATCAATAATAAAATACGTTCTCCCAGCCCAATAAGATACCACTTTTTCCAAAAGTTTTCAGACTTTTACGGACTCAACGAGTGATGTAAAAACTCTCATCAATTTGGCTGACCTGCAGGCACTTGGGATACGATGGTTTTACATCGTCATGAGAGGGTGAATTTCGTGCCAATCACTAAATACCAACATATTCAACGAACTGGTGGCTGCCCAAGGCTTTCGGAAATTATAATACAAAACGAAGTGAAATAAGGAGAAAAAGAATATCATGAGGAATTTTGTCCGATCGCACTTTCACGACGTAAATAGGCAATTAAAACATACATGAGTTGACTATAATGCGGGTTCACTTGATACGTTACAACTGAGTAGGTGCGCCGAATATTTTGAGTTACGTACTACTCGTATACAAGGTTACTATGAATCGCGACCAGATTCAATGCCAAGATTATGTTTTACAGAGATAAAATATAAAAACTCGGTGAAAGAAAAAATTCCACACAGTTGCGCTTGAAATTACAAAATTCAAGATGAAGTAGCAGTCATTATGGTTAATTTGATTTCTTCCATCAAACCGTCGTACCAGCAGGGTAAAAAAGCGCTTTATATTTATTTTTGTACGATTTGTTCAATGCATTTCCAGGTAATTGAATTAATAAGAATTTAATTCAATTCTCAAAGGTGATCAGATTGATTTTCGGAACTGAGACTACCGCACACTGTTGAAAAATTTTCGAAATAACGTGCAAATATGCATCGCTTTCCGAGTTGCGTTGATATGGCATTCAATTGGATAACAAAATGTTAATAGGAGTCAACTCAGGGGTGCATTCGGGACATTTGTGTAATATGCGAAAGTCACACTCTTGGGATATATTCGATTAATACCATGAGTTCGATAAATGAACATGTTGTCCATGCTCAATTTACATCACTCAGATTGTGTTGCACTCAATAACAACAAGAGACAGAAAGGAAGCGGAGGATGAGAGAGAGATAGGCTTCCCTCATCACCTTTGATTTTTAAACAGGCACATCAGGTTTACTCTACTGTCATAGTATTTCCACTCGGCGTCATTCATATAAATCCAGGCATTAATATTTTGTCGTCACGCAGTGGTTTTGACTTGGCCAAATCTTCGTTGTGGTCAGAACCCAGTCAACTTACAAACTAAGTTACTCCCTCTGGCATTTTACTTATTATCTACTTCTACGATTTTCACTTATATTACTCTGTTCTCCTTCATCTTTCAGACGATGATTCCAGTCATCACCGGACACACACCTGCAGGAGCATCTACGAAAACCATCGTTCACTACGTTCAGGAAATCAACTCGGGTATTTATCTCAACACACGAATCCGTACCAGACCCCATATTTTGAGAAACATTTTCAAGGAAATAGGTATTGCCTTTGCTCAAAATTAAACATTTTTATAAGTAATTTATCTGCCAATGGCTGATTTTGCTGCGGAAAAACGCCAGAGCCACACTACTAAGGAGGAAGAGACTTTATGCAAACGCTGGTAGACAATTTTTTGCATAAAATATCAACCCCATCCGAAAAAAGAAGGTATTCCCATAGCAGCTTTAAAGGTTTGTTGCAAATATTTCATCTATCTATTATGATTTCTTCGCCGTGAAAGTAAATACTTGATTTCAAATCACGGAACCTTCCCATTCCAAGGGATATCTTCTGAAGCTGTTTTAATGAAATAGGGGAAATTGTTTGCCATCATATGTGATTTTTTATAAATATTATAAGACGAGGCTAATGGAAAGGTAATTAGCTAATTGAGACAAAAAAACCTAGCAACGACAAACTAAAAATTAAATTTCATATTTTTATTTGACTTGACTTTTGCACTAGCATAGATTTAAGACGCTGCATATCCTAGAGTTGTTTCATAGATAATGAAAGTTTCCGTTCACATTATAGTAAACCTCATGGCAAATAGTGAATTCTTATGACTTGTGTTCAACTTTTAATATCGCTCAGTATTGAACAATATCACTGAAAACATTGGGAGTAACCTAAATATTGGTTGATGCAAAGATTAATTCCACGTATAATAAGAGATGTACGAGAATATGATTAATATTATAAGCATTTATTAAAAGATTGCGATTGCCAGTGGTGATTTCATTAATTTCAATTAGATACCACCACATCCCATGACCAACTTCTTTCGATCAATTTGCTCATGGACTTAATTCAGTAATAAATGAAAAGTGGGCGCCAATAGCATGGCTGTATAAACAAAGCAGACACTTGGGAGGATCCGGTACTCAAAAGTGAAAAATATCAATTAAAAAAATAATTTATCCATCTATGTTTTTAATTCCATAGGAAAGTTTCGCCAGTTTGATTATGGTCTGATCGGTAACAAAGACAAATACGGAAGAGATTCGCCACCCGAATATGACCTCAGTCTGATCACCGCACCTATGTACTTCTTCTACGGAGACAATGATTGGATGGCCAGCATTGAGGTAATTGAATGATTATGCTGGTTTTGTATGAGCCCTCAAAATGGCGACGCTTGGCAGCAAAAGCAAAGTTACTTCTGAAAACCCTTCCGAGGAATTTCTGTCACAAGTCTACCCGTACGTTGTTTTGATTAGTGTAGGTTGAGGTTGAGGTCACATAATATCAAGGTGTGTGGAATCAACACTTCAACACCAAAACTCTCACAGCTTGGGTGAAGCTGAGATTTCCCAGAGCTGTCACCGGGAATCGAACCCAGGTGGCCAGTAACCAAGAGATGAACCCAATTGCCTACATTGTCCCCCTCGAATGAATGATACAAAAGGAAATGGACCCTACCTCACTCCCTCTGGGTAGTACGTAGGGTAAGATACGAACGTAGATACGACTAAATCTACACAATACTCCCAAATTCCACCAAAAGATCGTCTGGCGGGGGGGTACCAAACATACCTGAAGAAATATTAGTTCGTACATGCATAATTAACATACTCCAGCCAATATAAAAAGACACCCGCACACAAATGTACCTACAAACACTCCGCAACAACCGGTAAGCTTAACTAAATCATTTGAATTTAGTCTTTAAGTTAATATGTTCGGGATTTTGGGTTCGATTTAGTTGTGACCACGTATCTTGCGAGAAAAGAATGGGTCCTTGAGCATGTCACTGAAGGTTTCTCTATAAATTTTTCACGGTGGTCGAATTTTTACCAATACATAAATATTACCTTAATGATTCCCTCTTTTTCCCATGACAACTCAATTGTCCAAGACATTTCTAAAATACTTGCTGCTTGCTCTCTTGGTGAATCAAGGGACTATCAAACGAACTCCTACAATACCCATCAAGCTTACTCTCTACTCTTAAACATTTTTTACTAACCTAGTGAATTTTCTCCGATTTTTTTACAATTATTCAATTAATGTTTTCTCCCATGGATTCCAAATACTTGACACGTATTCCAAATGTGGCTTCCTGAAGCGGAGTAACACTTCTTTCTTACCTTTTTATTACATTTTCATAAAAACCCATATACTAAAAACTAGTTTTTAAAGGCTGACTCGCATATTCTTCTGTTGTATGTACCCAATGAAAGGTTTGAAGTACCAGTAACATCCAAGTATTTGGCCTGTTTTGAATTACTTAACTTGATCTCACCCATTTCATGACGTACGAACTAATATAAAAAGTACATTGGCTTTATTAAAATGGCTTTTTATATAACTATATGTATTTATTTATATATACACATGTATGTACACACGATATATATAAATATATATATATATATATATATATATATATATATATATATATATTGTGAAAATATATATAGATGAAAGCTATATTGAACAAAGAAACTTCAAATGGTCAGTGAAGACCCATAGCGTACTTAAACTTGAAAAGAGTAGTCTGTTCAGTGTCCCATTTACAATAACTATTGCATTGGACATACGTATCAACACTAATCAATAATTCGGTACAATTTGGATAACTAACTCAAATCGACTGTTTCCAGCTGCGCTCCATATTTTTTTAAGCACAGTTATGGTTGCAGAAAGGAGAGTAAATATAAATGCTATTCATTCAATTTTATTTTGAATATTTCAGGATGTAGAAGAGTTGTACCGGAAGCTTCCAACTGCGAAAGGAAAGTTCGAAGTGACGCTCACTCAGTTCAACCATCTGGACTTCTTATGGGCAATCGACGTCAAGGAACTTGTGTACAACAAAATATTGAGCTTAATGGCTTGGAACTGAAATAACACTCATTAAAGGACGAATAAATCTTAACCCTTTATTTTAATAATAATAACTTGTGCGTTTTCAGTGTTTATACTGTAAATATGAAAAGGGGAATAAGATTCGATCGTAGTTACTGAGTATCAGTAATATGCTCTAAAATGTTGAATAAAACTGCAGTGCTCGCGGCATGGATTCGGTTAAAAATGAATTTGAAAGAATGACAAAACAGTGGCTCCCGAATGGATGACATCGCCATTGTTTTTTTTAATTTCTTTAATGTAAAGACACAATACATTCTCAAATAAATTGTTTACATTATATTTCTGCTGTAGTTAAAACTACACTATTACGCATTTGATTAAAATACAATCTTCAAAACACATTAGAGTCCGTAAAGTAAGCTCAATTCACAAAACAGTAAGGCAATAAACCTTCTCCCTACAAATAATTACCGATGAAAGAAAATTTAAAACGATACCTATTGCAAAACTCACCGAACTTACCCTTTAAAATGGACCGAGTAAAAAACGTCCTCGGGATGGAACCACGAGCGAAAAATAAAGGAAATAGCCTAATTGACTCTTTATATACACTCGGATATTAATAATATGTCATGGTAAATTATATCAGAAATAGACAGTCCTTCAGGTATAGCGCCTGTCAAAAATGTCAAGGCCTATTACGTATCTGTCCGTAGCGGATTGGATTTATTAACGTAGTAATGTGAAACTTTACAGGGAGTCTAAGAAATAACGATCAAAGTTATCCCTGAGCGCGATAGAAAACTTACGGAATAATATATCATGTTTTACATATACACACAAACGACATAGATTTAAGGCAACTACGCTTGGGGAGGTGGTAATCGACCGATGACTAACGCGGAGGAAGTTATCACACCTAATAATCACACCTTGGCACCGCACGGAAATTCTGAGGATTTCTCATGATCGCGTCACATTAACAAAGATTTGATAGTAGTTTATCGTCATGGAAAAATTTATGTCTCCCATGTTAGCTCATAAAATCAAAGACCCTTGCGTCGAATGGTTTTGGATCGTCTGGATAAGGACCAAAACATTGGCGAGGAAACACTTACTTCATGAAAGACTATTTTGTAGATACTACCGGTCAGTAGAGCTGAAATCTTCAAAATAGGTAAAAAAACAAAACCGCAGAGAAAAAGAGCGCAGTGAGTTTTAATTACACTTCAAATTCATTGTGATTGCTGTAAAGTAAACACGTCATAGGAATAAAGCGGTTAACTGTTAAACAAATTGTTGAATTATATGGTTTGTATGGAAATAGAATGGACTAGTAAAGGAGATGTACTACATCACATTAGTAAGTTCATATTTAGAATATGTGGGAAGTATTTGGAATCCATTTTGATAAATTTTTAATTAATAAATTAAAAAATTTTCAAAAAATCGTCTATATTTGCTCAAATTTACCAAGAGAAATGGATAATAGCTGAACATTACCGACAGCTTTAATATACTTATTTATCATTGCACGATACGGTATCATACCAAAATTCAAACATAATGATTCCTCACTTTTCAATCAAATTCAAAAAGCTAAATTTAAAGATTTTTCCCAACACACCCATGACTATATTATGTAGACGTGCACGTATAACTTATGCGTGCGTCTATGTATTCATGCATACCTTCCCCATTAACAAAAATTTTGACATGGTGGGCAATAGCTGGGAAAGAAAATAAAGGACATATTAAAAAAGACATAGAGAAAAAGCCGATACTAGGCATATTCTGAAAGAAAACCTCCAAAGTGTCAAGTCACTCGAAAGGGCTTGTGCGTTCTGATGGCCCCTAGAGCTGTGATGTGACTCATAGGTCGAAGGTTAGCAGCCAAACGAAAGGTGCGAGGTGTCTGTTCCGCCATTTGAGTGATAGAAGGCGTCACATTAAAAACACTATAGAGGCTGACAACGGGAAATGATCTCATTTACTTAACCCAAAAGAGTAAAAATGGGCGCTATAGTAAAAATGAGTACTGGCGACTGCAGGCTCACCCAATCAACTGCGTGTCGTGTCTAGAAGTGGGAGTGGCAAGGCTTCCGCGTTGGTCTTCGCACAAAACCCTAGCAAAGCAAAACCGAAAGAATGTACAGAGGAAGACCGAATTAATGAGAAAGGGAACTTTGAATTCTAGCAAAATATTGAGAAAAGAATAATTAGAAAATATAAAGCGAGATATGGATGAGAAATATTTTTTGGTTTTACGAGGTGAGGAGGGATTACTCAGGAGACAGTTACGGAGAAATATACAGCGGAGGTGAAGAAACCCAGCGAGTGGTGGTAATAATATAAAACAAAAGGTAGGCAGAAGTATAGTAAATAAGAATCAAGCGAATGATAGAATATTATTAGTAGAATGGAAAGATGAAAGCAACGAATGTGGTCATTGTTCAGGTCTACATGCCACCCAGCAATCATTGGGAGAAAGATATCGAAGGTGTGTACGATCAATTTCAGTGCACAACTGCGGGTATTCCTAACAGGGAAATATTTGATAGTACTGAGGAATTGGAACATGACGATAAACAAATGAAGAGATAGTAGTGACGTAGGGGATGATGGAATGGGAACGAAAAATGACTGCGGGGAGAAAGGAATAGGATACTGCAGGGGACAGGGATTAATCATAGCGAACACTTGGTTTAGACACCAAAAAAGATGTAGATATAAATGACAATTGCTCAGGATTTCATATGGATATCAGTTAGACTATATCATTATTAGGCATAGATTTAGAAATAGCGTGATTATTTAGTAAGCATATTACTCGAAAGCGGTTGTGGATTTAGATCATAACATAGTACTAATGGAGTGCAACGTGAAAATCAAGGGGAGAAACCCGGAAAAATAATTGAGAATAAAGAATGTAGAAGCTTAAACTGGAATCACAAGAGGAGGCTGTACAGAAAATGATGGTTGAGGACAGAGAGCTGCTGGGTACATTAGAAGAAAATGAGGACATAACAAAAAAGGAATATCGAAAGCGTAAATGAAACTACTGGAACAGTATATAGAAAATGATCGAGAAGACCATGGATTAATAATTAGGAAATTTTAACAAAGTTTGGTTAAAGTAAGCACAAAAAGTGGAATAATATGCTGAGGCGGGAAGACAATTGGGCGAAAGAAAGAAGTGTGGTACCAGACGCAGTGCAAGAATACGGAAAGTTTATGAAGGAAGTGTTAAATAATTGTGCGTTACAGGAAAGTTAGAGCACTTTTCGAAAGTTATAAGGGAATAATCTTTTTAAAAAATAAAAGATAAGTGAGGAAATGTATTAATTTTCAAAAGAAGATTAAAGAGATATAGGAATATATAGAGGAAATATATTAGAAAGATACTAGAATGTAGATGAAATAATAAGTGTGGTGTAGTGACCATGATGTAGCTTACTCGATGGCGACTTAGAAGGTGAATTTTAGGAACTGAAATCAAATAAGGCAATTGGTTAGGTAACATTCCCATTGAAATTTTTAAGTGTTTAAGAGATCGTGGGAAGAAGAATATTTATGGTAAACATAACTTAACCCATAGAATACAATAATTTGTATCCATAATTTAAAACACTGCGTAAATGGTTGGTGTTCTACCACCTACATCACGCGCCGTTGCGAGGTACGTAGATGTAATATATACTCATATTTATATATAAGCGCATATTTTAAAACTAATGGCATGTATTTTAATAAGTACCTTCTCAACTAAAAACTGACACCCCCCACAAAATGCTCTTTAAGCTTGTGTACCTGTATACAGTATAAGCTCATAAAGAATTAAAAAAAACTAGTTTATTTATGGATAACTGGTATCTGTCCTGACACCCATGCCACACACCGTATTGAGAAATTGCCAATACTCTCATTTTTGAACTCACTGGATAAAGTAAACAATGTATGTGCTCTCGAATTCATTAATCCAGATATTTCACAAATTATAGGTATGTTTAGGACAGTCTTGGAAAACATTCACATTTCGTACTGCGCGGGTAATGTACATTTCCGTCCTCAAGTCTTTACCTGTATACCTTCTCCCTAGCTTTGCGACACCCAAAACGCCTATTCTCCTCCTTTTCTCTACATCAATCAGCTGTCATTGTCGCTTCCATAACGACTTTTAACATACCACTACCTCTCAATGTCTTTTCCTTTCTGTTTTCTGCCTCCTTCTGTTTTCACATTGAAATTTCCTCTCGTCCCCCACCGTAATTAAAACGTCATCGTTACTCTTCCTCTCTGTCAAAAACATAGTCTCCATTCCTCTTGAACACTGTATTATAAATATAAGAATCGAAGGTTTCCTGGAAAAAAGGAAGTTACGTCTCTTATTCTTCATGTATTGTTTGGGAATTTTGTAACACGTTAGGTGCATGTTTATAGCTTTGCACTCGCCTATTATATAAAGGGCTCTCCGACAAAAAGCCAGAGCAGTTGACGAAGAAGCAAGGATTGAGTAACTCTTTCTTGCGTCTTCTGCACTGTTCACCACTAGTAAGTGTATGTTAATGAACGTTGACACATTTGTGAATGAAGAATGTTGATATTAAATATCGACCATTTTAAAGGGATTTAAACGAATAAAGGGATTACCTAGTTCACTAAGGTGTGTGTTTCGATTAAAATGTTAACGTTTTTGTGACATTCCTGAAACAGAGGATGTTATTTTTCTGTTTTATTCCCATTTTAGTGGAACAGATAAATCCTCTCAGTGTGCAATACAACTGTGACGATGAATATTCCTGCCTGTATTACGGTCTTTCTTATCGTAATCCTATTTATCAACCACGACATTACACTTGGCTGTAATAGAATGACAAGAGACATCAATATTTTGCCTGTTAAATTCTATTCACCGGAAATATCCATGGATGTTGTAAGTACTATTGGCATTAATTTATGTTAAAACAGAATTTAAAATAAAATTGTAGCCTTTAATTGAAGTATCATATGTGATATTTTTGCCCTCTGAACATATCTGGTAGACTCTTTGTACCTGGGATCAAGGTGGATGGCTCGTTGTCGGACATCAGGGGTCCAAGGGGCCGAAACAAAAGGCTTTCAACATCGAAATCCAAGGTGGGACTCAAAACCACGAATTTTAGGTCGTTAGGAGATCGCGATATTCGTCCATCTATGTTGGCATTAGTTAATTTGCAAGTACTGGAGCAAAGATCATCCCCTTAATTCAAAGTTATTATTTATTTTCTATCTACTGCTCTGTTACAATTAAATAACGGGCTATTAAGGTGAGTTCGCACTGGTTTTAATTACACTACAAAAGAGATAATACTTACTTAAATTTCGCAGCGTAATATATTTTTAAATCAACCAGCACATCATCAAACCAAACTTTGTGTTCTTTACTGAGATTTTTACTATATTTACCTCGGACATTGACTTGTCCTATCCAAGCGTAATGGTTCTGAATTAAATCGTAAAATGTAATGTCATTCAACAGTTAGGAGAGGAAAACCGATTTTCTATCAATAAAAAATTTACTATTTTATGCAAATCCGTGCAGCAATTATTTCACGAGAAAATGTATTTAAATTACTTCTTAGCTTATTACATTAATCATAGTCTCAACTTTTATGACAATGCATCATTAATTTTTGCCATCGAATTGATGAAGAGCCTGATTTTGTTTCATAACAGTAGTGATAAACAAACGATACGAAGAGTTCCGACCGTATGCGAGGAGATGAGAATTTCTTCAAAATTTTCGGCATGGTTATTATCAAGTACAAAGAAAATTGCTATACAAAATTAGAAAAAGAATTAGAAACTATATTCAATTGGGCCATAGCCTTTTAATCTTTGGCTGCCATGTGCAGGAAAATAAATTCCCTGCCATTAGGCTGACAATACCTATCTTCGTAACAACTATTTGACACTGAGGGCAGAAAGGAGACCAAGTAATTTGATTGATGAAAGTACTAGTATGCCCACAGGACTAAATTAAATCCCCTAATTCTATCCAAGAAATTGATGCAAAAATGGAGAATCCTTCCGAGAAAATTGTGGTTTAGTGTAGCTAAAATTTTAATGCGTAAAAAATATCGTTGAGATAGTCCTAGCATTTCATATCACGCTAATTTATCAAGTCTTAGACGTGAGTGTTGCCCTTAGCTAGAGGTAATTAGCTCTACAGTTTCTTAGCTACTATAGGGGTAAATACAAGGTATTGCATCGCCAGTAATTCGAGGAAAACTGCTGTTATATTGCAGGAGGAACTGATAAACTACTATGGATACCCAGCCGAATCTCACACCATACAGACAGAGGACGGCTACTTACTCACACTTCATCGCATCCCTCACGGCAAAGCAGGGCCAACGGAGGGCGATCGACCAGTGGTTTTCCTCCAGCACGCAATCCTTCTCAGTTCTGCCGCCTGGGTGATCACGGGACCGAAGGATAGCCTGGGTAAGCTAAACAGATTGAGTCATTATCCCGACTTCTTCTCAATACCGAGATCAATGGTGTACGTCTTATAGGGACGAGTTTATGAATACGGGAGTTACGTGTAAGTTCCGGTGAGAGTTAGAAGAACTGCTCCATGTTTAAAAGGACCCAAGGAAACTATAATTTTCGTATTAAGCACCACTTTTTCTCTTAGATAATGAGGAATCATTTTAACAAATTGGAAATTGTTAAATTATATTTAATGAGATATAATTTTTTTAGTTTTTTAACAAATTAAAAAACATACAAACCTTTGCTCGGATTTATTTACAAGAATTTTGACAAATATATCAGGGATAAAATACACAGTTCCATCACTAGAACAAGAATAACTACTCATATTTTATACGCTTTGCAAATAAATATAGTATTGTACAACATTGTCTTAATTTTATTTGGTTTTCACCTTTTTTGTAACGTCCACATAAACGTTGAAAAAGCAATAAAAACACAAAAAATTCACTTTATGAAAACAAACTTTTAACATGCAATTAACACACACACAAAGTTTACGGTGTTCTAAGCGGATACATAATTCATATGTTTTGTTTTTGTATCAGATATACGTAAACTTTGGCATAGAGAGAGAATTGATCCACAAACTTTACTTCAAAGAGGTTACACTAAAATTCATCACACAAAGGCAGGAAATCGGGATATCTAGTAAATATTATTTAATTTTATTCTTTGTAAATATAAACGATATTATTTTTGTTATATTCTACATTCTTCTTATATATGTTAAAAAATATTATCTTGGACTTTCAAAACCACAGTCTGTCATGCTGGCCTAAGTATTTTTTCTGCAGCCCAAACTACCTGTTTTGAATTACACCCATCATTTATTTCCATTCGCTACCAGGATTCTTTTGGTTCAGAAATTCGCTTTACTTTGCGCCCTCTTCCCTACTCAAACAATCAAAATCTTCAGACCCATTCTATCTTCTCCATACAATTTTTATGATATAGTCGAACATAGATGGAAAATACCAATTCAGTATATTTATATGCTGATAAAATGCCGAGACAAATGACAGATATATTCTTAGCACTTTTTTCTGACTAGAAATTACCGCCTAAATATGGGAAAATGGTAGAAACGAAAAGTAATCTGCCTTCTGCAAATTCTGAATGCTAAAATTTAAATTATATTTTAAAATTTGTTAAAATTTAATTGAGAGAGTGATTTATTTAACAGATAATTGTAGAAGGAAATGTGCAAGTAATTATAAGTATTCCAAGGTTTCCATCACGTACCTAATCGTTTATTGTCGCGATATCCCTGTAATTAACAACATATGCTATTGTAAATTACAGATGATTTTCTGAGCGCCCTCTTTCACCTGGAATGAAAGTTGAGTCTGGCCCAAGTATCGTTAATAACTATGTGCCATACATTTGAATTTCTAAGGATGAACAATTCAACATTATATGAGTACTACGTTACTACCAAAGAAATTCCTAATATTAATTAACCACGGCAGAATTGAAATACAACACTTAAGCTGTAGGTATATACATTAAAGATATGTCTTTGGTAATTTAAATGCGATGACGTTGATTTTTAAGAGTTGCTTACACTTTCAATATCGTTCTTTTGAATTGAAAAGTCGATCCAAGAGGATAAAATGTAATAAATGTAAGTACGTCAGGTTAAAATTTTTCTAACTCCTATTTTCTTTGAGAGCTCTCCACATAGTTGCCTTTTGTGTAAACTTTGAAATTATTTGCTCCTTTTCAAATATCTAATTGCATGGTGCTCCGTGAAAATATTTTTATTAACTATGTCATATTTTATATTTCATTTATAAAGTAATTATCAATTCTTAATTTAAATCGAAGAAAGTAATGAAGGGGATTTGAAAGATTCCATTTTACAAATGAAACTGTATATTTGTTGAAAACGAGACCTGCTCCCTTAATCTCCCCCGCTTGTCAAAGTAATCGAGAATGAACGGCTAGTTCATTTTTTATCCATATTCCTACTTAATAATCAAATTAAGGACTGATATGCGCCTTCCTTAAGAAACAAATAGGGAAAGAATATCTCTTTTGAAAAATGAAGTATATACGTACATGTCCATCGATTTCCAGAAACCCCTGAACTTTTTTTCCGTCTTTTTTGCAGCGTTCATCCTTGCCGACTCCGGATATGATGTATGGATGGGGAACTGTAGGGGCAACACCTATTCCAGAGGACATATCAGCAAGCCACGCAATTCCATGAGATACTGGGACTTCAGGTATATGACTTTCTTAGGGCAATAATTAACGATTCATTCTGATCGATGTCAATTGACGCCAGAGAAAAGGATTGATTCCTTGTTGATATAGTCAATGATTAATTTCCGTAATTATTGCCTGAAAATGTAATCAGATTAATAATATCCGGATTTCAGCCATCTCCAACCAGATTCTGTGATTTCACCATAACTCATACAGCTCTAAACAAAAGGGTAAACGAAAAATACTCTCATCCATCCGAAGGTCGAAGATTATGTTATCAATATTATGAGTTAATCTAGATACTTAGGGGTGCATTATTCCTTTGGAGGAACAGTTTTCTTCACTGATCATTTATTCGTATTTTATGGAAACCAACCGAGTGATTCCGGTTCAAAGACTAACATAACGTTGCAAAAGTGTTAAAAATTATTTTTAGCATAACAATTCAGTTTATTGCTATAATATCTTTACCAATAGAAACATTACAATTTTAATTTTACGAATTCAATTTACTTGTAAAAATTAAAAAATCACGTAAAAATAATAAATGCAGATTTCACGATGATTACGTATTGATAAGTTATAGCTACTTAAATTCTTACTAAGCCATTCTTGGCACATCAGTCGGGGCCTATTTAAGTCCATCAATCGTTAGTTTTTCAAACATGTATAAATATTGCAACAACCATTCAATCTCTTCCTGTCTCCACCTCGCTTACCAAGCATTCACTTCTCTAATCACACCCTTCCACAGCTGCTCAATCTGTCATGATTCCATATTCCTTGCCTTCAATATCTTTCTGTCCGCTTCACACATAAGGTAGAATTGCGTGGAAGTATATTTTACTTGTTCTTAGTCTCCTACCTTCAACTTTAAAGGTTAAACGGTCCACATAATATTTTTCTTCACCTAGATGAACGACCAGGGAGATGCATCCTTCGTTCATCGCGTTCACTCCCTCCCTAAAGCGAGTACTTTTCTCACTCTCTTCCTATGTAGCTGGCACGAAATGGCCAAGTACGACTTGACGGCGGGGATCAATTACGCGCTGAAGACGGCAAACCGCCGTAAGCTGACGTACGTGGGCCACGCGACTGGAGCGAACATGTTCTACATCATGTGTTCCCTCCGTCCAGAGTATAATTCGAGGATCGAGGCGCAGTTTTCCCTGGCGCCGGACGCCATATTCGACACGCATTTGGAAGCAAGGAGTGGAGAGGGGCATTTCATGCGGGTTATGAACGTACGTGCACGCAATTACTTTGAATTTAAAATAATTTATTGATCATAATTCCTTGAAAATACGATTTTTTGACACAAAATTCCCGAAAGATATTTTTATTCGTTAATTAACGTGCTCTTTTTATTTATATAAGTGGCTTAAAGATAGAAGGGTATATATATATATATATATATATATATATATATATAAAGTAGATATAAAGATAGAGCTAAACTAGATTAAAAAATTTTAAAATCAATTGCGTTAATTTTTAATTGCATAATATATTTTATAATATATATATATATATATATATATATATATATATATATATATATATATATATATTTATTTATATTAAACTTATACTATTTACATTTTAACATTTGCGCGGACACGGACATTTACGCCAAAATTTTCAAATTTAGTTAACCTCTTAATTTCTCAGGGATTTCTGATGTTACTCAGTAACAACGACGCGAGAGCAAATGCAGGACATCAGTTTCTTTCATTAAAGTCTCTGTGCACTGATGGCCATCTGTTACCTTTATGTCATGTCCTGTTACTCCCTATGCAAGGATTTCAGATCAGTAACTTTGATGAGGTAAGTCCATTTAAAATAAAGCTTAAAATAATTCGAAAAATTGTTAATGCACATAATGTATTTCATCGGAGAACGTTTTGTATTGACTGTTTATCTTCGATAACATATACTGCCAACGATCGAAATCAGCCCGGATAAATAGTCAAATAATCCTCCGAAAAATCGTTTCACTTATCTTTAATTAATGGTGGTCTACCTTTAAGGGCTGTTTTAAATGAATACAGACTAATCACCGCAGCATTTATAAGGCTCACCTAAACTAACATAACGTGAAATTCCACGCTATTCCTTCTTCAGTTCCGCAACCTTTATGCAATCCTTTATGTGCTTACTTACTTACTTCACTTAATTCCAAACTTACGCTAACTAAAAAGATCGAAAAGATTTAAGCGATCACAGTCAAATATTCAAGCAATATCGTCCTCCAGAATAGTTTAAAAGACTGAAGAATGAGGACGGTACCACAAAGAAATATCATATTCCAACAATATGTCCGTATTCAAACTCCAAATTTCATGTACCTTCTCAAAGTGGTTCATATTAGAAAAGTTTACGTGTCTCATCTTTTTTCGATCTTAGGACACATTCGTGAAGACCTTTTATGAAAGGCGTTTCAAAATCGCTTAGACAACCTTGATCGCAGTTTTTATAAAGATGACAAGCGCTTTTCATCTTTTTTTCCTTTTGCAATTGATATGACATCAAGGAATTTTTTGCTAAATCCATAGAGTATGCTGAATTCACAGTTGTGTTCGGTGGTACGACATACAAACCACTGGCTGAACACCGAAAAATTATATTACCATAACTCTTCCAGCAGAAGACTTACTTTTCACTTTTCCCAAGTTTACACTTAAAACTTAAAAAAAAATCTTTATGAATTGTTAATGCTGGAGATTCATAGATTGAGCTTCGCTTTGTACTTTCAAATTTCAATAACAAAACATTGTATTCGACCTTCATCAACAATAATAAACTTCAAAAGAAACTTCTCATCTTCCTGTGATGTCGGTCTCAATTGCGAACAAATCAACATGGGAACGTCCTCTGGTTCAGGTATGATGAGCAGTCTGGGAACTTATCGTGCTCAAACACATCTCATGCACAATATTTCTTTTACTATCTTAAATGGTAGACTACCTATTTATTAATACATACAATACAGCAATGGTTGATAATAAAATTAATGGGTATAAGAGAAGAACACTCACTTATCAAAAGTTTTTTGATCGCTTTACCTTGGCGTTTAGAATAAAATTCTTAAGACGATGGAATATAAACGGTTGTTATGACGAGTAGAACCTTTACTGATTCTGATATTTTGATTGACGTTGTAGAAGACGCTGCCAAAGATCATACAGAATTTTCCGGCTGGAACGTCATTAAAAACCCTTCTCCACTATCTTCAATGCGTATTTATGGGTAAGTAGTTTCGCTATCAAGAATTAAACAGTGTGGATTTGACTACTTCGTACATCACTGAAATCATCACCATTGATTTTCTCTTTTTGCAGGGAGGTACGCTGAGATGGATTATCACTCCATTAATTTACAAGTATACCATCAAATGTCCCCTCCGTTATATATTCTAACAAGAGTAGAAGTCCCCGTGTACATCCACTACTCCCCGAATGACCCCTTTTCGACAGAAATGGTAAGTAAACCATATTGAATCAGAGGTCCATTGATAAGAAGCACCGTGTATTCAGAGACTCGTCCGCATTTCAATTGTTTATTAAGCCATTAGAGTTAAGCACGGTAGTTAACAAGCCAAGATACACATGAGTGGTTATCATGTAAATTGTGTATTACGCATTGGTTAGTTCACGTAGCAGGTACACCCAAATAAAGCACAAATTTGCACAGCAAGAAATTGATTTCAAAGCTCAAAATGGTCTATTGGAAAGTTTATTCTTCGGTGGAAAAGATAATTATTATTTTTATCGCAGTTCTATGACCGCGTTGCCGGTTTTGGTTGAAGGTGAATTTGTGTCACATGATATATCTTTCATTTTATTGAAATACTCATTATATGAGTAAGCTTATGAAAATAATTGGGTAACAACGGTGGTCTTTGTTTGTTAAGACATGCGTTAAAGACTGGACATTTTTATTGGATGAATTTATGATAATATAGATCCAAGGTTATGTTAAGTTACGATTAATGAATAGCCACTTATTAAAAGTAATTTAATTACACAATTAAACAAATGCATGAACAATGCAGTAACAATTATCATCATATATACTTTAGTTCGAGTACTGGTACACTTAAGATCACCAATTTTTTAATAAATGTACTTTTTTAATGCTAACTGCCTTACATCCTTATTTTTTGGACAGGTCACTTCTTCATCTTCTAGGCAACTTTCTTGCAGGAGCTTTAAATCATTTCTCAGCCATCCTTATTCATGCAAGACTTAATTCCGTAACTTGTGGGAAAATACAACCTTCATTTCCGACGTTTATTTGGTTCTCGTATTTCCATCTTATTCTCCAATTACTCTTAAATTTGTTGTTATCCATGGCGGACTGATGCCAGCTCGAATATCCACCAAAAGGCAATAAATATTCCCCTCCTCTCTAATCACATCACTGCAACCCAAATTTACGATAAAGAAATAAAATAAAAGTATTTTCTTTGGCCAGAACTAATATCACGCTATTATATGGGGTCTATGATTTCAGCTAGGCTCTAGATAAATTCAGACTGGGCACCGATACACTTCTAAGCATCGCTTAACTAGACATCCACGATAGAATAAACCATTCTCTAATACACATTCAATTTACCAACCTTCTATATGGCTATCTTTTTCTTCCCACTTGCTAAATGTTTTCTCCTCTATCACAGTTCAATATTTCCACTCAAAAAGGTATGCGTTCACCTTCTTTGTTTCTTTCAGATTTTTTCGAACTATGCTCACTTCTTCCAGAACGACCCTAGAACATTCCTGTATCCTTTCTGTCAATTTCCCCGTTTTCACATCCACATTTAGAAAGCCTCCTATCTGCTCTTATTTACTTACTTCAACGACCGGGTTTCCGAGTCCTACAAAACCATGTCCCATATCAAATTTTTCATTAATAGTTCCTAAACACCTCCATCTGCAAGTTTCCTCAAATGCAGATTTGAAAAATGGGCTTACCTAGTGTTTTCAATGGAAACTCTACAATTGTGAGAGAAAGATGACTCCATATTAGGATTTCTGCCTACTATTCCTGCATTTTCTAACTGCACCAGAGCGGTGCACGTTGTACCGAATATACCGCAATATACATTCAAGATCATCTACCGGTTAAAGTAGGTTTTGGATGGGGACAACTACCGAAATAAATATTTTGTTTCTCACAAAATACAGCCCAACATCCTACTCTACAACAAGTCCCCTTTCATCTTTGTACACTTCCTTCCTCCTTCCATCCTGTCCAAAATCTCTATCTTATTCGTGCTCTTTCCCCGTTTGCATAACATTATCCTCTTTACCACTGTCTTCAACATCCCAATGCTGAACAATATGTTTTTCATCCATCTTTCCTGCCCCCATATGATTTCTCCCGAAAATCCTCACTCTCCTCCAAGTTTTGACGAGGCTTTTTTTTTAACATATTCACTTAACGTCCCTGTCATTAACTTCCCTCCTTGTGAAATTCTCTTTGCCCAGTGCAATTCTTCTCCTTACGTCCGTACAACTTTGATCATTTTGGAGCAAAACACTTCCAAGATTCGTAAGTTGTTCCACCAGCTATAGTTTTTGCCCTCCTATTTTAATATCTAGTTTAGCCTTTGTCTTTCTGACCAATCGCATAAACTTTTTTAATTGATATTGATTCCCATCCCGTCTCTGACGCACTGAATTTCCAATTTACTCAGCAATGCTTGCAACCCCTTGGCTGACTGAGCAACTAATGCTTGGTCATCAGCAAACCTAACCGATTTTACGAATTCCCCTCAGACATTCATTCCTACCTCCAGTTCTTCCTTAGCCTCTTTAATCATTCCCTTCACATATACGTTGAACAGCATCGGTGGTAATGGGCAACCCTGCCTTACACTTCTTCCTAACACTGCCCATCCGGACTCTCCGTTCCCCATTCGCACCTGAGCAGTTTGAGACATGTACAGGTTGCGGATCAGTCTCCTGTCCCTCCAATCTATTCCTATTTTTTGCAAAATACAAATTAGTTTTCCTCAATTCACTCAATCAAATGCTTTTTTGAAATCTACGAAACAGGAATAAACGTCCTGATTGTATTCTACATTCCTCTTGATTAGTAATATCACTACTGCAATGGCATCACGCGTACCTCTCCCCTTTCTAAACCCAAACTGATCATCTACTAAATAATAACTTGCTGTACTATTTTTCGAATTGCCAGGCCGATCCTAATCGATGGCTCATCGGCCCGGCAAGTCGAACGATCCGGTGTTCAAGTCCCAGTCAAGTAAATATTTTTGTGCTTGTGATCTGCTCGATTCCACCTTCCCCACCTCTCCTTTGTTCGTCCTTTATATGTGTTCCTATCCCTATTTCTAATATCTATTTCCTTGTGAATGTATTTCTCTCTCTCTCTCTTTCTATATATATATATATATATATATATATATATATATATATATATATATATATATATATATATATATATATATATATATATTTGTGTGTGTATAACAGCAAAATATACTAAATAACTTGTGGCTTAACCCCTCTTACTAAATTCTATTTCAACAACTTTCGGGGTTATTTGCAAATGTTTTCCAAGGTCGACTGCTAGTGTCATTCTTCTCTCAAAATGTTTAAAACATCATAGTGTACTTTTATTATATTTATCTTTAACCTTCATCGCCCAATGGTAATTTAAAATATTTTTTTTATTTTCAGGAAGCACGAACTCTGTACGACATATTCCCCAACTCCCAGGGAATATATCAAGTTCCATCAAGCACTTTCTCCCATTTCGACTTTCTCTGGGGGAAAAACACGACAGTACTACTTTATGAACGCCTGCTCGAACAAATGAATACCAGCAGAAGAAGTTAAGAGTTGGAAGATTTCTGGAAAACCATTTGAAAGCAGTTCCCCACTCCTGACAGCACTAACTTTGTCTTGTGGCAATGAATTTGACTAAACATACTAAGGAAAGGAGGAAGGAAGTACACGGAAATGAAGAGAGACTTGATGTAGAGTAGGTTCATGGTTTCTGGTTCATTTTTCTTACGAAAACCTATGTTTTTTCGCTATGTAATTTTTGTCACTATTTAATTCACATAATAATTGTCATTTCTTCCGGGGTATCTTCCGGGATAATTTCCACAAATTAAAGCCTGAACTCGTTTCCCCTGCTGTAATAATGTAAGTAAGAGTATAATGTTACTAATATGTAGGGAAATATTTTCAGTCTCTGTGAACGCACCATACACTTGATCCCTTGGCAAAGAACTTCAAAAGATTATGGTATTTATGTACTCTTATCAGTAAACCCGACATTTGAGCCAGTGTAAAAATTGGTGACAATGGCAATTATTTTCGCCAGACAGACGGAAAACGAACTTAGCAAATGAATTGCTGCACAAAATTACAAGTTCTTCTAGGAAGAGAAATAAATTAATCAACGATTTTTACATATATGTCATGCATTTTATTTTAAAACGTAATGGCAGAGAGGCCAGCCACCCGAGTAAATGTAAATGCAATTACAATGCATTATTATATTGCACTTATTTTTGCAATTATTATAATGCACACATAGCGGGTGACTTTGTTAAAGTTACTGTTGCCGTTTCTTGAAATTTGTCTACGGTATGAACAGCCTAAGTGTTTGAAATTGGCTTTATTAACATCGTGGACTGTGGCGCGTCGCGCACGACTACGAATGCCTGTGACATTGTATGTACGGTATTTCGTCATAACATCTTGTTCCTTTAAAGCCCCAAAATTTCAGAGTGTAAGAGAATGTCTCGGTAGCTTAATTGGTTAAAGCACTCGGCCGGATATCGAGGGATCCGGATTCGAATCCCGGTCAAGGCGAATGATTTTTACTCTCTGAAATTGTTGCATTATAATGCACACATAGCGGGTGACTCCGTTAAAGTTACTGTTACAGTTTCTTGAAATGCAATTAACATTTTTCAAATTCATTAGCATACAATATATTCAGATATCGTTCAAACCTTCAAAGCAGTTTAGAATGAATGTTTCACTTATTTCATTAAATGATTAAAGTTTAATATTTATTTTATGGGCTGTGGAAATAATCAGTTATCTTCGTGGAAAGGCCTGGGCCTGAACATTACTCTCGACTCCCCTGCATACACAGCTTGTTTCGTGTGAATGATTTTGTAACATGCTAAAAGAAAATAAAACTAATAAGCCTCGTAAGAATCATAAATAATCGTAATCGAGAAAGTGTCATTTATGAAATTGAATAAAACTAATCTTAGGAGAAGAAGATTTTTGCCTACAACAAGTCGTACGGTTTTACAATATGTACACATATCAGCGATTAAAGAGATGTAATTCCTTTGAAAATGTAACAACTCTGGCTAGTACTTTAGAATAGGTCATGAAAGACACCTGAGCATCGGGAAAATACTCTCGGAGACTGAATGTGGTGCAACCAGTCGATATCCACCCTATGAAATAAAATAGGTAAGTAGCTGTAAAAGGATTTTAACTTATGATTTCTACTGATGGATGGATCAACTTAGACACGCGAATATCATGAACCGGAGTGATGAAATTCAGACACTCGTGTATCATTCAAAAATTATTTTTGTTAAAATTATCTAAATATTATCTGCAAAGCGTTTTCTCCAAGTTATCGCTTACAGAATAAATCTGGGTCCTCACCTAATAGATTCAAAAAACCAATCCTTGTCATTTAAATATTATGAAATAAATGTGAAATTCCATTGAAAATCATGAAATCTAGCAGTTCATGCGAAACCAGATCAAACGCCACCTGCATATTTAAATGACTAAAGACTTTTCATTATGTATAAAACTCACTGATACACTAGTCACGCGTATTTACGCCACGAAGTTTGGAAATTAACTTCCATAACACCGATTACTAAAGGTGTAATAATCATGTATTAACTATCGTATACTATTGATTAGCTATTCATTTTAATGACCTAGATTAAAACATATTAAAATAAATTATCCTAATTCAAGAAAAATTGTTCATATGTTTTACGATCGGGGAACCCAGGAAAAGGAACCTAACGAGATTACATAGCTTCTCATTCCATTTTTTTCGTGACGAGGTCGACATGCAGAAGTTTACAATAACTGACGTCCTGCCGCTTCCACAGCTTGGAGAGCACTGAGATTGATTTCGAGGCAAAATTTAGCGTCCTAATCAACTACTCCAAGTTTTGATACCATTCCGACCAATAGTAGTGGCTCAGGAAATTAGTTGCGTTACTTTTGGAACGCACCATGTAGTACATTTTACAATAAAATTATGAAAAAATAACGCAAAAAATTATCATTTTACTCAGGGTAAAAGTATTTTTTTAAATCACCCATTCCAATTTTTCCAGCTGACCAATAACGTCTCCATTGCTGTCATACGCACGGTTTATCGAAGCGGGAGTAAGGTTTCCAACTTTTATTGCGAACTTTATTCCAGCTATAATCACACATGTATGAATCCAAAGAAAAGAGTAGGCATCGGTAATATTCGGTATTGCTCGAGCCTGAAATAGGTACTAAGACGTTGTCAAGCTTTTACCTTGAAAAAAAATATATTGAAAACAAAGGACTCAGTGAAGACTTTTAAGTTTCGTAATTTCTCGCATTTTAATACCCATCAGAAGGCGGAAACGCTGAACTTAATCGAGAAATATAAAAAAAAACACAAAATAGAACATGTTAAAAAACTTTTAGTATTGTTTAGAAATAATATCATTTAATGCGTAGAATACCGGGACAAATTAAATGCAATAGTTTTATATTCCTATATTAGTCGATAAGAATTTTAACTGCGGAAATAAAAGAGTCCTTATTGAACTTCCATTGAGCATTCACTCGGCAATGATTTCAGTCTTTGGAAAGTCGTTTTAAATACGAAGACAGGTGAAATGACTTCCTTCTTTTGGGCATCATATTCAAATACTGTAAAACTGGAGTGGCCTTCTATGGGGAAACCCGAAGATAAATTATTCAGCAATAAGACGACCTCAAGCGACATCTGTCGCTTAATTTAATGACTGAGAAAATTAAACCTCCACAATTTTAAGATTAGTAAGGAAATTGACTTCCATTGATACCACAAAGAAGGGATATCCGTGTGTTACCTCGCAGTCAGCGCAAATCTTTTTGTTAAAAAGCTCAGGAGACAAAACAGAAAAAAAAGTACTTGAATCCTTCACTTGTGAAATTCTATAAAATAATTCCGTCTATAGAAATACTTCAATTTATTTGCAATACCTCCTTTTTTTAATGATCGAAAAACCGTGAGCGCCAAAGTTGTTGGTTGAAAACATGGAATAAGCGTACCATGGTGTTCACCTAGGCACCATAGATATAGTTTCATATCAAAGTTGGGTCGATTAAAATGCAAATATCATCGCAAATAGAGGTATCATCAAACAAACAAACTCGTTGATTGAGTTAAAGAATATAATAAATTCTTCGTTGTTGATTTCTAGATTTCATACACCGATTGTAATCCATCAGATAATAATGCCAGGTATTTTACTTACAAAATTACTCGAAACATTTTTCAAGTAAATTTTGTATTTTTTTCTGCACTATTGTGTTAATATTAGTTCATAGAAAATTATACTCAAGGAATTCTACAAATAAAAATAATATTGTTGGAAATTTCTGCGCAATGAATAGTATATATTTTTCAGTGGTTATTCAAAAGAACCCTAAGGTTCAAAAAGAAATTACATCAATAGTCATTTTCAAATTTTAATCGTAGGTTGAAGTCCGAAAGTATGTAAAAAATGATAGCAATTTCCGCTGATCGCGACTGTCATGGTAAACTGTCTTGTGATATCAGAAGTTCTCATTGCTGGTTACCATGGGCGTGTTCCGTAATTCCATTGGTCTTAAATTGGAACGCAAAACGGCTTTGTCACAGTACCGGTGGTATTTTCTTTTTAAAAGCTCGGCGGTAGTTCTGCGTTACTGCTTATCTTTTTGTGGGAGTGAACAATGACAATTTTCAATAGCAGTGAGGGATCAGCGATAAATTCATCTATTTGGCACCACACGCAGGGTTCAAAATATATAGTATAAAAATATCAAATGAAAAAATATTACAACCACGCTGTTTATTATATTTTGCTAACTTAAAAATTCTCAATATTAGTAATAATAAAAGTCGCATTCAATTATAATTGGTTTACTGTAACTGCTCCGCTACAAATAATCTTCGCTTTGTCAAGTGCTGAATATGAAAATATTTCCATAGTATTCGTAATTTAGCACCTTATAACTCTACATCATCATTTGAGAAATAATAGCGGACTTAGAAAACACGTACGTATGGTACATAAGTACTTCAAATTCGAAATGCAAGAATAAAATAATTCATTCCATGACTCCTATTAATATTTTCCTTTATTATTTCAGCAAGCAATTTTTTGTATGATCTCTTTGACTGTTATTTTGAATTGAGAATACGAAATAAAATCATTACTTTGGAACATAGTTTAGACAGACAGATACTCTGAGTGAAAAAAATATCAGTCTCAACCGAAAAAAAGTATTCTTAGTTATTAATAAAAGAAGAAATCAATGAATAATTATCTAAATGTGGCAAAAAGCTAAAGAAGAAATTGTTTAAACAATCCTGAAAAAACTATTTATTTTCTTCTACACTGATTTATATATTACGTTTTATAGTTAACGAACAACTCTGATTTGCTATCCTGTCCATTTTTTCTTGTCCTGGTAGCATACATTAAGATAAGGATTTATTTTTAGTAACCCTTTTATTAAAATCAAAAATTTTAAAGGCTTACCTGTAATTCTGTGATATAAGTACTAAATGGTGTGAACGAAATACTAGACTAGACAACATGTGTCCTCTCTGAATAATCGGTCTGCAAGTATCTGGGAAATAATTCTTTTGCGGGAGACTGAATTAAATAAATACTTCGTAGAATACACGTGCAAACATTGAGAGAAAAAGTCATCAACTTGTATTTAGGTAGTAATATTTAGAGCGACCTTATAGAGATGACAGTCATCAGATGGTTGCCAAATACCACCACGAAGTGGTAAAATTAAGATAGAATTCCGTCACTTATTCCATTGTTCTCGGTGTTTGAGTCTCAATGAAGCTATACACCCTGAATCAATTCCAAGTATTTCTCAAAATCAATGGATTTCTTCGATTCTAATCCACGCATTTTCCGGATTATCTTTTTGTCTTCTGTCTTTTAACCTTTCCAGAAGACTTGAGGTATTGCCGCAACGGAAAATTTTGTGGAGTAAACTGCTAATGTTGAAAGTAATTTTGTGAGTTTGCAAAGCGGAAAAATCATCTCAATCTGGGGAAACGATTATCCGTCCTGCTGATTTTCTCGCAAATGGTTTTATTACTTCCTGGTTGTGCATTGGATCAAATTTTACCTGCTTATGTCATATTTCGTTCACATATGCAATTTTCTGCATTGGTTTCTCAAAATATTTTACCTTCAACATTCTTATTCCAACTCTTTACTCAGGCACTTGCAATTACCAAGGTATCTTCCTAATTATGCGTTCTGTACTAAAGATATCTGGTTCATTTTCATTTACATCACCTCCATTTTTTCTTTAAATATCATTATCTATAGTGAGCTAATGATTCCATTTTAAAGATAAAACTGAAATGAAACACATTTTATGAACGTTCCCATCCCCTAAATATTACTCGGGTGTTATCCGGTAATATTACTTGTTTTCTCTTTTCTTTCAATTTTGCTTTTAAAACCTTTTCCTGAATTTGAATTCTCTTGACCATTCAGTAACAATAAATAAAAGCAAAGTCATGAATTTTGTTAGTTAAAACGGCTTGGTTAATAGTCGTCTCTCTTGCAGTAATGTTAAAAAGACTTTTCGTACTTCATAAGTCTGGTTTGTATAAATAAAAATACACTTGACAAATTATGAGAGACACATTTCTGGGGTGGAAATTAATTAAAAGAAGGAAGAATTAGGAGTTTTGCGAGAAATAGGTAAGGGTAAGTAAAGCAAAAAAATTGAAAACAGGATAGATCACCTGACCAATCTTTGAAGTGGTTTGTACCAAGATGCCAAAGTAGTAGGGGCACACAAGGAAGAAAAATGTTTTTGGGGACAAAAATTTTGCGTAATGGAAGAGAAAGTTGGTGACGGATGTTGAGTAAGGATATAATAAAAAGATTAACCTACAGTTGGATGTGTGTTTCTAGAAGCTGCGCTACCGTTTTCTTTGAAGCAATTTCATACCCGGAGATGGAAAGCTATCGTTAGGTGAATGAGGGAATGAACGGAGGAAGAAAAAGAGAGGTAAAATAAAACAAATGAAGGAATAAGTATGTTCAAGAAGAAGAGAGGTTTCAGAGCATTTGGTGATGTGAATAGGGTAGTACGGTAGGACAACATTTAGAAACCTCATACGGTTAAGGAACCACATACAGGTTAAGCGAGGAATTTGATAACTTTATTCAAAGGTAACCATTTCAGAGAGTAAAAATCATTCGCCTTGACCGGGATCCGAACCCGGATCCCTAGATATCCGGCCGAGTGCTTTAACCACTTATGCTACCGAGACGTCCTCTTACACTCTGAAATTTTGGGGGCTTTAAAGGAACAAGATGTTATGACGAAATACCGTACATACAATGTCACAGGCATTCGTAGTCGTGCGCGACGCGCCACAGTCCACGATGTTAATAAAGCCAATTTGAAACACTTAGGCTGTTCATACCATAGACAAATTTCAAGGAACTGTAACAGTAACTTTAACGGAGTCACCCGCTATGTTGCATTATAATGCACACATAGCGGGTGACTCCGTTAAAGTTACTGTTACAGTTTCTTGAAATTTATCCAGAGGATTTCTGCTTTTTCCAACAAAATTATATCTAATAGAATCTATAGTGGTTTTCAAGTCTAAACATTTGACTCACTTTTAATGTTTTCCAAAAATCCATTGCAAAAAAATGTGCAGTAATTTTAACATTAAACTTCCATGAAACTATTTGATTGGAACTAATATTAAAATGCAATAAATATAAAATGATTTGGGATTCATCGTAAATGTAAAAGTTAAGGTGTAATTAACAAATTATAGTGCTAAATATTTTTCTAAATACCATAATCTATATTTCATATTGAAGGATTTTGCATATATATGTACATTATGCTAGAGTAATCAATGATTATTCCATTTTTCGTACCAATTCATATTCCTATGGCTATTCAAAAAAAATATTGGATAAATGGCGTACTCATTTGAAGAAAATTTCCAAATGACATCCAATGGGATTGGGATAACGCTGAATAATCCTACCGACACCGGGAATTGAACCCGCAACTTTAATGCACAAGCCACCGCAATGATTTGACCCCAGGTGAGAATAAATGAATGCACGTTTTTAGCAGCAGTTTGAGCTTGTGATACTTATAAGAGAACCACTACAACGCCATTGGTAAGATTTCAAAAAAATAGTACCGAAATAACAGAGAGATAGTTCAGTTCAAAAGGTAATTATAGCAAAGCTGGGCAATGCTGTCCCATTTTGTAAAACAAAAACGCATGAAGTATATAATTAATATTACTGAATTGGAGTTATTACCACCCTTTTGTTGAGTCATACTAGGTATTTCAGATCAATACCAAGTATATTGAAGCTGTTTAATAGATTATTACTTATTAAATTCTATTATGACGGATGGTTGTCTTAATAAAGAATTCTCTAACGAAATTAAGAGCGCTATTACCTTTATTTATTTTTTTCGTGCCACATCCATTACCTCTTTGGATTCATCACAGCTGGCAGTCAGAGAATATTCCCGCATATGTTTAACGCGTGTTGATTTTTCTTTTCTCGATTCAGTATATTTTTGCCATCGTAATCTCTTACCCCCACTTAAATAGCTTTTATTCTACTCTCACCCAATTTCTCCGAAAAGGAATATTACGTTGATCAGCTTAAATCCCGCTCTACTTAGCCTTTTCATCTGGGATTCAAGTTTACTCAACGTTTACGTCATTATTTCTCATTTTAATACAGTTGTACAACGACTTGAAACAATAAAATAATTAACTTAAGAAATTAATTTTAAGTTAAACATGGAATTCTACAAAGTTAAGGCCTTAACCATTCAGTGCAATAAAATAATTGTTAATAAGGGTTTCTATCGCACAGATTATTTAAAATATGTTACTAATTTTATATATTTTATAGAACTCGACATCCTGTCGTAACTTCAAGACTCGTATTTTAGACGTAATTGTCAAAAGTATTATCAAAACTCATTTTACACCAAATTACAGCAGTTGGTCGTTCAATTTCCAACTACTGTAACGCTCGTCTTCGTTAGACGCATCATAAAAAAATTGAACTTCTGTTTTAATTATGGACCAGACTTAATCTACAAGAGGGAGAAATGCTCGACTGTGTGTAATTCAAACTAATTTAAGAATTCAAACCAATAGGAGAATTAAAATGTGTACAGGCGCAAACGCAACCCACCATACTGTAATGACGTTTTGGTTGCCTACCCATATTTTATTTCAATCCAATTTTCAGTTCTTATGTAATTTATAGTGAACTAAACATGTTAATCATATCTTATGGAGTCTACAGGTTGTCTGCAGTCTAAAATAGCCCAATTAAATAAGACAAATATTCTAATTCGCTAAATATTTTTAATAACACAAAATAACATAAATATTATAACCAAATGAAAAAGTTTTCTTTTTGAGAGACCTGAGTTGCACCTTCTTATGACTGCATGTTTTGGTCACTACGATTAAAAACTCTTATGACAATACGTTCATTACCGCGATCTCTTTTTGCGAAAAATCGGTAATTACCCCACTTGGATCATAACACATAGAAGTTCGCCATCATCTTCTATGTCCTTCCCTATTTAGAGGAACGGGACAGTATTTTATTGGTTTGATTGATTACAAAGAATTCCTCTACATACACATTAATCGTATAACCAGTCTGTTACGTATGTTTGTTTGTTTCTATAGGCAATGCAACAATACAGACATTTATAAATGGAAATAGCAACACATTAATAATTTTTAAAACAAAAGAACTTTAAGACAATGACATTCAAGATCAAATATTTATGTAAGTGGAAAAAGAAAGCTTAAAAAAATGAACTAGCCGCGATATATATGGGATGAGAATCAATATTAATAAAACAAAGGTTATGCGATTTTCCAGGAAGAAGAATGCAAATATAGAAAACGCTCTAAACATCAAAATACGAGGGGAATTAAAGAGGCATGGGAAAAACTGGAGGTAGGAATGAAAGTCGGAGGGGAACTCGTAAAATCGGTTAGGTTTGCTGATGACCAAGCATTAGTTGCTCAGTCAGCCTAGGGGTTGCAAGCATTGCTGAGTGAATTGGAGGTTCAGTGCGATAAATATGGGATGAGAATCAATATTAATAAAACAAAGGTTATGCGATTTTCCAGAAAGAAAAAGGCTAAGCTAAATATTAAAATAGGCGGGGAAAAAATAGAGCAGGTAGAACAGTTTACATATCTCGGAAGTGTTTTGGACCAATACGGTCAAAGTGGTAGGGACGTAAGGAGAAGAATTGCGCTAGGCAAGGAGGCATTCTCAAGGAGGAGGGAGTTGATGACGGGGACGTTGAGTAGGGATGTTAAGACAAGACCCATAAAAACTCTGACATGGAGCGTAGCAATGTACGGCGCGGAAACGTGGTCACTGAAGCGGGAGGATAGACGTAGACAGGAGGCTTTTGAAATGTGGGTGTGGAGAAGAATGGAGAAGGTGAAATGGACCGAAAGGAAAACAAATGAGGAAGAACTGGAGATGATGGGTGAGAAGAGGTTTGTTGAGAGAAATCCTATGGCATAAATTGTACCTTATGATGACACAATTTTAATCAAACCATACATGCTTGTGCATACATTTTCATGAAGTTTTATATCCAAAGCTACTAATAATTGTTTCATTGACAGGGAGAAAAATTATTTACCCATAATAAAAATAATAATAACGTATAATTGTAGTTATCTATCTTATCGACCCATTATTCTGCCTATTTACGAGTGGCGTGCCACATCGCTATTTAAAAAAAATTTATTTTGAAACTTAATAGTGTTTCATCGTTCAAAAGTAACACTGCCTTCACATTTGTCGGTGATGAGTTAATTATCTTAAAAATAAGAATACTTCTGACGTGAAACTGATAGATTTCCACGATCATCGATGAGAAAAATAAATTGAACGGAGGTTTGAGGGAAAAGGAAATTGTACAACATTCAAAAAAGAGTAAGGTATATTTTGCTGAATTGACAGAGAAAAAACTGCATTTGGGAAAAATAATAAAATGTAATATTATTAAGATAAAATTAGAGGGGAATCTATCAAAATCAATAGCTTTTCCGACACTTGATCACAATCCAAATCACCAGATAAACTTAAGCTTGTCATTACTAACCTTAAATATACGTTTTGACAGAATTTAATGCTCTACATGAAAAAGAAATCAAAAGAGATTCCATCTAACTAAGAAATGATAGTAACAATTTTCCACTAGATAAGTTTGATTGCACGGCCAAGTTTCGATGCATCACATTATCGAAAATGTTCCTATATTTTCTTTATTATGCTCGAAGTCCAACACATCAAGCCTGAAACTACTCAACTTGTGGGATTTAATCTGTTACACAACGAACCTTGAGCAAGGGGTAAGTTCCAACTAAAAGTAATGCTGCCACGGGAAAGTTAAGACCGTATTTGCCGTATTCACCCAGAAATAGCAAATGAATTGGAGAATGAATGTCACATCACATTTATAGTACTCAGGCATTAACCACTTAGACTAAGTTTTCTGGTCTAAATTTCGCGCGCGCTTCATGACTTTTTTCCATATTATTCTCCAATGTTAAATAAAAAATTGATATAAACGTTTCATTGATTTGAAAAAGTCTAAAATCCATGGTACTATACAAATTGAAAAGTAATAAATTATTAAAATTTTGGCTGAATCACTATATTTTTTAGTTTTTTCAATCCTTTATATTGAATTGTTGAATTAAGTGATAACTACTCACACGTATTACTTACCTTTACATATCAATACCCTTCAAGCAGAGAGAATTATTTTCGAAAATTCAAGAAAAGATTACGCAGAAGCACCTTTTTTATTCTATTTTTTTATTCTCATGATCTGCAAGTAAGATTTATGTAACTCCCTTGAAAAAAGCTCACTTAAGTAAATATTTCTGACTTTATACAACTAACTTCATTAACGTGTCATCACGACTTGTCATTTAGAAAGTCCTTTAAGGGCAAAAATTAATCACCAAGTTATATTTCTTAAAATTCTGAAAGCCATTTGGTTAGTCAAAGAGAAACGCGAGTTTTTTGTCTTCAACTACCAAAAACACTCAAAATAGTTAAGATAATTCCTTCACATAAATTTCTTCCTGTCATTGTCGAACCATTCCTCGTACATCTATCTGTTCAAGCAACACCATTCCTCCATTCCCCATTGCTCCATAGAGTTTCACATATTTCTTATCTATCCATCATTCTAATCCTCTTTTATCTTTCAGATAAATGACACGTGTTGCGCATTGGGGAGGTTTAGCGGAGTCACTTGCTGAAGCGCATATTTTGGCAACAATATTAAAGTGGGAAAATTAACCCCATTCTCAAAGAGCGATTATTTGATGGTATATTTTTCTTTGTGATTTTCAACATTTATAACATCCTGCTAATTTTTTATTCTGAGACACTTGGTAAACTTCATCCTACTCATTTCATTTTTCCACATCCAGAACGCTATTGCCCACCGATGTTCTTTTCCCCATGAATTTCTAAAAATATTTTATCATCCTATCATCTCGAATATTCTTCTCCAAAATTCGTATTTACGTTCTTAAATTTTCTCATACGCTCTATTTCTATACTAATTTTGAACACGGTGGAAAAAAGTGCATGCGATTCCCGAGAATGACTGTTTTTCCTTAACACCCATTAATAATTTTATGCTATTAGGTTTGTTTCCATTATTTTGCATTGCTTGTGTGTGATTGAGGTACACGTGGGCGGCTGTTTCGCAAATACAGCCAAGTGACCAAAGGTGTGTTTATCATTTACCTCATGTTTCCTTTCCACATTTTACCTACCCCCTTAAACAAGCCCAATTTCATTCAAGTTTACGGTTTTGGGTTTTTCGTTTTTCCATTTTTCACGACCGTAGGTACGTTTATTTTAAGTTTACTTACATGGTATCCTCAATCTTCTGAAATATATGTACCTATAAATTTTGCTAATATAAATGTCGTTACCCCAGATTGAATGACCCTAGCTTTGGAAATTTTTCGAGTGTTTTTAATCTCACTAAACAGAAAAATTTTTTCAATTTTTGTTGATCAGTCGGGATGGAATTTTGGGCATACTTAAGCTTCACGAGTAAACCCGAAAATTTGAGACAGAAATGTCGATGTTAAACCTTTTGCCATAACACGTCCACCACCCCGTGGAAACAATATTCATTGCCACAGTCAGCCTAGTGCCACAAATTTTTGGGGTTCATCAGTTAATATACGAAGATATATACTATACACTGAGTTATGACTGTTACCTGAAGATGATGTTGTCACATCGAAACCGGTCGTATTAAAATTTTATTTTGTGGAAAATGGCCAACTTTATTTGATCATGATATTCCACCATATGACGCCTGAAACGTCTCTTTTTATTCATCAGTTAAATTACTGGGAAACATCAAACGAACGAATTTGTAATCTACAATCCAACCGGGCTACTAATATTAAATTCGATCGCCAGTTCCCAACGTCTTGAACAGATACGCTGAAATGAATAGTACCTCATATAAAAGTTGGTCATAATTAAAAATAAAATTGATAATAATATACTCCAGTTTAATCCTGGCTAGTTAGATCCAAATCTTTTCCAGTCTCTTTTAAAATCCAAGGAATCCACAACGTAAGAGGGACGAAAATATCTACAGACAAAAACAAAAGACGATTGTTATATTTGAAGAACGTATTTAGGGACAGAAATTTTCCTAATGGTTAAACATGAGAAAGAGAAACTTTGGTAAATTATCCCGAATGGGAAGCAAGGAACAATTATTACCAAACGTAAATGAATAGAAAGCAATGACTGGGGTTACGTGACATAAGAAGTGAGGGCAGAGGGCTACGACAAAACTGTTATTTCCTTCTAAGTACTAATAGCGATAAATATAATAACGGTGAGAGTTAATTCCACCAAGTTTCTCTACACAATATAACTCAACAATATAACTAAATAATAATAATATAACCTCTACACAAAATTTTGCATATGTATTTAATAGCACGTTAACCTCAAAACTCGGTCCAAAAATAATAGTCGTCTAAGAGTCAGCCCTTCCAAAATCATACCATTCTTGTCTCCATCCAGCGAAGCGTAGAATATAGCTACACCACAATAGGTCCCCCTATATACTTAATAGCTCTTGAAAACCTCCGAAAAAGTCTTAAAAAATAATTAGAAATTTAAAGAACATAAGGTGTCCCACAAAAAAACATAAAACTGCACAGATTATAAAGATATACGGATACACACGTTACGTGAATCAAGAGAAAACGAGGTGATATATCAGCGCAAACAAAATATAATGTAATCACAGGCAAACACGAGATTTAAAAATGCACATCACAAATTGTTTTGCCTAGATACTCAATAGTAATAATAAAATGATTCCGTACCGTCTATTCTCATATGCCAAGGCAAAAAAAATAAAACAGTTCAATATCACAAACACAATCCGATTTATTGAAACATCATTTCCGTGGGTTCCGGAGAGAATTGATATATAGTATAAGCATAAACATACTGTTTACATAATAATGAAATAGTCGGAAGAAAAAAATTCCTATTTTCTAAACAAGGGAAGCAGCAAACGACGGTATTGATAGCTGTTTTGAAAAAATTCTCCGAATTTTGCAAAAAAAATGGAGGAAGTGACGAGTCTTGCGTACGTAATCCATTGTTTGGCAGTTTTCAGACGCGCGTGGCAGTTGGTAAAGATCGCATCACCTACGCTATATAAAGGGATCAGCGGACACCGACTGACACCATATCTACCAGCGGAGGAATAAGGGACAGACCTCTCTCCCCTGTCTCCGCTGCAGCGTGTTCAACCCGTTCTCCGTCTTTTGGGGCACTTGGAAAGGTAACGTACTTATGTGTACATTGACCATTATATTACCATGCAGGCGTTTGTCTTAAATATTAAAACTTTGTGATATTTTCCCAGAGCCGTGAATGTGAAACCTCGGCGTGATCTCCAATAACGGGTATAACCTCGCAGCAGTGGGTATGGCGGTAACGATGAGGCGAACTATTGGAGTTGTCATGGTCTTCTCGGTCTACATCCTACTTACTGACCTACCTAGGTCGTACTGCCAAGAGGCAGAACCGGAAGAGAAGGCTGATAAACTTCTGGGACATTACGTACCGGAAACATTCATGACTGTTGTAAGTATATCTATCATTTAGGAAAATTACACACAATCATAGTAATTACATGGGCTACACTTAATTTTAAAGTTTTGGGGAGAACCTACACGTCATTGATATATTTCGAATCATTAATAGAACTGTTCCTTCAACCTCTATCCTGAGCTATTTAAAAGGCGAGAGCATGCACTAATCTTAACGAAAAATAATGAGAGACTAGCATTTATTTAAACTACTCAAAATTAGACTAATTAATTTATAATTATGCCTTATTAAGATTTTAAAACTACAAATAGCTTTTGTGGGATACTTTGCTTACTCTTCGGCATTGCCCTCGTCTCTTCTTCCTAATTCTTTATTTCATTTAATATGGTTTCCTTTATTGCTGGTATAATTTTCGAGTCCCTGGTAATGAGCTTTTTGACAAACAAAGTTGTTGATTTTGGTTTTAAAGTCATCATCTATTGATGTCCCTTTCATGGGATACTTTTCACTTTCAGGTATATTTTCTTTGATTGCTTAATTAATTGGTTCCAAGACGCCATCATCATTTTACGGAACACTTCCACCACACAGTCATGAGTGCTGTCACAGGATTCGTGCATCTTGTCTGACATTTGTTTATATGCTATGCTGTGAGTGGGACTCATTCGTCACTGCTTGCGTGACTTACTGCCATATTTTCAATGATAAAGGTTTAATAATTCAAGTTTCGATTAATTTTAATGGCATCCTGCATTTACTCACAATATTACCAATCTGTTTCCCCTAATCCAGCTGCCTTTCCCGGTTAATTTGCGTATTTAAATGGAAACCAAAATTCAAGTGCTGTTTTGGAGGAGAATATCGTAATACAGTCCTTGTATTTTGCTCGTGTATGACATGGAATAGTGAGTAATGTTTCCTTCCGTTTCAGGACGAAATTGTACGATTCAGTGGATACCCATCCGAGACCCATAGCGTGCAGACGGAGGACGGCTACTTGCTCACACTTCATCGCATTCCTTACGGCAAAGCAGGGTCAACGGAAGACGATCGACCCGTAGTTTTTCTTCAGCATGCCATTATGCTCAGTTCTGCCGCATGGGTGATCAACGGGCCAAAGAATGCCCTGGGTAACCTGAACAAATGCAGCCATTAACTCCCTCAGAATTTTCTTTCGAAACCGAGAAAAATTGTCCCACTAGTATTGACTGCTGCATACTTCCGGTGGCAAAATGTGTCAGGGAATCATCCTACTTGTGGGACGGGCAGAGTGGGAGGGGAGGTAAATACAAGGAGATGGAAATGAGGAAAAAATTAAGTAGAAAGAGGGATAAGAATGGTCAACTCCTCACGGGTAATGTAGAGATAAGATGGCCATGAGAAAATACGATGGGAAAAAAATGTAGGTTTTTAAAATATAAATTCATGACTCGCATCCATCACGTCCAGGAAGGGTTATGGAAAGTTACGAGAAATGTAGTTAATCAACCAAAGTATTAAATCAAAATTCGTTTTCAGCTGTCGGTGTTTCAAACTTTTCCAATTAAACTAATTTAATTCCATTTATTTTCAAATCCAAGACTTCCAGTTCAACATTGCACTCAGCTCATTGTTCATCCTTAATTAAATCTCCATTTTAAATAATCTTCATTTAATTATTCATTTCACGACGCAAGTAGGAGGAGAAGTTATTCATTTTTGAGATTTGGCGATAGGTTTAGGGGAGAACAAGTGAAAACAGTAAACAACACTGTTGAAACATTACTCAAGAACAGAGAGCGTTACCAAAGATGGAAAGAAAATGATTATTTTTATTTATAAAACTGTTGCAGTGAATTTATTACTGAAAAAAATGAATATACAAAATTTATTTTTATTTATTGATTGAAAGTTTTCATTGCGCCAATTTTTAATTTTTTTGTTTGATGAAATAAAGATTAACCTTAGTGGACATACGACGCACTCATAAAAACTTCTTTATATTGCCTCACTTGATTCTTGAAAGCCGTAAAATATTTGCGGAAAGTATATTCATACAATTACAATATTAAGAATTAGGGACATCGGTTCTGTAACTACGAACGTTATACTTCATTTTTCGAAGAAAAAGTACAAAAACTTCTAACGTAACGAATGATAAAATGTTTTTTGATTTGGTTGTCATAATACGCAAGCCGTTCAATAACTTCCAAGATAAACCAATAGATGACGCTCGTACGCGTATTCAAGAAATATTCCTGTTTACGGTTGTTCGAAAATCCGGATTAACGAAATTCCTAATTGTGGATCCGATTTTTATCCCTGGACCTATCGGTCTGTGATCTGGATATCCGAAGCACACTGATAAAATTCGGAGCTTATTTTCTTTGCTGTGTACATTCACTTATTACGAGTTTAATACATACTCGAGGGAAAGTAACGTTGAAGGTACCAATTTTGCCAAAGAAGCCAGACTTCTTGACATACACCACATCTACGTATTTACGATAGTTATTAATCCTTGCTACCAATTCCTTCGCAGCTTTTCTCCTTGCCGACGCAGGATACGATGTCTGGCTGGGCAACTCAAGGGGGAACACCTATTCAAAAGGACATATCGACAGGAGCCCTAGCAGCTTCAGTTATTGGGACTTTAGGTAAGCAAGTTTGGTTTTCTTCTCACTTTGGAAAATCGGTCTGAGTCATTTGTAGTTGAAAGGTCCGAAGCCGCAACGGATACATCAAACAAAATGTGAAAACGTCCGCTTTTTGAGTCGTACAAGTAAATTTCGATGAACGTGACCAGTATCGAGCGCCATTGGCAGAGACTCTATGCACACGTGCGTTAACTCTATACGTTACATCATACACTCATACACTCTCTCAGTACACTCTATACGTTTTAAAATACCATTCAATTTCCAAGTTCATATTTTTCGATCCTTAATAGGACGCATAGATGGGCGCCATTATAAGTACCTCATCGGGGTTATCTAATCCTTGAAATTGTGTTGAAATTACATATTCTCAATGATATAAAAAGATGACTGATACTACGTAATTAATAATTAGTATTGAATCTCCTATTGGATTGGCTCAGAATTCAGGTACAGCAGTCATGTACAGAGGTCAGCGTGTTCTCAGTTCAGAAAAACTTCCAACGCAATTGCATCCTACTGAGTTTTTCGTTTGAATGATTTTTACATTCTGAAATTGTTGTATTGAAATTTACATTAGCGGATGATTCCGTTGAAAGTTACTGTTGCGGTATCTCCCGCAGTTTCTTGAAATTTGATTTTACAATGTAATTCGTGACAAAAAACCACTCGAAATTAAATCAAAGGTCCAAATGAAAAAAAAACAAAAGATTTATAACATGTTGCATGACTGAATACAATGGTGGTGAGGGGCGTCTCAATTGATGATCCAAAAGATCTGGTTTTTAATAGCTTCCGAGTGTTACTCTGCTATTGTACTGAAGTATCCCTGAAATAAATCCGTCCCGCCTCCATTATTGCGAAACATATACTCCACATAAGAAGAAAAATTACTTTACCCAATCTCAAAACTTATAAGGAAGCACGAAACTGATAGCGCAGATATCAGCCGCAATGCCTTCCAGTGTGCACTTTGTTTATAATTTTTCTAATGTAATCCACCCCAGATTGATGTTGTGCGCATCAAATTTTATTTTCTTTAAACTTCCCTTCATCCCTCTATTTTCTGCTATTATTAAGGTCCATGCGGAATATAATATGCCGTCTCCCTCCAAAGTCTGATTTAAACGGGGATTTTCTGTTTCGGTTCATCACTAACTTTATATGTGCTCTCTCTTACTACGCAGTTGGCACGAAATGGCCCAGTACGATTTTCCGGCTGAAATAGATTACATATTGGGATGGACGGGCCGCGAGAAGCTGACTTTCATCGGTCACTCGACCGGCGCCAACATGTTCTACATCATGTGTTCTCTTCGTCCAGAGTACAACTCCAAAATCGATGTACATATCTCCATGGCCCCGGACGCCATCCTAACACCGGGCTTCTCAGCGAAGGAGAGTTTGGAACGTGCCATTCGACTGCTGGGAGTGAGTTAAATTTAAATAACTTTAAGCGATGATTCTTTCTTAACCTCAAACTTAACTTTATTTTCACGGGCAGTGAAATGATCGCAATAACCCACAGAAAAAAAGAGCCGAAATTGCTGGAAAACCACCTCCTGCATAAACTAAAGGTCAATTTGATGAATGATCTCCGAATACCACCACAATAATCAAACTCGAAGGTTGTTTCAACTGCCGATAGTAGAACTCCCCGCGTACTAAGTCTAAACACGGCGAAAGAAATACACACTACAGGGTAAGGAGAGGAGTTCATGCCCTGTGACGATTGTTGTTTCCCATTAAGATCTGGTGTCTATGAAATAACGCAATTTGGATGAAGTTTGGTGTGCCCAGATCGGCCACTTACAATCAATTCCGCAGTTTCTCATCCGGAGTCTAGGGCATTACTCAATGGTTGCCACGATCCCTACTCTCCGAAGAATCGACATGATATACGGATATTTTGGTTTTTTTCCATAAAGTTTTTTATATACGCGGAATTTCACTAAAAATACGTTCACTTTCATGTAGTTAAAAGGATAATATCATAGATTTATTCAATAATCAGGCCTTGTAACCATCCCCGAACTCCGGAAATTGGATGTATCTTACGTTTATGGACTAGTGAATCTTGAGCGTGTTTTACCGTGCTGAATACTGTGCATCCGTAGGCAATGGGTCGTTAATTATGATAACCCGGGTGATACACGATGGAAGTTAGAGACAGTAGAAAGGGTCAACGGGAAAGCTTCGTCATATCGAAGACAGGTCTGAGACGCTTAGTTCACTAAGTAGTGGTCAATAGGAAATTGATTACTCACGTAGGAAAAAGAAGCATCGTACAAGAAACTTAGAAAAAAGGAAAGTAATGTCTTAGTAAGCAACTTCTACAAATTCATTTATAAAAAAGACTTAATTCTACTTCAATCAAAACAGAAATAAAGTGAAATACCTTTTAGGGATGGATTTAAGGGCTGGATCAAAGTCAAATGAACATGATTGAGTTACCCCAGAATATTTCAAATAATCTCAAATAGCCCGCGTCTGTATACAGTTAGCGGTGGGACAATCAGCAGCAAACAGTAAGCAGTGGATTAACTACATATAAACGTCCATTGGTGTACCAATTCATAATAAAATATAAGCGTGGCATCAATAGAAAAACACTGAATATGAATTTTAAAGAAACAATGCGAACAGAAATTTAGGACGTAAATCAATCTTAATGATCAAATTTTACCAAAACTTGTGCTCACGAAAACATGAATTCATCACCTAGCACGAATGATATAGTTAGATCATTAGAATTCACGTTTTGTTTATGTGCAATTCGCTCTTTGTGTTATTATGCATAAAATAAGTACAGGTGTGCCAGGTATTCACAAGGTCTGGAATCCGAGTCAAACATAGTACGCATGTGGATTTGAAGGGTGGCTGGAATGGGTGTCGACCTGAAGTTCACAAGGAATCTCATACATGTAAGCGATTCTTACATGTTGTTGGATGGATGGACTGACATATGCAATATCTTCTTTCAAACAAATTTTGCTTTATATTGCCCAAAAGTAATCGGTAATGACCAACTAGGTATTTCCTCATGATATAATAAGTAATGCAGCGCAGTGCTTTTATTTTTTCATTTACGCTTGAAATATGGCGTTGGGACACCATTTTATATCAAATAAAGTCAATTGAATGTCGCATATTTATAATTATGATATCAGATAATAATTAGATTTTAGACCATTTTTGCCGGCAAACTTAACCGTATTCATTTTATAATCAGGAATTATGCTAGGAATGAGATTCAAACAGTAAATTTTCCCTCAAAAAGTTTTGATGATGCTTTTTTCCTTGTGTGTTTGCAGCTAATATCACCCTATTTTTTCATGTAACTCCTTTGCAAATCATTTCCGTAATTTTATGAATGTCTTTAATGATTAATTTTTCCAGCATAACCTGCTAACGTATGCATTCCGTGATATTATAGTGAATACAGAGTGACTGAGTTTTCATGAGTGACACCAAGGGACCTACTCGACTTATTCCAATGAATTTCATTGTTTTCCTTCCATTTCATACGTATATATTTTAGTGTTTACCATATCTGTTTCTCCAAAATATCATTGCCAAATATTCGTTTAAGTTTCATTTTACCTCCAATCCAAAGTTATAAAGAGAAAGATTCAAGCACACATTCTACCCTCTTACAATAAACAATCACGACAAAATGGAACCCAAAAACCAGAAAAAATTAACTTAGTGACTACAATGTAGTGGTTTAGCAAGAGTTTAAAAAGAATAGTTAGTAGAGGAAGTGCGCTCATGGAGGAGAGCAACAGAACATGTCATGACAATGGAATTTGCTTGTGTGCTATTAAGGCCAGATCAAAGCACACTCCGGGAGAATAGGCTGCTGCATTCCCTCATACTGCCAAAACTATTAATCTACCTAAACTCATTTGAATATCCTTAGTCCCTTAATTGAGTTTACAAATACTCTATGAGGTTTCCAAGAACTTTGTACAAATGGAGACAAAGTTTAAATTAGCCCTATGACACAAAAGTGAGACAACTTATTCTTTCGTGAAACTTTATGTAATCCACTTTAAATATATACCCACCAAGCACACCTTTATTCCATTTAAGCCTAAAAACTATAAATAATAGTTATTTATTTATTCAGTGATTTTTAATTCAAAAGCATGTACCTTAATATTAATTCATCACTTATTATTATTTTATACAAGCCAGCTTGTGAATGAAGAGTGATATTACATTAATAATGTTCATTCAAAACATACTGTGTTCTTTATTACAATATGTCTTTTTTATTCTTTTGTTTTAATTCCTCAGGCTAGTATGTTGACCATTGAGGGTAATGAAATATTGACCAACAGTCGAGGGAGGGAATTAAATTACCCTTCTGAATGCTTGGTTGAACCGTTATCCCCACTCTGCCAAAGCAATTTTTTCATACTGAGTGGATATCAAGATAATAACTTTGATAATGTAAGTACCATAAATCATATTGTGTTTTAAGGAGGTTAAGACATAAGTTAAAATAACTAAACGCAAATTTGAATCACTAGAGTGAGAGACATTAACTACTATTAAAAATGCACAATGATTGGATACAGAAATTGTTTATACCCAATCAGAAACTGGCAATCACAACTAATCAACTCAGAATCACAGATTAATTTTTCATAGCAATTTGGATTATCAAACATATTCACTGAATTCATTGTCAAATAAATTTCTGTAAATATGTATTGTGTTTTCCATTGCCACTCATTGATCGAGTGCGAACTGTTACCCACTCATCAATAAACCAGATGACTTAAAAATACCTAGTATGACAGAGAAAAGTCATAAACATTTCACCAATATATGAGGAGTTAATAAGGAAGAACCAATGGAACGTAAAGATCTTGCAATGGGATTGTTAAATAAATGTTTATTTTAGTTTATAATTTAATTGTTTATATGTATATAACTTGTATATAATTATTCAAAAATTATTGTGAATAATTATATACAAGAGCACTCTAAATATATGTGCATCTACTGCACCAGGAAGATCGAAAAAATAAGATAACACAATATTTAAGTTTTATTTTAAACTAAATCTATTAGCACCTATAAAATAGTAAGCTAAAATGAGAGGAATTCAGAATGAATGAATGCTGAATGAATCATCCTCTCAGATATGGTTTAATGAAATGGTATCATAATAATGCTTCGATACTACTGTTTTTCTTGACATGAAAGAATTTGATATAATGGCAACAAAGAATATCAACTGTCTGAAAATTGAACTGATTTCATTGTTTTAATTATACTTTCAGAGAACATGGGCAATGGTTGAGGCAAATTTCCCAGCTGGAACCTCATATAAAACCATTCTGCACTACTCACAATGTGTACTTAAGGGTAATTAATTATATTTTCATCTATTATTGTGACTTTAAGTGACTTTGACCTATGTATTTAATCATTTTGTTTACTTATGATACCTGATTTTTTCTTGTATAGAGAAATATACTCAAATGGATTATGGAGTCTTTAACTACATTAAGTACAAATATCGCCCTCCTCCAGAATACAATCTCACATTGGTGGATGTCCCAGTATACTTTTATTACTCCAAGAATGATGACATTTCCACTGAACAGGTGAGTAGATCAACTTGGTCTCCAGGTCAATACTTGGCCAAAATGACCAAAAATTCATAAATTTAGAGCCATTTTTGCATGAGTTTAATAATAATCTACTGTAGCTTTCATTTCCTCTCTCTTATGTATAGTGAACATAAAAGTTGAACCACAATGGTAACAGCAAAGCATCTCAAGGGCAAGATTAATACACAACAAATATATCTTTCTACATGTAATGGATAGTGAAAAAACAAAGAATTTCGTGTCCTTATAGAAAATACAACTAATTATTACATGATAAAAAAGTGAGCTGTAATTTCTCACAGAATGTATTGTGTACCATTAAGACCAAACAGAAGTTACACTTGAAATTGACTTCCTAATCTTAAGGATGGAAATATAAGATTACTTTGCGATGAATTTATGAAATTTACTTCTCCATGGTTAAGTCACTTGGACTATAAGAATAGCAGAGAAAATAAGATAATCGACAGAGATATTAAATAAAAGTATTAAAATGACTCAAGAACATTTAACACTCACCATTAAGGATAAGTTTATTTTTGAAAGGAAACAGGGGACATCTGAAAAATCAATCCCATTGATGATATTATGGAAGTGACTTCATGTGAATTTATAATTGAGCTTACCAATTACAGTTCTGAGTAAGGACTGAATATCAGATATTTACTCATGTTTAGCATAAAAGAAAATGATGGATTTTTGCTGCATACAACCAACTCTTTGATCCACCTGTTTGTGAAAAAAACCAAAACTCCTTAAAGTTGCCAGTATTGTAACTTTAGACAAAAGAATTTTGGACATGGTGAATTTTTAAAATGATTAAATATAGTGAAATATGGAAATATTTGTTAGCTATATTAATCGTTCTTGTTTATGCAAGTTAGAAACATATGTGATCAACAGACCCTTAACTCACAAAAATAACATATTAATGAAAACATTACAAGTTTGTGGTATATTTTTCAGTTAATTGCCATTTAATGGCCCCTGAATTTGATTCAAATCAAATGATGCAAAATCCTAATATTTTGGCATCATGAATGCATTTTTCAATATTTTAATAACCCTTAAACAAATATCTCTGATGATAAACATATTATGATTACTTTTCTGTAATAGTAATAATTTACAATAAATATTTTTACAGGAGGTCCGAAGCCTGCAAGAGAAATTTCCTCAAGCTCAAGATGCATTTGAAGTTCCTTCGGAAACATTTACTCATTTGGACTTCCTTTGGGGCAAAAATGTGAAAGAGCAGCTTTATGATGCAATGTTGGAACAAATTAACACCATTCATGGAAAATCTGAAGGTAGACTCATGGATACAGACGCTGGAACAGATGAAACAATGACTGCACCACAGGATGGTGACCATGTAACAATTAATGAGCCAATAGAAATAGAAAATGGGCACTTTGAATCAGAGAATGAACTATTGGGAAATATATACGAAAATCTACCTTTAGAGAGTGAACGATAGGGCAAACCAACTGCACCAGGGAACCAGCGGAAACTGAGCTAACCACCGCATATTTTTGTTTATATTGGTGCCTATTTTAATAAGAATTACCCCCTGAAATAATATTAATTACTCAAACTAATGTTACATCTATTACTTGGCTTTTGTTTGAGAATATTAATAAATGATATAAACATCTCCACTGTGTAATAATTTCTATCATGTTCTTGATGTCCTCTTTACCACCATAATCAATGTGAATAAATTAGTTTATTTTCATAAATCATCTTTCATAATATCACAGGAATAATATTATTAAAAAAGTACTTAAAAATGTCGAAATTATCGCCATTACATCTCACCCAATTGTTCATAGCCAACTTTTCCTACATGGTCTTAAAAACCCACCATTTTTTTGTAATTATTTACATGACTCAATTCCATTTAATTGGTTACAGTTTTAACGAATCAACATCAAAAGTATGTACCAAATGCATATTAGTATGATATGAACTAAAATTAAAGTAAAAAATACAAATTGCAAAACACATAAAAGAAAAAAAGTATCTTTTTCAAGGTTCATTTTTCCCATCAACAATAAGGAATCAGAATAACATTGCCTGACCACTATCGGAGGGAAAGGTGTTTTAGGTCAAGCATATATTCTGTGTAATCACCCTCTCCCGCACCCTCTAGTTGTTGCTTCCACAATCCTAAAGTACAGTAAAAAATATGAGTTCTAGAAAAGATATAGAACAAACGGCTGACCAGAAAGTGGAAATTTTATACAAAGACCATTTGGAGCGATTCAAATAAAAATGAATGAATGGTGCAATGCACTGACTTTAAGGAATCTATTATATGACATTTTAATTGTACATAGCCAAACAGTGGCAAGGTTATGGTCGATTATATTGGTTGGGAGTTAAAAGTTAGAGAGGGGAAGGATGCTGAGGGCCATATGAAATGAGGAAAAAGATAATGGACAGAAAAAGAAGATAGGAATTAGTGGTGAAAGACGAGCAAGAACACTGAAATAAGTGGTTTCTATTTATGGCATGGCATGTCAACTGAAGGTACAGATCTTAGATAGGGGTTGATGAAGAAGCTTGCAAAAACGTAAAAATATATTTTTACAGATAAAACCTTTATGTTGCTCACTAATGCTTGATTCACGTGCCTTTATATACAGTCAAAAGAAAAATACTATTTTCAAAAGATTAACCAAAAGGAGAATAACATGCTTCAATATTTCTTTAGTCCCAGCCCCCTTCATCAGGGTATGAGGAGTCACTGATGGGAATATAAGGAGACAAGGGATTTAAACAGATCCTATTTTTAGATACACCAATCTTCTTTATCAATAATGAATTCCATACCTCAGTCCATATCAAACACACAAACAAGCAATTATATCTTTATTTCAAAAGCTGTCATCCTCTCCAGACCAAGCAGTCAACCGCATAATCTCTGTCTATCCGAAGCCACCATATATATGCAACCACCCTAATGCCAAAACCCTGAATATATTCCTGTAAAGACCACATGCCTCCCTCATTCGAGATGGGTGTTTGGACTCACTTCTGCATACAAACATTTTAAACACACCTAAATCCCTATATCATTCCATAAGAAAAAATATGACACCCTATCCATTTGCACAACCTACATCTCTGGTGTGCATTCCATAAAATTAATCCTACAATCTCTTTTCCTATCCTTTCCGGCAGCAATACTACTGCCATCCCACACTCCAAACGCCCAACTGTAACAATTAAACCTCCAGTAAATCTTTCAAATATCCTTATCCACTAGGTATCTTTCTAAATTCACTCCAATTCCCAAAAAGCCCTCTGATTCCATGCAATTATGCTAGGTGCCAAAATTGTTCCATCCTTGTTATAAATTCCCTTTTACGTTCTGTTATAACATCTTGCGTTCCTAACGACTTCTTCCTGTATTTATAAAAATATAATGTAAATCCTAATGTACACTCTGTAATGTGCACTCATGTAATGTACACTCTGCCAAGCATTTTATGTAGGTCAATGCACAGCAACCCTCAATATTATAATCAACCTCCACAGAGCATCATGTAATGGATTCGCTTTGCACCGCATGCATGCACGCGGGGAGAAAGGATAATACATATTATGTATTATATATGATAATGTAAAATAAGTTTTGTAGTAGACAGAGCGTATTCATCGCTAGTAATTGTTTCAGACACCACAAAAGCGTAGGTATACATGGAAAATGCCAGGTCACTCCGAACAGTATCATTTAGATAATAATATGGTTGGACACAGACTTAGGTACAGCGTGATCAATTTGTATGGTTTTCCAGAGGCGGAATCTGATCATAATTTAGTGCTCATTAAGAGCAGCGTCCGATTCAAAAAGAAAAGGCAGGAGCGGCGAGTTAAGAAATGCTATTTCGAAGCAATAATAGGAATGACAAGAAAGTAGTATCAGCAGGTTGTAGAGGAAATCATGAAAGCGAAAAGAGTTGATAATATCATGGAGATATAGAAATATATTTAAAAAGGCAAATCGAAAGCCGTAAATGAAACTACGTATATGAACATTTAATAGGAAAAGGACAAGGAAGACGTAGATCACACATGAGATGGTTACAAAGATAGACGAGAAAAGGAAATGGAAGAATGTAAACACACTAAGCTAGGCAAAAGGAAGTAAAAAGAGTAAAGTAATAAATTGAGAAGGGTGACAAAAAAAGTAAAAGAAGCATGGTGGAAAATGCAGTGCGAGGATATGGAATGATTGCAGAGGAAGGGTGAATTTGGTGCGCTATACAAGAAGGTTAACACACTATCAGAAACCAAGATCTGGGTTGACAGTAAGAGGTGAGTTGGGTATTATAATAGTTGACACAGAAAAGATCCAAGGGAAATGGAAGAAATAATTAAAAGAACTCTACGGTAAAGATCTTAGGCCAACACGCTTAGTCATAGAAAGAGAATATGACGCAGATAAAGATAGCTTAGGTCCAGGCTTATTCGACGATGAGATAGAAAGTGCATTAAGGGAGATGAAAACAAATAAGACCGTGAAGGTAGACAAGATTCCTGCAGGACTACTAAGAAATTTAGGAAAATGGGTTAGGAAGAGACTATATGGACTGATTCGTATATGCATCTATGAGGCAGGAGTACGGCCGGAAGACTTTGTGAGATCAGTTCCTATTCCGAAAACAATAAAGGCTACATCATTTGAGGATTACAGAACAATAAGTTTGATTTCCCATGCAGCAAAACGTGTTCTCAGGATCATCAACAAAAGGATGGAGTGCAAGGCAAATGATTACTTAGGGGATGATCAGTTTGGGTTTAGGAAGGGGAGAGGTACGCGTGATACCATTGCAGTAATGAGATCAGTAATCGAGAGGAACATAGAATATAACTACAATCAAGACATATTTGCCTGGCTCGTAGATTTCTAAAAACCGTTTGATAGAGTGGATTGGGAAAAACTAATGAGTATATTGCAGAAAATAGGAATAGATTGGAAGGACAGGAGGCTAATCCGTAACCTGAACATATGTCAGACTGCTCAGGCGTGGGTGGGGAACGGAGAGTCCAAATGGCCAGCTTTATAAAAAGTTGTAAAGCAGGGTTGACCGATTTCCACCTGTGGTGTTCAACATGTTTGTGAAGGGATTAGTAAATATAACAAGGGAAAAGTTAGGAATAGGAATGATAGTTGGTTGACAATTCATAAAATCAGTCAGCATTACGGATGATCAGGTTATAGTTTTTGATCACCCTGGGAGATTCAGGCATTGGTGAGTGCATTGGTAAGTCAATGCGATAATATCAAAATATTAAACAAAAAGAGGTTAAGCGGTTTTCGAGAATGGGAAAGGCGAAGTTAAATATTAAAATAGGAGTTAATAAACAAGAGAAGCTGGAACAGTTAACGTATCCCGGAAGTGTTTTGGACAATAATAGTCAAAGTAGTAGAGATATAAGGAAAATATTTGAATAAGGCAAAGAAGCTTTTCTAAGGAAGGAATGAAGGACACGGACGTTGGGTGAGGATGTTAGGAAAATGCTCGTTAAAACTTCGATATGAAGCGTGGGTTATACGGCGTTGAAACAGTCATTGAAGCAAGATGATAGGCGTAGATTGGAGGCTTTTCAAATGTGCGTGAGACAAAGGTATCTATGTAGGCAAATGTATATATGCCGGCAATGTGGGTTTGACAGATATGTTTGTATAATGGCATTTTTCTCCCATTTCTTCTGCTTTCAACAAATGGCTGGTGAACTAATCACCCTCACCATCCACACCCTTTGAGTATGATTTTAGTAAATTATAATATAGATGTATTCTTAACAAAAATAGTCTTCAGAGCTCCCATTCCATTTTGATATTTCTACTTTGAATGTCGCCACCATGAAAAATAAATTACCAGATTTTTAAAAAAGAGACGTTTCAGGCGTGAGATGGTGGAATATCCTGATTAATTAAAATTGGCAATTTTAATTAATACTAATATCTAATTTTTCTTATTTTACATTTTTTGTATAAGGAAACCACTAGTATTCGTTAAGAAATGACCCCGGCGTTCAGCAGATCTGACGCAATGCCAGGTAACGGTTTGGAAAGCGTTTGATGCTCAATCAAATGACCTGAATCCAAAAGAATCTATGCACGAGCATTTTACACGCCACCGGACGGCACACCGACGGTCTACACTAGCCCTCGATCAGCAAATCAAAAGTTGTTTATTCCAAAACAATGATCGTGACATTAAAATCGATGGAGATTTCAATTTCCTATCAAATTATTGGAGGACATATACTTTCAAAACAGGGGGCAAAGACAAAAATACCCTTGAGTCGCTAGTACATTCCTTTAAATTGAACTCCATGCATCAACTTGTCACTTCACCATATAGGGGTGACAATACTCTTGATTTGTTAGCAACAATTAAACCCGAAAAAGCGTTAGCTATCTTAAAAGATGTTATAGTATATAGCACCTTTCTACAGCTAAAACTTGTATACAGCTATCGTTTTGGTTCTGTACCCCCTATCGCACACATTTTTGGTGGCTTGCAGGGTATTGATGTAGATGTAGAAACTATTTAAGGAATTGGTGACCACAGGGCAGTAACTACAAAGTTTTTCCTGCACGAGGTCGGAAATAAGAAGGCAAAAAAAAAAATTAACTTGTTTTCGAAGGGAACTACGTATAATGGGTTACAATCCGTTTTACAGAAAAAATTTGTGAATTTAAAGGACTATAGTAAACACCGTAACATTGACGATGAGTGGAATCATTTCCTTTACATCGCGCGTTCAGCAGTCAAAAGGTTCATTCCAAGTAAATTTATTGGAGATCACACGGAACCTAGATGGTACAACACGGATGATAGAAAATCATTTCAGCGACAAAGATTATGCCACCACGCTAAGATGAAAAGTATTATGAATGGTACCTCGAGTGACAAAAGGAATGAGTTAACTTATGATTACAAAATATATAGAGCGAATGCCAAGAAGGAATTTTGGAAAACGTTAAGCGCATTCAAAGAAAAGATTAGCAGGAATTTTGAGTGAGAATTCGAAAGCATTTCGGTCATATGTTGGAGATATCCAGGGAAATAAGTCAAAGGTTAATTCACACCAAATACCACAAAGACTAAAGAGTAACCAGTAGTTTGGAAAGAGCCAACTTATTAAATTCCTTCTTTCAACGCGTCTTCATTAATGTCTCATCGAATGTCTCTGATGCTTTACCAAACCGTTATCAGCAAAAAATCCAATGCAGATATTTTTTATTTTGAGGCAACTCATTCTTCATTACTCCATTCTGATATTAAAAAAGGGATATAAAACCACTGTTGTACTATAAATTAATAAGATGATTAAAGAAATAAAAACATGAGCGTCGAGGGACGCCCGACAGAAACAAAAACCTAATGGACAGTGAAATGTAAACACTGAAGCTCCATTTAATTATTCACTTCGCCTTTTACCATCAAAAACAGGAAACTAAATGATGAAAATGACTTGGATAAAAAATAGAGGGGATAAAATTTATAACTAAATATCTAGAATTTATTTTTATTCCACAAATTTAAAAGCTGTATTGAAATAGTACCGTATCGCTTATTTTTAAAGGTGGTGAATAAGCATTTCAAAACGTTTAAACGAAGGATGACATCAAGGCACGCGTTCTTCCCAGATAACCGGTCCGCGAGCATTTTTATTGTAGTTTCATTAAAGAAGTGTTAACCAACTTTATGTGTTCTTAGAATTTGGGTACAGTCTCACTGAGGAAAAGGCCATTCTAGTGACATCATGTTTTTGTATTTAGAACGACTTTTAGCAGCAAATAGTCGTCACGTGGTTAATATTTTTAAGTGCTATCGGAATTGCTTTCATGAGAATTTCGCGATACACGTGTCGTCTGTTTTCAATAGTCTGTTAAAATTATGACGCTAATCTTTGTAGCATAAACTTCTTCCGTGCGTTCTCAAATATTCCGTGTTTCTCTTTCCTCCGACAAATAACTTCATGAGATGAAGTATTATATTTATCTTTCCATCATTAACGCATTTATTTAACCCTTCGAAGAAACCATCGTTGATGGTGGAATAGTAATTTTAACAGATTACTTTGCTTTGTTCAGATATGTGTAACAATTTGACAAAATTACCCATCATGGGTGACGAATCACAATGTCAAGGCCGGAACTAAAATTATGTATTTCAGGAAATTCTTTTTTATACATGAATATGAACAAATCTCTCCCGCAAGAATTTCTATGAATATTTATGACATGTTCCTGATTGCAGATTCAGTATTTTAACTCATTTAAGTGTAAGGAACATTAAGGCTTTTTATTTCGGCCCCCGCTCTTTATTGAGCAGTATTTGTACGACATGAAAATAACTGACGAGAATTGATTTAAAATAATAGACACACGAAAGAAGTTAATGTTACAAATGTAATAATCAAACATGAACAAACCACTGTTGAAAACAAACGACTCGGTTATGTGAAATTCTCCTTACAGTCATTCCGATGAAATTCAAAAATATTAACCATGTGACGACTTTCTTTCTTTCTTTCTTCAGTACTAATTAAAATTAAAAGCAATAGACACCAAATTTAATCCGATTGCCCTTTCGATAAGTTTTGTTCATTGCTCAAAATTCCCTTCTCAACTTAATGTTTTATACAACGGGATTGAAATTAAAGGAATCTATAAACGGAACAATAAAATTATATACACACACACACACACACACACACACACACACACACACACACACACACACACACATATATATATATATATATATATATATATATATATATATATATATATATATATATATATAACTTTTGGACGGCACAATAGAACACAGAATAAATCAGATAACACGTAAAAGGACACTCACACTGTACATGATTTAAGCTTTCGGCCTACTCCGAGGCCCTCTTCAGGTCAGACTGCTTTTCTGATGAGGTCAGGTGCTTCAGGTCAGAAAGCAGTCTGACCTGAAGAAGGCCTCGGAGTAGGCCGAAAGCTTAAATCATAAACAGATAACACGTAAAAGGATACTCTCACTGTAGATGATTTAAGCTTTCGGCCTACTCCGAGGCCTTCTTCAGGTCAGACTGCTTTTCAGATGAGGTCAGGTGCTTCATGACAGAAAGCAGTCTGACCTGAAGAAGGCCTCGGAGTAGGCCGAAAGCTTAAATCATCTACAGTGTGAGTGTCCTTTTACGTGTTATCTGTTTTATTCTGTGTTCTATTGTGCCGTCCAAAAGTTATATTGCTCTCGCGAGTACTTATATATATATATATATATATATATATATATATATATATATATATATATATATATATATATATGGCGGGTCGCGGTTGTCTAGTGGGTAGAGCATTGGACTACTGACCGGAGGGTCCCGGGTTCGATTCCCGGGTAAGGCACTCTGGACACCTACAGCTCCACCCAAGATAGTTGATTTTTCGGGTACCAGATCTTCCTGGGAAACCATAACCGGCACAGGGTAAGGAACTGGCCCCCCTACCCTGATGTGTGAATATTCACACGCCGTCGGGCTTGGTATATGGGTGAGCTCTACCATCACCTACTAAACCGACCTAAGGGTTGATAACTGTGTTTATGGTTATATATATATAATCGAAATATCGGAATAGGTTTTTTAAATATCGGAGTTTAAGAGGAGTTTCACTGATTAAAGCACTAGGATGGACATCGAGGAATCTAGGTTCGAATTCCGGTCAAGGCGAATGATTATAAAGCTTTGAAAATTCCGCAAACTTAGTTTATTAATAAAAAAATATTTGGAAGAGGAAAATTGCCGAAGCAAGTTTTGCATGGGTAAGGTAAGGGATATCCCCAAACGGCAATTACTAATGGCAGACTTAAAATAGAAAAAGGCAATGGACTGATGGAATTACACGGTACTAGACCACGCATATAAAAACTACTGTAATTTCATTTATTATGGTGGTGATAAAACATTAAGGGCAGAGGATAATTCTCAACAAGTAAAATTTGTAAGAAAAAATGTTTTGTTTAAATTTTCGGTCGCTTTAATCTCCAATAGCGGTCTAACAAAAGTTTCCGTCTTTGGTCCCTCTAGATAATACCAGTCTTACTTTCATTTATCGAGGAATGGAGTGCAGAGATACTAATTTCCACCCACAAGGGGTCCAAGGACAGGCTAAAGTGCTCGCAAAAACCTCCGAAAAAATCTTAGAAAATAAATGGATATTTGAATAAAATATCACAAAAGAGAGAAAAAGGCATGGATTTAGAAGAAAGAAGGATGTATATGCTACGTGTCATAAATTGAAAGAAAAATAGATATTAAAATAGCACACATAAAGCATAATAATGTAATCTTAGGCAAACAGGAGCTTCAAAAAATATATGTTACTAAACATTCATTGTTAGATATTCAACAAAACAAATGATTCATGTGCATTCAAATTATGAGGCCGACCAAAATAAAGTTTATAATGTTACAAACACATTCCCATTTGTTGAAGTACCGTTTCCGTCGAGATCTTGTAGGCGTTAATATATAAGAATACGAAAAATATGATGTAATCACTGGCAAGCCTGAGCTTAAAAAATGCAATCACAAATATAATTTGTCCCTAGATATTCAATGGTAATAACAATAATTCTGTACCGTCTATTCTCATATGCCAGGGCAAAAAAAATAAAAAAAGTTCAACATTACAAACACAATCCGATTTATTGAAACATCATTTCCGTGGGTTCCGGTGAGAATTGATATATAAGCATAAACATACTGTTTACATAATAATGAAATAGTCGGAAGAAAAAATTCCTCTTTGCTAAACAAGGGAAGCAGCAAACGACGGTATTGATAGCTGTTTTGAAAGAATTCTCCGAATTTTGCAAAAAAAATGGAGGAAGTGACGAGTCTTGCGTACGTAATCAATTGTTTGGCAGTTTTCAGTCGCGCGTGGCAGTTGGTAAAGATCGCATCTCCTGCGCTATATAAAGGGATCAGCGGACACCGACTGACACCATATCTACCAGCGGAGGAATAAGGGACAGACCTCTCTCCCCTGTCTCCGCTGCAGCGTGTTCAACCCGTTCTCCGTCTTTTGGGGCACTTGAAAAGGTAACGTACTTATGTGTACATTGACCATTATATTACTATGCAGACGTTTGCCTTAAATATTGAAATTTTGTGATATTTTCCCAGAGTTGTGGAGGTGAAACCTCGGCGTGATCTCCAATAACGGGTATAACCTCGCAGCAGTGGGTATGGCGGTAACGATGAGGCGAACTATTGGAGTTGTCATGGTCTTCTCGGTCTACATCCTACTTACTGACCAACCCACGTTGTACTGCAATGCGATAGAGCTGGAGGAAAAAGAATATGTTAATTTTTCTGGAAACTTCCTACCGGAAACATTCATGACTGCCGTATGTACTTAACGATTTGATAAATTACAGATAATATTACTAAGTGTTCCGGTTCCCTAATACTGGGATTATCCTGGCCTTCCACGAACTTATTTTCTAAAGTGATTCCACATGAATACTCATTTATCTGCTTACAAAGATCACTTGACCATTGTTCAATCGTTTCTCGACCCATTATTTCACCACAAATTTTCGGCAGGCTATTTGTTTTATAGTGCATTCCTTCGACTAAAGAGAAAAAATTCATGCTAGGCTGTGATATTTTCTGCAATTTCCTTGGCTTACGATTCTCTGCCATTATTTACAGGGTTCGTCCAGAAAATAAGTGTACTGAGCTCAGGAAAAAAAATTATTACACTTTTATATATCTTAATCTAATATTCCTCAAAATAGGACCCTTGTGAGTCGATACACTTGTTTCAGCGGCGTTCCCATTCCTGGAACGCTCCCGCGAAGGCATCATCGGGAACCTCTCGAAGACACGTCGTCACGGCCTCTTTGACGGCGTCCAAAATCCCGTATCGCGTTCCTTTCAAACTCCTCTTTATCTTCGGGAACAGAAAGAAGTCCGGTGGTGCCAAGTCCGGGCTGCAGGGTGGGTGCGGCAGCGTTGCCACGCCGTGCTTGGGCAAGAAGTCCGACACGACAAGCGCGGTGTGAGACGGCGCATTGCCGTGATGCAGCCGCCAGATGTTTTGATTGATGTAATTGGTCCCTAATAATCTCGTGCACTATTGTTTTTGGCACATTACACTGCTCTGCTATCATCCGAACACTAAGACGACGATCAGAGTTCAGTACATCGCGAACTTTTCGCACATTTTCGTCGGTGAGTGTCATTGATGGGCGTCCAGGCCGTGGTTCGTCGTCGACCTCTTCTCTGCCCTCCGCGAGCATCTTGTGCCACCGAAAGATCATGTTTCTGGACATGGCTGACTCCCCGTAAGCCTGGTAATCATACCGACAGTTTCGGTAGATGATTTCCCAAGCTTTACCGCAAATTTGATGGAATAACGCTGCTCCAAAAACTTCGGCATCGCGTTCCGGGACGTGGGTCGAGCGTGGAGGTTCGCGTTAACAGAGCTCCTCACTACACCACAGCTCAGAGCCGACTGCCTTTTTCAGCGTCGCTTGCCAACATACCTCCCTCCAATCGCAGCCCGTCAGAGCGGTGCTGGGCGCTCCTGGAGCGGCAGGAAAATCAGTACACTTATTTTCCGGACGAACCCTGTATGACTAATCCGTTACCTGCTCGTGCGAAGCACGTCATTATTATACTTTTCATAGCTATATTTTACCCCTTTTTTATTTAATTCGTTGCCGTGTTTCATTTTTCTCCAAAATTAGCCTTTTTTACAACTGATTTAGCTGTCGTGTCCAAAACGCAAGCATTTGTCTGATACAAAACCTCAATTAGTTCGATTTTTCATCCCATGGCAAAACTATACCTTCCGTTTCAGGATGAAATGATAAGATCTAAAGGATACCCAGCCGAATCCCACACCGTGCAGACCGAAGACGGTTACTTGCTCACGCTTCATCGCATCCCTCACGGCAGAGCAGGACCGACGGAGGGTGACCAACCTGCGATTTTCCTCCAGCATACTATGCTGCTTAGTTCGGCAGCTTGGGTGATCACCGAACCTGAGAATAGCTTAGGTAAGGAATAAATATTTCTATCAGGGCAGTCCAAACTCATGGGCGCTTTGATGAACCCTATGCCTCCAGTGCAACTTTTAGAACAGGTACCAAGTTTCAAAAATATTTGAAAGCTGGAAAATAAATAGACATTATACTTATGAAGTATAAATATGTTGTTCATCAAAATCCAAGTTGGACAGTTGATTGCCCAATGATTAACGCACCAAATAATGTGTAGCGAGAAATGATCATTTTGCAGAAGTTCATTAACTAGCTTGCAATTAGCGATCCCCTTAGATTCTGAGAAACCGAATCTTTTATTTCTAAGAGTAATTGTGAATATCAAAATAACGGGCCCTTCGTGAATTGTATCCAAGCGCACCAATTTCATTCTTCCTCTGTAGACTTTCCTTATCCTCGCACTGCGTCTTTCACCATGCTTCTTTTGCTTTATTTGTTCCCCGCCTCAATTTACTAATTAACTCCTTGTGTTTTCTTCTGCCTAACTCTGGGTTTACATTCTTCCGCTTTCTTTTCTCATCTATTTTTGTAATCATCTTATCCGTGATCCATGTTTTCCTTATCCTTTTCCCATTAACGGTTCCCATAGTGTTGAGTTCACCCAGTACTAAGCAAGATGGCGAGTGGAATTCACACATCAGTGTGTGTATATATATATATATATATATATATATATATATATATATATGTAGAAACACTCACGAGAGCAATATAACATTTGAACGGAACAATAGAACACCAAATAAAATATATAACACGTAAAAGAACGCTCATATTGTAGATTGTTTGAGCTTTCGACCTTTTCATATGTATGTAGATACAGGTATGTGTGTGTGTATATATATATATATATATATATACATATATCTATGTACATATATATATGTTTGTGTGTATATAAATATATGTATGTATATATGTGGGTGGCAATAATAATAAAATTTCACACGCCGTCGGGCTTAGTACTGGGTGAACCATCACCTACCAAACCGACCTACGGGTTGATTACTATGTTTATGGTTATGCCGTGTGTATGTATATATATAAACTCGTAAACTCGTAAAAACTCTGATATGGAGCATAGCTATGTACGGCGCGGAAACGTGGTCGCTGAAGTAGAAGGATAGACGTAGATTGGAGGCTTTTGAAATGTGGGTGTGGAGAAGAATGGAGAAGGTGAAATGGACCGAAAGGAAAACAAATGAAGTACTGGAGATGGTGGGTGAGGAGAGGGGTTTGTGGAGAAAAATCCTATGGAGGCAGGAAAAATGGATGAAAGGCGCATTGAGCGGTAATGGAATGTTGAAGAAGGTAATAGAGGGGAGAATGTTGGGCAAGCGAGGTAAGGGCTGGAACAGGATAGGGATAATGGACGGGATGAAGGGAGGAAAGAAGTACACAGAGATGAAGAGGGACCTGATGTAGAGTAGGTTGCTGGATTTGGTTTTGTTTGGAGGTACAAAATATTTATTTGATTGTCGTGTCTATATATATATGTTGTGTCTGTATATATATATATATATATATATATATATATATATATACATATAGAAATATATTATATATATATATATATATAAATATGTGTGTATATATATAAGTATATATTTACACACACACACATATATATATTTCTATTTTCACACACATATATATTTCTATATACATCCGGTGAGTGCTTCAACCGAGCTATGTGGCCTCCTCTTCATTTTTTTATCTTCAAGGGTATTTCCAGCATCCTGTACTCCGCCAATTTATGTGAATTTCCCCTGCCGATTTGTCTAAAACTCAAAAACTCCCGTTCTCTTAGCGAATTAATTTGCTATGATGAATAAATCTCCCTTTTCATAAAAAGTTCCTTTAAAAAAGTATTTAATTTTCGTAATAAATCTGTAAGATGCTCTTGATGAAATTTTCTTTCCGCATTTCCCGTAGTGTGTTAGAACGTCGTCTAGGCAACGAAATTGAATAAGATGATAAATGAGAAATGATTGGCAAATAATGAGAGGGAGGAAAATATCAGTTATTTCAATTGCCATAAACTGCGGTGGATAATACTAACTTTTGTAAAAGTCCTTAAACGAATAGATCTTCGCCACTAATTTACCCATCGAAATATAACTTCAATGACTTCATTGCCGTTCTATGATTGACGAACTCTTTCGTTCACATTATAATACTATATGATAAATGTCGTTATGAAATGCGGCGGAATGTTTTTTTCACACGTTTGGTTTTCATATGTAAAAACAAGAGATGCAAAAACAAAGAGTTAACTATGGAATCATTTTTAAAATACAAAAGCGTGAAGTCATTACCACGTACGTTAGCACTATCGAACAAAACCACACAAAAATATACATATAGTTGATGTGGAAACACTCACGAGAGCAATGTAATATTTAGACGGCACAATACAATTCATTTTATTTCATCAAAAAATTCTTTTCTCCGAAAGCGACCAACTGGGTAAATTTTTCCCTTCCTTAGCGATCGAAACAAACACACATTTCAGAAAGTTTCAACTCTCGGCCTCCGCTCAGGCCTTCTTCAGGTCAAACAGGAATTTGAAAATGATTCCATAGTTAACTCTTTGTTTTTGAAACTCTCTTCGACGAAGTGTGTACAACAAAATACATCACAGCATTAAATAATCACACTTATCAAATTAGCATGTTAAGGAAAGAATTCGTCAATCATAGAACAACAAGAAAGCGAAGTTTTACCTCCATTACAAGCCTTACCTCTAGGTACAAAACCGTGTAATAATTTGTGGCCGAAAAGCATTTAGAACAACCTTCACAATCTGTGACGAATAAACATAATTTTTGCATACAAGCTAAAAATGTTTTGAGGTAAACGTCCTCTGCAAACATCCTTAGCCAGGTACTTACGAAATCAGACAAAAATTGAGATGAATTTAAAATTTTAAGCATAAGAAAGAATGAAACTTGCTGCTTTATACATTAATATTACACAAAATAGGTATGTAAAAATTGTTTAATATGCCTTCCTAAAATTATTGAAAATATGGAATTCAATAGAAATCTACAATTTACAAAAATTCAATTTCCACCATATGATTGATAGTATTATTGACTTCAACTTTGAAGGTATTTAAAAAAACCATAATAAATTATAAGCAAGCATATAAATCGCCTAATTATTCGGTGAGTAGACCGTTTTAAGTTCTCTGACTGATGTATGAGAGCCACTATCTAGCAGTTCCAGGTTCAATTGTACCACTTTCAAAACATCTCTATTTGATTAACATGTAAATTGATTTTCGGTTATAGTTAGAACTATTCACTTTAACTCAGTAAAACTGACAAAACACAAAGAAGTTGGTTGAAAGACTTAGACCATGTGGGTAAAACCTAAAAGCAACTTTCTTATCCAGCCAATTCTCAATCCATTATTCAAAATCCCCCTCAAGTGAAAGAATTTTTTGAATAGACGTTCATCTGCCCCTGCAAAACTATTTTATTAGAATTAATCCCATTTGCAAAATCCCAACACAGTTTTGATTAAACACAATCAACTGGTAAATGTTTGTTCCATACTCGATGTAATCAATGTCTCAGGTCCATAGAGAAAGATATTTTTTTCCATAGGTCAAATTGCGCACGTCATTAATGGTTGCCTATGATTCCTTCACAGCCTTCCTCCTTGCCGACGCAGGGTATGATGTGTGGCTTGGCAACTCGAGGGGTAATACCTATTCTAGAAATCATGTCAACAAGACAACTGAATCATTTGATTACTGGAGTTTTAGGTGAGTAAGTGTTGCAGTTGTAGCTCCGTCCCAATAGGTCTGCACCTTGGGTAGCTGAAAGGCCTGGAGCCACTCAGTGACATTTCTTTCATGTAAACCCAATTAATTACCAATTAACTGTATATATTAATTTTAGTTAATTCACATTTACTCAAACATTCGAAGTGTTAATTGAAATTTTTGAACTGGCTTCTTATGATAATACAAAACATGCGAGCAAAAAGATTCTTTGTTAATGTAAAATTCAAGTCATCCCAATCATATAGTTTACATACCATTAGGAAATTGTCTTCCTAGTAAAATTTTAAGTTTTTAAAATGGCAATGAAGACCTTTCAAGCTATTTTCTTGATAAAAGATGAATTTTCATTGCTGCTGCTTAACAAATACCCGCGGAATACATAGTAATATTAATATAAAATGTCTCTGGAATGATGACTACGATTTTGAATTAGAAGAATTCTATGGCAATATATCGGAAAATTTATAGAAAAGAATGGCATACTAACATCTCACAATGCCAGTAGGGTCCTTTCTCCTCCCACCAGGGATAACTGAATCTCTTAGATATCCTCGCATAATGCGAACACCGCAATACCCAAATAAGAAGCAGAAGTCTCCTGAGTCACGTGGGGAGCACAAAATCAAAACAGCAAAAATCAGCCGTAATGTGCTCAGTTTACCCTCTACAATGTTGAAGATAATCGTTAAATTAGTCCAATGTCTTCATGCGTGTGCATAAATTTGTAAGAATTGTCGATGTAATCCTTCTCAGATTGATTCTGCGTGCATGTCAATTTCATTCTTCCCGACTTTCCCTTCTTCTCTTCATTCATTGATTTCATTGGGTTAATGAGGAATACGATATTCTATCCCCGCTCAAAAGTCATCTCTCTCTCTCTCCTTATGCAGCTGGCACGAAATGGGGAAGTACGACTACCCGGCTGTAATAGACTACATACTAGAGGTTACGGACCGCCCAAAGCTGACGTTCATCGCCCACTCGACCGGTGCAAACACGTTTTTCATCATGTGTTCCCTCCGTCCAGAGTACAACTCCAAAGTCGATGCGCACTTCTCCATCGCCCCGGACGCCTTGTTAACAACGACCCTCTCGGCGAAGGCCAGTTTGGAGCGTGCACTTCGGCTACTGGGCGTGAGTAAAATTTCAACAATGTCACGCCAGAATCATACTTAAACACGACATTTAACGTTACGTTTAACTTCAGGGAAAGTTAAATATGCGAAAATAACGGCAGAAAATTGTCATAATCGGGCGAAAACCATGCCTAAACCATGCCTAAACCATTGTAATTGATCAGCTAAACAAGTATTAACAGGTGACATGACCTTCGAGTTTTCCTGCGGCCCAAATGTACTTAGTAAAGTGATTAATCGAATTTGTTAAATGATATGAAACAGTAGGCCATAGGAGTGCGAGAACTTGTCTTAAGAAACTTAAACGTAGTATTCATGTAAAAAATAAATATGAATAAAAAAAGTTTATTGGACCAAAGAATATCAGATACCTGTATCATCAAATCGCACACAACCGTTGTTCTCATGTAACCATGGGGCCACCGACTATTAGACAGGAAAATTTCACAGTTAAGGCATCAGAGTTCCTACACAATTTAGGTGTCAATTGTCCTTCATTCATTATCACGCTTAATGTTAAGTATACTGGAGATGATGGGTGGGGTGCTCGCATGGCATGGGATGTGTGTAAAACTTCGTTCGCATATGGAATTGAATGGGGAAAGGGAATAGTTTCGATGTCTTTTACCCGGAATTTTCTTGGTGATTGGTTCGCCATAGTAACTGAAAATACGAGCGCATGGCATACGTCAGAAAAGCCCGGAGGACCTTAAAGGGGCAGAGGTGGACGACAGAACGGGAACTTTTTGACTCTTTCTCTCTTGCGTCTGATTTATTTCCGCATTTATTGGAAAATAAAGATAAACAGAATCGTCTCTCGCTATTTAATGGCATTATTTTACTTTGGTTACCAGACGTCTTTTGCGAACACTGACAGGTTACGAAATTTCGAAGATGCTCCGAGATTCAAAGTTCGCGGTTTTTCTCGGGCGTCATCGCGATTTTGCGTGAATATGAGTAGATCACTGGCACTTAAATTTGTGATATTCAATATTTGCCAATTTACATATTACATGAATATTACAAATAATTGTACCAACTACTTGGTTGTACTTAGACGCGAAAAAACCTTAAGGGAGTTCGGAAGTGGAAGAGATTCGATTTTTTAAATCGCTTTGTCATGAAATATCTGCTACGAGATAACGTCTAGAAAAATGCTAATTACAAATACAATACTGAAGAAAAAATAGGGAGTTTTAGACCGTTTTACAACTATGCCGCAATGAAATAAATCGGCATGAAGATCACTTTGGAGGGACATATTAAATCAATGGTCACAACCTGATAATATGAATAGACTGGAAGATGATCCTTATATTATTTACTAACGAATACTCGCTCAATTATTTGATTTTCTCTCTTCAATTTATTTTCTTTAGCATCAGGTAAAAAGAGGGCAGGATAAAATTGCCCTACCAACACGAAAATGTATTTTTTCATGGTGACAAAGCACTTCATTTGCATCCAAGCTACTTACCTCCAATAGGTCCAAGTCCAAAAAAATAATCCATGTCTACATACATGCATCGGTAATTCATTTCTCCAAATTAATTTTTTATGCCAGCTTGTTAATGATGATTATATCATAATTCCAATTCATAACATTTTCCTTCCCACTTATTAAAATAACTTTTTCTAGTATATTTATTTATTGCAATTAGGTGTCGCTGTTGTTTATCAACGGCAATGAAATATTGACTAATAGCCAAGGAAAGGAACTGCTTTATCCATCTGGCTGCCTGATGGATCCATTATCCTCAATGTGCCAAGGCAACTTTTTTGTACTGAGTGGATTTCAAGATAACGACATAGATGAGGTAAGTACCATTAATTATTTGTGGTGTATCGAAGAAGTTAGTCATAATATATCTTCAATAGGACCAAAACTAAATTGCCGGAAAGAGAACATGAAGAACCACTAACCCTGGAGTTTGATTGGCTGCAGATATTGTTTATTTTCAAACAGAAACCAGTAACTACATTAAGTCAACTCGAAATTGCAGATTATTCTTTGAATTTTGGATTTATAAACATTTTCACTAAGCAATCAATAGGGTTCCATTATATGACATTATCAGTAAATGTGCTCTCAACTTTATCATATAACAAAACTGAGGTCTTGTCTCTTAAATGTCATGGGGAAAAATCAAGTCTCTTCATTATTATTATTTAATCAGTAAGTGTTGGTAATATTAAACCAAATTTTAACATTCAACAACTCCATAAAACATCTATGATATCCTTGAATAATCAAAAAGAACTGTCCCATCCATCTATTTAGTTTACTTTATTATAATTCTATCCATTTTTTAACTCAATTATCAAGTGAAAACTAAGAATTCTTGAGAGATCAGGTAAGACAGTCCCATTAATCTACTGGTATATCAATTGCCTCAGAAAGACCAAAAATAATGCAATATAAACTTCATGTTTTATTTTTAGGCATATGTATTTAGCATATGAAAACTAGTCCGCTTAGAGGCCAGCTTGCTTATCAACATTAATCAATTGGCGATGGAGGATATTACGGCAAAACTTTAGTTTTCCATATGAAAGAATTGTACCAAGAGACTTATGAGAATATTATTATTTTTATTGGTAATCCACTAGTTTAAGGGTTTTTGATGTACATATCCACCCAGAATATTAACTATCTGAAAATTAAATTAATTTCACTGTGTCTATTATACTTACAGAATACGTGGACAATGATTCAAGCTCATTTCCCGGCTGGAACCTCATACAAAACCGTTCTGCACTATTCACAATGCGTGCTAAAGGGTAACAACGATTTTTTAATTTATCGCCTTTACATTAATGATTCTCTTTAAGTGCTTCTTTTGCTTTTAAGTAGTTGATTATATCTTTCACAGAGAGATATGCTGAAATGGATTATGGCTACTTTAATTACTTCAAGTATCATCAGCGTAACCCTCCAGAATATGATCTCACAAAGGTGGATGTCCCAGTTTACATTCATTACTCCCAGAATGACGACATTGCTACTAAAGAGGTGAGTAAAACTTGGACTCTGAGCTAATGCTGGGTGTAAGATGATGATGTAGTCAATAATTCCGAGTCGTGGCCACAAATCATTCACTTATTAAAATATGATGCATTATTTTACTGAAGCAGGAGAATTCAAGTTTTGGGGTTTCCAAGAGTATCACCTGTATATTTTCTACCAGTATCACTTAAAACATGAATAGATTCATGTGCATATGTATACCACACTGATTTAGAATAAAATTTCCAATCAACTGACAAGAATTTACTAAATTCTGTCATTTCTTCCTTACATTCTCTCAATTTATTTGCCTCTGAATATTATTAGATACTCTGAAATATCTCTCATACATATTTAGACAGTTTGTGGATTTCTTTCACACGAATAAAATATCTATGATGATAAATATGGTATAAGGAATGTCTATAATCAAGGTCATTTATATTTTTCTTTACAGGAAGTCCTGGAGCTGCAAAATACATTTCCTCAAGCACAAGGTGTCTTTGAAGTTCCTTGGGAAAAGTTTTCCCATTTGGACTTCTTATGGGGAAGAAGAGTAAGGACACTGTTCTATGATGGCTTGTTGGAGCAAATTAACACTCTTCATGGAAAATCAGGAGGTGATACATTGGTAACAGAGAGTTCAACTTCAGAAACAGAAGATACATCACATGATGAACCACAGACTGAACCAGAGGAAACACAGACTGAGCCAGAGGAAACACAGCCCGGACTAGAGGAAACACAGACTGAGCCAGAGGAAACACAGCCCGGACTAGAGGAAACACAGACTGAACCAGAGGAAACACAGCCCGGACTAGAGGAAACACAGACTGAGCCAGAGGAAACACAGCCCGGACTAGAGGAAACACAGACTGAGCCAGAGGAAACACAGCCCGGACTAGAGGAAACACAGACTGAACCAGAGGAAACACAGCCCGGACTAGAGGAAACACAGACTGAACCAGAGGAAACACAGACTGAACCAGAGGAAACACAGCCCGGACTAGAGGAAACACAGCCTGAACCAGAGGAAACACAGACTGAGCCAGAGGAAACACAGTCCATACCACTAGAACCAGAGACTGTTCCTATAGAAACAGAAAATGAATCACTTCCAGAAATTATTTAGCCCAAAGCACTGGACTAAATTGAAGATTTATTCAGAATAAACATTATTGTGAGATAGGATCATTTAATTATATCAATCATTATTGCCCTGAACTCTTATCATACTCAAACTTGTACTACATTATAACTTGAAACCATTCTTTGTCTTCATAATAAATACTCATATTAAAATCTTTAATGTATGATTATTTCTCCTAAATTATTCATCTATGCATCATTAAAACTACCTAAGTCAAAAAATTTTAAACTTAGTGTAAGTCATACCACAAACAATTAGATGCAGGAAAAACTTTAAGATATCATAAAAGTTCAAATTCAGAGTTTTATGACCACCCATCATTTGTAAATGCATAAATATTTAAAAACCAATGCCATAGAATGTGTAGAACCTATGAGCTTTAGTGTATATTACATAATACATCATCCCTAAGAATTCTCATATAAAAATATTAAACAGATTATTTTACAAAGAAATTTTTAATCTGACCAGATCTTATATTATTTTTAGTATTCTACCTTTAAGGCAGGTTTTAGATGGACAAAGAATATACAGTGTTATCAAAACTGTCAACCCAATGTTCTTTGATCATCTTGCCTTAAGTTTCTACTTTTCTGTCACATCTAATGATGTTCCAAAGAATAAGAATAAATAAAGAGATAACTAGACCTATCATACTTGGTGGCATTTCCTCACTAAAGAGCCTTCTTTCCAATATCCAATTGCTTATCTTTCCTACTCATTTTAACGCGGAGGAAAATTTTGGAACATTTCTTGAAGAATTCATTGATTTCTTTATATGTTGCTTTCCCAAGAAATGTGTTACCCTGGTAAAAAGAAAAACAAGAACTCATAGTTCACCCCTAATCTGGTAAGACTAAAAAATAAACTTGTCTCTCCGCATAAATCTTTTACTACCAACCGTACCAAAAACAAAAATAGTCTCAATCAAATACATAAGGAATATAAATAAATACTCTAAAACTAGCTAAAAAAGAAGCAAACAGTGCCTATATAACTAATGCAGAAAGCAAAATGAAGGCTTACTGGACAGCAATCAAAGATGAAGTAGGGAAATCAGATATTATCAAATTCCTCAGCTTTCACCTAATGATTTAAAGCATTTTTCATAACTTTCATATAATATGATGTCATCCACTGATGTAGACCATAATGGTGATCTAAATATTATATGTTGGGTAAAAAGAAAATAAATTAAAATGACTTCAAATTGAAAGGGACACCGTCACAAGACTTTGTTGAAATAAAAAAAGTAATAAATTGTTTAAAAAAATAAGAAATTGTTTCCTATTGGGCATGAAGTACATAAATAAAACAGCAAAATAAAAAATCAACTCTCCATGTGTAACTGCAGATTGATGAAATCACAGCATTACTTGAATAACTTTAGTAAAATTATTTAATCAACTGCTGCTTCAAACTACTAGACAAACTTGCGCTACCAAATATAAAGTAACCTTGTATTTATGGCTTGCCTCTACAGCTCTGTACTCAGTGAATGAATGTTTAAATCATTAAAAAAGCTGATATGATTTTCTGATGTGTTTCACCCATGTGTATATCTGAGGTTCTATCTTCTGTTATGTATCCGAAGTGCTCTGTTTTAGGAGGTCTATTGTAATACCTACTTGGTGGCCAATAAAATTATTATTATCATTAAAATGTTATTTTCTTTACATCTCTCAACAAAACACAACCTCACATCCAAACCTAGAATTAATCCTTCATTGGGATGAAACACCATACAAATACTATCAAAGGCATTAATAGATGTTCATGAGGCGCCACAGCCATCAAGGTTAAACCCAACTTTAAACACTATAGGGTATATTTGAATTTAAGATATTTATATATTAACAAAAGAAAAAGTGGACTGTTATCTCACTGGAGCAATGGCTTTATTTCAAACAATAGATAAAGAATGTCAGACCTGAACACCAGAGTTACCAGGACTTATTACCTCTATAGTCCCTCTCATAACATACTCGGGATAAATAATTGAAGAGGTTTCACATTCTCCTTAATAGTGTTTTCAAAGTGACACCATCACTCAGATGGCCACCCCAATGGGGTCAGACACCTATGCAACCTCCTTATTAAGGAACAGATGCTGAAAGGATTACCTTCCAAAATGTGGAATAATTTATTAGACAATTTGTGATAAAAATAAATATATAAAATAACATTTAATAAAGAAAGAATATAAATTACATACCATGGAAAGAATAAAATTTTCAAATATGAATATCCTAGTTTTCAAATCAAAATAGATTTTTTTAAATTTTGCAAGTTTTAAGCATGTGCATTACCCTTCAGAAGGACCTGCTACACCTGACATGGAAGCCAGGGAGGAAATGAAATATACCATGCGGATCAACAGGTACTACCAGTGATTTTCCCAAATGGGGCATTTAATGGGCAGTATCTGTTTTCCATACTTGGTACAGCTGTGATGACACAAGCAGAAGGTAAGTGAAAACCACTGCTTGAACACAATGCTGAGACAAAGCTTTCCCAAGTTGAATTCCTGTGCATTGGCAATAATTGAGCCATTTTAAGACTAAGGCAACTCCTTGGGAGCTAAGATGGCTTCAGATTTGTAAAAACTGGACTTGGGTCGTATTTAAAATACTACAGAATATCATTTAATGAAGAAAAATACACATATAACACTATAATCTATGAAAATTTATTAAGAAATCATTTGCACATATAATCCTCCAAAGAACTTCATTGCTATGTCACAAAAACTTCACAAAAAAACAGTCTTCAGACTGAGAGGTTGGGTAAATACATAATATCTGACTTTGCCAGATACTTGAAAGTAGACCAATGGTCTGTGAACATCACACACTCTAAGTAGAGAGCTTTTAGCTCTCTTTAAATAATTGGTGATTTTTTAAAGAAAATTTGTGACCAAAAAATCAGGCCTTTTTGGTTTACCTGAGTGTGAACAGAAGCATTACCCACTATTCAAATTTGAACTCAGCCATCATTAAGCAAATGGATTGCAGATGAATCACAGAACGCATGGAGAGGTTTTGTAGCAAGTTATAATCTCAAGCAGTAAAAACAGGCTTTTGGAATTCTCTAAAAGGTTACAGCATGGTCATTGATAAATTTTGGGTCAGTGTTTGAGAATTTTTCTGATTTCCAGACTTTGATCATAGAGAACCAGAGTCCATACTCCAAGAATTTTTAGCAAGTTTGCTAGCTACAAATTATTTCAAAAAATAAAATAAGATAGCTCTATACTAATGATATCTGTCCATGTGGTGAAACAATGTTGAATCAAGAAATCAGAGAAACATGGGAATGAAGAATGAAGTTTTCTCCTGTCTTTCATTAGACAATAACCTGCACATCTTCTGTAGTTGGAATGTCAGACTGTTGACTCATCCAAAAAATCCTTGTATAAGATACAAGAGTCACACATTGAAACATCAGGAAGCAGAACCAAAGTAAGACTAGGGAAGACTTCACCCAGAAAATACAAGAGGGTAGAGTAAACTTTTGATTATTACTAAAAAATAATGAAGATAAAAACAATTTTTATTTTTTATCCTTAAGACTTCTCTAAATAGGTGCTATCTAGAGTTACACATTTCTCCCACTATTTTTTGACCGTTTAAAGACCATCATTGTAAGACCTAGTAGATTGCATCGAAAACCAATGTTGCATCTCTTTAACAATATCATGTGTGTCATGAAATCTCCAAGCCTAAAACGTTTTTTTGAGTCCTAGGAATAAGAATAAGTTACTTAGGGTGAGATTGGGAGAATAGGGTAGATATTGAAAATTTTGAAAGCCACATCCCTTTGATTCCTCTACTAAACCTCGAGATAAATGAGCAGGTGCATTATCGGCAAGAAGATAGATGCCTTCGGTGAACATGCCATGCCATTTATTTTTCAGTCCATCATGTAAGTTTTTCAGCAGTATGCATTAACAGGCACCAGTGATAATTTGACCCTTCTCCTCTGGTGGTCTGTTAAGATGAATCAACTTAAGTCCCAAAAAACAGACAGCATCACCTTTCCTGCAGACTTCTGCACCATGGAATTCTTTTGGTGAGATGAGTCACTGTGCTTCCACTTCATGCTCAACTTCTTTTTCTCTGGATTATATTTATCTAAGATTCATCCATTTGTTACCAGGCAACCAAAAAAATCCTCTTTGTCCATTTCCAAGAGATTCCACTTCTTCCTTCAAAGGTGTTTGCTTCTGAAAAGGAGTCAGTAATAGTGAAACCCAGTATTCTGACACTTTCGACATGTGCAGTTGTTTGTGAATAATTTTCCACCGACTGTCATTCTGAGATAAGTCTCATTCATGATCATTTAGATAGTTACTCTTTGGTCTAATAGTTTAAAGTCCTCTTCCTTTATCGTGGTGCCATTGTCCATGAGTGGTGGTCTTCCATATCTTAGATCGTCTGTGAGGGATATGTGGCCAGGTTGTAAATTCCTTTTCTAACCTACAACTACATCATCCCATGGGCTATTTTTTCCATAAACAGTCATCATTTCATCATGGATTTGATAGGCATAGTAATCTTTCAAAGGAGGGAACTTAATCTCACTGGGAGCTTCTTCAAACTGCAAACTTATTCAATCTATGGTTTCCCGAAAGAAAACAAATTCACGGTAATAGCTGTAACTTACAGCACTATGTACGAGAACATAAGGCTCAATTAAAATGCAGGATAAATTTTATCTAGATACATTGGTTATTTCTTAACAATAATTACTTAAAAACGATTCCCCCACATATTCCAGGAAATCACCAGATATTCCATACCATTAAAAAACTTTACACTGATCAAAAGGTTGTAGCCATCCTTCAGATATTAAGGGCGACTCTGCAAATTCACTGACTATGGAATAAAATCAAAATGTGACAGCTTTGGAGATGATAATATTTTATTGGAGGAAAATACGTCTAATCCAGACTACAAAAAGCTGGAATTTACTATTTTCACTTACTTTTATTCCTCCTTATTGTGCAAAGGAAGTTTTGAAAAAGCAAATATTGGGGCAACAGGGGGAAGAGCAAATATAGATCACATCACCTGTCAGAAAGGTAATGCATCATGACCGATCGCCTTCACAATTGCCATCTGATCCAACGGTCAATGAGGAATTGCAATACACGGCCACTCCATCATCCGCGGTCGTAGCGGCCTAATGAAGTTCTTTCAATCTTTATCAAGGAACCTGAAGAGCGCTCTTCAGACTTCCCGGTGGTTAAGATTAAAGGGATAAAGATAACCCATCCACGAGCACGTGTGTCTACGCGCATGTATATAAGAGCCGCTGATCGCCGACGCGTTGCTCTTTTGGTCCAGGATACGAGAGGCCAGCAGAGATCTAGCTCGTTGCCGAAGAAACGAACGAAGTTCTTCAGATACCGCCATCCGTTCCACAAGAGAGGAAGAAATGGCGGCATGGAAGATTCTCTTCGTGACGCTGACGGTCGCCACCGTGGCCAAGGGAGCTTTGCTGCCGCGGGAGGCCATTGCCGCGGCCATGCGACGAAACGTCAAGATGGGTGACCCTGGCGACGACAACCCTGACATCTACCTAGGAACTGTAAGCAGGAAAATGTCGCCGCCAACCACAACTCGTGTAGCCAAGTCCTTATTAACGCGTTGTAAAAGTTATGCATCTGGTGTTTAATTACTTTGGTTGGACTTCTATAGAGTGATGATATCACGCTGAATTGGTGATGCCATGCCATGGCTAAAGGTTATAGCTAGGAGTATTGAGCTTTAGGAAATCCACTTAATACGCAAGTAGGTTAACCCAAATATGGCAGTTTAGTGATATAATCCTCTTCCTTTTTATAGAGAAAGCTAACACAAAGTCTCAAAAACAATACGTCTCATGCTACTAGTCTACCTAGTCCAATTAATATATTGTTATCTCCACACAAAATGAAGACCAACAGGCAAATTACACAGTTATTGTAAGCACTTAATGAAAACATACTGAAAAAATTCAGTTGAAACTATCGCTTAAATTATCGCGCTTTGGTTGAATGAGAACTTTTCTATTTTATTTACTAATAATTTACACTTCAGAAAACCTGACTTCAGTCCTACGAAGACAAACACGTAGGTTCTGCTTGACTTTTTCTGTATTTCCCCTCTTGCTTGCCTGCTACTTGCGGCGTAGCTTGATCTAATCAAGTTTCTAGATGATAAATTTAATTTACTTTTTCCAGAAGGCTAAGATTATTTTAAGACACAAATCAATTGAATATGTTGGGCGACTTAATCTTTTTCCAATGACCGGTGAAGCCAAGTAGCTGTCCAAGATAAATGGACTACAGATATCCGCTGCAAATCACCATGTTACACCTCTTCTGTTGACGGCCTAACGCATTGGTACAATGTATCTCCTAAAAACATTTCACCGAACGAGAATAGGGAAAATGTTTTTTCTGAACCTTGTTTTCCTGAACCTCTTTTTAGGATACAGAAATGACGAACCTACCAACGCTCGCCAATATACTACCAGAACTGAAATCATACGAATTAAGTAGAATCCCCCCAATCATTAGACTGGATTTATTATTATTAGGTAATCTACCGGTTAAGGTAGGTTTTTGAATGGACACAACTACCAAATAAATATTTTGTGACTCCTAACAAAACACAATCCAGCAACCAATTCTACATCAGGTCCCTCTTCATCTCCGAGTACTAGTTCCTCCCTTCATCCCATTCAACATCCCCATTCTGTTCCTGCCCTTTCCTCGTTTGCCTAACATTCTCCCCTCTATTACAGTCTTCAACATCCCACTGCCACTCAATACGCCTTTCATCCACTTTTCCTGTTTCCATAGGATTTGAAGGCATCCCAAGAGCCAGATTAGGCAGATGAAGGTGATATGAACCTAGTAGGATACGAAAGGCGATCTTTGAGAGAAGTATCTTGGACTAGATGAGAAAATGATGGAAAAAACAAGCTTTTTGGGTGGCAAGAAGGCTTATAGTATGAAGTACTAATAACATCCCACGATACATGCAATGCATAATAGTTGTAATAGGCTGTGAAACGCATTGCTTACTAAAATTACATTTATGTGAATTTGATATGACCATGAGGGCCAAAAGGATAGTTTTAAAATAAAGTTCTGAAGGACGAGTGAGTTTAAACCTGTTGTCTCCTGCTACCGTTCATTGTGAGGATGTGAAAAAATGCTAATATTTTTAACATTATTGAATAGTTATTTACACTTATATATCAATGGAAAGAATGAGTGTCTGACAAAGTAATTTCTACCGATCGCTCACCAAAAACTTGATCAGAATTATATAAATTATTTTAATAAACAAAATATATTTGAGTCATTGTATCTTAATTGAGAGCGTCACTACATGTATGCCCCCATGGAACACTTAACTGGGCAAACATAATAAATATCAACAGTATACGTATATATTTTTATTTTTCAATATTAAAAACGTTCAAAGTGTAGTTTTGACGAATGATGTGTAATGTACCATAAATTGCGTGGCCATGGCATTTATAGAACATTTCCCTTCTTAATTTATAGTTCTGTGTGTCCTGTCTTGGTGCCGTGGAAGACTATTGCATAAGTGGCTGTGTCTCATTTTTATGTCCTCCTTTTTCACATACAAAAAACCTTTACCGTGGGTGAAATTACCGCTTGTTTGGAAATAGGTTTTCCACTAGCAAGAATGTGGATTTTCACGTCTTTTTGAATATTTTTCCCTTTTCTTAACCCTTCCACCATCCTTACTCTCTCTTATATCTTACCAATTCCACTTAGTGTTTGCATTCCCTGCCAAACACCTCTTTTGTGGATCTAAGGTTATTTATGTTGATGTAAAAACTTATGCAGTAGAATTTAAAATGTATATCTAGCCCTCTCTCTTGCGGTAGAAGAAAATTCACCAGCCAATTTACCTTCCTTATAATTAATAACGTTAATATGGAATTCCAATACCGTCAAATTTTCACTCCCCTACTCTTCACCTAACAGCCGGACCTAATCAAGAGGAGGGGCTACCCCGTTGAGACGCACGTCGTGGAGACCGATGACGGTTACCTGCTCAGCATGCACCGAATCCCCCACGGTATAAAGGAAGGTAACGACTCAAAAGGCGAGCGACCCGCGGTCTTCGTCCAGCACGGACTCATCGCGAGCTCTTCCGACTGGGTCATCATGGGACCTGAACAAGGACTCGGTAAGTGTGGCGACGACAAAAAGAGAGGAATTTTCAATTTCAAGCTTTTTAAATGCTACATTGGAAAAGATGTGCGGAAGATTTGGCGGAAGTAAAGGAGAATGAAGGTCGTGGATTGATCGAATAACTGAAGACGGGGTTACACATAAAATAGGAGCAACAAATATAAAGAACACTCAGAAAAGAAGACAGGAAATATAAAATATGTAGAGACACAATGGCCTGACAAAGGTATGTACCTTGTAGGCATTAGGAGATCAGACTAGAAAAGATTGAGTATACAGATGCTTCAATCCAACATTAGGATTGATGATGGCATTATAAATAGGTGCATAGGAAATCGACACTTCTTAACAGTAGATGCGTATGACCGTCGTAATTAAGATTCTCTTTCGTGTTTCCTCTTGAGGGGGGACCATTTTTCCATCCCCGATAAAGTTATCGAAAAGCATCACGAAGTTATCAATGTCACCCAATTGCGAAACTCAATAATGCTTTCCCACTGCTGTCTTAACCATCGGAAGGAGCAATGAAGTAAGTGCAGCATTACAACATATGTTCTGAAGGCTATCAAATCTGTTTATTTTTATCCAATCCAGTGTTACATTCCTTTTGACAATAGTTGTACGCGTAGCCTCGCTGGTTATTCTGTTCTTCTTGATCTCGAATTTGTTTTCCATTCATTTTCTTGAATGTTTCCTCCTGCCTTTAGGATCAGAAATTTTTAGAAATTTTATTTTGAATACATTTGACACCAGACTATAAGAGCAAGAAGGCTCGGTTTGCCTTGAATCTTTCACCCCTCCCTTTCTTATGGTATCGCAACTATTATATAAATCTTGAAGTATCACGGCTATCTCATTCTTTCGCTGCCAACCTTGATTCAACCTTATCTCAGGATGTATTTATACGAATATCTCATTTAATTATGGTAGTCTTAAGTTTTCTATAGCCTCAAAAATCCCTCTAATTAACTCTTCAATACATCTGAGTTCCTGTCGTCTTTGTTCACGTGATTTTACGACTTCATTACGGCATTTTCCCGAGGATATGGCCTAATAAGAGCTCCTCGGTGAATTTAATCAATCTACTTGTGCCTTCCTCTCTATTTGAAATATTCCCATTTGCGTATCTGTGGTGTTTTTAACCATTTTCGATCAATTCCGCTTTTTTCCTGGGTTTTTTTCCGCTATTTTCCGAGTTTATGAAGAATTCCCCTTCAGTATAAACTATATGATACCCCACCAAACAGTGAGTAGTTTCTCGGTACAAAATCCCGGCTACCAGTATCAACTGGAGAGGAAATCAATGTAGATTCAACAGTCAAAATCAATAAGTTATAAGTTGGCATGCCGGATAAGAGTACAAAAGTTTGTATCTCGGTGCTGAATGGGGTTCATGAAGATCAAATGGACAGATTAAATATAAAGAACAGCGTAGGTAGAAAAGACAATGTGAATCACGATAAGGAATTGAAGAACCAGGTGGATTATGCAAACAGTGAGACATGAATTCGTTAAAAACATCACGGAAAATAAGTAAATAAAATAGGAATAGCAATGAGTTTAACACGTACATATACTGAGTAGGGAAGTCGGAATGTTGAATGGAAGACCAATAAGTAAGAGAGTTAGTATTAGAAAGTGAAAAGTTGAGGTCTTCAACAAACCAAACTTTGGATTGAAATAGTGAGAGCAACGATCGGTATACTTTTGCTAAATTACATAGGGTGAAACACTAAAATCTACATCATGCGCAGGCGTGAATGGCTTCCAAAATGTCAGGGGGACACTGTTCCTTGACAACTATATTTCGTTATACGCATGGGATTATTTTTGAGGGGATGATCTAAGACAATTTGGGGAGGGGCAGACCCACAGGAAGAACCGGAGATAGGAATGAGAGTCGGTGGACGATTCATAAAATCAGTTTTGTTTGCGGATGGTCAAGCTCTAATTTGTTAGTCAGCCAAGGGTTTGCAAGCATTGTTGAGGAAGTACAATAAGTATGGGATGAAAATAAATGTAAACAAAACAAATGATATGCGGTTTTCCTAAGAGAAATGCTAAGTTAAACATTACAATAGTTGTTAAACAAACTAGAGCAGGTGGATTAGTATACCTATCTCGGAAGTGTTCTGGATCAAAATGGTCAAGTATGTAGTAGGTACAAAAGAAGACGGAGAATGGTGTAAGTCAAAGAAGCTTTCACTGAAAGAGAGAAGTAATGAAAGGGACGTTAAATAAGGTTGCTAAGAAAAGGCTCGTCAAAACTTTGATATGGAGCGTGTTTTTTTACGGTTTGGAGACATGACCATTAAAGCACGATGATAGGCATAGATTGGTAGCTTTTGAAATGTGGGTGTAGAGAAGGCGGTAGAAGGTTCAGTGTACAGGAAGGAAACAAACGAGGAAGTTCAAAGCATGGTGGGGAAGGAGAGGTGTTTTTGGGAAAAATCAAATAGAGCCAGAAAAAATATATGTACGTAGAGCGTTTTGTTTGAAGACTTTAATAAAGAGGAGAACGTTAGGCAGACAAGGAAAGGGCAGGGATGAGGGATGTTAGACGGAATGAAGGGGTAAAGTATGCAGAATCGAAGAGAGGTTTATTGTAGCGTCGGATTTCAAATTGTTTTATTAGGAGAGGCTTGGAAATGTATCTTTGTACCGACTTATGGGCTGCATCTATTAAAAAAAACTCTTCCTTAACCAGTAGAATACCAATGATAATAATAATCCCACAAAAAACACATTCGGAGGTGACGCCTTCCACCAATCACGCACACCCATGCTTGCAAGCTCTTCAGATATTGGTAAATATTATTAAAATATTGGTACGGGTATCACGTCTTATGAATCAATTGTTTACGGTTCTCTTCCAGCATACATTCTAGCTGATGCTGGGTACGACGTGTGGATGGGCAACGGCCGAGGCAACCGATACTCAAGGAATCACGTCTCGATCGACCCGGACGACTCCAAGTTCTGGGATTTCAGGTATGACAGCATAGCAAAGAAAGAATTTCAACACGGCGGTACACATAGAATGTAATGGACTCTATTTCATTGAAAATTATATTAAATTCTTGTCAAGGCTGATCGTTCATTCACTAGCTGCTAACTAGTCTGTTACAACTACTAGATGAGTTTGAAAAAGTGAACTACGAAAACAAGCTCCAATATGGTATCAAGTAAAACTAGGCTATTGATTAACCATAACAGTTGAAGTGCCGATAAAACAGTATAGTGTAACAACAAATATATATGCCATTGTTCGCACATCCATATTATGAAGTTGCTGATTTTAAATTCACTGAGAAGACAACTGCTACGTAACGTGATCGTATCATTATGATTATTGATTGACGACGAGGGACTTCGATAAGTGTTGGCGTAAGAATAATATTATTCGTATTACCGGTAGTCTACTGACTTAGGGTAGGTTGTTGATGGATCCTGGCTCTATACACTACTGTACTCGTAAGCCCTAAATCGTAAGCCCTAACCCGTAAGGTCTAACCTGTGAGTCCTAAAGTTTAAATTCCATCTAGAATTTCCATTATTTTCCTTCCTCTACCTAGCTTTCCCAGCATTCTCTCCTCTATTACCGTATTCAGCATTCCATTGTCTCTCAGTACTTCATGAATCCACATCTCCTAACTCCACATTTCTCCCAATAGCCGTCTCTCTTCCCTTCCCATGGTTGGAAGTTCATTTTTTTTACTAATACTAATACGCACTAAGTCTTTTGCTTGATTCTTATCCACACCCACATCTCCAGCCTCAACGACCAAGTTTCTGAGCCCTACGATATAAAACTACGTTGCATATTCAAGTTTTCGATAGATTTTTCAAAACATCTAGCTTAAGATACCTGCCTAAACTTCCATCTCTTCGCAAACGCTTTATTACATAATCTAAATGTTTATTTTAACCTTCCTTTATCTGAGAATCTGGTTAACGTCGACTTATTATGATTAATACTCATCCCATCCCTATCACGTTGATTCCGCGATGCGCTAAGTAATTATTGCAACGACGAATATATTGATGTTCTATCATTACCTATGTAACATTTTCCGATTAATTTAAAATTAGAGGTAAATATTAAGAACCAATCTCAAGTATGTATACATTACAAATGCCATTTCGCAATCACATTGTGAGGATCTACTGTTTTCAATCTCTTAGAAGCAGTCATTTCCTATGGAACGATTACAAATGTTCAATTCTGACATCATTGTTCGAGCTTTCAATTTTACCTCTTGGATACCATATCCCGATACAACTACTTTCATAATTGAATCGAAAGTCATTATCTGTATGAGTTAAGTATTTAGGTATTTAATTGACCTTCATCGGCCACTTTTATAATGCATAGTTTCATATCTTTTTACCAACCGTACTACCATAATCTCTCATCCATTGCAATTGTATGGGATTCTCATGAAGTAGGCTTAGTTTTGAAACTGGATCGAGTTCAACAAAGAGCAGCTAAGTTTGCGAAAAGTTATTATGAACAAGGTAGTACACTATTGGAAGAATTAGGACGGCAGCCACAAGTTGAACGTAGGCTTAAATAGAGATTAAATTCACCACGTAAATTGGAGGCTGGTTACTTATCTGAGTATATTAAGGACGAATTACAGGCCCCCTCTTACTATGGTAGATCAGATCACCAAAGTAAAATCAAGGAGGTTTATGGTGGAACGGATAGATTTAAAATATCGTTTTATCCTCGAACCATTAGAGATGATAATAGACATAAAAGCAATCGCATAAGATAAATATTGGTAGTGAATATATTTGTCGATATCTTGCAAATTTCTTCCTGCATTTTATTCCTTTTATTTAATAGACCCATCTTTTCAATAGTTCTACAGTATGATTTGAATGTAGGTATGCTGTTATTAAATATTGTTGCATGTAAGTACTTTCTTTCAAGTGATTAAGGTTTGTCGAGTGCATGAACAAACCGATATTTGTGTAGAGATAACATGATTTGGTTTTGCAGGTAGTTTTTTATTCTGGTTTATGGGCGGTGACCTCACACCCCCGCCACACCCCCTTGTGGCTTTCGGGGTATTGTGTAGATGTAGAATATAAACAATATCATATTGTTTTTAACATCAATGGGTGACGTAATATTCCAACTAGGCATGAATGTCTTAGATTTGCGCTTATGAAATATTTGTGTTGTGGCTACCATCAAAATAAATAAATAAATACATTGCCATAACACATAGTTATTATAATTTTAAAACTAAACAAACATTCTAAGTGAATTGGAAAAGATAATTGGAAAGGTAAATCATTTTATATCAATATGTTAATGTCTTATTTCGATATTTTTAAGGTTTATGCCAACTTCAGAGATTTATTACGCAGTAAAACGTGTTTTGATTTCTTCAGGTAACATATTAAAAATCTTTGAAACGATTTAAACAAAATACCTTCCAAACAAGCAAGAAATAAAGCTTTTGTTCGTTGCACTCCACTTTTGCTTCATTATAATATCCTGAACAAAATACTAATTTTCAGCTGGCACGAGATGGCCTATCATGACATCCCTGCCGAAGTGGACTACGTTCTCAAAGAAACTGGACAGGAGAAAGTCTACTACATTGGCCACTCCATGGGAACCACCATGTTCTTCGTGATGAACTCCCTCCGTCCAGAATACAACACAAAATTCCATTCCATGTTCGCCCTGGCGCCAATTGCTTTCATGGATAAGGTCGAGAGCCCAATCAGGTTGATAGCACCTTTCATTGACCAAGTAGAGGTATGCTATGAAAGTTAATACCTATCACCCTAATGCATCATGAAAACTACTACGTGAATACAGTGATTATAACAAAAAGTGATTACAAGTCGGATCATATTTACATTTGAATTTGATACATGGAATCATTCGGGCGAAATTGAAACCGTTCTCCCTTTATAATATTCGCTACTTCAAATATGTTCTTTGAGATATCTGTCCGTAGATAAATGGGACGTACATAGGACATGGATTGCCCTCCATTACGAAACAATCAGAAAAACATTACGAAGAGAAGAGATTGTAAAACTGAAGAAAACCTATGTGATGCAATTTGAATCAGAATGTGAGGTGCATGAAAATAAGCAAGCAAGATGGATAGATTTTGATAATGGCTATCAAAATCATGGATGAGTAATTCATGGTGAGGGTTGTATCGGGGTAGGTCGGTTAAAGTAGATGTACGATAGAGGTAAAGTGTCTGAATATATCAAATGATACTTTTAAAAGTAATTTTTTTCGAGTGTTTTTCGTTAATTACGTGGAAAGTCGACCAGCACACTTGTTCTTGTACTTGAGAAAAGTGAGAAATTCTGGGAAAAGACTAACTTGGTCAAATTCGTAGGAACGCAAATTAACGAACATGGAAAACGCAAAGACAAATGAATGCAAAATTTCACAAAAGGACAACATTGGTGAGGTACATTTGATTTTTTTTAAATTACGTTAAATTTCCCGTACAAGTGATACGGGCAAACAATTCTGCTTTTTTACCCATAATTACCAAACTCGTGAAATAGTAATTTTATATGTTGATCTAATTCAATGCTAAAAAAATTAAAAAATATCAAGCAATTAAATTTTTTTAAGTCCTTAAAGTGTTTACCAAGTGTAAAAATCAATTCCAGTTCAGAGAAGTTTATTTGTGTGAACCGTCAGTAAATAATTTGCCGCATTTCATTCGTTTGTGACCCCAACGTAGAAAACGTCTCTTTGAGGTTAGAAAATCAGCTTAGTACATGTTTGACCTTAAAAACTAAATGATAGATCCTAGAATTAAATTGGAAGTGTACATAATGGGCGTTTTTCAACAAAATGATAGTAGCTCCCTTAGTATTGACACCTGATCCCTTGTTTAGTATTTATTTACTGTGTACTTTAAATAAAAACTGTTGTCCTGGAAATTACAGTAAAAGTTCAACTATAAGTGTCCATATTGCGGTGGATCGCTCTGAGTTAAGACGAGGAATCCTCTGTTCATCAGTCAAACGTTCTACTAATTTGATAGCAAAATTAAATCTGAATATTTGCAGTTTTTTCTATACACTTATGCTACTGGACCAGGTTGTTCATAATTCTGTAGCTACATATATTTGTGACAAAAATTGAGACAAATTTTATCATCGATCAGGTCATAAATTTCAATGCAAATTGTAATAACCTTATATTGAACTTTGTTATAACCCTCGACGGCGATGTATGAATAATAAATCGTGTACACTCGATCATTATTTAACAACAAATTACCCACATATTACTTCTCAACTTCTACTAACATAATGCTAATTCCTATTGAAATACGTTTAAGACAGCTTTCTGGAGTAAATGAAATTTTTATTTTTGTTCGATCATTACGTAAGTATTCACATAGAATACACCAGGAAATGCTTTCTATTGTTTCAGGCTTAACTTTGTGGAAGTTCATGTTCAATATTTATTTTATTAAGAACACAATGTATACATCCACTGTTCTGTATTATCGTACAACCAGTTTCAACGCTTAGGCGTCATCATTCTGATAATAAAATAAATAATGTACATCACGAAATACTGGCCATGTGCAATAACTCATTCTCTTTCTCCATACAGTGGATCTCCAAGATGTTCGGCATGAACGAGTTCATGCCAAACAATGCTTTCATGGATTTCATCGGTGCCGACCTCTGCAAGGACCATGTGAAAACCCAAGCCATCTGCAGCAACGTCATGTTCCTCATGTGTGGATACGACAGCCAAGAATTGAACGAGGTACACAATTGCTTAGATGCATTCCTGCCGCGTTTCATTTCGCGATTTTTACTCTTTAAAATTGGTGCATATTACTCGTATAATACCTTTAAGATTAACTCCAAAATCCCTGAGGGTCTTTTAAACCGATAGTCGAGGTCCGATGCTCTTATTTCAATAAGCGACATTTATCCTACAGTAACGTTTACCGAGAAACATTTGAACGCAAGGAAGCACCTCTTTTTTGCGTATAAGTCGCGACCATGTTCAAGCACATTGTGTTTTGCTTTCTATCGTTTTAAGCTCAACTTTGTGGAAGTTCATGTTAATTAAATAAATAAACACAATGTATACATCCACTGTTCTTTATTATCGTACGACTAGTTTCAACGCTTAGGCGTCATCATCTTTAGTTACAAAATTAAAACCAGCTGTGGCTCGTTTATATAGCATTTATAAGGGAGAGTGGAGTGGGTGAGAGAGGGGGTAAAAAAGAGGGGTAAAATCGGGTTGTGATCAGCGTAAATGGGAAGGAGGATACACATTGTATTTTGTTTTAATTTTTAGTTATCTTTTGAAAAATATTTGTTTGTTTTCTTCATGGGGTGAATACACACAAGACTAATTTTGATCCGAATATAACACTACCACGGTCGGACAAAGCTATTCTGATACCTTATCGTTCGGGGAAAAAATTACGTTTTAAATCTATCTGTTATACATTTTACTCTCTAATTTTATTCACATGATCTCACCTACCATAGTACAATGGGGGTAATAATACATTTTCAACATCACTGCTAAAGAGACGCCCTTCCAATTTATACAAGAGATTCAATCTGTAATTTGACCTTCGCTCCGTGAGTGATTCCCAGCCTAGCTGTTCTAATATTGTGGATACGCTACTAAGTTTATCATAAAAAAGATAAACAAACATAGTTCCTCTATTTTTGCAAGAACGATAATGAATCAGAATAACTGTCCGACCGCGGTAGGGTCATATTCGGGTCAAACTTAGTCTGGTGTGTATTCATCCCCTGCCACATACCCTGCTGAAGGCTTGTAGGAACTTACATATGCTATGTATAAACTTTTATACAAACAGGGATACCCCACTGGGGTACCGATGATGGTCTTCCTCGAAATTGGTAATTTTGGTTCAAACATTTTTGGGGAACGTTCCACCTTTTGAATCTAGTATCAATGCGCTTCTATGCATGTTCGTGGGCGAGTCATAGCTCATTATTGGATTAAAGTGAGTAATGAAAGTTCCCTGTATCATTCTCAAGTCGGGGTTAAAAAAATTAATATTAATGATTATGAAACTCCGTTTCCTCAATTACAGACGGCCATTCCTGTTATGCTCAGCCACACGCCAGCTGGGACTGCAACCAAAGTCGTGTTGCACTATGGACAGGAAATAAAATCCGGTAAGTTTCGTCAAGCGTGCAATACATGTCTAAGTGCATTCTCCAATCAGTGAAATTATTAATCTTCTGAAGCTACCATTGTCTTTCGAGGCTAATGGAAATAAATTTACTAAGAATTTCCAGAAACTCCATTTTCTCTTTCTGCACGGTGAAACATTTTCGCTGATGTAATGGTTTCGCTGGAATAGCTCATTGCTGTTCACCTTGGGACATTCGCTATTTAATATCTATTATCCCTATTTGAATCGTAACATTTTACAGGTTCATCGTCTTGTTCGCCCTCGGCTTTATAGCGTAACGCCTAGCATGGCAACTAAGTTACACAACACAATAAAGGCATTCCACAATGCTTGTATATTTCCAGGCAAGTACTAGTGACTTTCAACTTGATACACGGGACAACTTAAAGAGTTACACATTCTTGTTTAAGTCAATGGCATTTCCACACCGGAATACGCCCTAAAGATAAAAATAATTACGCAAATATAACTGTTAACCAATAACAAAAGGTTTAATATTATTAGAATTTTACAAGGAAGACTTACAATGAATCAAATACGAGGCTAGGCTGAAAAGTAACGTACACATGCTTGTAGAGCGAAAAAAAATATAAGTATCAAGATAAGGCAACAATTACACGATAGTACAATTCTTAAGTTTCAAAATCATATATTTATTTTTCAGCAATGCCACCGTTAATGCTAACACATTTCTCCCAACGTGTAACGAGTTTTTTCATTCCGTCACTGAAAAACTCTTCCGATTTTTCTCGAATCCAGGACTTGACAGCTGCCTTCACCTCATCGTCCGAAGTGTAATGATTACTCTTGAGACATCTCTTGAGTTGAGGAAAAAATAAACATCGCAAACAAACAAAGATCGGAGAAATAGGGAGGGTGTGGAATCGGTTCAAATTTCAGGTTTCGCAGTCTCTCCAGTTGCGCGCGAGGTGTGTGGACGAGCAATTTTTGTCTATCTACTAGAGAATCAGCAATTTTTACTGATGCTATTGACGATCCGTTTTCACGGTCTTCCTCCCAATGAAATTAAGTAGCATCCAATCGCAACTAACTTATTCCGAGGTCGAACTATGATAGGAATCTATAAGGTCTCCTGACATGCCTTAAATACAAAAGTCACATTCAATTTTAAATAACTTATCCCATTAAATATAAATAAAACAACCGAAATTCATCCTATTGGCTTTTTAATATTTTCCCAACGAATTTATTTCAAATAAAAAAAATTCGAGCAAGAAACTTAGTTATCTTTCAATTTGTTTCCAACTAATGGCGGAAAATGTTTAATGGCATATGCTATAACAAAGGAAGTTTAACTTAGTTTAAGTTTTTAAATGTTCGGGTAAATTATTCTGGTGTGTATTCACCCCCTGCCACACACCCTAGCAGTGTAGGGTAAAAATAAATAAAACTCACTTGTCTTTATGAACTATACTCTTAGCGAGTGAGTGCCTTGACCAGTTTTGCATTGCAAAAATCGCATCTGTCAACCGAGGGATTTAGAACAAACTGGGTCCCATCGAGGTCCTTTGAAAAAATATTTCATGAATTAGAATATTTGATTTACAATCGTTACAGAATAATGACGTATTCTGAACTTAGATGCTTAAGCAAAGGAAGGATTACATGGAATTCAAAATTCTAAACAATTCAAACTTTATATTTATTATTTTTAAATATAAATCACAAATTTTGTTCAAACATCATGAAAAAATTAGGAATCCGCATCTTTCCTAAACACAGAATTTCGCTCGTCAGCCAGGAGCATTCACTACGAGTATAAGTGCGAAGCGAAAAATGTCCTAACAGTACATTCTTAACCCGCAGGAAAGTTCCGCCAATATGATTACGGATTGGTTGAAAACTTGGAGCGCTATGGAAGTATCCACCCACCTGAATATGACCTCAGTCTCGTCACCGCTCCCATCTACCTCTTCTACTCGGACAACGATTGGTTCGCACACCCAGACGTGAGTACAGGTTCCTTTTCTTTGAAAATTTGTTGATGTGATGAAAAAGCACAAAAAATATGTTTCTATCAATAAGAGAAACCCTTAATGCTTTATTACCTAAATAAGTTATTTATTTTCATTCCATTGTTTATTTATTCTATTCCACGATATTTCCATGTTTATCAAGTTAAAATTTTTAAATCTTTTCCAAATTATTTTCTTGCAACATACTAATATACTTTTAAAAGGAAATGTTTCTATAAACACTCATATGACAAGAAAATATACGCATTTCGTGTCAATATAGTGTAAATTGTTCTGAAATCTAATTTCTTTATAATAAGAAACATATGCCTGCCATAAAATTAAAATATGCTTCATTATCCTACGAGGTTAAATCCAAGTTATAAAATCTCCAATTTATTTTTGGTAAACTACTCACACAAGGAAGTTGAAACTTCTGCTACTTCGCTGCTTACTTTCCCTGCACACGTAACAATTTTTCACAACATTGACACCATTACTCTATGGCCGCCGAGAATGCTTTTGCAAGGAAGGGCCCCTTTTGCCCATTGGAAAAACCGTTTAGTCCGAGATCGAGGCATCTAGGGGTTAGTTATCATATGGCGTTTGGATGGATATCTTTGAACAGTTGCACCCACGAGCATACCCTATTCACATCCATAGTACTAATATGACATGACTCATTAAAGCTGAATTTCGAAGGATGTTCAACCACGCGAAATGGAAGCTCGCGCTGTATTTCTACACTAAACGTCTCCATTTCACGTACTGAAAACACTTTGCCACACACCCTAGTGGTGGCTTGCAGGGTACTAACATATCTATAGATATACTTGTATAGGTGGTTGTTTTCTTTTTAATACGAAATTGAAACTATGGAGTCTCCTCTACCACCTAATCTCTCGTAACCCATTTACGAGATTACACTTAAAGGTAAATTTCACAAAGTATGCATAAATTGCAATAACATTAATACATTAAATATCTCACGACTAACAACAACAACACAAATGCATTAGCTGCCTAGTTTAATTATTCACTATAACACAATACATGCAACATACACATATACACATATTGTTATGTGTACAATAAATACACATAACAGTACATGTAAACAATACAACAATATTCCTAGTTATATTAGCAAACGCCAATACAAAGTATGGTTCTCCTGCGAAAGAATAAGGGAGGATCTTGAATTCTATAGCTGGATAATTATTTTATCTGGCTGGATTGCTAGGAAAATTGTGATTTTTGAAGTGCGGGCTTGAATGATGGAAGACAAGGTACATTCGTTATAACAGACCATATTATCCCTCTAATGGAAACTGCATGACTTCTGCTTAAGATAAAATGACTGGTTGGTGCACTTTTTATACTTAATTATGTGAAACCATATAAATAGAAAAGGAAATGATAGATAAGAAAGAAATAAACTCGTCCTGCTTAAGTATCTGGCTCACCTATTCAACTAATTCTTTTCACTTAGGTGTCCGCGGTTTTACACCGTTCTGATATTTGCAAAATCGAACGTCACCGAGACTTGAATCCGGTCCTTAAATTTTGGCTCTCTCAATAGGGGCCAAACGTTCCTCCCACTAGGCTTCCATACTGCTCCTCCCATAGTGCTTAGAGTAGAATTGTTACCGCTAATAGGTGTCTGAATTGAATCTGTGCCTGCTCTCTTTTAAGGTATTTTCTTGTCCTCTTTCTTTAGGCATATGAATAGCTGCTTACTGTATAATACTCGTAACATATGTAGGCTTGTTGCATGATTGGTATTTGGTCGCCCCCTTTCCACGCGGTTTTCGGTGGATCGCGGAGTGCCAGGTGCATGAGGAAATTGAGGGAATATATGTAGTATAGTTGGTGACCTACCACCCCCTGCCACATGTCCTTGCCACGGATTGTGAGGTACTGAGTAGATGTAGATGCCCATTGATCACTTTAACCCTGGGGCAAAAATATCTAACATTCCTAACCTTTTAAATGGACTTAATTATTTGCATTGCCATTTTCTGCCGGCATTCCAAGAAAAATGTATTCTCTCTCCTACTGTCGATGACCGTTAACAGAATCATGATTAACACCCACAATTTTCCCCCAATAGGATGTCGAGAAGCTTAAAGAGAAACTCCCCAACGTTGAGGCCAAGTTGCGAGTCTCCTTGGAAGCCTTCAACCATCTGGACTACCTGTGGGCGATTGACGTGAAGCAGCTCGTCTATGATAAAGTCATGAGTCTGATGCACCACCACAGCCGCTCGCACTAATATTCCCGGGGGAAGGAGGAGCAGGCCGGGGGCCGCTCCAAGTTTTTCTATCTGTGATAGCCTTCCGCGAGTGTTGATCTCGACTTGTCAACTACTTGACGGATAAGGACCTTATGCTGTGTGGCTCGCGTCTGTTCTTCTGCGGTCTTCTCACAGAAGTTGTGATTTGAAGAAATTCTAAGATATGAAACCAATAATCGGGTCAGAGTTTTGTGCTATACATCTATACTGCTCAAATTGTACATATCCTATTGAAAAAATATAAATGTAAAGAAACTAATTTTTATTTTTGAAATGTTTTTTGAAAAATGTGATTCGGTTCTTCGACAATTCATTAATCCGTACATATTTTTCACGGCGTTGCTTTTCAGGTCTCCATACTCAATGAAACCATGGTTTTATAACACGAAAGGATACTTCCTTCAAATGAATGCCACCACTCTCTACATCAATTTCTGGTGCGACACTTGGCAATTTTAAATGAACTTAAAAAAGTTCGTGGTGAAAAATTTGGGAAAAAGAGCAATTCTCTCCCGAGCGCCTACCGCATTGGGGACACTGAAATGGAATATGTAGACTCAATTAAATACCTAGACGTTACCCTCACTCACGAACTCTCCTTAGTGAAACACATACGGGGCATATGTGGACAAGATAACCAAAAATTAGGATTTATTAGAGGAGTACTGGGTGAATGTGATGAAAAAGTCAAACAGAAAAGTTATCTGTCGTTGGTTACGCCTCATTTAGAATATTCTGCAGGTACATGGGATCTTCACGAAGTTGGATTAATAGCCGAATTGGATCACGTGCAGCGTAAAGAAGCTATATTTGTAAAACGTTGTTACGATAAACTTAGGAGCGTATCCAAAATATTAGAGCAGCTAGGCTAGGAATCACTCACGGAGTGAAGGTTAAATGGCAGATAAAATCTCTTGCATAAATTGGAAAGATGTCTCTTTAGCAGTTATGTTGAAAATGTATTATTAGTCCCATCGTACTATGGTAGGAGAGATCATGTCAATAAAATTATAGAGATTAAATGTAGAACAGTTAGACTTAAGATGTCCTTTTTTCCACGAACGATACGGTATACGTTGATAAGATACGTTAATAAGATTAAGGTACGTTGTTTGACCGCAATAGGGGGATAAAATATTTTGAGTCAAAAGTAGTTTGATGTATAATCACCCCCTGCCACTCCCCTAGCGGTAGCTTACAGGGCACCATGTAGTTGTAGAATTTAGTTTCCCAAAGGCATCTGTCGTTACCATTCTCCGCTCGTTAGAATGTCACGGCCGAAACATTCAACATTTCGGAAGGTAAAAATTTGACTTCGCTTAGAACTCAACGATCCAAAATAATATCTTTCCCCTAGTTCTACAGAATTACACGTACGTCGTACGTCCATAGAATGACCCAGCCAGAAAGTAGTGTTCAGATGTATGGCTAATAATTCCATACAGTCTGTTTCAAGGAAGAGACCCGAGAGACCATCCCACTGTCACTCATCCGTCCAAGTAGGTCAATCATTGAATTTCATTTCATTTGCTACTATTACACTGTCTGGCATCATCCAGAGAGGGCAATGAACCTCGACATTTCGCGAGCCAAATTCATCACGGGGTCACAAAACAGTTGATTGACCGTGCGCCTAATGCGTCGTCTGTGTCTAAAAATAACTTTAGTAGGCCAATCCCGTTTTCTTTGCTCAAGACCCAAACGACATTCAATAATACCGGTGCGGCGAGATTTTTAGACCGAATTGTCAAATAGCAAATAGAAGCACGTGGTCGTTGAAAGACTGACATTTCCAGAAACTTCCTTTAGTTTAGGACCGGAAGTCGAGGAGTAATTAAATTTAGCAATACCAGGCACAGTTCAGGCGAGCAGACCTGATTTCTCCTTCTTTCATGAATTAATGAAAAATTATTCTCCAATACATTGAATAAAAAGTGGGATTTTTGAAGACCTAATTATTCACAAATTCTCTACAAAACTAGGCGTTTCTTCTAAATTGTGCCCTACCAATAAAGCCACTCAGGAGCAACGCGGGAAATTCAATTGCATTCCTTTCGGAACGCACGCTGTATTTTAGGGATTCTAGATCTCCTTTGTGGGGAAAGGAGATGTAGAGGGATATAACGCCCATTGTGCCCATGTTAATGTTCGTGTTGTACGGAATTGGGATTGAGTGTAAGCCCCCGAAAAAGTGGTACGAATCTTTTATGTAAGAAGGAAGTGAAGTATATATGGGTTCAAGGCGGTGGTCTATTAATACAGAGATTTGTTCAGTAGATGAGTTGATGCTGGAGACAATGGGGAGCCCGGGGTAATTGATTTTGTGGATTTAGGGTAGCAAATTGAATGGGAAGGGTTTTAACATTAGGTGGAGAAAGAATGGATATATCTTTGGAAGAGAGACCTTCTTTAGGACCAAAATTGGATAGGAAAGAGTTAGTTTCTTCTGACATGAAGGGTTACGATCTTGGGACAACAGGGCATAGCAAGAAATGTCGTTTAATTAGCTGTAATACCTCAGCGTCGTAGTATTTTTTCTTGTCCGCCGACGTGATTATTATCTATTTGTTCGACACTAAAAGTCTGATATATATATATATATATATATATATATATATATATATATATATATATATATATATATATATATATACACAGGTTCTACTATAAGAGTAACGCGCATTCCTGGGGAAAAATAGATTCATTGATCTTCCTTGCAAAAATGCTTCAAATTCTTCAAAATATTCTCGCCTGCATCAATACACTTGCGGAGACGTGTCCGCCACGCCTATAAGCATCCTGAAACTCTTCCACGGGAAAGTCTCTCAGAAACGTTGTAACGTTTTTTTGGATGTTTCTCACGGTCTCCCAATGCTTTCCTTTCAGCTCTCTCTCTTCAGTCAGGGAAACAAAAACTATTCGAACGGGGCAAAGTCGGGACTACAGTAAGAGGGTTGGGATAAAAAACCGTAGTAAACAGAACGAGCAACGGATAGAATATTACTTGTAGAGATAAAAGCAGAACCGACGAAATTGGTCATTGTTCAGGCATACATGACATCGAGCATCATTAGGGGGAAGAAGTCGATAGGATGTACGATGAGTTAGAGGATATCATCGCGAGTGTTCCTGCAGGGAAACATTTCATAGTGATGGGGGATTGGAATGCGATGGTAGGCAAAGGAAGAGATGGGGGTGAGCTGGGGGACTATGGGTTAGGCACGAGGAATGAACACGGGGAGAAGGCAATTGAATTCTGCAGAAGATAGGGGTTAGTCATCACCAACACATGGTTTAGACACCACAAAAGGCGTAGGTATACATGGAGAATGCCAGGTGACTCAGAAAGGTATCAGTTAGATTATATTATGGTTAGGCACAGGTTTAGGAACAGTGTGATAAATTCGCACAGTTTCCCAGGAGCGGATGCGGACTCTGACCACCATTTAGTTGTTATGAAATGTAACGTTCGTTTCAAGAAGATAAGGCAAGGGCGGCGGGTTAGGAAATGGAATTTAGAAGCATTAAATGGATTAACGAGGAAGGAGAATCAGCAGGCTGTAGAGAAAATGATGGATGACGGTAAAGAACTGAGTACTATCGAAGAAAAATGGGAATGTATCAAGAAAGGGATATTGGAAGCCGCTAAAGACACTATAGGAACCGTTAACGGGAAAAGGATAAGGAAACCATGGGTAACGGATAAGATGATTACAAAGATGGATGAGAGAATAAGATGGAAAAATGTAAACACAGAGTTAGACAAAATGAAGTACAAAGAGTTAAACAATAAATTGAGAAGGGCCACAAATAAAGCAAAAGAAGAATGGTGGAAAACGCAATGCGAGGATATGGAAAGTTTACAGAAGAAGGGTGAAATTGGTGCTCTATACAGCAAGGTTAAGTTATTATCAGGAAGTAAGAAGGCAAGATCTGTGCTAACAGTTAAAGATAAGTGTGGTAAGATAATAGTTGAACCCGGAAAAATCCAAGAGAGATGGAAGGAATATATAGAAACACTGTATGGTAAAGAATTTAGGCCGACAAGGTTAGACATAGAAAAGGAACATGACGTAGAAGAAGATAGCTTAGGTCCAGGCATACTCGCCGATGAAATAGAAAGGGCATTAAAGGAGATGAGAGCAAATAAGGCTGTGGGGGTGGACAACATACCTGTAGAACTGTTGAAATCTTTAGGAAAATGCGGGAAGAAGGCCCTATTTGGACTGATTCGTAGTATCTATGAAGAAGGAATCTGGCCGGAAGATTTTGTGAGATCGGTGTTAGTTCCTATTCCAAAAAAGGCAAAGGCTATATCATGTGAGGATTACAGAACAATAAGTTTGATATCCCACGCAGCTAAAGTTATTCTCAGGATCATCAACAAAAGGATAGAGAGTAAGGCAAATGATTACTTAGGGGATGATCAGTTTGGGTTCAGGAAAGGAAGAGGTACGCGTGATGCCATTGCAGTAATGAGATCACTAGTCGGGAGGAATATAGAATACAATCAGGACGTTTTTGCCTGTTTTATAGATTTCGAAAAAGCGTTTGATAGAGTGAATTGGGAAAAATTAATGCGTGTATTGCAGAAAATAGGAATGGATTGGAGGGACAGGAGACTGATCCGCAACCTGTACATGTCTCAGACTGCTCAGGTGCGAGTGGGGAACGGAGAGTCCGGATGGGCAGTGTTAGGAAGAGGTGTAAGGCAGGGTTGCCCATTGTCACCGGTGCTGTTCAACGTATATAGTATGTGGAGGAAATGATTAAAGAGGCATGGGAAGAATTGGAGGTAGGAATGAAAGTCGGAGGGGAATTCGTTAAATCGGTTAGGTTTGCTGATGACCAAGCGTTAGTTGCTCAATCAGCCAAGGGGTTGCAAGCATTGCTGAGTGAATTGGAGGTTCAGTGCGATAAATATAGTATGAGATGAGAATCAACATTAATAAAACAAAGGTTATGCGATTTTCCAGAAAGAAAAAGGCTAAGCTAAATATTAAAATAGGCGGGGAAAAAATAGAGCAGGTAGAGCAATTTACATATCTCGGAAGTGTTTTGGACCAATACGGTCAAAGTGGTAGGGACCTAAGGAGAAGAATTGCGCTAGGTAAAGAGCCTTTCACAGGGAGGAGAGAGTTGATGACAGGGACGTTGAGTAAGGATGTTAAGAAAAGACTCGTAAAAACTTTGATACAGAGCGTAGTTATGTACGGCACGGAAACGCGGTCGCTGAAGCAGGAGGATAGACGTAGATTGGAGGTTTTTAAATGTGGGTGTGGAGAAAAAAAAAGAAAAAAAGGTGAAATGGACCGAAAGGAAAACAAATGAGGAATGCTAGGAATGGTGGGTGAGGAGAGGGGTTTGTTGGCAAAAATCCTATGGAGGCAGGAAAAATGGATGAAAGGCGTATTGAGCGGCAGTGGAATGCTGAAGACTGTAAGAGAGGGGAGAATGTTGGGCAAATGAGGAAAGGGTAGGAACATGATAGGGATGTTGGACGGGATGAAGGGAAGAAGGAAATACACAGAGATGAAGAAGGACCTGATGTAGATTGTGTTTTGTCGATATTGCTCGATTGTGTTTTATTTTGAGTTGCAAGTTGTTTATGTGATAGTTGTGTCCACCCAGTAGTTCACCCAGTACTAAGCCCGACGGAATGTGAAATTCACACATCAAGGTAGGGGGGCCAGTTCCTCTCCCTGTGCCGGTTATGGTTTTACCAGGAAGATCTGGTAACCGAAAAATCACATAGCTTGGGTGGAGCTGCATGTGCGCAGAGTGCCTTGCCTGGGAATCGAACCCGGGACCCTCCGGTCAGTACACTATATATACGAGTATATAAAATTACCTAGAATAGAGACATGGTAGCATTTTTCAGAGGGAATGCCATATTTGGAGGTGGGTTTTGGGATTGGGAGCTTCCTAATCAGGGAAAAATTCTTGCATGAGGCATGGTGGTTATTGATTCAAATACTCATATTTAGGGGCTTGTTAAACTCTCCAATACAGAAGGCAGAGCATATTTGACACTTCAGAAGGTAAAATATCGTACACTGCTGGAGGGGCACGAGTAGGGAATTGGTGGGAGAGGTATCTGGTTTTGAAAATTGGATATGTTGGCATCTAGGTTTATTGCAGGCCATGGGAATGTCTTTGGAATGGAGGGGGGGATTTAATGAGTGGATTGGTTGATTAAAGGTGATCTGATAAGTTGGCGGGTAATTTAAAAGTAACAGCAAAAGTTGGTGGTGGAGTTGTGGTTCTTGAAGATAGGGTAGAGGTTTTTTAAGATGGATCTCAGAGACTCTAGGCCAGGGATGTATGTGGTACAAATTGAAAGAGGGTGGGTTTCTGCACTGGAGGTAGAAACTGAAGTCCACTTAGGAATTTGAAGACATCCTTATACTTCTTCTTAAACCAAAGCATTGATGTCAATGTATTTGGAAGGTCAAGGCCAAGGTACCAGTGTATTATTGCTTGTAATCAGATTAAATATGATGGGAAAGAAGCTTAAACTTGGCAAAGGGGAAATCAAGTCCATTGCCCAGTGAAATGGAAATATTTTAATGCTAATAATGAATTTTGATAGAAATAAGATCATTTTTTCAATACTTAAAGTTAATGAATGACACATGATCAATTTTAACCTAGCAGAATGGAAGATGATCTACAGGCCCAATGGTTTCAATTAAAGAAGTTTGGGGTAAAGAGATGGAGGTTTGATTGCTCTTTTCATAATCTGAGGGCAGCATGTGTCATAAATCAAATGGAATTAACTGCAAAAACATTTTCAATAAATTTTGCATATTGTTTCCTGATCACTTTGTAATTGAAGTTCGAGGTTTTTAAAGAGTTGATTAACATTTGGAGAAATTACTGTGGTTATAATAATGTGAAATTAATACTGTTTCATTAAATTATAATCAAAGGGTTTTTTAAGGAAGTGTTCATTCAAATTGGAACTTAATGGGCATTGCCACATCTTTGAAATCATAATTTATTTAAATTTGAATTCCATTAATTAACCATACTTTACTCTATCCACTCTAATAACCCAAAATTAGATGATGGCACATGCATACCCTCCTTTTGTTTCCTCCCCTCAACTCAAGCACCATGCATGTAGTATCATCCTTCTGTCTAAATGATTTCTTTTCCTCTCTATACCAGCCTCATTATTTTTCAATTTTGAATGTTAATTACAAATACTCTCTGCCTTAATAAGATGACATCAGGTTCCCGATGACTATGTCCTTAATTCTTCTGCTTTGACAAACTTTTTCCATGTTCCCCTATCCACCTTCTATTTTAACATATCTTAATGTCCATCCACTTCCGTCGTCTCATGTTTCCATTTATCTCATTCCAGTTCCATAATTGGTCAATGAATTCTCTTATCAATGTAAAACGTTCATCGAACAACATCAAGACCCTTTACCCATTACAGTGCTACTCTAGGTCGTGTCTTTGGAAAAATTCATTCACAACATGAAATCAAGGGAGCTAAATGACATTTATTGTGCGTACATTGCTTTTAAAAATAATAATGCTCTAACATTTTCATAAAACTTGGTATCCCAAACTTTTCAGGGTTGACAAATTCATTGAACTATGACTCATTTTTGGGCCAAAACTGACACAAAATGCAAATAAAATCCTAAGTATGTGTGAAATAGGACAATAGTTACCTTAATTTCACTTCATCCTATAGATATTGTTTCATTTGTTAAACAGGTATTTTTTATTGATATTTCTTTTTTAAGATTTTTTCAAATGAAAATGCTATTGTAAGTGTTTAAAAGGTATGGGAAATATTCCTAGTAATTATTAAATTGAGTGAAAAAAGTCTCAAAATAATTGGCTTTAACTACATGAAAAGTTAATAACCACCAACTCATTTATCAAATTATAAAGTGACTAAAGTTATCACGAATTATTTCCTTGCCATAAAACTAGGTACATGCATATGCTTTATCAAAAGCAATTGCAAAGCTTTCTTGCCATTCTCAGTTTTATTAAGATCACAGCTCTCTAGGAAATAAATAAAGAAGCATTTCTTGTGGCTAATTCTCTATGTAGGTATTATTATTACTTTTTTGAGGGAGGACTTATTTATAGATGATGATTTATGAGGGAAGTTAATGTAATAATGGTATAAAATGACTAAGGGTTATCAGGCCATTGAGAAGAACAGGATAATTTTATTCAGTTAAAGTTTTATTAAATGTAGGAACTCTAAGGTAGAAAAGCAAAAGAAGCTAGTGCTGCCAGAAAGTGTGAGTAATTGAACACTCTCTCTTCAACTGACAATATGGTCAGCCAGACAGAGGAGGCCTTCAGTTTTCTGGGATGCAAAATGGATTATGATAATAAAATATCTTCCCATTAGCCAAAGAATTACTGCACATTACTATGCTAGCCTCCTGGACCAAGTACAGCAAATGATACATGAAAAAAGGCCAGGTTTTGTAAGGAAAAAGTAATCTTCCATCATGACAATGCACGGCCACACACAAGTGTCGATGCCCTGGGAAAAATATGTGAAATAAGATACGAATTGTTGCCACACCCACCTATCTGCCTGATATGGTTCCACCAGATTTCCATCTGATGGATGTTAATCAGGTGAAAAGCTCAAAATTTTCCTCAATGGACGGATATTCTCTTCAAAGAATAACTAAAAGCTAAAGTAGATGGTATTTTGCAGACCTGAAGGAATCAAATCTAATCTTTGAGATGGGATAAAGACATTGGAACATTGGTGGACCAAGTGCATTATTGTTCAGGGAGATTGCATTGAAAAATAAAAAAGTTTTACTGAGGTATGTCATTTGTTTCTATTCCATTCAAAGAATTTTCTAATCACCCACATAATTTGGCCATTTAAGAAATTAAATTTAAGACATAGGCTTGAATAAGTGGTAACTTTGATATGGAGCCCTCCTGTAGCTTTATAAGGTGAGGAACTTGGTTATTGAGGCAAGATGGCAATGGCATAGTGAGATGTGGTTGTGGAAAAGGATGAAATAAGTAAAATGATAGAAAAGAAATCAAACGAGGTAGCACTAGGCATGTAAGGGGACAGGGCTTTTGTGAGAACTCCCAAGGAAGCAAGAAAAGTGGATGATTGTAGAGAGAATGGCAATCAAGTTAGGGGAAGGAAAAATATTAGTATGGGTGAATTAAATGAAGTGAGGTAGATATTATACAGATTAAAGGATCTATTTGTAATGCAGGGTGTTAGGTGTGTTATACTCAGTAAGGCTGAGAAATTTAGAAGTAATTTGAATGTATCTATCCAAAACCTACCATAGACAGTGGACTACCAAATTAACTTACCTGTGTCACAAAGGTGGAGGCAGGGATGAAGATGAGAAATACTATATATAGAACAGATGGAAAATGGATAAGGTGGTTGGAGAGATTGGGACTAATAATTCATGAATCATGGAATGCCAAATGAGGGAATGAATGAAAAGGAGGTTATTGGCTAAGGGAAATTCCTCTTAAGTCTATCTCCTATTGTTCCAAGGTATCAAGCCTTTATTTCTGTGCACAAATGTGTTTTCAGAATCTCTAAAATAGCTTTTCTCTGACAATTGTCAATTGTTTGGTGAAATGGAATTGCTTCAAATGGAAGCGGGCGCAAAAACAACCTGTGTTCATTGGCTCTAATTTTGATGCTTCTCCTCATCTTTATGTACATAAAAATAAAAAGAATGAATATTATGAAAAACACTTTCTATAAGCAAAAACATTTACTGGCATTGTCATAAGGATGTATTTTATGAAAAGATATTCATTCCAAAGTTAATCCATGTGTCTAAAGACATGGACTATAGGAGTAGCAAAGAATATATGATTTGAGGTAGTGGAAATGTGATGGTACAGAAGAACAATGAAAATTAAAAGGATAGAGATATTAGCAAGAAAAGAAGTAGCTATTTTTTCGGTGAAATGATAAACTTATGAGGAAAATTCTCATAACTTTCAATCTCAATCATAAAACGAGACCTCATAATACCCAAGAGATTACAGAGAATAATTGCTAGAAGTAAGATGGGAGAAATCACATAGATAAGCCAAAAATTTCATATGAGGAGCGGAATGAAAATACTGGTTCAAGCAGCTAGAGGGAATGAAGGGATAGGCATGGTACAAGATAATCTGGAGAGCTGCCATAAACCAATCCCTGGATTTATAACTGGTGATGATTGTGAACTTTCGGTGGATATTCAAGCTGTTTGAAGTCTTATGGAATGACTTTACAATGCCCCAAAGATTACAAAGAATGCTTGGAAGATGTGATACTACACACACTAAAAATAGCCACTGTTAAACTCTAAATGCCCACGAATGATGAGGTCTCAGGCGTGATGTAGTGGAAGCGTAACATATTAAAACCACAGGTATTGCAATTTTCCACTAGATATTTAATTTCGACACTACCGGTTTCGATGTTTTCACATCATCATCAGCTCACACCTGATGATGATGTGAAAACATCGAAACCGGTAGTGTCGAAATAAAATATCTAGTGGAAAATTGCAATACCTGTGGTTTTAATCTAAATGCCCACTTCAAGGGTTGCAAACATATATGGTGGGACTTATATTTCTATAACACAGCATCAATTTCAGTCATGGCTGTACATATGACATCCCTCTCAGTGCCTTTATGCATTATAATTGTGCATGACATTTGGTTTGAAAAAGCCCGGAAGATTAGGAAGGAGGCTTTTAAATACTGGATCAGTACTGAGATGATTTCATCCTACGTACTATTTGTAAGAAATGTAAATTTAGGACTCAATATATTACCATACTTTCATAGAAGCTTATCGCATCTGCACTAATCAACTCTTTAAGTGAGCGAAAGACGAAGAAGTATGACTTTTATGATCTTTATACATGTATACTAGTATGAATATTTATCACTTGACGCAAGAAGCTACGAGTCAACATGAAATTGGATTAATTGCCGATTTGGATCGAGTGCAGCGTCAAGGAGCTAGATTTGTAAAACGTTGTTATGATTAACTTAGCATAGCGTCTCCAAATTATTAGATCAGCTAGGCTGGGAATCACTCACGGAGCGTAGTTTAAATTACAGATTGAAGCTTTTGCATAAATTGGAAGGGGGTCTCTTTAGCAGTGATGTTGAAAATGTATTATTACTCCCACCGTGCTATTGTAGGTGAGATCATGCTAGTAAAATTAGAAAGATCACATGTAGAACAAATGATAAAAGATGTAATTTTTTCCGCGAACGATAGGGGATCATTATAACATTGTCCGACCGCAGTAATATCATGTTCGAGTAAAAATTAGTCTAATGTGTATTCACCCCCTGCCACGCACACTAGCGTAATCTTGCACGGTACATACCTGTAAATAAATAAAAACATGATTTTTGTGAAAAAAAACTCGATCACGCCACACGTATAATAGATATTGAATGACGAATACGCCAGCAATAATTCATTTCAGTCTCATGGAAAAGTAAAAAATGAAATAGCATCACTCGTTTAATGCGCCCAGTGATTCCATCTTCCAGAATATCACATGCAACATGAAGTCAATGTCAGCGAGTTGTCACTTTCTTTGAGCGTGCATATTGTTTGAATATGTAGTTGTAATATATTTAGTTGAAAACAATTTTTTTTCTCCTCTCAAATGGTTTCTAAATTCTTCTAGAAGGGACGGATTGGCCAGTTGTCTTTGTTCGTTCTAAAGGCATCGAACATTGTGCACATCTGACGTATTCCTAACTCATTACGCTCATGTTGAGCAAGTTTCAGCTATTTTCTGATTGGGATCTAATAATAATTGCTTCTTGTGTAGCTCAGGAGCTGTTACATAAACAAATATATTAGGTTTAATGCAGTCTAGCAATGCTAAAAAGTTACATTAGGTGCGCAATGTTTTGATTTATTTTGTCTAGTATGCAATTTGGCATCACGGAAAGGGGTAATTTACATCGATTTGGACTCTCGATAAGTATAATTGTGGAAAATGTCACAATAAAAACACAAATGACTCAGAAGAAATCATTTTTAGCCATTATAGTTCCCTTCTTTAAACAAGTAAATTTTTCTTTTAGGCTTCTTTTTTGAGACCCCACATAAGGAAATTATGAATGTCTCTCGTGGTCCCCTCTTGTGATCATACGCAACAAAAGACATTAAATTAAATTCCTTACTTAATATTTCATCTCATGCTTGCATTGAACATTCGTGCTCCCTCCACCGTGCTCTTTCCTCTGAAGCTTTGTACAAATGTTTACTTATCTAATTCTTATTTTCGTTTGTGCTACTTATCTAATTCTTATTTTCGGCTCCAATTACCTCATTTATCATGGAATGCGTCCACATTTTACCACGCCTAAATGGCAACTTTTGGGATAATTACCGGTAAATATAAGTCATGTTGCAATGTGATGTGCACAATTTCACAGGGTGGCGAATTCCTGTCTGCCATTTTGCCGTGGACCTACCAAAAACATTCCAAATCATCATTAAAACTACGATCTGTATTAAGGAAAAGGATTAGGAACTTTCAAGAAACTGCGGGAGATGCCGCAACAGTAACTTTTAACGGAGTCATTCGCTATTATTATTATTATTAGGTAATCTACCGGTTAAGGTAGGTTTTTGGATGGACACAACTATCAAATAAACATTTTGTGACTCCCCACCTAGCAAACTAATCTATATCAGGTCCCTCTTCATCTCGGTGTACTTCTTTCCTCCCTTCATCCCGTCCAACATCCCTATCCTGTTCCTGCCCTTACCTCGCTTGCCCAACATTCTCCCCTCTATTACCCTCTTCAACATTCCACTACCGCTCAATACGCCTTTCATCCATTTTTCCTGCCTCCATAGGATTTCTCTCAACAAACCCCTCTCCTCACCCACCATTTCCAGTATTTCCTCATTTGTTTTCATTCGCTATGTGTGCATTATAATGCAACAATTTCAGAGAGTAAAAAATCATTCGCCTTGACCGGGATTCGAACCCGGATCCCTCGATATCCGGCCGAGTGCTTTAACCAATTAAGCTACCGAGACGCCTTCTTACACTCTGAAATTTTGAGGGCTTTAAAGGAACAAGATGCTGTGACGAAATACCGTACATACAATGTCACAGGCATTCGTAGTCGTGCGCGAGGCGCCACAGCCCACGAGGTTAAAGCCAATTTCAAAATTTCAAAAAAATTTTGGAAAAAGTTTTTTTTGGTGGTTTTATTTTCTTACAAGCCTACTTCGAGCCTATTTGCTGAAAAATATTAAGCTTAATAAATCCTCCGCATTCGATGAAATACCGACTCGTATATTTAAGGATTTAGTTTCAGAAATTACGTCGTATCTAGAAATCATATTTAAGAAGTCGCTGGTAGATAACAAGGTTCCCAGAGATTGGAGCACGGTTAACGTAACACCAATATTTGAAAACGGAGAAAAAGAGGAACCCAGCAATTAAAGGCCTATTTTCCTCACATCCATTTAGTGCAAGGTTATGGAACATATAGTTTCTAGTTCGATCGTGAGATACCTTGATAATCAGAAGTTATTAATAAAAATTCAGCACGATTTCCGAAAAGATAGCTCCTGCGAGACACAACTTGCGCTTTTTGTTCATGATATTCTTATTTCGGGAGAGAGCAGTGTTCCAGTGGACGCGATTTTTCCAGATTTGAAGAAAGCCTTCGACCAAGTACCTCATAGTAAACTACTCGCAAGGCTAGAAGTATATGGCATAGATAAAAATATCCGCGGTTGAATCAAAGACTTTTTAATAGTCGGGTACAAAGAGTAGTCATGGATGGAGTTAGCTCAAATGCAGTTGAAGTTTCTTCGGGTGTTTCCCAGGGAAGTGTTATCGGACCCCTTTTATTCCTACTTTACGTTAACAACGTTGACTCCGTAGTCACTAGTAAGAAACGTTTATTTGGCAATGATTCAGTGGTTTACCGTGGTATCCGTGATCCTAAGGACACAGCAGCGTTGTCAGATGACCTGCATGCTATACAACGCTGGTGCGACACTTGGCGAATAGAATTAAACTTTAAAAAGTGCGTGGTGAAAAGTTTGGGAAAAAGAGCAATTCCCAACCGAATGGCTACTGCATTGGGAACACTGAAATGGAATGTATAGACTCAATTAAATACCCAGGCGTTATCCTTATTCGCGACCTCTCCTGGGTGAAACACATACGGGAAATATGTAGATAAGCTAACCAAAAATGAGGATTTATTAGAGGAGTACTGGGTGAATGTGATGAAAAGGTCAAAGAGAAATGTTATCTTTCGCTGGTTAGGCCTCATTCAGAATATGCTGCAAGTATATGGGATCTTCACGAATTTGGATTAATTGCCGAATTGGATCGCGTGCAGCGTAGAGGAGCTAGATTTGTAAAACGCTGTTATGATTAACTTAGTAGCGTATCCAAAATATTAGAGCAGCTAGGATATCCATATAGTGTAGGATATTCATGTTTCATCACCCGTAACAATGTGGGAAAACAAGTCATCTGTCTTGTCGATAGCGGTCCAAAAACCCTCATCCACTCAACACTCTTCGCTCTTTGTACTAGTCGGCAAACATACCCACCTTGCACACAATTGGTGAAATCCTTACTCTTTGAACTTTCTATTTAAGGTACCCTGCCAGTCATCTCTAGGCTGTGTGGCAGGGGGTGATCACACACCATATCGCTATTGACACAAAATTTTTTTCCTCCCTAGCGTGGTCGGGTACGTTATTCCTAGACGTTACCCTCACTCACGACCTCTCCTGGGTGAAACACATAGGAGGGGAATATGTGGACAAGCTAACCAAAAATTAGTATTTATTAGAAGAGTACTGGGTCAATGTGATGGATAGGTCAAAGAGAAGTATTTTTATATTTCGCTGGTCAGGCCTCATTCAGAATATGTTGCAAGTGCGAACCCTCACGAAGTTGGATTAATTGCTGATTTGGATCGCGTGCAGCGTAGAGGAGCTAGATTTATAAAACGCTGTTATGATATACTTAGGAGCGTATCCAAAATATTTGAGGAGCTAGACTGGGAGTCACCCACGGAGTAAAGGAAAAATTGCATGTTAAATCTCTTGCATTAATTGGAAGGTTGTCTCTTTAGCAGTGATTTTGAAAATGAATTATTAGCACCATCGTACTACGGTAGGAGAGATCATGCGAAAACAAATTCAGAGATTAAGTGTAATGGATTTGAGATGTTATTTTTTCCCACCAAAGACAAGAGATCAGAATAACATTGCCCGACTGCAGTAGGGTCATTTTTTTAATTGATATACCCTGCAAGCCACCGCTAGAGTGTGTGGCAGAGGGTGAATACACACCACAATAATTTTACCCGAACATGACGCTACCTCGATCGAACAATGCTATTATTATCCCCAATCGTCCGTGAAAAAAATGGCATGTTATATCTATCTGTCCGACACTTGGTATCACCAATTTTAGTAACATGATCTCTCCTACCGTAATCGGATCAAAATTAGTCTGGTGTGCATTTACCTCCTGCCACACAGCCTAGCGGTGGCTTGCAGGGTACTGAAAAATATATCCTCACCTCTGCTAAACCTTTCATTCCCGTCTCCCAAAAGTTCCTTGGTGTTTGCAGTGTTATTTATTTCTTGGTCTTCCTCAGCAGTCAGTACCTCCCTTTCATTGTCCTTTCGACTGGACAACCCATCGTCCCCCAGAATCATTCCTGCCTTGCTTTTATTTATCTTTGCCCACTCTTCGAAACAGTCTATTCTAGCCATTTGATCGTTACGATTCTTCTGGAGTGGGGAATCCAACCCCCACGAACTTCTCTGCCTATTTACTGCTAGAATTCAGGCTTCACAACGAAGGGAAAGTACGCTCCACATTTGTTTTCAAAGAGTTTCCTTATGATAATCCTATGGTTATTTTCCGTCTAATGTATAACCATGTAAGAACGTATTTTTCTTCCGTAGCTCTAGAGCCCATAGAGGATACCGGCCTCTTTAGTGATTATCTTTCAATCATTCCGGTACAAATACAGTGGTCTCCACTCCCCGCAACTCATTATCCATACATACAGTGTTGCAATATATACAGGGTTCGTCCGGAAAATAAGTTTATGATGCTCATTGCCTTTTTTGACAAAAGGGGAGTCGTCCACTACGAATTTGTACCTGAACGACAAACTGTAAATGCTGCATTTTACGTCCAAGTGCTCGACAGGCTTCGAAAACGAGTCGCCCGCGTCCGGCCAGCGATCAGAAACATCTGACGGCTGCATCACGGCAATGCGCCGTCTCACACCGCGCTTGTCGTGTCGGACTTCTTGGCCAAGCACGGCGTGGCAACGCTGCCGAACCCGCCCTACAGCCCGGACTTGGTACCACCGGACTTCTTTCTGTTCCCGAAGATAAAGAGGAGTTTGAAAGGAACGCGATACGGGACTTTGGACGCCGTCAAAGAGGCCGTGACGACGTGTCTTCGAGAGGTTCCCGATGATGCCTTCGCGGGAGCGTTCCAGGAATGGGAACGCCGCTAGAACAAGTGTATCGACTCACAAGGGTCCTATTTTGAGGAATATTAGCTTAAGATATATAAAAGTGTAATACATTTTTTTTCCTGAGCTCAGTACACTTATTTTCCGGACGAACCCTGTATGCTTGACTTTCTGCATGTTTTTCCTTCCAGCATTTCCTTCATTCCCTTTTTTGTAATTCCGTTCTCGTAGTCCTCTTCCTCGCCATGTCCATTTCCATTCGGAAATGCGTGTTTTCATCGAAGTCTCACAATAAGATGAGCTTTTTACTGTGATGGATTGTCATGACTCATGATTAGCTCCCTTTTTGAAGGTCCGGGTAATTTTTGACTAGGTTTTCTTCCCATGGCCATGTTCTTCAACTTGATGACGCAAGTGTGATTTACGACAAGAAGGGCGATGATCAACAACGTAATCACTTCAAGTAATATTTTTTTGTAACATTGGTAACACAATTAAAGATCGTTATTCGCCATTCCATACAGTTTCCTGTGCTATTTATCGTATGTTGCTTGTCTTGCATTATGAGCGCTGATTATTGAGACTTTACTTCGTCCTCGTTAAAATAATTCCTAGCATTGTTTTTGTGAGGAGGTATAAATTGTATAATACCTTTGTTTATTCTTGATGTGATTTAAAACTTTGCTTATTTTATATTGTTGTCTCGTGTGACAAGTGTCAGGAGTTGACTCGCGTCTTTACTCAAGTGTTGGTACATTTGTTTCTGTCTTTTCTCATGTAGTTCGTGTTCTCACTGAGGCATTGGCAGTAAAAGGGTTAAGGACACGCGGACGTCGAATGGGCATGGGGAAGGGAGAGAGGAATACCAAATGTACGCCAAGGCCGGGGCGGAAGGGGACTGTCGGAAGGTGCGTGTGGTGCTTCGCATGCGGCGAGAGCGCGGCTTATTGTTCAGCCGAAGAGGGGTGCGAAGGTGAGGGATGGATTTTGGGTTTGGGTGCGCTCTTCAGATGCTAATCACTGGCAGTGAGCAGCGATCTCTCATTTCCATCCGTCTGGGTTGACTTCCAGTCATTTCCCTACGCATACGCGAGATGATTGTTAGCTTAGTGGATGTGTGCCTCTCAGTGAGCAAAGCTTTTGTAGAGCCGGGGGGAGAAGTGCCACGAGATAGTTTTATTCGGAACTTCAAATCTACGATGTAATTGATTCTCTGCACTTATTTCCTCGTAGTATCTAATACCCTAATTGGTTTAATGTTTCTCGAAAGTGCAAGTCATTTAATACAAGGTGGTTAAAAACTCTGCTGAGTGCATTGGAAGATTAGTGCGATAGGTATGCTATGAGAATAAATGTAAATGAAACAAAGGTTATGCCGTTGTCTCGGAAGTGAAAATCTAATTTAAATGTTAAAATAAGTGAGAAAAAAACTAGATCAAGTGGAACAGTTTACGTATCTCGGAAACGTTTCAGACCAGAATGGTCAAAGTAGTGGGGACATAAGGAAAAGAATCTGCTTAGACTAAGAAGCGTTCGCAAGGAGGAGGGGGATTGATGTCAGGGACGTTGTGTAAGGATGTTAAGACAAGACTTGTCAAAACTTTTATAGGGATCGTGGTCGGCGGCACAGATACAGGGTCGTTGAAGAAAAACAATAGCCGTAGATTGAAGGATTTTGAAATGTGGTTGTAGAAAAGGGTGGAAAAGATGAAATTGCAGAAAGGAAAATGAATGAGAAAGTGCTAGGAATAGTGAGGGAGGAGGGGATTTTCGGGAGAAATCATAAGGAGGCAGGAAAATGGATGCAGACCATAACGATCGGCAGTTGAAGACACCGATAGAGGGGAAAGCGTTGGACAAACTAGGAGAGGGAATATGATAGGCACGTTGGACGGAATGAACGGAGGAATAAGTTTGCGGAATAGAAAAGGGGCTTACTTAATTGCCCGATTTCAGGTTATGTTTTTTGTTAGATGAGGTAGGCAAATATACTTTTGTTTAATTGTTTAGGCTACCGGTTTACCCAGTTTTGGATAGACAAAAAACCGGTAGAATACCAATAATGATGCCAATTAAAGGTGGATTTTTGGATAGGAAAAACTTCTTTTCATTTTCTCTACATTTTTCTCCTTCGGGTTTTAGTACATTCTATCCGTCTTATCTCTGGTCCTAAAAGCTTATTTTCTGCCTTCCTCCACCAGCGCACCCAGCAATCTCCCTTCTATCATGACCTTTAATTTATTACTACTAATCAATGTTTCCTCCACATTCTTTTTCTAGTTTTTATCATTTCCCCCATCAACTTCCTCTCTTCACCCACCACATTTGGAACTGCTTTACGCTCTGCTGTGTGCCAGCAATAAACTCAGTGGTTATGAAATCCACACCTATAAGGGACAATTCATTTCCCTGGGCCTTTCTTCGGTTTTCCATAAGATTATTATACACTGAATATTACGCGATATCGGTTTAGCTAGGGGCATCACCTTGATACGAATGCGGAACCCTCGACTCCTTATCAGATCCTCCTGCTCACGAGACTACCGCACTCCCCTAGATGAATAAGGGCACAGAATTTGAAAAAGATGCACAAAGAGGGCAATTTAATTTCAGGTAATGGGACGATAAAATTAGAAAATTCAAAGAGGAACACAAAAATTCCTAGTTTTCCTATTCTCTGCGCTCATATGGCGGTTGAATTCCTTTTCTTAAGTTCGGTCAGAGGATTCTTTCTCACTCATGTAGCTTCACGTTCTTTTCAGCTCTTTAATTCAATGGGATTTCTGACTCGACCCTAATTGTGTCTATATCCAAAAGGCAGAAAAAGAAAACCCTTTTTAAAATTGAAAAATTTGATGCCGAATGTCGACTAAGAGAGACGTAATGTTTGCTCATATTTCTACAGATACAGATTGCTTTTTGAAAAAAACAGTACGACGCAGAGTGTCTAAGTATTTTCCGACGAATCATTGGTTTATATGACGTAGCTGCTATTAAAGTGCTATGAATTTTCCAGTGCAGGGTACCATAATGTAATGACTACAATGGACAACCCAACGTTTGCTCCGTTAGTCGAAGGTAGAGATAGTGAAAGAACATCAGTGAAATTCAAACATTCGGGGTCATTGGGGTCATTTCTTACTTATATCTTGTGCCATCATCAGCTATCTCACGGAATTCCGGAATACAGAAAATCCTCCGCAAGGACTTCGGGATTGGATTATCCAAAGGTACCACCCAGAATATAAGAGCAACAATCTTCGTTCCGACTCTACGTACTGGTCTTCTACTATAGTACCCCACCCCATTCCCGCGGAATAGCTTATTAAATAATTCCACAGACACGCAATTAGGCCATTGAAGTTTAAAGCTTTCTTTGAAAGCTTTGTCTATTGTAATTCACTGTTACAGGTAGTGAATTTCTCTATAATTTTGGAAATTAAACAGAAGGATGAGATAAGAAACGGGCAGGTTGTATTCATCGCAAAGATACGAGATTTGTTCGTGTTATAGCCTGTAACTTTTTCTGACAAACTACTCTCACCAGAAAGTTGAAACTTCTTATACTTCTAAGTATAATTTCACTGCAGACTTACATTTTTATCGCACCTTCGGGACAGTACTCCATGGCCACTGAGAATGCTTCTGCAGAGGTCCTTTTTTCCCACTGGAAGGTTTCTGATGGTCCGTGGGCGAGGCTTCTCGGATTCGTTGTCACTCGAAGTTAGGTCTTTAATGAACTGTTGAACACACGAACGCACACTTTTCACGTCCATAACACCATCACCACAGATCTCACTCAATTAACGATGAATTTCGATAGGTATTTAGCCAAGCAATTGAAAAAAAACCATGATCATGCTTTTCCTGTGCGGTAAACGGCGCCATCAGAATTCTTGAAAACACTCCTCGTTCTAACGGCAGCTATACAAACCCTGTTCATTGTACCGTGCAGCCATCTGCATCTTATATTTATAAAGTTTGCCCGCGCAATTTAAACTTGACCTTATCTTCCAATCTACTTCCAGTTCCGAAAAATAATTTGGAATACTTTAGAACTTCAACAAATCTCGTTGTACGTGTCAGCAAAGTTTCTAAGCCAATCCGATAACTTAACGGCGAAGCTGCCATTGAGTCAAAACTCTACGCTTTGTCACGAGTGGTTTGACGACATTTTTGGCCCGCAATGAGGATTCCTCAACAAAAAAATATATAGCAATGTAGATTAACTAGGCGGAACATGACATTGTGACCTTTTATCTCTCCACCAATTAAGAGTTAGTTAGTTTACCAATTAGTATAGCCTAGAATGGTGGCGAGCCATTTTCGCAATTTTATTTAAATTCTCCCCTCAATATTAATCTTTGTGCCTTAGACCTCCAAATGGATTGCCTTCATCCTTGAAATTACCCTTTATAGACAGAAATCATACTAGTGTGAATCTTGGAAATGGAGAAGATGGAATTGATAGACCATAGACTTAATTTCTTTTGAAATCAGTATATTTAATAAATAAATGCTCTCTATATCTCTGAATAAAACTAATATTTATAAAAAAATTAAGTTAAAAATTATATTACTTACAATATGGTATTGCAATGCATAATCATATTAGTACTTAGTATTAATCAATAAGGACCTTTCAGGTTGTCGATACATTGGGATGTAATATCATTAATTAAAATGCTATTGATTAAAATGTACATATTAACTAATATCAATAAAATTAGTCGTTCGTAATTCCATTTTTTTATAATTTCATCAGTTATTAATTTTGTGATAAAATTCCAGGGTATCAAACCAATCATAGTCGTCTTTTGTTTGCGTGCGAAATAAGTAAATATGTGTTCACATTTCAAAGGGAGTAAAGCATACAGCTCTAGAGGCCTGAGAAAGGATCACGTTATTAATAAAGTAGGCGAGCAGCGAATAAAATCAGTAAATTAGATTTAAAGGTGAAGCATTTATCAGCTTTCCTATTGATTGCTGCAGTCATTGTGATACGCATTTTATGTCAAATATGACATGCTCAAAAAGCAGATATTAAATGAGAGAAAGAAAGTAAAGTGACTCTCCGCTAATGGGGAGGAAAGATGAGTTAGAATACGAATTAGCTTAAGAACATATGAATTGAGAGCAGGTAAAAAAAAAACTGGAAAAATTCTGGAAAAATAGGTTTCCAAAGTAAAATGGACGTAAGATATCCATTTTTATTATGAATTTTTCCATTTAATTAAGAATTGGGTGAGAGAAAAATGAATTAGCGTATTGTTCAGAATTGTTGAACGAGATTAGATGGACAGTCAATGGAAGAGTAATGAGTAATGCAATAATAAGCGTAATATTGTGCGTGTTTCCCAAAAGTTCTTTCCAAAGAAATAAAATGAGAGTGGGAGGCTTTAATTAGCTGTGGACATCAAGAAAATAATCTTAGTATGGAGAAAGAGGAAGCGTAGGGGTGTGCAAAAGGGGACAATGGTAGAATTTGGTGGGAGAAATTGGCTTGCAGGATACCATGTATATGTTTTTTTATACATTTGTTTTTTTCAGTAGATATATACACTCACATTCCAAAATTATTTACCCTCTAGGTAGATAGACCTTGCGTGAGTGGCAAGGTTTTTTCTTGCAATCCTTTTTTTTCACCTTTTCTAGCCTTTATGCTATTTGTGGAATGCACCTGTATATATAAACTAGATAACGACTTCCTTTTCCAGTAACCCTCCCATGGTTACGCTATTTACAAGGTCAAATAACCTCCACTGTAGTTTACTGACATCGATTGCCGTAACCCGCCGTGAAAGTAATGGTTACTTATCGAAGTTACGGTCAAGATTCTGCATTAGTTCTCAGAACCTTTCGAATATTCGACAGTCAAACTTAGCGAAACATTTTTAGCATAATCACAAAAGAGACATATTGTTCTCCTGATCATAAAGTCTGCTACTACAGATGAGAGTAATTCATCCCTCAAACTCGTGAATTTTGGTTCTAGTGAGCGTCGTACACATAGGGCAATGTCACTCAGTGTGGTCATGCGGTAGTGAGATCGTTCGTTGCCTTCCGACCAACGGTTCCAAAATTTTCGTTCGTCAAGTGAGTGTTGCCCAGAAATGCAGTGAGGGAGAATTGAATCAGTTTAACAACTCAGTGCTTCCAGAGTCAAGACGTTGACGCGAGAGGTCTATCGCAAATGGCACGACATGCATAAAGCAGCAAATCCAGAGCCTGCGACTTTAAAAGGAAGCTGAAAAACTGGTAATTCGTGTCTGCATACGCACTCAAATGACTCGAAGTTTCTTGAGCAGAGATATCCTTTTCTCATATATGTGCACGTCCAATTCGAAGGTGAATATATGCATCATTGTCAGGGCCGACGAGATTGTAGAAAACCGGCCGGGGCCCCGAGATCCGGCCGTCACTATACGAACAGTTGAGCCCATGAGAGTCAGGATTTGTCTAGCTAACGACGATTTTGAGATTTGTTAAGTTGAACTGGCATAAGTTGGTACCTACGTAAAACGGATCAGTCATTAGTTGGGACCTGCATGAGAACGAATGTGTAGAACAAAACCTGCATATTACAGAACTAGAATAATACGAAACTTGCTGAAGACAGAACTGTCGGAAATGTTTTTAACCCAATATGCTGTACAGAATACGATTTCTAGTAAATTACATACATCTTTTTCTGAGGTCAATGTTACAATTGGAAAATTATTTACCCTAAAAGCACATAGAATATAAAAAACGCGGTTACTTTACATTCACACCCATACCATGCCATGATCATGGTTTACCTGCGATTCAGCACCATTAGTTGATGACGATACTGTACGCATATTTTTCCCCTCTGTCCATCCACGATAGAACAATTCTACACTACAAATCTGTAAACAGTTTCCTGTCAAAAATGAATTAATTTCAATGGTAGCATTACTTTCATTTGTGTTTTCTAATTTCATAAATATTCCTATCACCAGTTTTGATAACCTATCTGGGAAGTAAAGCCTGCATATTCCGAGAAATTGGCATACTCCTTTCGATTCAGCTTCAGGAGATTTTAATGAACCACACGGGTTATTCTACCGTCGTGCGGTGGTGAGGTGAAGAAATGGGAAAAATATTTCACCCGACTGCATCGTTATGACCGCTGCTGAGTTGTTCAGTGTTGTCAATAATTCTATGGACTCTTGGCAGCCCTGACTAACCCAGCAGTGTCACACATAAGTGACTGCAGGATACGATTTACGAATCGGTAGCATGTTTGTGTAATAATGGGAAGTTGGGTAGGCGAAAGGAAAACAATTGGCAAACTGGACGAAATGAAGGGAGGTAGAAAGTATTTGCAATGAAATAAGCGTTTGTTGGAGTGTATAGTCTTAGGTTGTGCCTTCATGGGAGAGGCTTAGAAACATTAGCGGTAGTAAGTCTGTGTTTATGTGCAAAATCTAACTTAAACGTTAGGTTGTCGATTCAACAATCCTTGGTGTGTTCTTTAATTAATGCGGCACAGCATTATCAGCTGCTCGCCTGCCACCTGTGAGAAAACTTTTTGAATCACACAGGGTGTAACTTTGAAAGTCTTTTAATGGTAACGGGACACTGGAACGTATTTTCATAAATTGGGAGATTTGGGAGAGCACATCTTGGGGACAAGGAATATCGTGAGGAAAAACGACAGCTTTTTTGGAAAAAGGAATTACATTATGACCAACACCTATAAGAGGAAAAGGGCAAAGACGTAAAGAAAAAAGAAGTGAAAACTTATATGCTGAGCGAACGTAATTTTCCATAGCTGCGAGACTTGGTCGTTGAGGCAAAAGCGTAGATTATAGGCTCTTTATGCGTTGTATGTGTCGTGGAGGAGGATGGGGAAAGTTAAATAAACTGAATGGACGGAAAGATAGATAGATTGATAGATAGATAATCGTCTTTATTTTGGGACGATATTGAGACTGTGGAGTCTCTTCTACCACCCAACTCTTTGTCACGCATTTACAAGAATATAGTTATAGATACATTTTACATAATATACATAAATTGCAATAAAACCAGTACACACAGTATTTCACGACTAGCAAACAACAACAACACAATACATTAGTTGCCTACTAACTATTGCAAAATTAATACAACATACAATTATTATTAGGTAATCTACCGGCTAAAGTAGGCTTTGGATGGACACAACAATTAAGTAAATATTTTTTTCCTCCAAACAAAATACCATCCAACATCTTACTCTACAACAAGCCCCTCTTCATCTCTGTTTACTTACTTCCTCCCGTCTAAGATCCTCGAGTTCTGGCAATGTTTAGTCACCACTTCCATCAGAACTTAACCGGCGGGCTCCTGCTAACAATAATAATATATTTTATTCAAAAAATTTTTAAAATGAAAAAAGTTGGAAGGTGACGAAGTTTTCATAATGGTGGGCAATGAGAGTAAGCTGCCGAGGGAATTCCGAAAAAGGCAGATAAAGTGGATGGAGAAAACACTGAAAGTTGGTGGAGTGCCGAAGATCATGACAAAAGAACAATGTTGGGTAAATTGGGTGGATGAAAGAAGATAATCTTTTTCAACTGAAGGAAGGCATGCAGATGTTACGAAGAAATTAAGGAGCAAATAATGTAGGGCAAACAATACATAGGTAATTTCACGTGGTACTTTAAGTATAATTCGTTAGGCTGTCCTAAAAACCTACCTTCAATATATGGATTACATTGATTGAGACACTTTTAAGGGAACTAATTAATCGAGTTTCAGCTTTGAAAAACTGGCATTTGAGATTAGGCAGTTAGCTATTCTTCGTCCTTGATATCCCCCCGCCCACGAAGCATCCCCGGAAATTCGAAACGTAGGTTATTTCGTTGGGAAGAGTTGATAGGAGAATATGAGTGGTTGCGTGAGGCCACTTCCTTTCCGATGAGCAACGACGCAAGACGTTCAGTTTCTTTTTTTGTTTCGAAACATATCACCGCGCCCGGATATGGAGGACAGAGGGAGAGGTTTGAGAAGGGGAGAGGGAGGAGGTTTGTGGAGCGTGTTTGTGGGGTGAGTGAGAATGAAGGAGAGAGGGCAACTCTGTAGGACTTCAGACTGTCCGAGGCGATCGATGAGCCATTGCCGTCCTCCGCGCCGTATGGACGGTTGCGACATCCAAATGCGATTGGGAGAAGGGAGAGAATATTTCAGGAAAAAAAGAACCAAGCGAGCCAAGACTCAATGTACTGAGAAGACCATTATGTATTGCGCCTAATAGATCGACAAACCGTGATATTTAGCGGTATGCGAGAGAGTAAGTTCGGTGGGCTACTAGCTTGAGGGTCCGGGGTTCAGATTTCAGGATGATACTGTTGCCTATAAGCCGAAAACGGTGTGTTAATGTGGTCGCGAGAACTTTCATGGGAAAGCGAATGTTCCGACACGGGAAGGAAAGGAATGTGCGAATGTCACACTCATTGCTGTCAATTTGTTAGGCTTGAAGTCTATCTTCATCTGTCGAAAACAGTTTTCAGGTCGGATAAATATTTTCTCTTTCTATTATACCTATTTATTTGATTATTGTATCCATCCAAAAAACCTACCTTAACCGGTAGATTACCTTATAAATAAAATATTCTACCAGAAATATAAACATGGTGGCTAGCCGTCTTTGTATCCTTGAAAATCGAATAAAAAAACGGGAATGGGGGAAATTACTTTTCTCAAATCCTGGAAAAAACGTGAAATTTAGGCGTAAAACGTGACATTTTGGAGAATCGATATCATTTCACCCCAAAATGGGTGATTAAGATGGAAAAATGAATTTTTAAAATGTAATGTTTTTGAATAATATAGCGATTTTTTCAAACTTACGGCGTCCAGTGTGTTTTGTATTCTTCGAGAATGTAAAGAATTGTGCGTCGCAACAGTGTAGATTGAATAGACATCCGTGTAGTTTATCGGTTGACACAAATGTAAAATAATTGCCTGCCTACCAACTCTGCAATACAGCCGAATAGTATTCGTTAGTTATTTATTAGAGTGAGAATACAAATGATAGAAAAATACGCCTTGGTGAGAATGATTTTTTCGCAAAAAATAGGGTTTTGCTGATAATCTTCTATATTATCACCTGTTTATGAATTTGTATTTCCTGATAGCTAGTAATGAAGAACCAAAAAGTTATCTCGTTAATATTAACCAAATTATGAAAATAGTAAAAAAAACTATATTTAGGACTCCAAGATTAAAACCGAGTTAATATACTGCATAAGACTACAAAAAGACTACATAAGTTGGATTTTTATTTAGGTGAACCATCAAATTTTTAAAAACATTTTTTATTCATTCTTTATATCCCCATAAATGTCTATGCTACAGGGTAAATTCTGCAATATTTGCTCTTCCAAATTCGACAGTGTCGGTTGGATTACTTCGGGGATTCAAAGCTGTAAAAATGGTACAAAATATTACAAAACCAATTTTCATCCATGAAAAACTGAAATCAGAAACATTGTAATTGCTAGTCACCCTGGTAGAGGTTTGAGTCATTAGATTGATCAGTTTTTATGAATATAATCCAATCAGTTTAGATTCGTTACATTCCTTCATGATTTATTAATTTCTAAGTCGAGTATCAACTATACAGTCTCTATACAGTCTCTGGCCTCAAGTCGAAATTAATGTTATTTAGTGGGGTCATCAAATTCTACATCCCTCCAAAATTGTCTTTCCAAGGCTAATCTTTACCAAAATAGACTAAACATTCACTATAGTGTCCGATATCAGGTTGGGTTTTGTATTGCGAGAGGAAAGTAAATGTATTGTTGTACAATTGTACTGGCTGTTTCCATCCAAAACCTATTTTAACCGGTAGAATTCCAATAAGAATTACCTTTTCCAAATGCCCTACGAGCTGTAACGGGGGCGTGTGGCAGGAGGTAACGGGACACCATCCTTTATGGTGTTAATTCATGCGAATATGATGTGCTAGTGATAAGGACTTCAGGTACTACAAGTGCTTAGATATTTGGCCATATATTTTTAATAATGACTCCTTTTTTGAGGGCGAGATGTGCGAGAGGAGGAATAGCTATCTGTCCGTGCCACAGTCTGTTTTCTTTCATTTTATCGTGGTGATCTGGCTGACTGGTATAACTTGTGACCTAAGTAATTCCCTCAAGTTCCATTGGTAGACGAATATTCCTGAGTCTCTTTGTTCAGGTTCTATTGTTTATCTCGTCCACTCTCTTTTTCTTTCGATGGAATTCAACAGTAGTTTTTCACATACACTTTGTTTTCGTTGCGATTGTCCACAAAGTTGTCGTATTTTCTTTGGATTCGTTGTAATTCCTTGGCTAAGGCTTTCTCCAACGGATCCCAACTAAGACTAATATAAGTTGTGTTCAAATTTACTATTAAATTATTTCTTTCTTTACTTTTAGGATTTATTTGTTTAGGTCAAAGTTGCTCCTGTATGTTTGTACTTACGACTAGACAAGAGTCCCTTAGTTGTTATAAGTTGTACAGTATGTTTTAATGACTAAAACATCGGCGTTTTTCAAGTCAACACTCGGAATTCTCAAATACGTATTTAAAATTTTAGTCGACCTGAAAGTTAAACCAATAAAGTTCGGTGGCATTACTTGGATGCTTTTATTACAAGTTTCGGAGCATACTGTAATTGGGAATCACACGATCTAGAAGTTAGAATGTACAATTTAAAATCTCTTTTCTCTCAAAATCTTTGTTGAATACATACGTATATGCACAGAACATTTTGTGAAGTCCATGATTAATTTTCAAGAAACTGCAGGAGATGCCGCAACAGTAACTTTTAACAGAGTCATCCGCTAACATGCATTTCAATGCAACGATTTCACGCAACGTTGCAATGATTTTTACGCTCTGAAATCGCTGCAATGAAGTCCATGATTTGCAAACAATGTTTTTTATGGGAATTACAAAGGGAAAAAATGTGGGAAGCTTTGCAGTTGACCTTGGTGTAAATGATATGCTCTTCAGCATACTAGCCAATGTGCGATAACATCTCCGAGAATCGAATCCGTACTACCAGATTATATATGAAGTACATAAACCTCTATCCTAATCTTTTGTTTGCTGAATTAGACCCCTCAGGCACGAGAGCAAATACGTAATCGTCCCAAAGGAACAGATAGCTTCGTATTATTACTTCACGTGCATATCCTTGGCTGGGAGCGACCAGAAGCAGGAAGATCCTACGCTCAATGTAAACTGTGCTTTGAACCAAAATCGTATACGCTTCACGCCGGCAAAGAAGAGATAATTATGCCTCATTACATTGGTAGACGAGATCACAACGTTAATTTGAACTGTGGGGAAAATTGACTGCCGAAATGGCATAGTTAGTCTCATTAGTCACTCACAATTAGTGACCACAACATTAGGAAACATAACATGCTACAGTTCTAACTACACGAAAACAAAATTATACCCAATGTTAATCACCCTATCTTCAGTCAGAGAACCTAATAGATACTACTCGAGGGTCTCATCACTACTTCGTGGCGCTTTGCAAGGTACGATTTAGAAAGGGATGTTGACATCCAGAGGGTTGCGTAATAGCTGATGAATTGCATGATCGCGGGTTCTAATCCCTCCGTAGCATGATGTGAATATGGGGACAGTTGGGATGAGCTACAAGTCAATTAACAAATCCTCTGCATACCTTCCCAAATGCAATGTAAAATTCTGATCCTCTGCGAGGAAGGGACGTAAAAAAGCATTGCACCATTTATTTACCCCAGTAGACTGTGAGTGCGGATTACAAGGACTTGTAAACTGAATTACAGCTTGAAGAAACATGAAGAACTTCCGGTAGTAATTTTTTTTATAAGGAATTACTACATCAGTCGTCTGAGATTGCAGCTCTAGCAGTACGTGGACAACTAATAGTCATGATTATACTAGAGTGATGTTAGTGGACGGCAACAAGAAGGTTTTTTTTGTGGGCCACGACAGAAATATACTGCGTAATCGGAACAAAAACGCTCCGAAATTTAGGCTTAATGATGGAAGAGCGCAATTCGGAATTCGAGAAACTTGAAAACATCTCATTGGTTTGAAACGGTGGAAATAAAACGAAGTCGGTCCAAAGGAAATGAAACGAAAACAAAATACTTCTTGATAAGTTTTCTCACATTGGTGACTGTAAAGAGTAATAAAAGTGTGTACAATTACCGAGGAGTGTTTTGTTTCGGTAATAATCGAAGATTCCACAAAATTATGCCCGCGTCCATTAATTATATAAATTGGTCGCAACAATTTGATATTGACGCGGACCATTTCCCTGCGTACCTAAACGCCCACGTGACTCCTCCAATTAGCAGATAATCCACGGCAATAATTCCCACAAAATTGAACGCGAACCCCTCTAACGCACGTACGGATACCGGTCGCGGATGCATCTTCAAGTTGCCAACCACAAATCACTCACTCACTTTCAACGCGCCAATGACGGCGGGCGTCCATAAATAACACGCGCGAGGGATTGAACGTTGAAAGAAAAAAAAAGAGCGATCGATTCACGTAAAGTAATGGCGGCCACCCCACACCCCCCCCTCCCACATCCCCGTGAGTTATGGCCCTTAAATTGAGTCGGCGAGTTAACAAAAGAAAAACGAAACGCGTAAATATTATGAGGTGTGTAGGACAGGAAAGCGACGCCGTGAGCATGGCGTTTGTTTTTTTTTCTTTTTTGGTCCGCGAGAGCGGGTAGAGTTGACTTGAGCGGCGCGGGAGGGAAGGGGGATGGATGGTGCGTAGCTCGTAGCGGGGAAAAGGTTTGAGGGGGGAGGGGATTGTTGGTTTGACGGGGGTGGGGAGAGGAAGGACGGCTTCCTCAATGAGAAGAAATACCCTTCCTCGTTCGTTGGGTCCGCAAGGGCGGCAGTGCAGTGAGCCGAAGCGCTTCAGTAAGTGAGTGTCGCGCCAGTAGTAGTTACGCTCGATCGTCCCGCCTGCCCGCGCTTGTGCCTCCCGGTTGGAAGATGGTCTCCCCGCTGTCGCTGGTCTTCGTCCAGTTTCTGGCGTCCCTCGCGTGGGCGTGCGTCGCCCGGGAGTTGCCCGTCCGAGAGAGGGCAATGGGTGTCCCCGCCATGGACAACCCGGACGCCTACCTGCCCACGGTGAGCGGAGGGGTGCGCGTTTGACACGGTTGTTTGATGGAGAGATGGTCGGGGGTTTTGCTGAGAACGGAACCACGGGGGTCTGGCGGTTGGATGAGTTACTCCTTCGAGGGCTTCTCGTCCTCACGTGTGCTTGCTCTGGAAGCTTGACACCCCATCGAGTGCTATCCTTGGGAAAGCCTTTTGGAATCCACGATTGGAGCTGGCTTTTATGGCAAGAATAGCCCAGTTTGAAAGAGTCCTCGTTGTTATGATGTGGAATGAACAGACCTGGTTCATTGATGTTTAGACTGCTATGTTCGTTAAGGGTCCAGTTACACTTCTTCACCGCTCAATGCCCGTTGACCAACTGTCTTGAATTACTTTCTCCAGTTCTCCCTGCGCTTGGTCTAATCCATCGCTCTTGACATGGCTTCATGTTGTTTGGCAAAAGAATTGGTAAAAGCTTTTGCCTCTCTCTCTTGCTTTGGGCTGCCATATACATGTAGAATGGGGTATTTCAGGTTCTGGAAGGTGTTATCACATTTTACCACCCAGGACTACTTCCTATCATATTCATAAAAATATTTCATGAAATCAATAAACCTAGAAGTAGTAAAATGTAAAAAAAAGCTTTACCTATCAAATGTAACGTACCATGTATCTAAATATCATGCAATAATTCATAATTAGAACTTGAAGAAATTTCAAATGAGTTATGTAAGGAAATGCAAGGATATATTTTGACTTGAATCTACAAACTACGCTCATGTTTACCTTCATTTATTCAAGATTTGGTAAAAGTTTGAACTGTTTTTATTTTTTTCAAATAGCTCTTCCACGAATAAGATTCAGGCTTCACTAATTTGTGGAGTGAATCGGTTAGAATTTTACGGGGTGGATTGAATTAAGAAGTAAACATGCACTATAGTAGAACATTCGCCTACTAATCAGATGTACGATACCTTGGGGTAAGCTCCAATCATAACCTAAGCCGTTGGATTTGTGGGTCCAGATCTTCCTGATAGATTACAGACGGAAGAGGTAAAGGAACTGCCCCTTGCCCCCATATTCGTGCGTTCCACATGCCTGGGGCGTAATATGAAATGAGATCCACTTTCTCCTGTCAAACCGAATTCTGGGCGTAAAGTTGATGGGTCGATTTTTGAATGGAATGGAATGTTGAAGGCCGTAATTAGAGGGGAGAATGTTGGGTGAGCAAGGGACAGGGGGAAAAAATTAGGCTTATATTCGTCTTCGTCGACGTAGAAGGTCTCTTATTGAGTGTCCTGGGTAAAAATTTCACATGTGGTATCCCGGTGCTGTGAGTTTCTAAGGAGTCTCCTATTACAAAAATCATGGGAACTTTTTACGGAAAAGACCCATGAATAATCTCTCTCTCAAAATTTGAAGACGCCGTAAATATGGCTCAAAGCAAGCCGGACGGAACGAAGGGAAGTAGAAAGCTAAAAATGACTTATTATTAAGGATTCTGTCGGGGAATTTAGGCTAGGACTTGAAATGTACATCAAGATTCACTCTGTATTTTACAAGTCCGCCAAGGTGTGGCAGGGGGTGATTCGACGAGAGGAATTCATCATCAAAAATTAAGTTTTTCATAATTGTTAGTGTCCGACAATTAAAAATGAGAAATTACGTCAAATAATGTAGTTAATGCTAACTGCAGGTATGTGCACCACGGCTTCCAAGAGTGAAATACATCTCTAATGCATGTGGATTGAACTACTAATGGCAAGAAGAATAATAAGGTAGTGAAAACATTTGGACTTCACATGGCACTCGAAGCCTACGGCGCGGCGGATGAAATCCACACATTCAAGGTAGGGGAGTCAGATAGTTTGCCGCCTGTGGTTTCCCTGTATCAGAAATGCCCTTTTTTTGGTAATGAAAAATCACAATATTTGATTGAAGTTGAGTACGTCCAAAGATCAGAAATCGAATCCGGTTCCTCCTGTCTGTAGTCGAATGCTCTACCCACTAGTGTACCACGACACTTTAAGCTTAATATCATGTACTACGTGTAATTGGGGATTAAACTTCATCCTGTAATCTTTTAATCACGGCCTTCAAAATCCTAGTATTTCAATATAACCTTCACTTACTATTTCTGCTCTTTTCGGAGTTGCCTTTGTAGCTTCCTCCCGTCGTACACCTTATTAAGAATTTCAGCGCTTGTCTTCCCCTCTACCAAATTTCATTTCGCCATTCCCCACCACGCTCAAATCTGTAAAACATCCAATCTACGCTCATCCTCTTGCCTCGAAGGTCAGGTTTCAGAAGTATAAAGAGCCATACTTCATATTAAAGTCTTACTAAGCTTTTCTTTATAGCTTTAATCAGTGTACCCATCATCAATTTTCTTATTCTTCCTCGTGCTTCTTTTGCAATTCTTCTCCAAGCTTCCTCGCTTGTAAATTGTTAGATTTGCTGAATATTTTACTTACCTTGACCTTCGTATTAGTATTCTTCGTTGAAACTTCCCTTATGCTTTTACTCCTTGAGTTTATACCATCTCACTTAATAAGAATATCAAGAAATAGGAAGGCTAAGATGAACATTAAAATTGGGGGACGTAAACTAGGAAAAGTAATGCGGTGAATCTATTTGATGGAGATGAGGGTGGATCGATGCATAGAGATGAAATAGGTACAAGAGTTTAATACTGAGCGGAGCTCGAAGTTTCGAAAACTTAGTTGTTGAGGTAAAAGAATGAGCGTAGATTGAAAGCCTTTGAGAAATGGGTGTGGAGGAGAATGGAAAAAATAAAGTGGGTGGAAAGGAAAACAAAGGATGAAGTTATAGACATGGCTTTGGAAGAGAGACGACTGCTGGGAGACACTCGAAGAAGGCAGAAAAAGTCGATATAGGAGATGCTGCAAGACAATAGGATGCTGAAGATGATAATACAGGGGGAAAACATGTATAGGGGAGAAAGCAAAAAATAGGGAGATAGAGGGAGGAAAATAATAGGCATTTTGGACGAAATTAAGGAAGGCAGAAAGTGTGCAGAAATAAATAACGAGTTATCACAACGTGTAGTATGGGGTCTTAGGATATTTTGTGTCATGCTAGTTAAGAGTTTAGGAGTACTGTCGTTTCTAGTCTTAGAGCCATCATAAACCTATCATATAGACTACTACTAATTAAATACCCATAGCCAATCCATAATCCCTCAGGTTGTGGTTTTAAAGTCCAGTCTGAATCCTCTTCAAAGTAAAATACCCTCTTTTTGTCTTTTCTCTTCTACTCTTCCATCATAATTCTCCTTTCAATCTTCAAAGATTCACTTGATATTTCAGTACTCGTAATTAGTATAATGTGTCAAAGGCTCTGTGTAAAAGGTCTTCTCTTTTGTTTCGATCAAAATTTTTCGACCATGAAATACCACGCTCCAAATTTTTTTTCACGCCATGTTTCTTTATTTATTCCCTCATTTTCTTTGATAAAAGCAATTGACTGAAAATGTAATGGTTACATGTAACATATTCTGTAAAAATATTTGTTTTAAATAGAATAGTAAGAAGATTTTTGCAATCATATGAATTCAATATTCTGTAACCCATCTTTCTCAGGAAAATAAATATTCCTGATCACTAAAGTTTGGGCTCGCTAAGAAAAATCTGTCGCCTGCTCATGACCCAAAAAGTGAGCGCACCTTCATTTTAATAATTTAGTAGTCCTCTAATCTTAAGTGAAAAGGCACAAATATTTTTTGTAAATATTCCTCTTTTTGTTATGTAAATTAGCACATGTATCCGTTTCAGCGGAATAGTTTGAAGGATTGAGAAAAACAAATCGTCTGATGCTTTACTGTAAACAATTTTTGCGTTGTTATTCGAGCTTCCCCTTCCTAGGACTACAACTTTGACGTAGTGGAAGAACTTGTGCGTTCCGATGATTCCTAGAGCTGTGCTAGAGTGGAGGAAGGAAGTACTCGTACTTGTACATGTATACGGAGAAAAGGCGCTTGTTGTAGAGTATGATGTTGGGTTGCGTTTTGTTAGGAGAGACAAGAGAATTATTTAGTTTAGGTAGTTCGTGTTCGCCCAAAACTTCCCATAACCGGTATAAAATACCTAAAATAATAATTCGAAATTCTTCAACTTTTGCATCTCATGCGGAAATTTTGCATTCCCCCATTAGTGCAGGGTGTGTCAATAACGACGTATCTCTTCGCGGCCCCCATTCTTCTTTACCATGAGGCCAAGTTTCTATTTAAATATTTTCTAATAAATTAAAATCATTATTTTGTTATCCATACAACTTATATCCCAAAATCAACCAGAATAAATCTGGGAAAAAATGTATTGCAGATTAAAGTACAAATTGCTATAATTGTTCATAAGAGCACCATTATATATCGACACACCAATGCTAGTGCCTCCGCCAGTTGTGGTATGCGTCCTGTGAGGCACACCCTCGTTCAGTCACCTCATCATGGCATCTTTGACATGAGACTGGTCCAAAATGGTACCCCAAGGGGTTGTACTTGGGTCGTACTCAAAGACCAATGTCTCGTCACCAGTAACCATCTATTCTAAAATACTCGGGTCATTTTCACAGTGGTCCAAAAAGCCCAAGGCAAATTTGCCACACAAGCAGTTTTCTGACAGTACCTTGGGGAGCATCTTGGCACACCTTTCTTTTGGCTAAATCCTCTGTAAGAATGCACTGTACTGTATTTTTCTGAATATTGCGCTCTACTAATATCCTGAAATTTGGGAGAGGGGAGTGTCAATCAGAATTATTCACGTGTTTCACTTTTTGTATATTTTCATCACATTTTGTTTTTGATGGATGTCCGGGGTTTTGCTCATCGTCAACCTACTCGTTACCCTCCCAGAACAATCTGTGCAGACAGAAAACCATCACTTAATACATTTATCCATCTTCATAAGCATCCATAACCATGGTCATTGTCTCCCAACCCAATTTTCCGAGATAAATGCACAATTTTATCGCATATCGTTGCTCCATGGAAAATGACATCGGGAATTCGTGAAGTGACCTTCGAACAGGGGTCGAGCCTAGCAGATATCCGCACACTTCATGTAAATTCCCACAGTTTTCTGACGTGGGCCGTTTTGATTTCCTAAGATCTCCCATTACCTTTCCCACCACAAATCATCCCACTCCAGCCATCTCCATTAGTGGAAATAAAAACTCATTTTACTTATTTTTGGGACAGACCCTGTATTTTTAATCTTATTTCTGAGTATTCATTTTAGAAAATCTTTCATGACAATTTCAGTTTTTGAGCTTGGAGCAAGCCAAAATTTTCCCCATCCAATCCCGTTGAACGAAAGCACTCGCAGTGTAGTTATCCACGTGTTGAATCTGGGTGGGTTTTTTGCATGGTGACTCCAATTCTTAATTCGCTTACAATTATCTCAGTCATGCATCCGGCGAAGACCGAAGTGCTTCGCCCTTTGGACACTGAAAATAACCGCATCCGGTTTTTTTCCAGATGAAAAAGTCTTGACGATGAGCAAACGTTTTGTCCAAAATATTTTTCACCGCTATCCCAACGTTCAGTTCTTGCTTTGTTAAGAGAATGAAACAGCCATATGGAATTTTCTTCGGAATTTACTTTTTCAAATGATGTTAGACTAAGAAGATATGAACGTCATCATTTAACTAAAGGCATTGCCTTGTCTTTGCGTGTCCAATTATTATTCTATATTCCTTCCTAAATCCATTCCATGAAATGTCTGCAGTGGATCCGGCGCGTAACGTCCCGAAGCATAGGAACTCAGGGGCCGATCACGAGTTCTTTTTCCTAAAATTCTTCCATCCAAAATGTTGCTTATTAGGGTGTTATGTGTTATTAAATGGCCAATTAGCTTTTTTCCTATTTTAAATTACATCGGATAGGGTTCTGCTTGCCCTTACTTACTTCCTTCAATACTTGTACGAGTACGTTCGATTTTCTTTGAGCCAACGCGTTTTTAGGATTTTTTATCCAAATACACATATCCACAGTGAATATATAATCTGTCTCTTGCTTCTACAGCGTCTTTGTCTCGTTATTATAAGTTATAATGTCAGAACATGACTTATTAAGTTATTTTATGTAACTAAAAGTATAAAAACCATTAATTAACTTTTTACTATTCATTTGTTTTTTTCTTAGGAGATTGATTGCGATTGTTGCTACCACTGTAATTACGTTAGTGTTAGTGGTGAACATCCAAACTCCATTTAAATGTTGTTACAAAACTTCTGGCATTAATGGAGAGGCGGTTGTTCATTAGTAAGTTGCGGTTTTGTTGAAAGATTTGTTGTGACTGTGTTATTCTTGATAAACATGAAGAGTTTTAGGTTTAACTTTGTGGAATTCCTTCATGATGAGGGTAAAAAAAGAAACTTTGCACTTCCACAGAAAGATATAATATTTTAAGAACATGGTTTCGATGCTAAAGATGATGCGCAGCATCGAAACAATGGTCGTGAAATATTAAATATTTATTTGGAAGTGCAAAGTTTTTTCTTTAAATATCGAGTAGGCTTTAGTATTTATTTTTTATCAATTAGAAAATCTCCATTACTTGTTCTATCTTTTTGCATTCATTGCTGATCTTTCCGCTGATATCACAGCTTATTCTATCTATTAACGTAGTTTTAGTTTTCTTTGAATTATTTAAAAGTTTGACTATATTGAATTCCTTTCGAAGTTCACCGAGCATAGATTCTTTCCTCCTCGGAGTCTATTACTATCAGTGTTCTTTCTAGGATTTGCCTAAGTGCTAAACATTGCTTCCCTTCTACTCCTGCCTTTTTCTATATCCAAACTATTCTTCGTCAAAATATTGCGATAATATTATGGAGCATTTGAGGGCAATGAGAACATCCATCCACAATGAACATCCATTTCTATATCAAAATTTGTTCACTGTCTGTGGACACATGCATCTGATGACAACCATCACTTGGAAATTTATATTAGTGATGTTGTTCCTTTAAATATCATTTTCTATAGATATCCATCGTGGGAAGTGAAAATGCTTGGTAGAAATCTACATATTTAATTAGGAACCAACCGAATTCAATGCTTTTTCTGTGTCATTTTCGGGGTAAAAATGTTTTTTTAATATTGTCGACTTGAAATGATGTTTTAGCATTGGAAATAACCCAGTATTTAAAGACTGAAAGTGATTGGTTGCTAATAAATTTCTTGTAGATGTACAAAGTATAGTCATTACAAACTAATAATATCACGAGGTTCGACTATGTAACGCCTTGACCAATCAAGCGTACTATCCATTGTATTTGCGTGCCACACAATGACGAAGTATTTTCATGTTTCTGTGTTTTTTCATTGAGTTTTTTATAATGTACAGTGAGAGTTTATATCAAGATGCATGAATATGTGCATATCTAGGCATGCTCATTTTTCTCTTGAGCCGGCTGAGAAAGACGCGACCTCTTCAAGGACGCCTCATCCCGTTCTAACTTCTCCGTGGGATTTATCAGCGTTCCCGAGATGAGAACTCCCTCACCCCGTAATCTTGGTCTCCCTTGACCCTCGCGCGCATGTCTCCTCTATGTCACTTCATTTCCGGAAGAATCAAGTTAACCGTTTATCAAACGAGAACTAGGGCTGTGCGACATTACGTCATATCGACGACGATACATATGATATTTCAAGTAATTCGTAATGATAATTTACTGCGCGTAATTTAAACATCCTCTTTGGTTTTAAAATATTCATGGGAATGAATAAATAGATGGGAAGTACGTGCAATATGGCTATCGTCAAATGAACATTCGATATGACTGTTTCACAGTCAGTGGTCGTTTTAAAAACCACTAAGGGCTGTAATCGTTAAATGTTACAGCAGATGATAGCTTGAATTAACAATCAAGTCATATTATTTTTATTATTTTTTATTATTATTATTAGGTAATCTACCGGTTAAGGTAGGTTTTTGGATGGACAAAACTATCAAATAAACATTTTTTAACTCCAAACAAAACCCAATCCTGCAACCTAATCTACATCCGGTCCCTCTTCATCTCTGTGTTCTTCTTTCCTCCCTTCATCTCGTCCAACATCCCTATGCTGTTCGTTCACTTTACTCGTTTGCCCAACATTCTCTCCTCTATTACCTTCTTCAACATTCCACTACCGCTCAATACGCCTTTCATCCATTTTTCCTGCCTCCATAGGATTTCTCTCAACAAACCCCTCTCCTCGCCAACCATCTCCAGTACTTCCTCATTTTTTTATTATTATCCTTTTGTATTTTTTCTCGCAAACGTTTTAAAATAGCATTAATTCTAAGGCGTAATTTTGTAAAAGGATTATTCTTATGATATGGAAAGTGATGACTTTCCTTCTATTGTATCGATAACGCCACACAATTTTTAGGTTATCATTTAACGCCGCCCGGTCGATTACGTACAGGAGTAGACTTGAATGATAGTCTTTGTAAAATGTCTAATATTAAGTGGAAATTACGAAATCCCGTAAGAGTTCACAAACGATGAGTCAATGTGGAGGACTCTTAGTGAATACGAAACTTGGACGTTCTCTCTCCTATCCTAGTTGCCATCCGAGCAAGTTACACATTATTTGGATCGAGCCGTTCCATCCTCACTGCTAAAAATGTCATAGCATGACTTATTGAGTTATTTTTGCAACTAAAAGTATGAAAATCATTAATTAACTAATTACTATTAAGTTGTTTTTTTCTCAGGAGATCCATTGATTGCGATTGTCGCTACCACTGTAATTATGTTAGTGTTGAGCATCCAAACTCGATTCGATTTTCCACTTCAGATGATATTTTTTGCTTACGAAAAATCGGTCAACTATAGCACTAGTTATTAGGATAGGCGAACGACAGCCTAAGTCACTGACGCCGTTAAGGATAGGTGGAAAATATGGTAGGAGTAGGATTTCGGGGGAATGTGGAAGGATGGAAAGAGAAAGTAGTCGTCGGAACTGCCCTACTTAACGAAAGATTCAAGCAATTAAACATCCCATTTGATGTACGCCTCACTCCGTTTGAAATACCCTATTCAGGGCACATAATTAAGTTAAATGGGCTACCTCTAGAAAATTCTGCCACTATTGGGATTCGAACCTGGGGCCTCGAGATGGTAAGTCAGTACACAAGCTATATCACCACCTCTATCCACCACGATTGAGTCCCCTACCTTAAGATGCATAAACTTATGAAATGCCTATTATGGCCCATTTAATTAGATTGCCGATGCAACGCCATTGCCTTTCCATTATATGATTACTTTGACCATTACAATTAATAATGACGTAATTTTATTCATCGTTAAGGCCGTCTAAGTACTACCACGGCGCTTTTGGAAGAACAGAAGCACACCCTCATCCTCCATCTACCTTATACATGGATGTAAACTTTCACCTTCCCCCTGTCTTCTGTCTGCAAATGATCCGCCTGTCAGTCAGGCCCCGGCGTTATCTAGCATCAGTGGGTTGGTTCGGCGGCGGGTTCAAAGTCTCTCCTTTGGAATTTGGCGAGCACCCAAACTGTGTTTCGGGAGTCCCGTGCGACTCCTCCACCCCCTAGGGGCATCCTCCGCCATCAACCTCAATCCTCCCTCCCTCCTCATTTAGGCAGCAGTGACTTTTTCTTTTTGACAACAGCCCAGAACGCTTTTGTCCTGTCAGTCAGAACATCCATAGAGCACTCCGTGCAAGTTCCTTCCCTACCTCCGGAATAGTTTATTGAAATTAAATCAATTATATAATGACAATAATCTGCCAGTCAGGGTATGTTTTGATGGGCATTGAGATTGACCACTACACCTAAGTTTCCCCTTATGAAAGAGCACTCAATCAATGTATTGCAATAAAGCATTTTTTTTAGTTTTAAATACGTTTTTCTCTTAATTCAGTCCAACGTCCTCCTTCCTCTACCTCGTTTGTCTAACGTCCTTTCCTTTGTCATCTTCTCTGATATTCAGTTACCACTCAATATGCTCTCTTTTAATTTTTCTTGCCTTTTTGAATTTCTCCGGAAAACCTTCTCTTCTGCCCTAAAGTACTTCCTCATTTCCTCGTACTTCCTCGTCCATTCCGTCCATATTACTTTTTCCATTTCCTTCCACACCTAAACCTCAAAAAAGTCCAATCTACCTGTATCTTCTCGCCAAATTGGTCAAACTCCCAAGCCATACAAATCTATGGTTCATATTTAAGTTTTCACTAGTGTCCCTTTCAAATTATTTAGTTTTGGCCCTTCTCGTCTACTTTTTCATCTTTTTAAAGTTTCTTTGCATACTGTTCTTTTTCTTTTAATGTCCTTCCTTCTAGCTAATCTTGATCGAAATCACTTCGTAGATAAGTGAACTGTTCTTTTTGCTCTACCTCTTTTCTACCGGTTTCTACATCTCCCTATTTTCACCTGTTCTACGTCAGACCACTAACTTGAATTATTAACTTTACCTTACTATTTCTTGGGAACTTCATTACCGTCGTTTTCTTACCATTGGTTTCATCGTTGCCTACATTGTGCTCAGAAATGATTGCAAATCCTTGACTCATTGTCTAAATAAAACTTGATCATAGTCAAACCTGTCTTTATCAGTTTCCCACCTACTTTTAGTCCTACTTCCACGTGTCCATATTACCATTTCCTCAGCTCATGCATTGAAAATCCTGGGCGATATTGGACAACATATACAAGTACTGTTTTGGTATGTGTATTAGTGCATAAAAAATAATAACTTATAATAATAGTAACATTGGTAGGTATTATAGGTCATTTTCCAATTAGAGACGCTTTCTGTAAATCGTTGCACAACAACAAGGTATTAATTCGCTTACGATATTAACTCTGTGCACAATACACTTGCATTCTTCAGCTTCTTTGAATATCTAGCTTCATCCATTCAATTTAAATGGTGTTTTCTCCTACCTTTCGACCCCACTAACGTAACATCCTGCCTTCTATTACATCCTTAATCGGTCTCTCAACATCTCATCCATTCACATCTATTCCCTTCTTTTAACCTACCTCGGCAACATTTCTTTCTTGATCAACTTTAACTTCCACCTTATTGATTGCGTCTTCCTTCAACTAGGCGTATTTGCCACCTCATTCCATTTCCACATCTCCAAAGCTTCCCATCCGCTCCTATCCCCATAGACTAAATTTAGGTAGCACAAAGTGCTGCGCCTAATTACTAGTATTATCTATATTTACTTTACGTATTCACTTCTTGTCCCTGTCTTTGATTTCCGATCCATCAAGAGGGCCTTGGTTCGAATCCCGGCGGCGTCGAATATTTTCAGTATTATTTTAATCACTACTTGAAGTGTTTTGTGGAGGGCACTTAGAGTGAGTACGCCGTCCGTCGGATGGGACGTTAAGCTACGGACCCCTTGGCGCCTTTCGTTAAGGGTAGGCTAATTCCGACGCCGGGTTTCTCTCCACCCTTCATCCTTTAAATACTACTACTACTTTATTGTCCGGTATAAATTTAATAGTCAATGGGTGATTACATATTTTATTATTTGTTTTCTCCAAAGAAGAATAGAATTTACGGTGTTATCACACATTTCTACAGTTAATAACAAAAAGCAAACATCTAGCATTAGACGAAGGGTCCCATAATGAAGTGTTGAGTATAATGGAAAAAGAAATGCTTACTGATTGGCTGAACGTGGTAGATGTAAGTCATTGTAGAATATTAGTATTTAAGCTTACGTAAATTCTAGTTAAGTTCTTCAAAGCCGTTTCAAGTTGAATGTAAAAATTTAACGCTCTGTCTACTGCTTGATAATATTTCCATCCCACCTTGGAAGTATAAAATGCTTTTACATTCGCAATGTAATAAATTTCGAAGATTTTGTTGATATTTATCTCGCCTATTTCTATTTTTCGTAAAATTATTACATCGCTTTCGAGCGTGTTTTAAGTTTAGGTCTCTAATGGCATTGGATTAAGGGTGATGATCGCATGCGATTGGGGAACCTATGGACACGTTCTTTCTCGTGATTGGGGTACTTAAAGATATGGATTAAAGGTGGAACAAGTGTCACCTCTCGCGTTAAGCCTCAAGTCCTTAAGGCCTAGTGTGAACGGACCCGTACCCACACATTTGCTCAACTCCAAATTAAGTTGCGTTTCTTAGTCATTACCTTAATGCCTTACATTGAAATGAAGGTTTGTAGCTCCTTCTCACTTTTCATCGGAGATGAGAAAAATGCATTTGAACTTTTAAAAAATATCCCTAAGTCTGCCTTTCATAAAATCCTGCAAATACGCTTTGTTAATAGATGACAATCTATTGCTTTCATTTATATCCATACTAACCTAGGTTTGCTAAAAAATAACACAGGCCTACAAAAAATTTTTTTCTTGGTGCCGGGAATCTTTGTGATGATTTTAACTATATTTGTAGAGCTGAATCCAAATATGAAATCCGTTTTTATTTAACAGCTCTACTTTTTTAGATATGGCACATCTTACGATTAGTTGTTTTAATATTTGATATATTCCGGAAAATAATTTTCAAAGTTAAATAAATCTATAAGTATACTAATTTATAACCACTCTTCGGTTTTCCTTTTATTTTCAATAAACTGTCAATAAGTTTTATGTATATTTCTATATTGTAGGCCAATGAGATAATTATTAATATAATATTCCCATATCACCATGTAGAAGATTTTTTTACGTAAGCAACAACATATCTATATCTTGAAAACTATAGCTGATAGGAAAAAACTAGTGTCATAATTGGATTCAGCACCCCAATTGTTCTTTAAATCAGCATTAAAAGCTCCGGCACCAAAACCACTGTTGGCCTGTGTAATACTACTATTATGAAATTTCATAATGAGGGCCACAGCAAAGTTTTTATTAGACTCTCTTCAAATAAGAAAAAATGGTCTAGGGCTTGATAGGCTTAAGCGCTATTTCTTACGGGATTTTCTTAAGAGCCTCAGGCACGTATTTGGCTATTTAATATTTAATAATAATCATATATATTGAATCGCAAGTGAGAGCGTCAGCTTGGTCACGGATACACGAGGATGAATGAGTAAAAAACAAAACTGCACGTTCTCGTCAAGAGCTAGAAATACATGGGGGTAGTATGGAGATATTTAGTGGGCAACCCAAGTTTATTTATATTCAACGCGAGCCGACCTATCCTAAACAGCCCTCCCCAAGTCCCAAATTTTCAAGGTCCACCACGGCGGCAAAGGGCACGCACCTTAAGGTTATCGTGGCGGGCAGGATGGGGTCGGCGATGGATTCCTGCGCTGGTGTTGAGGGTACGGCCCATTCATGCGTTCCCCCTCTCTCGTCCGTCGTAACTGTAAAGGTAGTGGCTGGCACGCGCACGGGAAACTTATTCATTCGCATTCGGTGGTGGTCGCATGGAGGACGGCGTGGGCGAGGCATCGTACCTTGCATTTATAGCGATTCCGACTCCAGGTGACCCTTCTCATGGGCGAGGGGACCGGCGAATCCATTTTCGGCCTCCCGTCCTCACTTTCACTTTCCGCTGCACTTCGATGCTTAACTCGGGACGCAGTGTGAGGAAGGGGTGTTGTGTTCCACTTCAAGGTCGACCACCACTCGGGGGACCTTCCTCGACCCTTCGTTGACGCCATGGGTATACGGTGCAGCAGCACAAAAAGGGATCAAATAAACCGACACATCCTGATTAAAAAGGTTGGCAGAAAATACCGGAATCGCGCCCTAGTTTTGGGTTGTCGAACGCTGATCTGTCCACTATTCTAATGTAAGAGGGCTTATGAATGGAATCAGATCAAAATATTATATTTGATTTAATTAGAGCATTCTTTTCCTCCAAGCCGTCTTGTTTTGATTTCCATCTATTTTGTCATAATTAACTAGTGGCTGACCCAGTATTTCAGCTCTTCCGATATGTGTTAATGGGAGATATGTTAAGCATGCGTCTTTCATATTCATCGCGATAGTGCGCACGATAGAATGACAGAACTCAATTGACGATGAATTTCAATAGGTTTTTAATCACGCAAGCGGAGGAAACGAATGATTGCATGTTATTCTTATTTTAGTGTTAAAATGCACAATTTTAAGGATTGAAAACACTTCTCACTCTAGTGGCAACTATGCGAACCCTGTGTACTTTATGGCGCAACTACGTATGGGTTGTATTAATAAAATGTGTCCTTGTAAAATGTTCAACCGCATCATTACCTCTACTCCCATTTCTGAAGAATTATTAGAGGACCTTAGAACATGAACACATCCTCTAGTATTACTCATCATGGTTAATGAACCTCGCGTCATCAGTCTCAGACAGCTATAAAGGTGTGCAGACATGACCGGAATTTTGTGCATATTTTAAGTATCGCAGTTTAAAAAAAATATAGAATGGTGATTGTATCTAGTTACCTGGTGTATTTTATATTCTTATTATTACTCCTTCCTCGTTGGGTCCCGAAGATATCTCAGCATAATGTAATTGTATGCTTATCACAATGAAACACCACATCTTTTAATGTTTCTTCGATAGATTAGCCCGGCTGAGACCTCGGCGACTAAGCGTTCAAGTGTACTCGAAAAAGAAAATAGCCACGGAGCGCAAATGGACTTGTCGGCGTTTCGAGAGGGAAACGAATCGTCCGCGATGGGCATTGAACTTGAGGACAATAGGGTCGCACGAGAATTGCTTGATGATAATCGGCGAACTTGACGGGTCTTTGCCCCCACTACGTGCATCCGTGAACGATCGCGCGCGAATAAAACAATAAACTTGGAGCAAAGTTGCATCCTCCGGTCTCTCTATCTCTCACCTGCCATTTTGCATCAGAAGTGGATGCAATGAGGAAGGCGGTCATGATGCCGGAGGTGGGGGAGGGGGTCTCCACTTGTGACCAGAGAGTGGGAGGGGGTCATATTCGAACGATTGTCTGTTGTTTGCGCCCCCTCGTCTCCGCGGCAACGATATTTAACGTCTCGGCTCATTCGTGCGCAATTCCAAGACCGAGTGAGCTTCCTTCGATACGTCTTCTTCAAGTGGAGAGGTAAAATGTAAAGAAAATGGACGCGATAAATAGTATTAGCACTTAGATTACAATACAGTACAGGGAAGCTTTTTGATTAATTCACTTCCTAAGATCTGCCACATTTCTATATTCCACATACGCAACGCCAAATAAAATCTATATAAATTGCATTTAATTAAGAATATTCTTAAAATCCGCATACTTGCTGCCTCTCTTAATATACATCTACACCAACATAATACCCCGCAAGCCTCCGCAAGAGCGTGTGGCGGGGGGTGTTAGGTCACCGCCCGTAAAAGAGAAAATTCCTTCATGCCTATTCTTTTCTTTACAGTCCATTTGCCCCTCAATTTGCCATAAATCAATTTTGACAGTTTTCTTTGAATTTCTCCCAGCAATCTTTTCTCCTTCCATGCCGTTCCTGTACTTCCTCGCTTGTTTTTCCCTCCTTTCATTTTACTCTTTCCGTTCATTTTCAGTCCCACAGGTTTCAATCTACGTAATTCAACTTGCCTCAAAGATCAAGTTTTTCATTGTACAAAACTGTGCTTCATATTGAATTTTCATTTACGATCCAAGTCTTCAAAACTTCTCCTTCTAAAAGGAGGAATGACTACACTATCGAGCCAAAGACAGAAATAACTCGTTTTGCACTCTTCATATCGCCATCGCCGTTAACTTATACGTAAGTAACGAATGCGGCCATTCAAAATGTGCAGAACTTCTTTGAAGCATTCCTCCATTCATTATCACTTGATATTTCAAAATTTTGATTTTTTCTCAGTAGTATAATTGTTGTAGATGTAATACTACAACCGCCCGCACCAAAACCCTACTTTCCATCTTTCAACGTCTCACTTGCCTTAAAATATTTCCTCTACGCCCCTTTTATGTCATTTTGGGATTCCCTACAGGAACTTCCTATCTTAGTCTACCGTATTTTAACTTCTTCGCTATTTTTACCCATTATTCGAATTATTTTATTCATCCTCGTCCATGCATCTCAAAACTCTCTAATCTACGATCAGCCTCATTTCTCAAAGGCCATTTACTCAAAGGCTCTATTAGAAAAAGCCAACATTGACGCGCGGAGAAAGGAATAAAGAGTTCTGCATGAGACAGGGTTTAATCATAACGAATACTTGGTTTTTGGAAGTGCTAGGCATGGTGGGAGTGGAGAGTAGTTCGTTGGGAGAATTCTAAAGGAGACAGGAAAAGATTAATACGGAGTGTTTCGATTGGTGATGGTATGTTGTGATGGAAGGGAGAACGCTAGGCTAGCGAAGAAGAGTTAGGCAAATACAGGGTTCGTCCGGAAAATAAGTGTACCGAGCTCAGGAAAAAAAATTATTACACTTTTACATATCTTAAGCTAATATTCCTCAAAATAGGACCCTTGTGAGTCGATACACTTGTTCCAGCGGGGTTCCCATTCCTGGAACGCTCCCGCGAAGGCATCATCTGGAACCTCTCGAAGACACGTCGTCACGGCCTCTTTGACGGCGTCCAAAGTCCCGTATCGCGTTCCTTTCAAACTCCTCTTTATCTTCGGGAACAGAAAGAAGTCCGGTGGTGACAAGTCCGGGCTGTAGGGTGGGTGCGGCAGCGTTCCCACGCCGTGCTTGGCCAAGAAGTCCGACACGACAAGCGCGGTGTGAGACGGCGCATTGCCGTGATGCAGCCGCTAGATGTTTTTGATCGCTGGCCGGACGCGGGCGACTCGTTTTCGAAGCCTGTCGAGCACTTGGACGTAAAATGCAGAATTTACAGTTTGTCGTTCAGGTACAAATTCGTAGTGGACGACTCCCCTTTTGTCAAAAAAGACAATGAGCTTATTGCACTTATTTTCCGCACGAACCCTGTAATAGGAATGTAGGGCGTTGGGAGGCAGGAACTATGCGGAGTTGAAGAAGGGTTCACTGCAGTGTCGGGTGTCATGTGTTTTGTTATGATAGGCATAGAAATATATCGCTGACAGATTGTAATTTCTGTGAAAATCCAAACGTAAAAATCCATACCTTAAACGTAGAATGTCGATGATAATAATTCCACCGAATGACTCCCCCACGGTAGGAGTTATTATGATAATAACATTAGAGAGAATAGTTAATAGAAACACTGCAATATTACAATTAACATTTATTGCCGACAATGATTTCGCCACTGTGTGACATCATAATGATGACGATGCCGCAGAGTGGTGAGCCCATGATCGGAAATATTAAATGTGGAAATACTATGTTTCTATTATCCATACAATGGAGAAATTCCGCCGAAAAGTGTCAAATATTGAAGAAATTAGCGATGGAAACAAGACGCTAATTCTCCAGAAAGGTCTCCATTATGTCAAAGGAAATATTTTTTATACTAAGTAGCCTCGCCCATAGATATTAGTACGATTATTGTTTTACGTATGGTAACACAATGGGCTGTTTTATTCAGGGGATATCGAAGCGGTCGATGTAGACCCACAGGGGTCAATAGGACAGGTTGAGAGTGGTCGATTCGGGCTAAGAAATCGATTGGACCATGTCATTTAAAAATCACTGATGTAACAAATAATATATAATACGTGAAATATCGTCGCACTATATCTTACATTCCGACGTGTCATGTATTGGTTACTGTGATTTTTTACGTAAATAGTTAATATATTTTCATAAATATTTCTGAAAAATTCGGGTTGCCAATTCATTCATTTTTTCATGTTAAAATTTAATATTAAAAATACAACATATTTGAATCTTCGAGGAAGTGAAAGAACATAACTCACGGACGAAGCTGCCCCACAGTGACAAAAGTGAAGGACGTGACCCTATTAGACCGGAGAGTAATTACCCAAAGATCGTGAATGAGACTACTCTTAGTTCAGGCAATGCATGAAGAATTATTTAAAAATAACTGAACATGCCAAAGTTGTCAGCACGACTACTGACTCCTTTTCAGAAGCAAACACGGCACGACCGGCAGTCAAAGCAATGTGGCTTTGAAATTTTGCCACACCCGCCCTATTCTCTCAATCTCGCCGACCCCCTTTTTTTATTCCCAGAACTCTAAAAACTATTGCTAGGCCGTAGATTTGGCAACACAAATGACGTCTTTCAAGAGGTGGAAGAATGGTATTCGATTAAATGTGTTGAGGTATACAATGGTGCATTTCGAGATGTCAAGAAACACTAGGGAAATGTATCTCCGGATGGTGACTATGTTGAGAAGTCTTAAGAATAACAAATAAAAATTATTTTTCTTTTTAGATTATTTTTTTTAATAGTTCAAACATTAGGATTCCACCCCGAATGCTGTTGCGGAGCCATCCCCTGCCACGCACCACGCTGGTGACTTGCAGGGAGTAGATAGATGTTCGCGGAAGATGTGAGCTTATGCGTGCGAGGAAGCATTTTAGTGACTAAGCAGACGTGCATGCGTTCCCCCCATTCGTAAATTGTCGGTCTTTGTCGTCTCCAGGCGGCGTGATCCCCTCTTCCGTCACCCGCAGAGAGGCCGGGGATCGGATTTGTTCGCGCGGCAAGCTGACAGAGCACGTGTCGCGGGCTCCAGCCGGGCGACAATCGTTTTGTCCGCCGGGTCGGCACGATGTCCGCATGGTGCCACATCAGTGATAGGAAAGGTTAAAAGGTCGTTCGGGGAAAAGGAACGAGCGTGAGTGAGTCATTTTATAGCTTGCAAACCCAATTTCATCACGCGTTTAGATCAATTCGACTACGGTGCCATTTATGCAACGTGGAAAGTGGCGTTGCGTTTTCTTCCCCGTTCGCCTAGCCAAGAATGCCGTCTACACATCACGCCGTGATAGTCAACCCGTAGGTTTGTTTGATGGGTGAGAGCGTTGACCTCGTGCAAAATCTTCCATCTATGGGTTAAAATCCCATATTGGGGAGCCTGGTGTCGTGCGCTTTGCAATGTTTTCCTCCGAGATGGTTTTTTAATCTCTTTGTTGCTATTGACTACATAATTTCAACAGGATCTCCAGATAGTGAGGTTCATATTTAGTTCAGGAACACCTCATTATTTTCATTGATATCCAGCGGTTCGATTTACTTATAAATAATCCTCAGTTTTAAAAACAATGAAATGAACAACATGTGCATGATAAAAACAATAAGCTCTTGCGTAACCTGTTAGTGTGTCAAGAATTGACGTGTGATTGATTTTAGTGCCTGCGTCGCCGCAAATTCGTAAAATACAATGAATTACAGTGCAATCGTTAACTTTCTCATGCATGCTCCGATTGGCGTAGATCTGGCTTGATCAAATTGACTTGTCCTAAGCAAAATCTTTTGGCTCAGGGATACCGGTCTGAATAGTGACGATAGGAAGGCAAGTTTTACCTACCACCCCGTTAAGTGCACGTTGTATTCCTTCATTTCACTCTCATGCGTAGTTAAAAAGCATTCAATATAACATAAATGCAATGAAAACAATTTATAAATACGGCTGCATGCATATGCAGCTTGGGAACCTACTAAATAGGTCGTTTAAGCGTTGTCTAGAGGTCCCAAATTCAAATCCGAGAAACACTTCTGGAGGCCACCAGCTTTACCCAAGCTGTGTGATTTTTCATTTAACTTATCTTACTGGGAATACTTGAACAGCAGAAGGAAAGGATATTCTCAAATAGAATGCTAATGGGTGGAACATGGGAACTTGATTAATGAAGCATAATTTCTTGCCTTTGTATTAAGAGTGACTTAAGTAGACCTTTCTTAATCCTTGAGATATGAGCTGCATATACGATAATGCCATTTTTTGCTTAGAACGCTTATAAGCATGTAATAACAATGATGAAGACTCTAGATACAACAGATGTAAATGCTTCGTACAGCAAACTAACGCATGAATTCGTGTCCCAGCCATTTCACTATCTAGGTATCATCTTTCTGACGCGGCCAGGCTCTTGGTCCAGTCAGAAAGCTGTATAATGCGAAATTGGACTCTCAAATTGTGAGAGTATCAGGTTTAAGTCACGAAATCATTTTGAAGTTTAGACTTAACTTAATGAAAACAAACAAACTGATGTTTATTATCAATTGTATTCAATAGCCAAACATTGTCGCTAAATACGGCTATCCAGCCGAGTCCCACGTGGTGAAGACGGAGGACGGATACCTGTTGACAATCCACCGGATCCCTTATTCGCCCAAATCGCCGAAGAAGGCAGGGAGCAAAAGGCCCGCAGTTTTTCTGCAGCACGGTCTCCTGGGCAGCTCAGCTGACTGGATATTTTCCGGCGTTGACAAAGCACTCGGTAAGTCCATCCCATCGTCACAAACGTGTAAAAAGAGACGTTTCAGGCGTGATATGGTGGAATATCATGATTAATAAAAATTGGCAATTTTCATTGTATTCATCATTTTATTTTGCGGAAAATTGCCAATTTTTATTAGTTATATGTGGGTAGGTATTGCCACCGTGCGATGTGCATGTCCGTAAGCCATTTACAGTGTAGCATGTCAGTATGGAAACATATCCTCTCGTTCATTCTATCTTGTCTACCAATTGCAGTTAGTTTTTCGACAGTCCCTAATAAATATTTACTTCTGGGTCTCACGAGAGGTTCCCTTTGTTTTCCCAAAATTATAATATATATGTAATTGACATTTGAAAAGTATACAACTTGGCTTTTCTGCTTAAAGTTTTTTATTCTCACGACCTAGGTTTCGTTATGGCATGTCATCATCAGGTATATTATACCATAACGTAACCTAGGTCGTGGGAATAAAAAACTTTAAGTGGAAAAGCCAAGTTGTTTAATTTTCAAATGTCAATATGAAGATTTTCCACCAAGTTACGCCATAAACTGTTTTATTTATTTATATGTAATTTTAAAATATTTATAAATAATTACAAAAAATATATTTTTCCCAACTCATACTTCATTTCTTCGTAACTTCTGTCTATCTTCATGTCGTCTAAAAACCCTATTATCTATCTTCCTTTACCTCACTGACCCACCATACTTCATTCTTTCACGGCTTCAGTGTGTCACTGCCTCGTAATATTTTATCCATCCACTTTTTCTACACTTTTCAGATCACCCCTCTAGCAACTTTCTCTCATAGCCTACCATGTTAAAATATTCAGCGTTTGCCTTCCTCTCCGTCATACTTATTTTATCCATTGTCCGCCGGAACCGGATCTCATTAGCCTATAATCTATTCCTCTAGCCTCTAACATCAGCACGAAATTTTTCAAGAGAGGACTCCAAATATTTCTTGTGTTGAGATTCTATTCAGCCAAATTCATCCGTGAATTTCTCGGTCTTTCCTCACAAATACTCACATCACTCCTCTCATTCTGCATTTTTGTGATTTTTTTGCCATTCATTCTCTCAGTAGCAGAAAAACGACGTAGTACATTTCTTTCATACTTGTTCAGTGCCGTTTCCTACCAATCCAGTTTGTGAACAACTCATTTCTAACCCCATCTTACGTATACCCACTGCATCTATTCAAAATTTAATGGATTCTGCTCGTATTTTTCCCATGAATAGTTGGGTACAATAGAGGAGAGAATATGTGCTCCTGGATCCTCCCATTCATGGGAAAGAAAGAAACAGGAAAATGAAATAGGCTTCGTTCCTAAAATCAGGCCCTTTGACTTCGCCTAGACCGAACGGGAACGAAGAGAAGGGAAAGCATATCATTTTCGAGGATGCCACGACACATTTACAGTAATAAAACTGAAATGAATATTACTTACACGTCCAACAATAAACCTGAATACCTATTGTCCTGCGAGTATGAAATTACCTACTGCAGGGTGCGTTGCGGTGTCAAAATTATTACGATTCAGCTCAAAATCAACATGATTGTCACCTTTCAAGCATTAAAATGGTCACCATCTTAAGACTTTCTCCAGATCTTCCATCGTCCCCATTCTCAAGGAATTCGAAAGACACATTTTATATCTGGGCATCTAATTGTGTGAATTATTATAAGTAATCTACCGGTTAAGACAGTTTTTGGATGGATGCAAGTAACCTAATGGTACAGTAGCAATTCCTTTGTCTCTCCTAACAAAACATAGCCCGGCATCGAACATTACTATAAACCCCTCTGCCATTTCGAATACTATTCCCCTCCCTTTATTCCGTCCAACATCCCTATCCCATTCCTACCCTTTCCTCGTTTCCTTTACATTCTTCTCTCTATCACAGTCTTCAGCGTCCCATTCATCTTTCCTGCCTCTTTTTTGTTTCTCCCAACAATCCTCTCTTCTACTCCACTATGCCTAGTACTTTCCCCTTCGTTTCCTTTTCGGTTCATAGTGATATTTCCATCCTTCTCCATACCCACATTTCAAAAACATCTTCTAATAAATGCCTATCATCGTGCTTCAATGACCATGTCCACGCGCCGTACCAAACCATGCTCCACATAAAAGTTTCGACGAGTCTTTTCTTAGCATCCTTATTTGACGTTCCTATCATCACTTCCCTCTCCTTGTGAAAGCTTCTTTGGCTTACAAAATCCTCTGTCTTTTGTATCTACTACTTTGACCATTTTTGTCTAGAACATTTATCAGAAAGGTAAACTGTTCCACCTGATCTAGTTTGTTAACTCCTACTATGTGAACTGTATGAACTTGTGTGAAATATGAAAACTATTTACTCTTTTACTTACCCAACCATTTTTTTTTAATTCATGCAACATGATTTTCTGAAAAGGAATGTTGGAGCCTATCTCAGTTAATGTTTCTTTTGGACAGGATCTACCTTTCCATTGGTATTAAATGTGCTTAAGATATGTATTTCCTGAGAATTTTTTTCCAGCATTCCAATGTTTTCAATTTCGGAAAGTTTAGCTAATAGGTGTTATGCCACGCATAAACGATGTTCAGTTTCCTTCTTTATAGTCTTCCGGCCCAAGTTTAAAAAATAATCTTTGCAGTTGTTAAGATCAGGTTGCTTATGGTCGGAAACAATAAATTTAATGATTAATTTCAGCCTATCTCCTTGCGGATGCTGGCTACGATGTCTGGTTGGGAAATGCTCGCGGGAATACGTATTCCAGGAGTCATGTGTCTCTTGACTCAAGCCAGTCGGCATTTTGGGACTTTAGGTGAGTACCATGATGGAAGTGAATATTTGAACTCCCATATTGTCATTCTACTAGTTCTAAAGTAATGAAATTAACATTGATTATAGTGAAACGTGTTTCTCTCAGAATATAAACCTGGCGTGATTGGTTAAGATTATCCCTTAGCAGAAGGAAATCCAGCCAATAGCACAAATACGCAAGCATGAAATGCTTTCACAGAACTGCGTAAAATACCTTGACAGTTACTTTAACGGAGACATAGGCTGAAAAACATCGAAATGCAAGGATTTTACTGTGTAAAAAACCTTTCTGATTACGTTCAATGCTTTTTACATTGTGGATTTCGATGAAATAATTTGCCATTAAAATCACTAAAGTGTGTATGCAAAAAGGTTGTTTGTTTGAACCTGGAGAAAAAAGACTAATGTGAAATTCACGGAAACTTTGGTTCCTGGAATCTAAATCAAATTATAGTTGACACTCTGGTAGAAATACATTCGTCAACTTTTTTTAATACTATCTTCCTGGGTGGATTCCAGCTCTAGCTTTCTAAGTTTCTAAATTATCGCTGTGGTGCACAATAGTTTAATTAAAAACAGTGAAATCTACCTATGGTTGCTCATCTCGCACCTGGAAAAGCAATGACGAACTATGAAACTTGCAAATATTTCTCAAGTACCTCTCCTAAATATATTTTTTAAAGTATGAGTCTAGCAAAGTTTGTTTCGTACAGAATGCTATTACTCAATTTCGTGATATTTTGATGGAACGTAATACTATTTAGAATAAAAGCCACTTCCACTTTACTGAACCATGCCACAGATACCCGTAATTATTATTTACCTTCATGTTGCTGACCATACCTAATCTTTTCCTCCAACCTGTTCGCTTATCCTACATTATTTTCTCGAATCCTCCCTTCATAATCCATTTTCATCTCATTATCTTGTGCATCCACCTGGCTTCCTTCAGTCTTCGAATTCCTCCCAATAGCCTTATCTCTTGCCCCACAGCACTTGCCGTTACTTCGTCTGTCTCTTCTTTCCGTCAAATACATTTTCCCCACTATCCCAAATATATTACTAAAAATACTTGCTACTCTCTCTACGAAATATACCCATTGGGTAAATGAACAAATTGGGTGAACAGATTGGAGGAACAAATTAAATTGATTTTTCGGAAAATTCTCATTCGAAAAATTGCATTCGTCATTAAATTCTTGAGGGTGATTAATTCGAACAGGAACGGTGATATTTTTGCGTATGAATTCGCAATACCGTCAGAAATTCAAGCCCGCACTTAAATTATTCGAAATCAGCATCAGGCGATTAAAAACGCGTAACAAAATAAGACTAACCCCAAGATATTTCAGTTGAAAGTCTGCACAAGATTCCGATGACTCTGTACTCAAATAAATTTCTTTCTTCATCTCAGCTTCCACGAAATGGGGTACTACGATCTTCCGACAGAAATAGACTACGTCCTGGACACAACGGAACACACTGATCTAGTGTATATCGGACATTCCATGGGGACGACCATGTTTTACGTGATGGCGGCCACGAGACCGGAATTTGGTCACAAAATCCGAGCCATGTTCAGTCTTGCGCCTGTGATGTACATGGGCCGAGTCAAGAGTCCAATAAGATTGCTGGCGCCTTTTGCCGACGACCTAGAGGTGAGTTTTCATAGTGATAAAGGTCTATTTTTTCATTTTAACTGTCCAGGGACCGAAATCTCATTTAAATTATGATTGGTTTTATATTTTCTTTGCTATTTTTTTAATGTTTCCGCAAAATTTAACGTTTAAATAATTTGATTCAAACTTTCATGTAATATATTCCATAGTTTCATATTATATTCTTCAAGAAGGCGTTCGATAGGGTAAATTCAGTAGAATGAGTGGATATGCACGTAGTAGGAGCAGATTGGCGATTTATCCGCGACCTGTACCTATCTTTGACCGCTCAGTTCCAAGTGGCGGATATAGAGTCGGGATGGGCGCTGTTAGGAAGAGGAGTGATACAGGGCCGTCCATTATCACCCGTGTTTTTAAAGTGTATCAATAGGAAACATTTAAAGAGAAATTTGACAAACTGAAGATAAAACTGAAAGTTAGTGGGGAATTTATAAAAATTAGTTAGGTTTGCGGATGATCAAGCTTTAGTTTTCCAATAAGTTAAGAAGGGTTGCAAGTATTGCTGAGTGAACAGGAATGGCAATGAGAAAGGCATGGGATGAGAATCAATGAAAATAAAAGAAGGGTTATGCGGTTTTTGACAAAGAGGGAAGAAAATTAAAATATTAAAATAGGGACTTCATAAACTAGATCAGGGGGAAAAATTTACATACCTCTGAAATATTTCAGGCCAAAATGCTCAAAGTAGGAGGGACGAAGCTTCCACAAGGAAGAGGAATTTGATGACGGAGACGTTGAAGAATAATGATAAGAAAAGGCTCGTAAAAACTTCGATATGGAAAATAGTTTTCTAAGGCGTGGAAGCATGGTCGTTGAAGTAAGGCAATAGTAGCTTTTGAAATGTGGATGTGGAGGAGAATGGAAAAAGTGAAATGGACGGAACGGAAAAAATTGAAAAGTACTAGGCATGGTGGGGGAAGTGAGAGAATTGTTTGGAGGAAATGAAAAGGAGTCAGGAACGGTGGTTATATTCCATGTGGTATTACAGATTATTTTAATAAATAATAATTAATTTATTAAAATTTTTAATCAATAAAAAGTATTTTACCTAATTGAGGATTGAATGCTGAAGGTTGTGATAGAAGGGAGAACGTTAGTTAAGGAGGGAAAGGAAGGGAAGAGGGATTTTGGACGGAATGAAGGTTGGAGGGAAGTATAGGCATTGAATAACAGTGACATATAGCTAGAGTGACCATGCGTCTTGTTAGGAGAAGCAAAGAAATGGAGCGATGTTTAGTGTGCCCATCCAAACTCTATCTTAAACAACCATTTCAGAGAGTAAAAATCATTCGCCTTGACCGGGGATATCGAGGGATCCGGGTTCGAATCCCGGTCAAGGCGAATGGTTTTTACTCTCTGAAATGGTTGCATTATAATGCACACATAGCGGGTGACTCCGTTAAAGTTACTGTTACAGTTTCTTGAAATCTATCTTAAACGTTCGATTAATAACAAGAATAATGTCTTTCTTTCTCCTTTATATCCAAGCTCTGCTCAATTTGGAAATAAAGTTGGTATTTAATTGCTTTAGAATTATTGTCATAATATATTAGCTACAAAAATTGTACTAATTTTCCTATTACCTTTTCGTGTGTTTGTTTCCAATGTTCATTCTTGTTAGTTCTAATATTGGAGCGCCTTCTATTAGTAAACTTAAAAGCGTAATGTTTCATAAAAAGAGATAGTATGATATCGTCGAGGTGTAAAACCCAGAGGGTATTAACATACCCACGTTAAACCCATAAAAGAGAGATCTAACTTTTACATTTCAGGGAAAAACACATGATTTTGACTCATTACCTAAATTTCTCTTTGTTTGACGACCTTAGAGCTTGAATAATTATTGGCGAAACAGTGTGTGATATTTAATGTGTTCTCGTATTAGGTGGCTTGAAACTTTTCTTCAACATTTCTGGTAAGGTTACACAAACATATCCGATTCACTGTTGATTCCCTTTTCCCATTTCCATCCGCGAAAGACAATCCCTTCTTACTTTTCAGTAACGCTAATTAAAACTTTGTATGCGCACTACGTAAGAATATGAGTTTTATCAATGGTGCCCTCTGTCACTGCACTTCGGCAACGGAGAGCACGTGACATGGCAGGACATGGTCTGGAATTTTAGCAAAAAGTTAAAAAGAGATACGTTTTCTTATAAATTAATAATAGAGAACAAAATATTTCTGTTAGCAACTCAGTCGGGAAAATTAGAACATCGAGGCATACCTGTAGTCGATAATAGCTCACGATAGCGAAAAACTGGGGAATGAATGGGGAAGATGGTTGATTTTAAAGAATCGGGAATTTGATACTCGTAGCCGGAATATGATAAGACATTTTAGGATTACTGTTGCGGACAATCCTTTTCTCCATGAAAAACTCTGTCATTGTCCTCATGGCATTGATCTGATTGATTCAACGCCCTGAGTTAGTCATCAAAACGTCGACATTTGGAACCCTGACGCGGTGGAAAACCCGTGAAAACTACATCACCATAGAAGTTGGACCAACTTGGGCGAAATTATTGACTCACCGGTAGTGAGTGATTCCCTTGGTTAGCTAATAAATGAGGAATGAGCCACATTAAAAATACCTAATCAGTTTCCCAGCACTCAGGAGAAAAATCTGGGAAAAGGACAGCATGTTCCCTGAAAAATTTGGAGAATGTCCGTAATTGGAATCTTGAAAATGTTCGGCTACTCTGTTATGCATCTTAAGGATAATTATGAAACGCCCAAATTATGACAGAATCTCAGACCTTCGGGCTAAATTTTATACTGCCGTCTCAGCGAATTCCATAAAATTGATAGGGTTGAAGTGGCGAACATTAATGCCGTCGTAAAACCCAAAATTTTATCGCTTATAATTTTATCTCCCTTACCAAATATTCTCATGGCGTATTCCAGCGGTTATATGACGACTATTAATACAACTATCTTTTTTCTTACTTCGAGACTTCAATAATTCTCTGTTTAATGTATTCATATTATAAAAGCGTATAGCACAGAAGCTTAGATTACAGACGAAGATCATTTAATTTTAAACCCATTTTCAGCGTTGAGATTTTGGTTTGGAAAGCTGTATCTTTAATGTTGAACAGAACGCTCAGAGAATTAATTTCCCGAGAATTTTTCTGGAACTTCATTACATTATGTGTATATTCCTTTGTTCCTTAGCCGCCTGAAGCTAGATTAACTGGCTCAATCACTGCGTCGGATCCAAGTGTTCATAATTCAATATTTACTACACATACATCTATTTGCTTTGATTTTAAAAAGGGTGTCTCAATGGCCAAGTTACCGTGCATTTCGTATCTGAAAATTACTGCTATGGGAATTGAATCTGAATCATACGAGAATCTGTGCGAGGATGGTGTTTTTCCCCACGTATGAAACTACCAATGAAAAACAAACGTGGTGTAAAGTCGTGTGGCTTATATGCTGAAGAGTGCTGCTATACAAACTAAAGTAAGAGTTTAAAATTGGTAAAATTATACTTGAATAAACTTAAAAGCACGCACCCCTTCCAAGTCGTTATATACGACTTTCTCGACGATGTATCGTGTGAAACGACACCACGGATGGCGCATCAGTTGGATCGAGCCTTTACTCTGATAAAAATGCTATACAGATACTTCGCGTCTGAGGCATGGTTGTAAGCCTCACCCAATGACCTCTGACCTTTGATTTTCTCCTCGAGCCATCAAATTCTTAGTACATCAATATTAGAAAAATCTCTGGTTGGAACTATATTTCTCTATCAATCTTCATGCGGGTCAACCTCGTGATGGGACCTCGACCAATGTGAAATCCAACCGCAGTGTATAGTAATAACAATACTCTTGTGCATCAAAGACAAAGTATGCAGTAAGTATTGAATAAATCATCATATGTGATGTAATACTATATTATATACAATACAATATTCACTTACTTCGTTTATCAACTTTAAGATGCATAATTCAGCTCTCAATTCTTTTCAAAACAGTAATACACTCTCTTATAGCTCCTCTTTTATTTAGCCCTTTTCATTTGATCTACAAAAACTGTAAAATGGAGCGTAGTTTTGTAATGCTCGGAAACACATACACCATACAGGAAACCAACAGAGCAAATGTAGAATCAGTAAAATATTTGGGTGCTACATTAAGTAAGGATATTTCTTGGGGAATTTGAGGAATAGCAAATAAAAAGCTAGGATTCATAAAAACGATATTTGGAACATGTAATGAAAAGGTTAAAGAGCTTTGTTATTTTGCGTTAGTTAGACTCCACCTAGAGTATGCTGCGGGTGTATGGTACACTCATAAAGGTTTTGGAGCTAGATCAAGTGCAACCTTGTCACTGGGTTTTCTGGAAATCTGTTATGAGCAAGAGAGCAGTGTCGCGACACTATAGGAAGTATTATGATGGGAGCTACAGGTTGGCCGTAGGTTGAAATACAGATTAAATTTACTGCGTGATTTTGAGGCAGGTCACTTATCTGAGGATTTGAAGGATATATTACAGGTCCCGAATCACTATGGTGGTTCAGACCAAGTTCGTAAAAACAGGGCTATAGATAGAATAATGGATATATTTAAAACGTAATTTTTCGGTATTCAATTACAGATTAAAAGAGATATTACCACGGACGCGAAGGAAATAATTAGCATTGGTAGTGCATTTATTTTGTCAACATCCAACATGAATTTTAAATAGATCCATCTTTTTAATACTCCTCCCGAATGATTTGAATTTACGTGTTCTGGCATTGCTTTTCTTATATTATTCTTAAGTGTCTTCTTTCGCGTGATTTAAATTGTTCCAGTGCATGATCAAACTGATATTTGTGTAAAGGTGTCTTGATTGTGCATGCATGGCTGACGACCTAACACCCCCCGCCACACGCCTTTGAGGCGACTTGCAGGCTATTATTATTATGAAAAGGTAATTTACCGGTTAAGGTGGGTTTTTGGATGGACAAAACTACCACATAAATATTTTGAGACTCCTAACAAAACAGAATCTAGCGACCTACTCTACATCAGATCCCTCTTCATCTCTGTGTACTTCTTTCCTCCCTTCATCCCGTCCAACCTGCTATCCTGCTCCTGCCCTTTCCTCGTTTGCCCAACATTCTCCCCTCTATTACCTTCTTCAACATTCCACTGCCGCTCAATACGCCTTTCATCCATTTTTCCTGCCTCCATTTCTCCCAACAGACCCCTCTCCTCGCCCACCATCCCTAGTACTTCCTCATTTGTTTTCCTTTCGGTCCATTTCACCTTCTCCATTCTTCTCCACACCCACATTTCAAAAGCCTCCAATCTAAGTCTAACCTCCTGCTTCAGTGACCACGTTTCTACATTCTATATCAAAGTTTTGACAAGTCTTTTCTTAACCTCCCTACTCAACGTCCCCGTCATCAATTCCCTCCTCCTTGAGAAAGCCTCCTTGCCTAGCGCAATTCTTCTCCTTACGTCTCTACTACTTTGACCGTGTTGGTCCAAAACACTTTCGAGATACGTGAACTGTTCTACCTGCTCTATTTTTTCCCTTCCTATTTTAATGTTTAGCTTAGCCTTTCTCTTTCTGGGAAATCGCATAACCATTTTATTATTAATATTGATTCTCAGCCCATATTTATTGCACTGAATTTCCGATTCACTCAACAATGCTTGCTGACTGACTGACTGACCTTGGCTGACTGACAAACTAAAGTATTCTATTTTGTCCATCATTGCGGGCTTTTATGATGTATATTAAACTTGGTCTTTGAGGCCAGAGTATAACCCTAGAATCTAAGATGTAGGTGTGGATAAGGATGGAATAAATTAATGTACAGAAAGAATAACAAACGATGAAGTTCAAATCATGGTAGGGGAAGAGAGTAGTTTGTTTAGAGAAATTTGAAGGAAGCAGGACGAGAGAGGGGTGTGCTTTTTCGTGTGGTGCTCCATATTGCTTTTCTCTCTCTCCTGCTCTTCTGTGTACCCCTCGTTTCTCACTTTGTCTGTCAGTTTCTTATTCGATATCCGCTTTCAGTACCATCTGTCACATATCTGTTTTTCCAACTGTTAATGTCTCTATTTCATAGGATTAAGGAATCACTCAAGAATTTTTTCACGTAGTTACTCGTTCCTTGGCGATAGCTCCTTTGAGTCCATTCATTGCCTCATCGTCGTAAATGCCATCTTATTTTGACTTATTCTGCACTTGATGTTCGTCAAAGTTTTCCCTCCCGTTCAATACCACCTCCGGCTATGGAAACGTTTATGAGTAGTAGCAGTTGAGAGTTGCAGCGTAGAAGTCATAATTTGGTATACGTATTTCTCCGTGCTATAACTTCGTCGCTATCCATGGCCTCCTTGTATAACTCCCCCTCTCTTTCTCAGTAGTCATCTGTCTGCCTTTTCGTCATTTGCCTTCTTCAGATCATTACATCTTTCTGTCGAGCTTCTCTATATTTTCCTCTCCGAGTCGGCGATTGTATTGGGTCTTTCTGAAGTGTTTGTCCCTCTAGACAGACTTGCGCAATTGTATTTGAAAGTGTGGTACATTAAGGAGTTATTTATATTGTGTGCATGGTATTATCATGGAGTAAGAGCATAGTCAAATATTTTATATAAATATTGAATGTACTGATGTAGTTCGACCAAACTAAACTTGATCACTTGCTAATTTATCCAAGAAACACCTGAAAAATGATCTGCTAATTAAGTGATATTTTTTCCATAGTTTATTGTCCATTTCTTGGGAGCGGCGGAGTTTCTTCCCCAGAACAAGATCATAAGATTCCTCTCAAAATACGGCTGTGAACTGTTCACGACGGAGGAGAAAATTTGCGAAAATTCAATATTTGCCATTACCGGGTTCGACGACTCGCAGTTTAACATGGTAAGTGGATATTTCAGGAGGACAAAATTGGTGCGATAGCTCGTGGATGTTAGCAAACGTGAGTTTAGTACAGTAAGTCTTTCGTGTAAGTAAGTGGGCGTGAAAATGTTCGATGAAACCCGTCACAACCACATGAAGTGAAAAATTAAACTCGTGTTCTCTTTTAAAATTTGTAAAAGTAGTCTCTTTCGTTGCTCAAAACCTAATGTTTGATACTTTCTGGAAGCAAAGCCTTTCGCTAATTGAAAATGTTTTCTTTCTTTCTCATTTTGAAAATTTGTATTACAATGTATTTCAGACACTCCTTCCTATCGTTCTGGGACATACTCCTGCTGGAGCATCAACCAAGACGCTTATTCACTACGCTCAAGAAATTCGCTCAGGTAAGATATTTTAGTAAACCCACGCTCCTCACCTTTCATATTTCAGAAGACGTCAGCGTGAAAGTGAAAGGCTTTCTTGATTTTATCGCACCAGGTGATTACGTCGCGATAGTGAAGCACACCCTTAAAAGACACGACGCGTCAAGGCTATGTTTGCTAAAAGTGCCCATCTTCTTGGAATATGAGCTCTAAAAGAATGATAAAATGGTGAAAGTACATTTTACGAAAAAACTTACATTAACTCGGGATTTGAGATATAATAATGGTTTGGATTTTGATATAGTTGATATCCCACCAGTTTGAGATCCATCGTCGTCAAGAGTGATAAACGTATTAAAAATAGGTTTTCGACAGTTCATAACACACATTTTGTTCGACTTATTCATGATTGTGTATTTATGATTTTGTTACAAAATAGGTGCTCTTTTAATGCAACCACAGTGAGTGGTTGTGAGGTCATTTAATAAATACTGTCTATATTAAATGAAGAACACTTTCTGTAAAAATCGTGATGGTAAACCCGATTTGGGCCTCGGCAAAAATCCAGCATTCGGTCGTGGGAACAGTACTGTGCCGAGCAATCAAGCGAATCTGTGGCACTAGTTTTCCTGGCTAATATTTATTTACTTTCATTTCAGGTGGACTTCAGTTCAGGGGTCTCTTACTCCCGCTATAAATTACACCGTAACTATCGCGCTAGTAATCTCCGCCCTCTCTACATCTCATAAAACTAACATATCTATACTTCCTATCTCAATGCCTCGATTGAAAATCTGTTTTCCCTCCCTAAGAGTCGACATTAAATTCTATGACTCTATCCAAGCTACTGCGATCCTCTCTTGATTCTTATATTTCACTGTTTCAACTCGAATAATGTGGTAAGGTAATAAGGCGAAGGTGCTTTACTTACATATGCGGACTTTCATGTATTCACAGAACGCGCACCCTATGACGTGTCCGTCGGGTAACGTGTCATAAATTGAGGCCATTCTGCTTTTTTACAGGGAAATTCCAGATGTATGACTATGGTTCTGAAGGAAACATGAAAAGATATGGGAAGGATTCCCCTCCAGAATACAATGTCAGCGCAATACAATCTCCAATATCTCTCCATTACTCGGATAACGATTGGTTAGCAAATGTAGACGTACGTATTATTCGAGAAAATATATTACGAACGCATGAAAACACTTGCGCTTTCATACGCTCGTGGAGTATGATTTTTATTTGTTTGGTGTGTTTGTTGAGTAAGTTGATTCCTAAACGGCTGAATGTTTTTTTCCAGGATGTAGACCAGTTGTTTCACAGACTTCCAAATGCCTTAGGAAAGTACAAAGTTCCTCTTCCTCAGTTCAATCACCTGGATTTCCTTTGGGCCAAAGACATTAAGGCGTTGCTTTACGACAATCTCTTAGATCTCATCCACAAAGAAATTTACCCGCAGTCTTCGAATTCCAAGAAGGAGTGAAACTCATCAGGCATAACAACAATCTATACCATACTGATCCTGAGAAGCCAATAACAATTCGTTATTAAAACGTTGTTGACATTTTTCTTAATAAAATATTATTTGTTCGAAACACTTTCATTTCAGGTTGAATTCTCCTCAAATGCAAAGAAAAAAGTCTTAAAGACAAATGCATCAATTATCTAATTACGCACCCAGAAATGCATTTGTAAAATGTTTTTCGTTCGACTATGGTTGAGGGAATTAATACATTTGTTTACTATGGGGTAAGGTAGATCGTTGATTTTGAAAATGTTGTGAAATACAGAGAATGGTTAAAACAAAATAGAGTAACAAATGGGCAAGTGCCTATTTCGAAGAGTGCATGAAGAGGGCAGGCAGTAAATGAGTACCATAAGGAGAAGAGAGAAATTATTCGGTCCTGAGGCACTAAAGCTTACCATTGACTGTCATTGAAGAAGACATGGAGAGAAAGAATTATGAGGGAAGGCCAAGGATGAACTACGAGAATCAGATGAATGAAAATGTCGGGACAAGAAGCTTTTAAGGAATTGAGAGATCGGCAGTGAAAAGGCTAGTTTGGAGAGCTGCTACCAATTAATCCTTGGGTTGATGTCCCATAATGATGGTGAAATACGAGAAAGAGATTTTGGAAATTTCCCGGAATAGGCATTGAATCGGTGTGTGCTATACTCAGTAACAATTACACGGACGAAAAGAAAAAAAAATAGCGTCAATAAGCGCAACGGAGTAAACAATGAAACATCATCTTGATCATTTGTGTACGTAATAGTCGGTAGTGAAATATGACTATTAAAGCCGAAAACAATAAAGAGGAACAAGTATTTTCTCTTCATAAATTATTGTCTAAACCATAATTCCACTCGCCATAATATACTTCTTGGTTAAAATCGCACTCTTCAGTGGCGAATTAACGTGCTCTAGTTTGAAGTTAATCTGATTTAGATATCTGCTCTCCGCTTTTATGTTTTTAAAAATTGATTATATTCTTCGAATGAAGTTACTGCAGAACCTTAAATATGGACAAACTTCAAATCTGAAAGTGGTCGCGACTGTTATGGACATCTGGCTCATTTAAGGAGGTATGCTATAATCTTTGAATTAGTGAGTAGCCCTAAAGGTAAAAAGAAGTCGAATGAGAAATCATCACTTCTTCCTCATCTATTAGAAACTAGTTTAGTCCAATTCTAGATAAATATGTATATCTATGACGCTTTTATGAAGAACCTTTACCATGAGTGGCCATGCAAGCTTGTGTGAATTAATTCCGGATTGGTTTAGAAGAAATTAAATATTAAAGTATGCTTTCCTTAAAGTCCATAACATCAACCTATATAACTGAATTAATATAAGTATTCGTTTGGTGTTTCACCAAACGCGGTTTGCGTTCACCAAATTGAAACACAGCGATGTATTCACGGAGTAAATCTTTGTCGCCTTTTTTTCACAAACCTCTTACAAAACCTAGGTGAGAAGTAAGGAAGTATGACATACTTTCCCTTGTATTTCCTTACTTTTAGAAATATGAACCGTTGGGAAATTTACTAAAATAAAAACAATAGACTCCGTCGAATAAAAAAAATTGCGGCTCCAATTTGAGGAAAGGTGCCTTTTTTAAAAAATAGTAATTTTAGAGGTATTTGTGAACTTTTTGTTTGATAGATATTTTATTTCATGAAATTATTGTCCAGAAATGCAAAATTTGACGCAAGATGCCACAAAGTTGCGCATAACATAAGTTGGGCTCCCAGCGATACTCACAGAGAAGTTCCCATCTCGTGACTACAGTCGAACTGTTCTTAAATGGTTACCATTTTTCATCTATTTGACTGCCGCGAACAACATTGTATTTAATGTGCTACTAGAGTTTTAATAATTTTATCATATGTTATTGTATTTAATTCTACGTAAGAGTTAATTTTCGACGCACAAACAGACAAACACAGATATAGAATATTTAAAATATAGACACACAAAGAAAGGACACTCACAGATCTAACTGACGTTTCAACGGCACGAATGTCATCATCAGATTCTGATTATCACATAACACTTATAAATAAACATTTAGTGAATAAATAAACTTGGACAGCAGTAAAAAATATAAGAACTCATAAAAAGAACACTCACATGTTATTTCTTAATAATTTTGATGGAATTTAGCTCTCTCTTCCTCAAAAGAAACAATAACGATAGCAGTACTACCACTTCTGAGGAAGACAGAGCTAAATTCCGTCGAAATTATTAAGAAATAAGGTTTGAGTGTTCTTTTTATGTATTCTTTTATTGTTGCTGCTGTCCAAGTTTAAATACATATTATGTGGGCTGCGGTAGTCCATGGGGTAGAGCGTTGGACGGGAGGGTCTCGGGTTCGATTCCCGGGCAAGGCACTCTGGGCACTTATAGTTTATATATATATATGTAAACCATAAATACCTGTTCTGTTCCTGACTCCTCTTGAGAAAGTTGGTTGCACCACCGAAAATTCGAGACCCAGTGAGTCTCTCTTTTATGTGTTTCTGTGTTTGTGTCGACTAGTCCATTTACATTATATATTTATATATATATATATATGTATGTATGTATGCATATATATATATATATATATATATATATATATATATATATATATATATGTGTATGTATGTATGTATGTATGTATGCATATATATATATATATATATATATATATGTATGTATGTATGTATGTATGCATATATATATATATATATATATATATATATATATATATATATATATATATATATATATATATATATATATACAAGTGGAAGGGCTTGTGTGTTCCGATGACCCCTAGAGCTGTGCTGGCGGGAGTAAAAATAATTACTCCTGGAAGGGTCACCCATGCCAGATAGGTCGAAGGTTAGGAGCCAGACGAAAGGTAGTCCACGCAGCGTCTGTTCCTCAGTGAGGCGGCTGCAATGGCGTCTGACCCCAGTGGGGCGGCCATTAAGTGATGGTGTCACGTTAAAAACACTATTGAGGAAGGCAACGGGAAACCACCTCAATTATGATTCCCAAGAATATAATTATGGGCACTATAGATAATATGAGTCCTGGCAACTACGGGACTCGGCCCAAGAGGCCGTGTGTCGTGCCCGGCAGCGGGAGAGGCAAGGCTTCCGCGGTCGTCATCCCACGAAACCCTTGCAGGGAAGAAATAACTTCAGCAGGACAGAAGACTCAGAAGAAGGCGAAAGTAGTTAGAATAGGAACCTGGAACGTCAGGACAATGTTGAGGAGAGGCAAATTAGAAAATATTAAGCGAGAGATGGAAAGAGGTAACATAGATGTTTTAGGCCTCTGCGAGGTGAGATGGAAGGATAGCGGGGATTACTGCAGTGACAATTATAGAGTAATATACAGCGGCGGGGACGAGAGCCAACGAGGGGTTGCCGTAATTTTAAATAAAGGGGTAGGAAGAAGCGTAGTCAACATAGAGCAAGCGACAGATAGAATTTTACTCGTAGAGATTAAAGCAGAGCCGACGAACTTGGTCATTATTCAGGTATACATGCCACCGAGCAACCACAAGGAGGAAGAAGTCGATAGGATGTATGATGAGTTAGAGGATATAATCGCGAGTGTTCCTGCAGGGAAACATTTGATAGTGATGGGGGATTGGAATGCGACGGTAGGCGAAGGAAGAGATGGGGTGAGGTGGGGGAATATGGGCTAGGCACGAAGAATGAACGCGGGGAGAAAGCAATTGAATTCTGCAGGAGACAGGGGTTAGTCATCACTAACACATGGTTTAGACACCACAAAAGGCGTAGGTATACATGGAAAATGCCAGGTGACTCAGAAAGGTATCAGTTAGATTATATTATGGTTAGGCACAGGTTTAGGAACAGTGTGATAAATTCGCACAGTTTCCCAGGAGCGGATGCGGACTCTGACCACAATTTAGTTGTTATGAAATGTAATGTTCGTTTCAAGAAGATAAGGCAAGGCCGGCGGGTTAACAAATGGAATTTAGAAGCAGTAAATGAATTAACGAGGAAGGAGTATGAGGAGACTGTAGAGAAAATGATGGATGACGGTAAAGAACTGAGTACTATCGAAGAAAAATGGGAATGTATCAAGGAAGGGATACTGGAAGCCGCTAAAGACACTATAGGAACCGTTAACGGGAAAAGGATAAGGAAACCATGGGTAACGGATGAGATGATTGCAAAGATGGATGAGAGAAGAAGATGGAAAAATGTAAACACAGAGTTAGGCAAAATGAAGTACAAAGAGTTAAACAATAAATTGAGAAGGGCCACAAATAAAGCAAAAGAAGAATGGTGGAAAACGCAATGCGAGGATATGGAAAGTTTACAGAAGAGGGGTGAAATTGGTGCTCTATACAGCAAGGTTAAGTTATTATCGGGAAGTAAGAAGGCAAGATCTGTGCTAACAGTTAAAGATAAATGGGGTAAGATAATAGTTGAACCAGGAAAAATCCAAGAGAGATGGAAGGAATATATAGAAACACTGTATGGTAAAGAACTTAGGCCGACAAGGTTAGACATAGAAAAGGAACATGACGTAGAAGAAGATAGCTTAGGTCCAGGCATACTCGACGATGAAATAGAAAGGGCATTAAAGGAGATGAAAGCAAATAAGGCAGTGGGGGTGGACAATATTCCTGTAGAAATGTTGAAACGGTCAGGGAAAGGTGGGAAGAAGGCCATATATGGACTGATTCGTAGTATCTATGAGGAAGGAATCTGGCCGGAAGATTTTGTGAGATCGGTGTTAGTTCCTATTCCAAAAAAGGCAAAGGCCTCGTCATGTGAGGATTACAGAACAATAAGTTTGATATCCCACGCAGCTAAAGTTATTCTCAGGATCATCAACAAAAGGATAGAGAGTAAGGCAAATGATTACTTAGGGGATGATCAGTTTGGGTTCAGGAAAGGAAGAGGTACGCGTGATGCCATTGCAGTAATGAGATCACTAGTCGAGAGGAATATAGAATACAATCAGGACGTTTTTGCCTGTTTTGTAGATTTCGAAAAAGCGTTTGATAGAGTGAATTGGGAAAAATTAATGCGTGTATTGCAGAAAATAGGAATGGATTGGAGGGACAGGAGACTGATCCGCAACCTGTACATGTCTCAGACTGCTCAGGTGCGAGTGGGGAACGGAGAGTCCGGATGGGCAGTGTTAGGAAGAGGTGTAAGGCAGGGTTGCCCATTGTCACCGGTACTGTTCAACGTATATGTAGAGGAAATGATTAAAGAGGCATGGGAAGAACTGGAGGTAGGAATGAAAGTCGGAGGGGAATTCGTAAAATCGGTTAGGTATGCTGATGACCAAGCATTAGTTGCTCAGTCAGCCAAGGGGTTGCAAGCATTGTTGAGTGAATTGGAGGTTCAGTGCGATAAATATGGGATGAGAATAAATATTAATAAAACAAAGGTTATGCGTTTTCCAGAAAGAAAAAGACTAAGCTAAATATTAAAATAGGCGGGGAAAAAATAGAGCAGGTAGAACAGTTTACATATCTCGGAAGTGTTTTGGACCAATACGGTCAAAGTGGTAGGGACGTAAGGAGAAGAATTGCGCTAGGCAAGGAGGCTTTCTCAAGGAGGAGGGAGTTGATGACGGGGACGTTGAGTAAGGAGACAAGACTCGTAAAAACTTTGATATGGAGCGTAGCTATGTACGGCGCGGTAACGTGGTCGCTGAAGCAGGAGGATAGACGTAGATTGGAGGCTTTTGAAATGTGGGTGTGGAGAAGAATGGAGAAGGTGAAATGGACCGAAAGGAAAACAAATGAGGAAGTACTAGAAATGGTGGGGGAGGAGAGGGGTTTGTTGAGAGAAATCCTATGGAGGCAGGAAAAATGGATGAAAGGCGTATTGAGCGGTAGTGGAATGTTGAAGAGGGTAATAGATGGGAGAATGTTGGGCAAGCGAGGTAAGGGTAGGAACAGGATAGGGATGTTGGACGGGATGAAGGGAGGAAAGAAGTACACCGAGATGAAGAGGGACCTGATATAGATTAGTTTGCTAGGTGGGGAGTCACAAAATGTTTATTTGATAGTTGTGTCCATCCAAAAACCTACCTTAACCGGTAGATTACCTAAAAAAAATAATAATATATATATATGCACACTCCGAAGCCCTAGGGGGAGGAAAACCTACCTAGCTGAGCATCAAAGCTATATGATCCATCATAACTGACAAGTACTTAATTTATTTTATTAATTTTTACTTACATATGTACAGCCATCATGGTTGTACCAGTCTCTAGAATATTGTTATAAAATAATTTCTTGGATACTGCTGTAGGGTTGGAACTTTTTGTGGCCCAATCAACATCCAAGTGGTGACAAATAATTTTATGGACCTTAAAAAATCCTTTTAATACTGAGCAGAGATTGGAACCAAACTGTTTTACTGATACACCTGAAGAGAACCCCCTACGAATTAACATCAAAAAGTCTAGCAGAATGCCGTTGAAAAAAAAGCTGTGCAATGAAAAGGAGATTGAAAAATATGTGAAGAATTTAAAGAGTGAAATAAGTGGTATGTATCGAAATCAGTGGCATTGTATAAGTTTCATTAATTTCAGTGTGATACTATCCATGATCGCAAAAGTGGCAAGTGGATGACATTTTTACATTAAGTGAGTAAATGGAGTTTTAGTGATACATTACCAATCAAACTTTATTTTTTAATGCTGGCATATGTGGAATTGTTGTGTAGAGCTATAAAATATATCTTTTTACTGTGAGATGTCTTCAGTATGACATTTGGCGGTTATTCACTCTTCATTCACATATAACTAAATATGATATGATAGAATTAATTGTCTGCTTATGATTGAAGACTAAGTATTATCCATTGTAGGATCACATGAGAATATCCAAATATGCAAATATAAGTTGAATAGTTCTTTCCTTGGATTTGTTGCAAATATCATTAGGTTTGTGTCTTCACCTCAAGTATCCTCCCTGTAATGTCTTTAATCTGTTATAGTAATGGAAAGAGATAATTAAAATATGTTAGTTGTTTGGCAAAAGACAGGAGAGCTATTGCATTAGGAGTTATTAACTCCAAAGACTTTCAAGGTAATTGCAAGGAGATTAGTCAGTATTGATTATTTAATGCATTTTTTAGATTGTTTCCTGATTTTTTCAGTATCCCTTAGTGCAATGTCAAATAAGCATTGAATGTATTTATAATGAAGTAATTCTGAATCAATCATTCCCATAATCTTACCAATTCACTCAACAACATATGGAGTTTGATACTCATACCTATTCTTGAATGAGTTAATGGCAAAGTAATCACAATGATACAACAATAGATTATTCACATTCTTATAAAGTGAGATAAAGAAGGGCATGTATTAGCATTTGCTAGTGAATTTTTTCAAATAAAAAGAAATTTCCCACCCATAAGTTGCAATTCTTTTACTCCAAAATGTGCTCTAAATCTGTCCCATGTCCTATGGACTGAGGCTATGTAGATATGACCTCATCCTATAAGTTGTAAACCAATTCATTGGGAAAATACTTATGACAACCTAAGTATTTTTTCCCAAATAGATGATTGTATTTTTACTAATTTCGATAATAGCAATGTTTTCAGCCAGAAGTAAGCAATAAAGCTTTAACTCTTCCCTAGCAGTATTTCCTTGACAAAGTGACAAATAAGTTGTAAGTATATACAATGTTGCATATTGATACTCATCTCACCCGTGCTGCTGCTGCCAAACTTATTCACATTGGGCTAAATGTCGCCCCTTTGCTCAAACATTACATCTCGCCGTAAACTCAAAGTCTACAGGCACTCAACTGTACATTGTATAATAGTGTTATTCTACTCTTCCTTCCTTCCAGTCTTCCACATAGTTCTTATTCCACGTTATTCCAGATATGTTTCTTTCTTTACACCTTACTTTCATGTCACATTACTACTAGCACCATCTCTTGGATTTTTTTATGGAATTTATGATCCATGTGGCATACTTGGTTTCCTAAAATTTTATTTCATTTAGTTTCTATGTATTGGATAGAATTTTTAATATTTCAGCCATTTATGCTCAGGATCTATACTTGAACGTCTGATCACAGAGGCACCATTTCAGTTTTTGCTTGGGGAGTAAAATTATTTAGTGAAGAATTCATAGATGTCACTTTTAACCATTTCTGTATTCATCAGAAAGTCATGAGTTAACTCTGTTCCACATATTTTCACTGCTTATGCAAAGAGTATAACTGACATACATTTAATTTGCTGTTAATGTCACATAGATGAAAATTTTGGGCAGAAATCTTTTATTCGAGAATAGAAGTAAAAATGCCCTATGCTGCCCTTCCTAATCAATGCATCTACCAGCACATTAGTATAGGATAAATGGTAATAATCTCCGCAGCCGCATTCTTTTGCAATCTTTCCTATTCTTGTTACTTTCCACCCCAAAGAGGAGCTAATCCTAAAACAGGGTTTCTATGTTTCTCCAATAATTTATATATTCTTGTATTGCTAAATCTTTACAGAAATAAAAACATATAAACTGAAACCGAACTGGTGATAATCAGAGTAAATTTATGAAAGGATGAGCGAAATTGGGAGCAGGGCAAGAGAGAAAGATGAGGGTGGGTGAGAGAGAACATGAAAATAGCAATATGCTTGTCAAACTAGCTTGGTCAACCATCTGTTTTCAGTTTTCATTAAAACATCTAGGAATGCATAAATGTACTCCTGGATGTTTTTTTTAGTTGTTATTTACATTATGTTATCTCTGCCTTCCAATTCTTCTCTGTTATAATCTATGAGAAAGTCACAGTCAAAGGATAATGATGGCTGTTTTAGTATTTTTGGAGTAGATTGCCAAAACAGCTGAATATTTGAAAAATATATTTGATATTTGTCTGTTTACTGCAGCAAATTTCTAATTACATGTTCATTTACATTTTGAAACTTAGTGCGTAATATGCTTTTGTAAGATTATTGGTGTGAGCATACATATTTTGAACATGACCATTATGTTTAAGGGTTTAAACAATTGGCTTTAAGTATTTATAAGTTGTTGAAGATATTTATCATTTACTCGCTATCATTGTTTAGAAGCCATACTCATTTTCAAAGCAATCTACACAGGCTTTTTCTCTAGATGAAAGTTCTTCAGATACATCTGTGTTTCTTTTATATTAGTACCTACTTACATATAAGACAGGCTGATAGTTTGAATAAAAATGAAGGTCAAAATCAGTAGTGTTTTCACTATTGACCATCCCTACAATTTACATTTCTTGAGATACATGTTATGAATATGTAGTAGACAGTAGTCTTAGATCGTTAATTTCATAGCACAGCACAAAAAATACCTAAAGTACTCCATTTTAAATGGAATCTCAAATCTAAAGATCCTTGTTAAGCATCTGCAAATTGCAGATGCTCTTGCCAAGCAACATGAAGCCATGACAAGAGCAATGAGGTTGGCCAACCGTAACCAGAAATTGGAGAAAGAACTGAAGATAATTGACAAGTTGGCATTATGTGTTGAAGAAGAGTGTAATTCAACCCTAAAGTACAATGCAGAAAAAATATCAAAGATCCAGGTAGGTGTATTTCAGCAGCTAACATTTTTTTTTCTGTGGGTTTTCTGGGTAGTAAAATCCACCACCGATTTGCCAACCATAAAGTGCTTTCCAGATGGTAGAATACTCAAGCTTTAAAAAACGTATTTTTCAATAAAATTTTATTTATCATATTTAACAAAACATGGGTTGTCTAAGGATTATGTATTTATAATACAAATAGAATATAATTATCCCTCCAAAAATAGTGAAAGTTTTACTCAGTCTCTTAGTGATATATTTTCGAACAATATTCTCTCACTATTGCAATGCGTTTTACTTAAAATTTGCATAATTGGTAAAAAATACCTATCCTCTTCTGGTTTAAAAACATTAAGATGTTGGTAAATTGATGAGAATACATGATTACCTGTTAGCAAAATATAAGGCATACAAATCAGTTTTTAATTAATTAAGTTCTTATCTATTCATATGAAATGAATAGAAATACCCATTTGTTTTGTGAAGAATAGTGAATAATTACTGTCCAAAAGAGCTGTTATATGTACTATCATTATTTTCAAAGAATATAGTAGCAGTTATAGTCATTTTGATCAATATATCCTGCAGCATTTTCTCAGCTAAGTCATTTTTAATTACAAGAAACTGTAACAGTAACTTTAACGGAGTCACCCGCTATGTGTGCATTATAATGCAACCATTTCAGAGAGTAAAAATCATTCGCCTTGACCGGGATTCGAACCCGGATCCCTCGATATCCGGCCGAGTGCTTTAACCATTTAAGCTACCGAGACGTCCTATTACACTCTGAAATTTTGGGGGCTTTAAAGGAACAAGATGTTATGACGATATACCGTACATACAATGTCACAGGCATTCGTAGTCGTGCGCGACGCGCCACAGTCCACGATGTTAATAAAGCCAATTTCAAACACTTAGGCTGTTCATACCTTAGACAAATTTCAAGAAACTGTAACAGTAACTTTAACGGAGTCACCCGCTATGTGTGCATTATAATGCAACCATTTCAGAGAGTAAAAATCATTCGCCTTGACCGGGATTCGAACCCGGATCCCTCGAATTGGCCATTTTCAAAATCTACTACATTGACAGATGGTTTCTCATTGGCACCGATTCCTTTAGTGCATTCAATTCATATCTAGATTTTCCCCTTATAACGCTATATTCCAGGAGTTTCAGCCAACTCTCTTTGACTTAAAAGGTTTCAAAGTCAAAATATCATTCCTGACGGTTTGATATCATGCTGGAATAGCAGGAAATTAAATGGCCAATAAAGTGGCAAAAGAAGCACTAAATAAGTGGGTTTCTGGTCTCAATCCATTCGGGCACAAAATCTAAAAATTAAGCTAAAGAAACTTTTTATGAATGGAGTACGGCATGATATGCGCTAAACAGTAATAAGCCTTGGGTTGAAAAATCTGGTCTCACCTTGGAGGTCTTCTATCAGGAAATGCCAATGAGAGGAGAGCAATACCATGCACCTGAGGGTAGGATCAAACACCCTAAGTCATGTGTATCTTTTCACATAAGGAAAATTCAAACTGTGGTGCAAGTTCTGTTATACCATTCTAATTGCTCACCACCTTCTAAGAGATCTGTTAAAAAATATGAGGCAGTATATGCATCTCTTATTATATAGTGAGACGGTGGCATTATCCTTGGTGATAACCCCAAAGCCATATCTTGAGTAATTTTGCTTTCAAAGAAAGCTGACCTCTTTTGGCTTATTAAATACTGTTAACCATAGAACCATTTGTAAAAAAATTAGCCTACATGATAAATCATCAAAGGAAATAGCATATTCCACTTGTTTTAATTTCCCTTCTTTTTTAATATGGCCGATTAAGGTGCAATTGGACTCAGGTTGTTGGGACACCTAAAAATTAAAGTATTATCACAATGAGATGTAGACGGATGAACAATCGATAGCAAAACAGAAATGAATGTTCAAATATTTTGTTTGGATTACGACAAGAATCTTTAAAACAAAAATCCTCTTTTCTAATCATGAAACACAATCATTAACCAATGATGCAACAATTTTATTTCTCTGGTTATTTATTTTTAAAAAATATTTAGTAAGTTTTTTCATTATTGTGACCAAGATAGATCACTTTCTCACTTGCAAGTATGGAAGATTTACCCCATTTATTCAAAATCTTTGAAGCCATTTTTGATGCATAATTTGTAGGGTTGCTCTATAATTTAAGATGTACTAATGTGCTTTTTTATTAGTCATTGTAGCAGATCACTTATTATAGCCATATTTACATTTAAATGATCCAGGAGGAATTGGATGGAAACATTTGTAAACTGCAGGGTATGGAATGCAGAATTACTGATTTGGTAAAAAGCAACGAGATCCTCAAGAAAAAAAATTGTGAAATGGAAAGAAAAAGCAGAGAGTCTAAAAATGCCTTGCTGAAAATATTGCAGGAAAAGGAACAGAAAATGATGGAGCTGAGAGAACAAGGTGAGGGAAGAACAAGCACAACATTCTCTTATAGAATTAACACAAACCAGAACGTGGTATCAGCCTTTAATGGTTACTATATTTACTGGTATATAGTATTTAATGGTTAATATATCTATTTTGACAGAAGAAGAACTGAGTCAAAAAATCAAAAAAATGTCCATCACTTTACAAAATCAAAAGCACAGAATAATGGAATTGGAGGTGGAGCTCGAGGAGTGTAAAGTGATGCAACTCATGCAAAAACCTATTGCTGTATCCAAGAACTCAAATTGTACAGATCAACCAAAGAGGAACCATCAGCCAAATTGCAACAGTCAACCTAAGGGTGTCAATCACTCATTGAACATCCATCATTCAAAGGATATTGATAACTTCCATGGGAGGTAAATGTGCCAGCAAAAAACAATGCTGTTGGCTTAATTTAAATTTATATTCATTTCCCATAGTTCCATAATTTTCCTCACCACAAATTTTTCATACACTGAAAGTGGAGAAAAAACTTTTATAATATCCATATGCAATGTGTTTTAATGCCAATGTGTTTTGATAAAACTTGTCATCATCAATAGATAAACTTGTGAAAACACACATCATATATTATATCAGGGAACGGAGAGCCCAGATGGGCAGTGTTAGGAAGAGGGGTAAGGCAGGATTGCCCATTGTCACTGGTGCTGTTCAACGTATATGTGGAGGAAATGATTAAAGCGGCATGGGAAGAACTGGAGATAGGAATGAAAGTCGGAGGGGAATTCGTAAAATCGGTTAGGTTTGCTGATGACCAAGCATTAGTTGCTCAGTCAGCCAAGGGGTTGCAAGCATTGCTGACTTAATTGGAGGTTCAATGCGATAAATATGGATTAAGAATCAATATTAATAAAACAAAGGTTATGCGATTTTCCAGAAAGAAAAAGGCTAAGCTAAATATTAAAATAGGCGGGGAAAAAATAGAGCAGGTAGAACAGTTTACATATCTCGGAAGTGTTTTGGACCAATGCGGTCAAAGTAGTACGGACATAAGGAGAAGAATTGCGCTAGGCAAGGAGGCTTTCACATGGAGGAGGGAGTTGATGACGGGGACCTTGAGTATGGAGGTTAAGACAAGACTTGTAAAAATTCTGAAATCGAGTGTAGCAATGTGCAGCGCGAAAACGTGGTCGCTGAAGCAGGAGGATAGACGTAGATTGGAGGTTTTTGAAATGTGGGTGTGGAAGCTAGGATAGGGCAGGAACAGAATGGGGATGTTGGACGGGATGAAGGGAGGAACTAGTACTCGGAGATGAAGAGGGACCTGATGTAGATTAGGTTGCTCAATTGGGTCTTGTTTGGAGTTAAAAAACGTTTATTTGATAGTTGTGCCCATCCAAAAACCTACCTTAACCGGTAGATTACCTAAAAAAAAAGTGGACAATGCAAAGTTCAATCTCCACTTACATACATGCTACACTGTTCCACCATGCATTTAGCAAACAAGCACTCAATGATTGTTAATCATAGTGCCCCACTGAATGCACCCATTGATTAATACTAATATACTCTAATGCCAATATTGCTTAAATGGTAATATTCTCTCTGTAGGTGATGCAGGAAGCTTAAGTTTTCTACACCTAATAATGTTTTGCATCGTTTTCAGCTGATTTATCAGTTATACGTAAATTTAACCTGTGGATTTCACCAATTATGAGTTTGTCTTATTTGTATTAGTTTTATAACAAGATTAAATATTTATTTGGAGATGTAACCAAGGAATGGGAAATTGTCATTGATGGATGAAAAGATCTTTTGAGCCCAAAGTTTGAAAAATTTTGAATACTTGGATAAATTTGATTTAAAAATTTTGGATTTAAACAAAATTGGCCATGTAGGTCCATACATATGTGTGGACCTACATGTATTGTCACCAATTACTACATGCTCAACAATGCAGTAGCTGAAGTATCTAGGACTACTATGATAGTATTGGATAAGTTTTATTTTTTACTCCCTAAGAGTCCCTTGAACCTATCCAATGTCTCCCAATTGATTTGAGACCTATGGGCTGGAAACCTGTGGTACATAAAATTAAGAATGTCATGATTTTGAGGTGGTATTTATTTGAAAATTAAGACATGAGAACATATTGGTCATGTCATGTTCTATTTATTTGGATACATCTTCAGGATTTTTTAGTCATCAGCAGTAATGAGAACACTGATAGAAAGGAATATGGAGTAAAATCAGGATGTATTTGCTTCAAAGATTTCAAAAAGTCATTGAATAGAGTAAATTGAATAATATTGATAAATATATTACTAAAGATAGGAGTAGATTGGAGGGATAGAAGACTAATATGCAACCTGTACATGTCTCAACTGCACAGGTGTGTGAGGCAGATGGAGAGTCAAGATAGGTGGTGTTAGAAAGAGGGAGAAGGCAGTCCAGTATCATGTGTACTTTTCAAAATATTTGTAGAGGAAATGGTGAAAAGGTTATGGGAAAGGCCTTTCTTAGAAGTGCTTGGGACCAAATTGGTCAAAGTATTAGGGACATAATAAACAAAATTGCACCAAGCAAATAGGTTTTCACAAGGAAGAGGGAGTTTGAAAACAGGGATATTGAGTAAAGATGATAAGAAAAGACTTGTTACAACTTTTGCATTGAGCATGGTTTTGTACATATGGAAACTTGGTCATTAAGGTAAGATGCTAGGGATATTGGAGGCTTTGGAGATGTGGGTGTGAAGAGGAATGGAAAAAGTAAAATGAAAGGAAATGAAAACAAATAAAAAGGGACTAGGCATGATGGATGGAAAGAGAGGATTGTAGGATGAAATCCAGAGGAGTCCAGAAAAGTGGATTGAGAGCATTTGGAAAGACAATGGAATGTTGAAGACTGTATCAGTGGAGACAATATTTGGCCAATGAGGATGGGGAGAAAAAGATAGGCATGCTGGATGGTGGAGGTATAATGTATGCATGTAGAATTAAAGAACAGTTTAATGTAATTTGGGATGTCAAGGTGTACCTGGTTGGGCAAGTCTAAGAAATGTATGAGTATTTAATTTGTCTATCCTGAACCTACATAAATTGGCAGACCACCAACCAAAAAAACAGTGATAAATGTCTCATGCTCATGGTCAAGGCAGAAAATTTTAATAACTGCTTAAAATAAAGTTTTATCATGGGAATGTATTGGTTATAAGTTAGTCCCGTGCGGTGTATCTAGTATCTCTCTCTGCATAAACCATAAACACAGTAATCAACCCGAAGGTCGGTTTAGTAGGTGATGGTAGAGCTCACCCGTGTACCAAGCCCAACGGCGTGTGAATATTCACACACCAGGGTAGGGGGGCCAGTTCCTTTCCCTGTGCCGGTTATGGTTTCCCAGGAAGATCTGGTGCCCGAAAAATCAACTAGCTTGGGTGGAGCTGCAGGTGCCCAAAGTGCCTTGCCCGGGAATCGAACCCGGGACCCTCCGGTCAGTAGTCCAATGCTCTACCCACAAGACCACCGCGACCCGCTCTCTCTGCATATGTTGTCAAAAATGTTACTTTATTGGTATATCCTTTCCATTAGCAGAAATACTGTTATATAAAATTATTTTGAAATTGTTCTTTTTTCTGTGTCTTGTAAGGATTATAAGGATTCATAGTGAATCACCAGTGTCACACCTAACCCTGGAGCTGATGGGAAAAAATTCTGATGAATGTAATGCCTCAGGATCAAGTTCTGAACAAGAACTTATGGAAGAAAAAAGTGATAGTTGTAGCCAAATAAGTAGAGAGGTATATTTTCCACTACCTATAATGGCAATAGTTAAATTTTACTAGTACAATTTTACTTGTATCCCATTTTAGCTTATATACTCTTGATCTTTCTGGAGTTGAATCTACTCCAAATTAAAGCAGGTTATTTTTTTGTTGAAAATCACTTCCATTTTTTGCATATGAGGCCATGTATGTAATAATATTACAATATTGGCATTTTCCACAACTATTTCAACTGCTGACAGAGCATTTTTGGTATGAGTAAACAAAAACTACAGCATAGCACCATATTTTATTATTATAACAAATTAGAAGTTGTTCATACTTGCCAAAAAAGAGTTAATACTACCTACACAATTTTAAACAAACATCATTTCTATTTGATACATTTTTATGCATAAAATACCTGAATAAAATTATGCTTTCTGTGATAACAAGAGATCTGCCATCTTACCAATGCTGAAGTTGCCAAAAATATATCCCCCACATTTTAGCACTTTTGAAATAAAGACATATTTCTCCAGCGTTATATATTTAAAGATAATCACAAATAAATACATTAATTTTTATTGCAAAGACTACATATAAAATAATTATTACGATAGTATTTATTTATGGGTTTGACAATGGTTAAGATTAAATTCTATGAATAGGTAGGAAACGATTATCTTTGAATTGTTTTGAAAAAGCTAAATTCAATCTGAATGCGAATCAAATAATCTACTTGCTAGAAAAACTAGCGCTGCCAAATTTAAAGAAGCCTTACATACATGTCTTGCCTCTAAAGCTCTGTACTCAGTGAATGAATGTTTTACTCAAAGAAAAATGGATATGATTTTCTTATATGTTATATGTCTACCCGATGTGCTGCTTTGTGGTACATGTCTGATATATTTTTTTTTTAGAATGTTTATGGTATGCCTACTTAATACCCAATAACATTTCATTTTTGTTGTAGACAGCCAGACTCAGGTAAATAAAACATTGTCACTCTTAAATTGGCTGGTAACCATAATGGCTTTATTTATACAAATAACAATTGGTCTTTTCCTCCTTGACAACCACTTTTAATGTTTACATTAGCCATGAAAATGTTATGCCCCATATAAATTCCTTAGTTATAATATCAATCATTGAATCAAAGGGGCAAATTAACTTATGAAGAGTTGATTACGGAGATGAATAAGTTGTGATTATATTTCAAGGTAAAAAATCTTGTCATTTCATTCAAAACAGATTTAAATGTAACACCTCAATTTAAGATTTTAATTTGTGAAGTTTGATTCAGTTAATTTTTTTAGAGCTGATTTTTTCTGAGTACATATTTGATAGGCAATACCTCATCAGATAGCACATACAAAATATGTATATACCTATGACTTTATGAAAATATTTGCATGCATTGTCCACATCCAATAATGGAAATAGCATTGACTAGGGACAATCTACCATTTTGGTTCTTAAAATCAAAGAGTAAAAGCATGGTTTACAAATATATATATTGAATATTCGAAAAATAGATTATTTATTTAGAATTGTATAACATTCCTTCTTGCTCAGTCAGCCAAGGGGTTGCAAGCATTGCTGAGTGAATTGGAGGTTCAGTGCGATAGATATGGGATGAGAATCAACATTAACAAAAAAAAGGTTAAGCGATTTTCCAGAAAGAAAAAGGCTAAGCTAAACATTAAAATAGGAGGGGAAAAAATAGAGCAGGTAGAACAGTTCACGTATCTCGGAAGTGTTTTGGACCAATACGGTCAAAGTAGCAGTTTGTTTGCTGTAACAATACCAGCAATACCAAAAGGAAAATGAGGAAGTACTGGAGATGGTGGGTGAGGAGAGGGGTTTGTTGAGAGAAATCTTATGGAGGCAGGAAAAATGGATGAAAGGGTGTATTGAGCCGTAGTGGAATGTTGAAGAAGGTAATAGAGGGGAGGATGAGGGACAAGCGAGGAAAGGGCAGGATTAGGGTAGGGATGTAGGACAGGATGAAGGGAGGAAAGAAGTACACGGAGATGAAGAGGGTTGCTGGATTGGGTTTTGTATGGAGTTACAAAATGTTTATTTGATAGTTGTGTCTATCCAAAAACCTACCTTTACCGGTAGATTACCTAACAATAATAATAACATTCCTTTAGTGGGGTAAGGGTGGTTTTTGAGGCCTAATTATTCATTTTGACTTAAAATTTTGCAAAAGATTGGGAAAGTTTCTACTTTGGACTAAAATACACTCCAGGAGCAATTGGTGATCCAGTCTGTAAATAAATACAAGAATACCTGTGGTGTTATCTCACTTATAAAAAAACATGCTAGACACCATCGCAAAGGAGAACAAATACAATGGAGACACTGCCCATTCAAGGCCCTCTATTTCATTTGGATTGACATCAACTGAGGTCAGATAATAGTATTGATTGATCATCGTTATGAGATGTTGATTGTTAAACATTCAGCCATTTTCACACATTTAAGACAAAGTAAAATTTAGTTTTAAGTTGGTTCATAATGCAGTTTGTGTGAATTACTCATTGAATCGAATAATTTTCCTGTAGGCTGTCATCACCAGATTGAAGAGGGAGAGGGACATTGCTAAATGTGATGTTGAACGACTACAGAACGAAATTCTTGCTCTCAGGAAACGACTTGAGGTTAGTTTAGAGTTTAAATTATGACAAATATACTCAGTAAGTACCCATCTATAAATTGGGGAAAAGTGGATTCCTATCCAATCCACTTTTGGATTCCACTGTTTCTCTACGTCTTCTTCTTCTACTAAGTCTTCTACTAAGCAGAAAATATTCAAGAGTTGTTATTTTGCTCATTTTTAATCATCCTTGGATTTCTAGATACTTTGAAATTTTCAACTAAGTAATTTTTGAACAGATTTATATATTTACCTACTTAATTCTTCTAATGATGTGACAGACTCCATTAAATTCCCAATGGACCTTTCACTCTGGTTAACTTCAGCTTAAACTGTTAAATTGACCATTTTGGGATTCACATAAAAATTTTATTTCTGGAATTATTGCTATGATACACAGATTTTAAAGATTTATAAATGTTGAGTTAATCAGAATTGTCTATAATTTGTGTGACTATCTACTCCATAAAAATTGAAGCTATCAGCCAAACCTCCACACTTCCTATTGTATTTATACACATGCATTTTTTTCTAGAAAGAGGAAAAAATACCAAAAAAAGTATTTTTGTGAATCCTTTAACCAAAGAATAGTGTACATTGATGCTTAAGAATAGTTGACCCATTCTGAGTAATTTTTTTCAATACTCTTAGTTAGCTAGGATTTCATGGATTTGTTGTTTACTTAGCCTTAACTTTCCACCACAAAATTTTCAATGTTAATCCTTGACCTAAGACATTAGTGAGACTAATCTATGAGTCTTCCATGTAAATTTTGTCCATATCAGAGTTATCTTAAAAATAAAATATATAAATTCATCAAGGATTCCCTAAAACCTGAAGATAGCTGTTCTGACTAACAACTATACTCTTGCTCATCTTCATCTCATTTTCACGCCACTTAATCAAGGTCAACTCCTTGCCTCAACGATAGAAAAAGTAAACCATAGCCATCTTTGGCAAACTGCTTCTAATTAACTGGATGCAAGTAAAGATATTGAGCTTCTTGTGGCATATTGACACTTAATGCTCTTCCAAAAAGTTTATTCCCCAAAGTAGATCCCATTTTGTGAGAATTACAAAACAGTTACTTAGTGGGAAAATAGTTGCCCATGGCCTCTGCAAGTGCTTGATGTCTTCTATTTCAGTATGAGGCCTGCCAAAGATGACTTTATGGTACATTTGAAGACTAATGTGATATATATTGATCAGCGTAAGCAACGGTAAATAAATTTTAAATGATTAATTAAAAAAATTCAAAATGGGACCTGAGAACAGGTTATTTGTCAATGAACATTACAAAATAGGTGTTGATAAAAGGAAGGTATAATTTCTGGCAATGGTGGCGGCAGGGTAATGTACTCATCTGCTAATCCAAGGGTCATGGGTTCGATTCCTTCCTGGGTGGGTTTTCTTCCACCTGGGGCTTGGGTTTTTGTAATCATCTCCCTTGTTTTCACTGTTAATAGCATGATGTATATTAACTATTCAAAAAATAAATGCAACCTTTTTGAATAAGTTATGCTTGTGAATAAGAAACAATCGTGACATTCCCAGGGCTGTCACCTTCAATTATCACTTTGCTAATCAATGACGTCTATGGGAAGATGAAAAGCTAATAACTTGTAATAAAAGTTTTGCTATTGTTCAGTATTTAAGGATAAATGAATCCATACAATAAAATATCAAAAATCCACTGATGAAACATTCTCAGAATAGCATTTGAACTAGATATTTTGAGGATAGTAACTGAACAGAAAAAATCTATTTTCTCACATATTTGGTAGATTTTGTGGGGAGAAACAAAAGTGTTCTTATAAGTATGCCATATTGAATTGTCCAATCCTTTTAGAGGCCATGCCATAAGATGCCACCATAAGAATAATTTCAAGATATTTGATGATATTATTGGAGGGAATGGTGGGAATAAGTAGGTAAAATGTAAAATTATTTTGGTTATCAGTAGAGGAAGATGAACAATCCCTATCCTCACACTATATTCATTCCAAGTGCTCAAAAGACAAACATCTTTAATCTTATCCATAAAAATTCTAGCGTATTGGTATTGCTCAAGAGTAGAGTGAGTAATCCATATAACCCTATAACTTCAAGCTTACAGTGCCTCTGTCATAAGTCTTCTCGAAAGTTTGTTAAAGGGAGGCTTGTAAAGTAGGATTGTAAACAACCTTGTGTCAAAATAAAATGGAACCAAAAATATTAATTGTATGCCTCATTCTTATTTGTCAATTTGTGATGACTGTTTTCCTCAATCTTAATCCATTATAGTAAACTATTTACAGGCAGCAACTGATGATCAGATTGAGGAAAAATGCAACTATGAGAGGTGTTTAGCCAAAGAAGAAGAAAAGATTAAGAAACTTCAATCAGAATGTGAAGATCTTCATAAAAATCAATCAGTACTATATTGCAAATTACAGGGACAAGAAGAAAGCATCTCAAAGCTAATGACATGCCTTGATAGTGTTAAGGAAGAGTTGGAAAAAGAGCAATGCTTAAACAAATGTTTAAAGTAAATTTATGATGAATTTAATAGTACTCAACATTATCAGTAGATTTCTTGATGGCATAAACAAAAAATTGAAGTAGTAATTTATAGTATAAGCTATAAAACACCAGTCAGTAATTAGAAATTGGTAATAAAAATTAGTGAACCTTGAAATGATAATAATTCTTTTAGAGTCTTGATTAAGATACATTATTTCACATTTCTTCCTGTACCTCTACAGGATAAAAAGTTTGTGCATCAGAAAGCATGTTTAGAGTCTGTTATTCATTAATCTGCATTAATAATATTTAAAGGATAAATTTTACCTGAATATAATACTTAAGTATATATAATAGTGTTAGATAGTTTTTCTGTTGTCTAAGTATGAGTTTTTTTACCATATCTCTCAATTTAGGCACTAATTTGACATCTTCAGCTTGCATCACATAAAATCATATATTATTATCAATTTAGGAGAGTAATTGGATGTTCATAGGAAGTATGTAACATTTAACGTATGGAAATGAGAGCTGTGGCTGGGGAGTGAATCAGATGAAAAGAGAGAGGAGGGCAAGGACTGATGATTGCAGAAAGGAAGATGGGAGGGAAAGGTTAACAGCTTGGCTTTGGAAGAGAGATGAAGACGCTAGACTTTATGGATTTTGGAGAAAACTTTATTGTAATGGTTTCCTGTGCCTAATTTTTCTCATCTTGATACTCTGACCAGGACAAAACATACTCCACCATGAAATTAACTTTGAAAGTCGGTGGTTCTTGGCAATATGAATGGGGTCAAACTTTGTAGGAACTCTTTACCTAAATCACTGCTCAGAGCAAAATAAATACTTAATCTGTCACTGCATTCTAATTATTCATATTTACTAACAAGGGATAAAGCATAAAAAATTATGATCCAGCTCTCACCTTGGAAAGAGATAGAGACATACCATTTGCATCCTGTTTTTCTTGAACAATGCTAATTTTCTTCTGCAATGACAAGTTATTTTTATGGCCCCTGTTAGACAGACAAAGAAAAATGCTAAAAGGATTTTTGAAAATTCAATGGGAGATATTTTAATTCCCTGAAAATTAAGGTGACAACTATACAAAGAGATCATTCTCAAGATTTTTACGATCCATAGATTATATCTGGCTATTGATTAATTTTGATTTTTTCTTTAACAGGAAGAAAGTTGATCAAAAAACAAAAGATTTGAAGTATTTAGAGTTGGAGTATCAGGAGAAGCAAAGTGAAGTAGAGCAACTAGGGAAATCCAATGCACAGACTCGAAAAAAATATATGTAAGTGTTACCCTCAAACAGTTAAACTAGGTGTGTGCTAATAATAATGATCTGGAATGTTTGGATGTGTTCACATAGTCTCAGAACATTAATTACATAATTAATGTTTGATAAGTAAGTTAAAAAACATTTTATCAATATTTGAACTTAGGCCTTCCAATTTAGGGTTGGGTATGCTGGTACATAGATATACTTGCACAATCAATCTCTTTTCTTTCTGCGCTATTCATCAAGAATTTTAATACATTCAGGTAACTGCTATAGCTGTACTAGCACAAATAAATGAGTTTGTGACAAAAGATGAGAAGATCATTCCAATATTTTTGGTATAACTACTTTATGACTAATAAACAACAAATCAGATGTATTATTATGTACATGGTGTCCTATTATTAAAGTATAAAACCATAAACACAGTAATCAACCCGAAGGTCGGTTTAGTAGGTGATGGTAGAGCTCACCTATGTACCAAGCCTGACGGCGTGCGAATATTCACACATCAGGGTAGGGGGGGCCATTTCCTTTCCCAGGAAGATCTGGTACCCAAAAAATCAACTAGCTTGGGTGGAGCTGCAGGTGCACCGGGAATCGAACCCGGGACCCTCCAGTAGTCCAACGCTCTACCCACTAGACCACCGCGACCCACTATGGTTATTAAAGTATAACTCTTGTAAATTCACTGTCATGGAAAATGCCTTGATGATATAATTGGTGTCCATATGTGGTGATGTTGGAATTGGGATATGATTGCTCATTTTAAAATTTTTCATTTAAGTATACCATTTTACATGACATCATTCAAAAATTGTGAAATTGTCCAATCAATTTATATTTCATTTTAAGGTTGCACTGTTATTAATATTTGTTAAAAGGAGGAATATTTTCTGTTGAAATTATCAGAGCATTGATGAAGAAAGGAATATCATTATTTTTTTAATAAAAAATGTTTTATTTTCCTGAAATTTGTCTTATCCACCAAAAGGAAAAAAAATAACACTAAGAAAGCGCAATACTTATAAATTCTAAGCATACTGAAATACTTCACTTTATATTAACCAGTGTGACAGAATCACAGTTAATATCAACAAAAAAAATTGTGGAGACAGTCACCCATGAGGTAGAAAAACTAGCCAAGGAAAATAGACATTTGAAAACTCAAATAATTGAGCAAGAAAATGAAGCAAATAACATGAAAGAAGAGCTTGTAGAAAAGGTATAATGATAGCAGAATGAAGAAACTAATTATAAGCAGGTTTGGTACCCTATTTGAATTTGCACAACCAAGTGACAAACTTCACCTACAAAATTCCTTAGGCTGGAATGCTTAATAGACTAATGAAGAAAATTTCTGGCTTGCAAGATGAACTAATCCACTCAAAAAATGAAAACAGAAGGCTAATGATGAATATTACAGAAATGTGCATGAAGATAAATGAGTCCGATTCTCAAATTAAAAGATTGGATAATGAGTTGAAGGGAATAAGCTATCAAATGCAGGGATATAAAAAACAGGTGATTCTTAATTATTTATCCAGATCTGCTTGTGTGGACTAGGTTTATAAAGAAAATCATCTGTGGATATTCAAAATTAAGAATTACTAAATACTTTCACATTCAGATGCAGTGAAGGAAAAGAATAATTACATCATTGAACCATTGTATTTGTGAGTGATTAGTGATGTTTCATTTATGTCTCAATAGAATGAGTTTTTAAAAATATATTTAAATACCTTTATTCTTATAGATTGTTAATTTGAATAAGGTAATTCAAGAATTGGAAAATATGAAATGTAATCAGGAGGAGAGAGTTAAATTTGAAGCTCACCCTTGTGTTGCGCATGAGCTCTGCACTAATCTTGGAAGCAAGAAAGAGAGCAACATTGCTAAAACCATTTGCAATGATGTTGCACCTAAGAAATGTGTAAAAAGTCAAACTTTTTATATTTCCTCATAAACATGAAAATAAAACACTTTTGCAAATCTAATCTAAACTTAATGGTAATGATACATGTTTTGCAAAATTCAGATGGACTGGGAAGTGTGCCATCTTAGAAATGAAGTGAGTAAGCTCAAGACTTGGAATAAAAACTTAAAAGAAGTGATTCATTCTCTAAGAAATGTTATGAAGAGCAAAAGGAAAGAGTCAGTGGAGCATGATACATCAAATCAAGAGCTCCAAAATGAAGTACAAATGTTACAAAATTTAATCGAAGAGATGCAAAAGACGTTGTGAGTAAAGCATTGATTTGCAATGGCTCTGTCTCCATTCATCACATGCCAAGAGATACATGCAGTATTACCTCCACTTACAAACTGCTCATAATATGAATTTGACAAGATATGACCTTGTTTTTGATATTTTGTTTTGACCTCCTACATATGAACTTATTCTCAAGATATGGACTGTAACGCTGCTTACCACAGACTACTTAATGTGGGCACTAATGTGTAAGACAACCTTTATTAAGGCATTCACTTCCAAGAATGTCTTCAGTGTTCTAAAGAAATGCAGTTCCTGCTGCATACTTCAAGTATCACTGTTTAACTCTCATACTATAGCATGTATTCATTCAGCACATAACTTTCTAGGGTAAGGATAGGTGTTAGTTTGTATGCATCTAACATGAAATGAACACAATGTATTTTCAGTTTTCTTTTTTAATATTGATCCAACAAAAATACTTCAGAAAAATATTTTAGGACTTAAGACTAATCATCCATGACATATTTCTACAGTCCTTAACTACACTTTTTTATGAGTTAAGGTGCCATTTAAGAAAATATCTCTCAAGCTATTTTTTTTGGTGCTGGTGAATTTTCATTTCAAATTTAAAAAATTGGTAGGCAATCTCATTTTTTATTGTTTTAGTTGTTTTCTTGAGATGAAATGAAAGAGTGAATTTTTAGACACAAACATTTGGAGATACAAATCGTGGACAAGAACAAATTATAATCACAACTAATGGTACCATTTTATTTGAATTATGCAAAATGTATGGGAGTTGAATTCCATTTTGTCATGAGTTTACCACTTGATTATCTTCCCTGTTTCCTTGCCAACTGAATATTTTCACCATCATTTCAGAGTGAATATGAGTCAAAAGTAATGAGTGGGTTTTTTAGGTACTCAGAACCTGTATGAGTCTGCCCTGGTAGTCCGATTGACATCTGCTTTAGTGTTCAGTTAAAAGAGCATGGTTCCTAATTCTCATCTGTATCATTAATCTGTACTCACTTTCAAGCATAATTCTTCAAAATAGAGTGAAAAAATGGTTTGGAATACACCAAGTGGATAGTTACTACTTCTTGATTTGATTAAGTGGTAGACCATGAATCTTTATTTTACATACATAGTAGATGTATGGAGAGAGGAGGAATGAGAACTTTCAAATTCTTCCCAGCTGGCATTTACCAAATCCACCATTCTCAGGATATCAGGATCAGTTCAAATACCTCTAACTTATATGCTATCCATTTTCTTTTCATATTCAGGCAGGTTCAACTGTGACAAATTATGGCTCAATTATCTCCCCAGTCTATAATCCACAGCAAACAAGCAACTCTTTAGCATTTACATAAGAAAAAGAGAAACCACTTTCTAATTTAATGGTTTGTTAGATGAACATATTCTATGATAATAATCCTCTCTTCATTGGGTCATGACTGGTCGGTCACACTTTGGTGTACTTGTTATGATTTGCAATTACTGCTCTGAAGCGATTTCTTTATTTCAGTAAATGTTTGTGTCTTTCATCTTGATTAAGAAAATATTGCAAATAACCAACCTCCCAATGATTCAACACAAATTTAACTTTTACATAGTATACAGAGTCATGCAAAGATTCAGTCATGAATTGATTTCTCACAGAAGATGAGGAAATGCCAACTGGAATAATAAAAGGTGTTGGACCAAATGTGATGTCAAATAATGGCTCAACCTAATGTTATATATGTCTAAGTTAGAGTATAAGATAATGTTGAGGAAACAGACTTAAGAAAATTTATAATATAGGGAAAGTTTGAAAAAAAATATACAACATTGTACATATTTTAATCTATGGTATCTCTTCTGCAAAATAGGAGAAAATGTTTTGGAATATAGTTATTAGCATAATTTATGTATACATTCCATTCCATAAATATTAAATTTAATCCTAATACATTTTTTGGCATGTTACAGAGCAATTAAACCTGGGGAAATGATGCAAAAGAAAGGTCCAAAATTAGCAGTTGATGTAGAGCATACAAAAAGGTCTTGTTTGAAGTCTCCCCGAGAAATGCAGACCAAACCAAGGATGGCCCATGAGATGGAAAAGGGGGTGAATGTTCCATCACAGATGAAGCATTCACATAACTTCCCACACCCTAAGGTGAAGTCAAATATAAGACCAATGGTGAGCAAAACTTCTGAAAATGATTGTTTGACTATCAGCTAGATTTAAAATCACCATGCGGGCAAAGATGAAGTTCACTTTGACAGAAATTACTAACTGTTCAAGGCTAAACAAACAACAAGACATGATGTGAAACAATCTGACAGATCACACTGCAGAACAGAGAAACCCAAAGTTAGCAGTGCAAGAGGAAGACATGAGACAATGAGTCCAAGAGGAAGATCTCCTTCACAAGCTTCAAAAATTCATGTGCGTGCCAGTATATCTCCTGGAAGGTTGGTTGGTGTTTTTCTCTGAAATTTTAAAATTATTCTTCGATTGATATTAACTGAATAATGGTAAGTATGAACCCTAAAACATGAATAGGGACATAATATATACTTTGATTTGAGAACAAAATCAATTTAAAATAAAAAATAATTGAATTGATAATTTACCCACAAATCAAAATCAATCATTTTATTTACTTATGAGGAAAAGAACATGACTCTCAAGATGTGTTTATGGTTCTGGTACTTCATGATAGCAGTTATTTTAAATTCATAACATTTTAAAGGGTAAAATAAAAACTATTTTACAAATTAAAAGAACTGTGGGAGATACCACAACAGTAAATTTTAATGAAGTCATCCGCTAAAAAGCATAGAAATGCAGAAATTTAAAGTGTAAAAATCATTCACCTTCACAATTAATGTAACTTATTAGGGCTTTCCAAAATCCAATGGTTACCTCTACAGCTGTAACTTGATTTAACTGATGTTATAGGTCTTTTATACACATGGGCAATTTCTTTGTCACAGTGTCATCTGTGAGCACATGATTTTGGAGATACACTCAGCAAATATGATTTGACTGTGGGCAGCCCTGAATCCATCTTTCCTGCTCCCTTTGATTTCTCTCAGCAGTCCCCTATCCTTACCCACAACGGCTGGCTTATCCACGTTTATTTATCTTTCTGTCCAGTTCACCTTTTCCATCCTTCTCTATGCAAACATTTCAGAAAACTCCAATATATACCTAGCATTTTGCTTCAATGACCACGATTCCATGCTATACAAAATCATGCACTACATTAAAAGTTGATAAACCTTTTCTTAACATCCTTGCTCGACATCCCTGTCATCATTTCCCTCCTCCTTTGTGAAAGCCTCTTCACCTAATGAAAGTCTTCTTACGTTGGTACTACTTTGATCATTTTAGTCCATAACACTTCGAAGATAGATATACTGTTCCACTAACTTTAGTTTATGAACTCAAATTTTTCGGATATAACTTGGTCTTTCTCTTTCTTGAAAACCAAATAACCTTTGTTTTATTTATATTTGTTCTCATCCCATATCTATTGCACTAAATTTCCAATTCATTCCGCAAAACTTCCAACCCCTTGGGTGACTGACAAAAAGAAAGCTTCATCAATTTTCAATAATACAGATAAAATTCTAAATTATGTACTTTACATTGGCAGCAGTAGTGTCAATGTTTACTTGCGTATGAGCAATGACTGGAAATTAGGGTCAATTTTTCTTTGGCATTGATTGTGTCCCCTTCTTAAACATTTAAAGTCATATTCTAACTGTTATTTGGGGTAGAATGGGTCTTCCATAGGCCTCTGCTAAAATTACATAGACCTCAGCTGTAGATTTGTCAAAGTGAAATCAAATTTTCATGGCAGCATGTTGTGTTACTTCCATTGTCGTAGTAGGTGAGCTTAACATATTTCAACTTGCAACAGTCACTGCAGGTGAAATATTTTATTGAAATCACTGAAACTTGTATAACATTCACATCACACAGTAAACAATAAACAGTAAACAATCAATCCATCATTTACACAAAACGAATATAACAATAAAATGTGACTTTTGCACAAAAATAGTGCAAATAAAAAGTATTATCATTCTTAATTGAACAGCCACCGTAACGATTGCCTTTGGGTGTTTATTAATATAAAATATTGAAAATATTTAATTTTGACTATTTTAGCAACAATAATCTCTCATTAGCGATCTTGTTCATTTTTAAAGTCATCATTGGGGTCAGTTTAAAAAAAAATCTTGATTTTTTCGGGAAACCAGAATGAAATACTACCTTGATCAAAAAGTTCCCGGAATAACCACCGTGTGGCGCTCCCATCGTTCCAATTTGAGTTCTGTTTTTTTTGTTAAATTGGTACATCTGTTGTTGATATTCCCTTTAAATCTTAGTGTCATAACTTGACATTTGCAAAAGTTACGTAGCCAAGAGTACATCTATCTCTGTGTGTGATGGCGATTTTTTACAATTGCAGAAATGGATTTAAATTTGCAACAACGAACTTGTATTAAATTTTGCGTAAAAAACGGATTTAGTGGCGCACGGACGTTGGAAATGTTGGAAAAGTGTTTCGGCAACGATTCTCTAAAAAAAACGGTCGTTTACCAGTGGCACGAGCGGTTCAGAAGTGGTCGTGAGTCAATCGAAGATGATGAACGCAGTGGCAGACCATCGACATCGAAAGTCGGTGAAAAAATTGATAAAGTAAAAGAAATGTTGGTCAATAACCGCAAATTAACCATCAGAGAAATAGCGGAGGACTTGAACATTGCCTATGGATCCGCCCAAGACATTGTGGTTAATGATTTGCGTTTCCGTCGTGTAGCAGCAAAGTTGGTGCCAAAAGACCTCAATTTCATGCAAAAAAGAGACCGTGTTGACGTCGCAAAAGACATGATTTGCGAGGCTGAATCCGATCCCACATTCATCAAAAGGATCATTACTGGAGACGAGACGTGGGTTTATGAGTACGACACGCAATCCAGACATCAGGCAAGTGAATGGCGTTCACCAAATGAGCCGAGACCAAAAAAACCACGTCGTTTTCAGTCAAAAAAGAAGGCAATGCTGACGGTTTTCATGGATTACAACGGTGTAGTGCATCATGAATTTTTGCCAGAAGGCCAGACAGTAAACAAAGAGTATTATTTGGGCGTTATGAGACGTTTGCGTGAAGCAATTCGCCGAAAGAGACCAGAAATCGTCGCACAGTGCGTCGAGACCGTCGCACAGTGCTATCATTATTCGTAATTTTTTGACGAAAAATGCAACAAATACCATCCAGCAGCCACCGAATTCACCTGATTTGGCTCCCTGTGACTTCTTTCTGTTCAATCGAGTTAAAAAACCATTACGGGGAACGCGTTTTAGCAGCCGAGAGGAAGTAATGGAAAAATCGCAGGAAGCACTGATGGACATACCGAAAACCGAATATAAAAAATGTTTCGAGGATTGGATCAAGCGCTGGCATAAGTGTGTTGCAGTCGATGGGGATTACTTTGAAGGGGACAATATAGATTTAGATGAATACTATAAACTTGTATTTTTAATTTTCTGAATAAATTCCGGGAACTTTTTGATCAAGGTAGTATAGCTGTTTTGATGGAAAAAACTATTTGCTTCTGGTAGGGTCACCCATGCCCAACAGGTGGAAGGATTGGAGCTAGATAAAAGGTAGTCCTCGCAGTGTCTATTTCTAGATGAGGCTGCTGCAAAGGCGTCTGACCCCAGTACGGCAGGCATTGAGTGTCAGGGTCACGTTAAAAACACTATTGAGAAGGCAAGGGGAAACCACCTCAATTATTTACCCAAGAATGTCATGATGGACAGTACTCGTATAGAGACAATAAATCCTCGTCACTACGGGACTCGACTCAAGCCATGTGTCATACCCGGAAGTGGGAGAGGTAAGGAGGCTTCTGTGGCCATCATCTCACGAAATCCTCGTAAAGCAAAATATGTAGTGCCGATGAGGAGGAAAACTAGTTAGAATGAACTTTTAATGTTTTAATGAGGTTGAGGCTGGAAAATTAGAAAATAATGCAAGAAATGGAGGGAGGAAATGTAGATATTTTAGGGTTGTGCGAGGTGAGATGGTAGGATAGCAGGGATCATTGGACTGACACGCAGCTGTGGGGTAATATACACGTACAGCGGAGGGAAAGACAGCCAGCGAGGGGTGGTAATAATACTCGACAAAATGGCAGGAAGAAACGCAGTAACCATAGAGCAAGAGACCAATAGAATATTATTAGTAGATGTCAAAATTGAGCCAACGAACTTGGTCATTGTTCAGGCCTATATCCCTACTAGAAACTATAGGGATGAAGGAGTCGATAGTTAAGTGGATATAATTGCGGGTTTTCCAAGAGGAAAGTACGAGATATTTGATAGTAATATGGGATTGGAACGCGGCTGTGGGTGAAGGAAGGGATAGTAGTGAGGTGGGGTACCACCATTTAAGATAAACAGATGACCTCGGAGAGAAAGTAATATAGTTCTACAGGAGAGAGGAGCTAATAGCGAGAAATTGGTTTAGATACCACAAAAGCGTAGGTGGGTATGTCTGGAAAATGCAGGGGGGTTTAGAAATATATCAATTACATTGAATAATGGTTAGGCATCGATTTAGGAACAATGTGATCAATTCGTAATTTTCCGAGAGAAGATGAGGGCTCAGGTCGTAATATAGTAATCCTGAAGTGCAGCGTCCGATTCAAAAAGATATAACAGGGAAAGCGGTTTAGGAAATGGAATGTAGAAGCATTAACCCAAATGATAAGGAAGGAGCATCAACAGGTTGAAGAGAAAATCATGTGTGAGTTAAGAGGGCTGAATACTTGAAAGGAAAAAAGGGAATGTCGAAAGCCATAAACGAAACTATAGGAACGGTAAAAATGAAAAGAACTAGGAAACCATGGATTACGGACGGGATGATTAGAAAGATAGACGACAGAAGGAAAAGGAAAAATATAACCTCAGAGTTTGGTAGGAAGAAGTATATACTAGTATACCTAAATAATAAACCCAGGCTGGTAACCAATAGAGCAAAAGAAGTGTGGTGGAAGGCGCAGTACGAGGTTGTGGAAAATTTACAAAGAAAGGTTGAAATTGGTGCGCTGTACGAGTACATGACGGTGAAAGAAAGAAGGGAAAATCCGCGAAAATACACAAAGATAACTCAGAAAAAATATTAATTAAACCAGGGAGGATTCGAGAGAGATGGAAGGAATATAAAGATGAACAAATTTGTAAAGACAGTAGGCCAGTTAAGTTAGAAATAGAAAGAGAACATGAAGTAGACGAGGACGCGATAGGCCCAGACTTGATGGCAAGATAGAGAGGTCATCAAGGGAATTGGAATTAAATAAGGCCGTGGGGGTAGACAAGATTCCTACGAAACTACTTGTTGTTTTGGGAAGTGGAGGAAAGAATTTTTTTGGTAGCATTCGTAGCATTTATGAGGAAGGAATTTCCCCGTAAAATTTCTTCTGATCATTGCTAGATCCTTCTCCAAAAAGAAGAAGTCAGCCATGTGTGAGAACTATAGAACAAAAGGCTTAATTTCACGCATAGTTTAACTGGTTCGCAGGATCATTAATAATAGGATGGAGATCAGGGGAAATGATTACTTAGGGGGTGTTCTGATTAGGGTTTGGGTCCCGGAGGAGGGGAGGCACGCGTGATACCATTGTGGTAATGAATGTGGTCGTTGGAGATGCACATAGAATACATTCAGGATGTACGAGTACTTGCCTGTTTCTTACTCGTATTTGTCTCTTTCGTTTATTTCGAAAAGGTCTTTGATAGGGCGAATTGGGTAGAATTAATGAATGTATTGCAGAAAATAAGAGGGATAGGAGACTTACCCGTATCCCGTACATCTCTCAGACTGCTCAGTTGCGAGAGATGGATAGAGAATCCAGATGGGCAGTGTGAGGAAGAGGAGTAAGACAGGGGTACCCATTATGACCTGTGTATATGTGGAGGAAACGGCTAAAGAGGCATGGAAAGAACTAGAGATAGGAGTGGAAGTAGGTGGGGAATCCATAAAATCAGTTAGATTTGCTGATGATCAAGCTTTATTTTGTCAGTCAAATAAGGAATTAGGGGTTACAAGCTATGCTGATTTTATTGAAAAGTCTGTGAAAAGACTCGGGATGAGAATAAATGTCAACCGAACAAAGTTTACGCGGTTTTCGGGGAAGAGTTTATTCCCATGCCGTGACGTTTATGCACCGCTATTGTCACTGCTTTTGAACCCTTACACTTGCGTTTATAGTCTTCTTTTCACTAAATGTTATGATTGGGGTGACGGCCTCATTTTTCAGCATACATGCTTAATAATTATTCTAAACAACAATTTTTTCGTTTCGATTTTGAATTCACAAGAAATATCGTCCAATTTAAAAATAAATAATCCAGCAAAAATATTTTTCATTACGAAATTCATTATGTTTGTGCCTTTGTGATTGTGTACGCAAATATAATATTAAATTATATTTTACGTCACATGATGTTTCTTGAGAAAAACGTAAGGATTCAGTTTCAGGATTATTAAGACTTCTTGCTATTTAAATTCGTACTCCTTCGTAATGTTCCAGTTAGCTTAACTTCTCACTTCTTAAGCCATTCGTCTTTTCTGTGAAACTTTCCTTATCTTGCGTCCCCTAAGGTTACTAGTATGTCTACAGCACAACAGTACTACGACGGACCATTTACGGTTTTTAGCCAAAGATAAGTGGTGGAAATATTTCCTTCGTCATTTTTGACTGACCTTCACCTCCGGTTAGAAAATCGTCCAATTGTATTCATTCTCGATGGTTACTTTTTGATTATTGTTTTATTGAAATTAGTTACACGCCCAAAACAATTTAACCTTTGGATTATTTGATAAATGTTAACTTTTATTACGTGAGATACAATTTGGCGGTTCACGAGGGACAGATTATCTCGTGGGAAATCGAAATAACTCCTAAAACTGAATAGGTACTCGTGAAATATGACGCCACCAGTTGCTATCCACCGAAATATTAAATAACTAATTGAAAGCAATATAGGTACGCCGGAGTTGCGCGATTATATTTCCGATTGAATATTGCCCGAGGGCATTCAAACCTCCTCCAATGGTAATCTGTACTGTACTTAATGCTCATGCTGTGATATCAATTAATATTCCGATATAAATACTAACGCCCGTCATAGAAATGGTCCCGAAATTCCATTTATTCTTTATTTTATCCAATACAAAAATCTGTACTCAGAGAAGAGTGTCAAAACTGATCATTTTTGAGATTATTCTGTCAATTTTTTCTGATAGTCAAGTGAATGTGGAGCTAGAAGATGATGATGACAGTTGCGGAGGAGAATACTGTTCGAATCACTCTTCATGGGCGTGAATTATCCGAAGGAGCAACCTTGAACTGTAGTGACACTACCTAAAATGAAATCATTTTATGAATGCCAACTTCAAAATACTTGTATGAAATTGATGATTCACCATTATTAATTTTCTGGCTACTGACTCAATGATCAATTGAGATTTAGATTTGTTATGATTCATTAGTACTGCAGAAATTATGTAGCATTCTTTAGGTTATAAATATGTACTTTTACAAATTTTTGTTACAGAATTGTGACGTACTCTGTTGTAAAAAGGCGTTGTAAATTATGTATCCGTTTCAAAACTTAAGATATACCATTTCCTTCAATTGACATGTTTCTGTTGACATAAAAACCATGTTTGTCCAAGTGTGAATAAAATTTTATGCAAATTATTCATTTTTAGATATTGTTTTATTAGTGCATTCGGTGGCATTTGACATATATGCAAATTTTACATGCATGGCCATCGAAATACCCCTTAAGTGCTGAAGATTACACTTTACTATAGAAACTGCACTACAGCCTGATCATAAGGGACACACTTCATGAATGGCTTCAGAGATTGGGAAGACAGACTTAAAGCGTTTAAAAGTACTGCGATAACCTTGATTGTCAGGGCTCCCATAGTTCCCTATATTTTATAATGAATAGCTGCATTGCATGCATTCCTGATTCAATATTTCTTCGCTAACAGTCAGTAGCGATAAAGAAAAAGCAACCTCAGTGAAAGAGGGATTTTTAACAATAACATTTGATTAATATTTGAGGTAATAATAAAAGCGTTTGTCTCAGAAATACTAGTTATGAACACTACTAAGGAATCTGGGTATTTTACTTGATTATTTGATAGGAACGGTGACCATCCGCATCAATTTTCCAGGGTGGGGAAGAATATATATCCATGGAAATACAAAAGCATGAAATTACTTTGGGAGATTTTATTTTCGGTGCTATTATTCGAGATCATCAATCAGTATATCCATTGTCCAGGGATCGAGGTAATTTACTCTTGATCAAGGAACAATGTATTTTCCGCCTTAGGAAATCCAGTAGAAGTGATGAGGGTAGAGAAAGAAACTTTGCACTTCCGCATAAAGATTTACTGCTTCACGCGACCATGGTTTCAATGCTGCGCATCTTCATCAGGTGACATACATGAAAATGTACATGACATGCATGTGAACAAACATGACATACATGATATTTATGTGACATACATGACATTTTCATGTACACGTATGTAACCTGATGATGCACAGCATCGAAACCACGTCGATCCAGCCATTTTTCACAGACATACTGCCAAGAGGTGCATAGTCATTCAAAGTTATAGAAAATGGTACTGCTATCGCAAATTTCGCCCGTCTTAGCAGACGATTTTAATCTTTTGACTTACAAGCTTTAAATATTATTCGGGAAAGGTTTTATTGCTTTTATAGGTCAGTCTGCAAATCCTATGAAGTCACACTAGACTTTTAGTCCCCGAACAAGAGGTTCATCATTGCTTGGCGTCCAATTGTGACGCAATGAAAAATAATCAAGCAATCTCAAACAAACCATCCAGTGAAGTATTAAAAAAATTGAAGCTCAGCTATTTTCATGTGTCATGTCAATTACCTAATGATTTTCTTTGATTCTATATTACGCACAAAATGATCGGATGATATTCAAATTCAAGTTCAGTTGATATTGAAATACGTGCCAGTTTCTGACAATCCCCGCAAACCCTTAAAGTGTTAATTTTCATTCAAGCATGACAGATCACACTTCCAGCATTGAAAGAGTATACATTTCTATTCCAACTCTTTTTGAAAAATATTTAGTTCGTCTCCCCTAGCTAAAATTTTCTTGCAGTACCTCTTTCCTCCTCTCCGAAGTCCCCCGCCACTACTCTTCCCTGCGGCGCAGTTCTATTTCACGAAATCTTGCTAGAGTTTTTCTGTTCACGTCTGAATTCCCAGATAATCCAACGGACTCAAAATTATGGTGAAAAAATTGTTCGGAAAAATTGAAAAATTTACCTTGCGGAATCGAAATTAAAATTATTTACGCGATGAATCCAAGTGTGGTTCGGAAAACCTATTCTTTCCTATTAGCTGCAGGGTCCTTTCCGGAAAGGTTTTCTCACGACCCTCCTGGGTTCACTAAAACGCAAAGCGTTCTGATATCCATTGAAGCTCTTTGATTCTGTGATAAAATGGCTCGCTGTCTCCTCATCCATCCGCTCGGAAAATGTTCCATGAGTTGAGAGAGCCACCAAATGTGGGAGTCAATACTCTTTTGCCTCGTAACTCTTTATTTACACTCTTTCAGTGCTTTATGGTCGCGTGTAGTTTATCCCGTGCATTTGATAAAAAAATCACGCCATATTTTACAATCTATTTTGCAATTTTCGGAGCGGGTAATTAAAATTAATGAATGCTAATATAAAATCCTTGTCAAAGGATGACCATGAGACCGCCCGGAGTTTTTCAAAATCATAACAGTTTTAGCTCATCGCGTTGCAAAAAGTGATTAATATGCTTGCGTATTTATGGATCGTAATAGGTCCGTTCATTTTGTTGCTTCGTGATGTGGAAAAGTTAGTAGGTAAATTTGGAAATAAACTACTTTACATTTTTTTATTTTAACAAATTCGTTAATTTTTCTTACAATACGTGTAGTGTGGTTTTCACGAAAAATTCAGCAAATTTCAGATTCTTACCAACGTAGTGGACATAGTATAATAGGTATCAGGCTTAACGTTTTGGGAAGTGATTATACCTAATGACGAAAATAATACTTTTCTCAGGAAGAAAGGCAAATAACAAGCTCACCAACATAGTAGAGAGCTCTTCAACTTTACTTTTGAACTCTAAACAATGTCTACGAATAAGAATGATTATAGGATTCGACATTACCAACATGCTGGATCGCATCTTCATATACGAGTATATAATATAGTGTGTTGGATCCAAGAGAAAATATTTTGACCAATAAAATATATAATTATTACTTATTCATACCCGTTAATTATTATTATTATTATTGCTTGGAACTAATAATACCTGAATGCATAATCAAACACTATATAGAAAAAATTATAAACTATATTAAAATATTGCCTTTTAAAATACATATAATTTATAATCACTAATATTAAGTCATAATTTAGAGAACTTCATCGTGAAATGTGAGCTGTGAGAAGCAGGAAATATAAACAAAAAATTGGTGAATAGAGCTATGTGGAAATGAAGAGATTGACAGAGAGCAGAATGATGTAGAGGGCTGATAGAAACCAATCCTTGGATTGATAAACTGCGATGGTGATCACAAACTCCGAATTTTTGTAGTTATTTTTCTGTTTAAAAACTCTATACAATTTCAATGCTGGAAGTGCAAACATTTTAATCTTTTTGTTGGAGTGGAAATTAAAACTTTCTGGGATGTTGGGCGGGTGCCAGAAACTTACAAAATTTTCCATACCGTATAGACTCAACGCGAATTAGGAATTAAATTCAACCATTACTGTACATCACGTCTAGCAAAAAACTACAAAATATATCAACAGATTATAGACCAATGTTACATGCTTTACATTAATTACTAAATATAAATGGAAAAACAATATTAAACTTTAAGAGTGATTGAGCGAAGCAAACTCGGGCAAAGAAGGTAGGCAACGCGATTAGTGACCCAAAAAACATGCTCTTTATACAATCTCATTCTAATAACTTAATTTTTAATTGTTCGATGAACATTTTTCAAAAGCAATGCGCATAATACATTACGCTGAAAGGTGATATTTATTTGGTATTAAATATCCTGAAAATCACCGCTAGGGTGTGTGGCAGGGGGTGAATACACACCAGACTAATTTTGGCTCGAATATGACTCTACCGCGGTCGGACAATGTTATTTTGAGATCTTATCGTTCGTGGAAAAAATGACACCTTTAATCTATCTGTTCTACACTAAATGTTTATAATTTTAATGACGCTATACTAGTATTTCCTACCGTAGTACGATGGGGGTAATAATACATTTTCAACATCACTGTTAAAGAGGCATCCTTCCATTTTATGCAAGAGATTTAATCTGTAATTTAATCTTCATGTCATTACAAAATTGAATTTCCATCGCTATAAGACATCAAGATTTTTGTCTATAAAATTTTTGTGCCTAAAGTTGGGCGCATGAATATATTTAATCATTAAAATGGCCAAAAAATAAACAAACCTGTTTAGACTTAAAGAGATGTATTTGTTCTACTTGAAAGGTTGAGGTTGGACATATTGTTCTTGAGGGGGCGAAAGATAATATTTAAAATAGTACTGACACGTAAAATGAATCTCGTAAACCATTCATAATTAATTACTCTGAAATATAAGTTGTGAAAGAGTGCAAATATTATTATTTTATTAAATAAAAAGCTTAAGATCCAGAGGGAAATAAGCAATTAAATAAAATAGGCCATGGAAATTGGCACTTGGAATACCATGATCGATTTTATATAAGTTAAAGTAATAATTTGCCATCCTTTGCTGGTCCGAAAAAGTTTACACCGAAAAATGACACCCTCTGGAAGATAATTATTGAAATAATTCCACGATATTTCGCCTGAATATTCCTTATTTGAGGCTAAACTATTTAACCTAGTGTAGTGTGCACAATGCAGGCCACATTGAGTAAATGCCCAGAGTTCCACAATTTGAAAACTTCGCCGTCGAATTCCGTTGCACATAGAATTCAGAGGAATCCCGTCAGGTACCGCCGTCGTCGTGGGTCGCACCAGCGCCGTCCTCGGCGGAGCCATGGACCACCGGAGTGGCAAGGGGGTGGGGATATGAGGCGCCCCGGGCGAATGGGGTGAGTGTGATCGTTGTTGCGGTGTCTGGCCCAGACGCGCGTCCTCACCAAGCCCCCACGAGCATAAGACACAGTCGGAGTCGGGCTAGGGAAGCGACAGGGTTTTTCCTCCAACCGTTAACCGTGCGCCTATCCATCTCTTCCCCTCAACCTCGCTCCTCGACCTCTTTGATCTCCAGGGCTCCGGTCTTATTTCCTCTTTTTCCGCGCGCCCTCCTCGCCGGGCCCTCCATTCAACCCTACTCGGGGAAGCGAGGGAAGGGAGTGGCCTAGACGTTCCAATCCCACCACTCGAATCCCCTCGCCCATTCATGAACGAGACTACGGATCATCCATGAGAGACAGAGAGGGAGAGAAAGAGTAGTTGAATGAGACCCTGAAGAAGAAAGGAGAGAGTAAACACAGCCCGAACGACGAGATGAAGTCTTCGGCTCAACCCTGGCCGGTCACCCGGGGAATCATCCTGCTCTTCGCTCTCTTTTGCTGCACTGGTGAGTCCTTGAGAGGTTTATCAATGTCATTCATTCGTTTTGGGGGACCGATCACGCTTGAAAATCAGGTGATGGTAATCACTCTCGTGTCCGATCTGTTTCGAGTGCTCTGACCCTGGTCGAGTTTGTTTTCATCCTGAAAATCAATTACTTTTGTGGAATCGAAATTTTGTTTTGGTCCCACTCGTTCAGTATTTTACTGTTGACCGAGGCTCTGAGTCAATCGGATGAGCGTGTCTTCCTCGTGATGCATACGACGTAGTGAAGGTATTCCTTTCTATCTGAGGTGAACTGGTATTTCTGAATGGCGTTCATATCATCAAAGAACGAAGAAAATGATTATATTTGCCTTTAGTTTCCACAAATTTTCCCGGTGTGTGTAGAATCCAAAGTTGTGTTAATTGCGCAGGTGGTGCCTTTGCACGCTCCGCGCTCTCTGTTTGTAATTAAATATATATGAGCAGAAAGTTTGTTTTCCAATTTCGGAGTTTAGCGTATTTACATGTTAGAGTTTGAGCGACAGCGGGCCTCACTTAAATAACCGCGCGAGATTAGTCGAACCATCTGTTATCTCCCTAGCCTTTTCTCAATGTAATTTGAATATATTATTTCTTAAAAGCGCGCCAAAAATTGTTCAAGTTCTTTACGTACGAGTATGTCCTTTCGTGAATGCTCCTTGAAAAGAATTTCTCTAAATTTTCGGAGAAACGAGCTCGCAGGAACTCATCTTCTTCGTGTAGGCTGAAAGCATAAGGCTATTTCGATTTTTATTGGGAGCTGGTTTTTCATGATTTTCCTTGATTCATATCGTCAAATTCCTCAATCGTAAACACCGATTTAAATATAATTTCGCTTTCTCGTTGAAATTAATAATTAAGGCCCTGTGAGAGAGGGATGTCAAATTAACATCTGCCGTTCAATCTATTTTAACGCTAGGATTACAATTTTAACAAACGAGGTACTTTTGATGATTTTTCAAAACCTCCCGTGTTTCCTCAAGTATCCAATTTTCTTCAGCTGACATTCATTTGATGAAACAGCGAGTGGTTCAAGCGCCACTCATCCCTCTAGAGAGAGACTCGGACATTCCGTCGACTTCCCAGCACATCGCATGAATGTTGCCCGTTACCGCGTGTGGTAAGGGGCAGAAGAAAGACCCACTCCTCGAGGTCATTTCCACCGCTGGGGATTGGCGGGCACTTAGACGCTAGGCATGATATTTTTCAGGAGGTTACACCGAGATATTATTTTGATAAAATTCCCTCTATTTATAGCCCTTAGTGTGCTTTATTAAATGACGATGATAAAAAAGGATCTTTAGGTCTTCATGTAAACCGAAATATAAATTCAAGAGTTTAGGCATATTCTTATGGCAGTTGAGAACTACCACCAGATGTCTTGTGGATTATTGGTGCAGAAATACATGTCGTTCTTACGAAAAAAACTGATATCTTGTGCCAACTCAGATAAGGATTGTAATATTGTTCACTCAGCAGCGCCTCCCCGACGTTGTGCAAATGATATTGATTAATGTATGGAGAAAAACAGCCTAAATCGTACCGTTTCAATGATAAGCGTCTAAGAAGTATATGCTTGTTTTACAGTATGCTAAAAAATAATATGAACTAGGTAGAATGCTTAAAAACACTATGTCAAATTCGCATTTGTTTACACAATACGCATGAATAATGTTACATTAATGTCACTACTTGTCATTAATATATGGAATAAGGTGTCACTTTGGGTAGTACAGCCACAATCCAACCTCCTTAAGGTTTCGAGGGAAGTCAGAGGGAAGCCTTTTTAAAAATTAATTGTGAACAGGGGTTAACGGTCCAATGTCTCCTACGATGGGCGGTGGACAACTTGATGGACTCTCGGTGGATCAGTGTATTGGCAGGGCCCTGAAAAACCTTCCCCTCCCATAGAAGTCGAATCAGGGTATCCGTAGGGGATGTTAATGTGCTGATCACCGAACCGACCCGAAACCTTCAGTGTGTGGACACACATCAACATCTAGTAGACCTAGAAAGTTTCACGAGGGCTAACTCAAGCGCTAACCCTGCAGTGTTAATTCTACTTTATTCTATCATTTTATTCTAATAGACTGTACATTAAAAAATTGGTGTAAACTGTGATTGATGATCAACGGGAAAGCTTCATTTTCGGGAATTTCTAATTGTCATAGGTGACTTTTCTCACGTATAAGTCGTAAATTCCGTACGTGTGGAGTATGAGCTAGTTCCTGTTATAGAGAGGTTCCAATTATGTGAGTGTTTAGCAGAAATCTCCAGTTGATAGGAAAAAATTGCTAATTTCCCGTGAAATAAAATGGTTTCTGAATAATTTTTATGGAGTTTATGAACTTAACTTTGAGCTCAAGCAATGATTCCTGGTTGTGCGTACCCTATTTTTTCAAGACTGTCGTGAATACTGTTTACCGGAGTTCTTGGAGACATGAAGCTGCAACGCGATATTGAAATTATTATAAGGACATCAGACATGCGATTTTAATTGCGAAGTCTAGAAAATAATCCTAGCCCCGCCCACATCGGAAGATCAGAGGGAATCGGTAAAATCATAAGGGCATTCGATCGAAACATAAGAATAATGGATTCGTATTTCCCTCGTACAATTCACGACCGTGACGTAAAGAAAGGTAAATACTAACAAATAAATACCTTTTTCTCCTGCGCAGAATCATTCTGTGCCTTATGTTTGTCTGTTGTTTCAACTTTCTCTTCTACAAGCAGCTTGCGAGGAGTTGCGCAGTAGTAGATATGGATGTTTTCTTTGCGAAATAATGTTTTGAGCATCTTCATAAGATTCGGATTCTGTCCAAGACTGACTCTGACTCCGGACTCGTTGACCAGGGTCTAGCCGCTACCTGTAGAAAAATATAAATATAGGAGCAATAAGGAAATTCTAGTACCGAGGGTATTACTGATAGTGATCATTTTAATAAATATGTGCTTTTACCCAGGAGTGTAATTATTTCATTTTGGGAACAGACTTTCTTGACCATCGTAAGGGTGTCCCCTATTGTGTAAAAAGTCATCAGCCATTAGGCCGTAATTACAAGGTATCACTATTGAAGTTTACATGAGAGATATTAAAATATTTTGATTCAAACTTGATTGAATTGCAATTCCAATTGAGTGCCTAAGAACTTCAGCATAAGGAGGGCAGTTGACAACCATACGAGCTGCATTCGAGTGCTCTCAATCAGCAGACCATAGAAATACGGACTTCCTTTTAAATTTACAATCTTATCAGCCTCCTCGATTCACAACCTCAGACGGATCGGATTGGAGGGTTGGATAGTGGGACTGGTTTCTCACATAGGAGACCAGGGTTCAAATCCGATGTTGTCAGAGTTTGTCAGGGGTATCCCGATCCCAGCGTGGGGTCTAATGCGGATGGCACTTATGGTGAAGTATGACGTCTGTCGAATGGGACTTTAAATTTCGTGACCCCTTGACGACTTTCGTTAAGAGCAAGCAAATACCGGCTCTGAGTTTCCCTCAACTCTTCCCATTACTTAACAACTCTACCTCTCTTAAGTCCCATCTAATGGCGCAGTGCCCTCAGCTGTCGCTAGGCTCCTCTAAAATCTACTAATACCACTCGTAATTTGTGCATAGGGCGCGGTTGGTGTAGTGGAGTATAAACTAACAGCTGAAAGAGAGCGTAATGGTTTGGGTGCCTGGAAAATGCGAGTTTTTCTTTTCCCTGGAGCCGAAGGCGCAAGAACGATCAGATGAGTAAGCCGACAAGGACAAGTCGTGCGAGATGGGACTCCCTATCTGATTCTCTCCCACACTCTTTCATACCGCACTCTTACCTTCACCAGCACTCCACCTACTGCACAGTCCTAAACCTACCTCTCACGAGCCTTTCTCCTTACTCTGTATTCTCCCTTTATCAGCAGTCATGGAAACACACAAGCACGCAAATCGTAGACATGTGCACACGAGAGAGGCCGCTGGCGGGGAATCTAATGCCACCGAACACGACCCAACTTGCCGAGCCAGTTTTGCTGCCGACGCGTCAATTGGCGACGCCACGGGAGGGCTCCCTCCTCCCTCGATTTATTGCTCCCTTCTCGTCGGAGGTCATGTCGATCTCCGCAGGCATTGACGGCGATTATTGCGACCAACCGACCGGTCGAAACGCTCGCTTTACCCGGGGGATTATTTCTGAGGGGTCTCGGAATTTTCGAAGCACTACGATGGCTCAGTTTCATCGGTACAATCTCGGCAAAAAAACAATTTTCATGGGCAAACGGTGAGATTTTCTCTAGACTGTGTGCGCTTTTCAAATTGCCTCGTGACCGGGTGGTCCTAGTTTTTTCCTCCGGCCCTCGCAGCTCAGAGCGCGCACATAATGTCGGCACGTCAACTGATAGATTTTAATTTTTTTCACAAAAATCAAATCACTACGGAGCCCTAAAGGGATTGATTCGGACCTCACGGGTGCTCATCTTTGACTAAATAACGTTAATGGAAAGGCTCAACTCCTGTTTTTCTTATATGTAATGCCTAAAAACCATGTCCAATATCTTCGTTAATGTGACGCAATGCTTGAGTCAAATTAATACAACTAGAACCATATACGTGCATATGGGAGGATTATTTTTAAAAAGTTAGGTCGGCTTGGTCATAAAAAATGTATTCTTTATGAAAAGTTTTTTGACGCTTTTAGTTTCTTACAAACCTACACTTTTCTACACAATCACCACTTACGTCTAGGCACTTTTCGTAACGCTGCACCAGCTTCTTCAATCCCTCAGCATAGAAGTTCGCTGCCTGGGAATGTTACCAGTTGACAACGGCGGTCTTCAGTTCCTCGTTGTCTTCAAACCGTCGACAATGAAGTCACTGTTTTAAGTGCATGAAGAGGACTGGGAATAGCGGTCTAAAATCTCTCGTGTACTCAGCAATCTGTGCTCGTTGGGTTGGCTGATAAGAATTTTTTCGAATACCAACTTGACCAAACCATATGATGAGCGCAATAGCACACTCCCCAAAGAAGTTTACAGAGTATTGGCTTATTTGAGTTCACCTTCAAAATGAAATCCTCCGGAGGGCAATTCATTGGTACCCTGTGTTGAATCGTAACCGATAGATTTTTTTATTTTAGTACCCTGCAAGCCACCGCTAGGGGGTGTGGTGGGGGTGAACACACACCAGACTAATTTTGATCCGAATATGACCCTGCCGGACCCTAGCGTTGGGACAATGTTATTCTGATCCCTTATCGTTCGTGGAAAAAATAACATCTTCAATGATGTTTTGCACTTAATCTCTCTTATATTATCAACATGATCTCTCCTACCGTAGTACGATGGGAGTAATAATACATTTTGAACATCATTTTCTATTGAATGGGGGATCGGGATGGTGCGGAGGCAAACGTGCAGGCTTCCCACCACGAAGCCCCGGGCTCAAATCCTGGAGACAACAAATATTTTTCAGTGGTATCCCGATCCCTACTTGAGGTACTTTGTGGAGGGTACTTGGAGTGAGTACGCCGTCCGTCGGATAGGACGTTAAACTGTGGACCCCTTGGCACCTTTCGACAAGTGTAGGCTAATGCCGAAGCGGGGTTTCTCTCCACCTTTCCTTTCCCACCCATCCGAAATGGCGCAAATGACCTTAGCTGTCAGTCGGTCGCCTCCCCAACAAAACTAAACTTTCTATCGAATGAAATAATGGAACACTCCGAATTGAAGTAGTTGAATTATGCCCACACTTTAAAAATTGCCTACAGTCAGCATTATTGCAGATATGCCAGCGCATATGATTTATCATCTAAAGAAAGAAAATACGCGGTTAAGTATTCCGATCCAAATAATGTGGTCGAAATAATCAAATCGCGGTAATTTATCAAAATATCGAAGTCGGCCGTTTCCGATAGTGAACCCGTACAGCAGAGGATATTATAATTACATGTAAAGTTATAACTTGAGAGTGAACTCCAGGTTGACTTCTGTGACATAGCCGCCTACTTTAGCTCCGAGGCATCTGAGGGTAAGGGGTGCACTTTGATGATAGAAGGGGGTTGTGCAATTGGAAATTAGTGTTGCGACTCACGCTCAGATTCTATCCACTGAATAGTTGCTCGTCAGAATCCCGCAATTATCAGTCGAATCGAATTTTTACAGACCACTGACACACGCACTGAAGGCGGAATTAAATGAAACTCATCGAAAATGGAACCAGAGTTCTAATTGGGTGTCATTATCGTCCTCTATCAACCCAGAATTGGTTTATGGCGGCCCTCCAAGCAATCCTGTTACCTAATATCCCCATTCACGCTCCCTTTTAGCTCATTGCGCTGTCTTCCAGCCCATGCTGATCGCATTTCACCCTTTTTCTCTCTCCATAGTTATTCTCTTCTTGAGAGTCCCTTCCGTTTTGGTTCTCAACAAACTGTTGCTACTCGGAATATGTGCCATGTGTTTTCCCTTTCTTCTCGAGTCTTCCCTGGACTTCTTTAATCATTCATTCCTTGAAGGTCTTATTCAGCAATCGTTTTTATTATCATCTATTTTATTTTCTACTCTCTCCGCCATGACCACATTTTCATCTTGTATAAAATTCTCCCAGCTTCCGTTATTGCCCTCTCATAATAACTGAGGATATACGAAAACCCAAAGCAAATTTTTACCAACTCGTTTTAGAAGTCCAGCTGCTGCCATTTCGAGTTGTTTCCTCAATTTTACTTTTTATTCTTACATAGTTCAGCGATGAAAATGGAAGTCTTCTAAAATACCACATTTTTGGCTTTTGGATTTTTTTCGTCAATAAAACCTTTCAAAGTTGATGATTCAGCTTCGTCTGTTATCAAATTTGTCCGACTCATCGTTGTAGTGTTGAGACTTCAATTATTACTTAAATATCGCAAATAAACTCGCATGAATGATACCTTAACAATGAGTTAAATCTAGTGTTAAATCTTTTATGTCCAGAAGTTCCCATTTGAGGTTACGTCGCAATGTGATTACGCTGTGTGTGGTCGATTGACATTTTTCACAAAACGTGCACCTTTTCTTCTGATTTGTCCTGGATTCAAAGTAATGGTTGATGGAAATGCCTTCATTCTCCCACGGGTATAAAATGCCATTATGCCCTCGTCCAACAATGGAATGCGGGCTCGTTAACTTTGAAATCCGAAAGATTCTTGAAACAGTGTCTCTTATTAACAAAAATCAAGACATGTTTATTAAAAACTGTGACCTTCATAGTCATAATACGAGAAGCCAAAATGCATTCCATGTAAGTCAGCACAGAGTAAATAAAACGATTAAAGGGATAGATCATCAGGGAATACCTATGTACAATAAATTGCCTGCTTACATTAAAAATATCAAAAGTTCCTTTAAATTCAAGTGTGCCGTGAAAAAACTACTTTCATGTAAATTATTCTATAGTGTAAATGATTTTCTAATGCATACCATTTCAAATGTCTAATTGAAATGTGTTAATCCCAAAAAATTGTAAATTGTATGTATTTGTACTTTTCATATTGTTTTGATTTTGCATGATGTTTTTTTTATTGATATGAAGTGTAAAACATGTATTGACAAAGCCATGCACAATTCTATGCTTATGGTGAATGAATAAATTACAATTAGTGAGTATAAGATGAGTCTTAAGTGTAATCTTAGTCTAAGGAATAGCTCCTCTCCAAGGAGATCAATATCAATAACACGACGTCTATTCGCTCATAGCTAAGAGTTTGTGATGAGTTGAGTGGCTGCATTTTGTTTCATTCATTAAACTAACTTTCTGAGGCGATAGATATTTCATTCGTAGAAAGCTGACTTGAACTGTTGAATTGTCTGAAAATAGTCGAAAACAACATGGTTTCGTATTGACATTGCTAATAAGCCGTCCGCTATAACTCTGTACTGGAAGAAAGAATCATTCCTTGTCGCTATGTGGTTAAATATTTGAGTTAAAACGTTTAAATTTAAACATTTCCGGAAAAAAAAACAAACGATAAAGTATTCGATTTAAATTATTGTTGTACCCTTTTTATTATTAATGCTCAATGTGGATGTTGAGGGAAATTTAAACAGCGTAACTGCATAACTACGTCTTATTTTAGCTCTACAGGCCAACGATTAAACTTCAGGGAGTATTGTGATAAAACATTACGTAAGAAAGGCTAGGAACTCAACGGTTTTCGTCGTTCACTTTCCGTTGGGTGTTGATCCTGGTTATCCGACACCTTGGCAGCAGTCCTCTAGTTCAGTGGCGACGTCTCGTTCGTGTCTCTGGGGAATGGTTTCTTCTTGCGAGAGGAGTCCCCTCCCTCTTTCAACCCCCCTACTTCCCTCGCTGTCCAAATTTAGCCCCTCAATCGCGGGAACGTTTGCTATCGATTAGTCGAGGGTACCTGAGGAGGAACGCAGGGAATAAAAAAAACGATAAACGCTCCGGTCTTTGTTCGACCTTTCGCCCTTTCCTAACGTTTTGTGTTTCGTACCAAGAACACGTAGTCAACACAAAGGTTTTTTTTTTGATGGGCGATGAGGGTGAATAGCTCTCATGGTTCCCAAGCCCAATTGATTATGGAGTCCGTACATCCAGGTTGGATGAGGTCGGAGCGTGAGTAGTTAGTTTCTGTGTCCTCTTCTATATTCTTCCCTGTTTAACCTGCCATAGGCATAAAATCATAGAGTGCGAATAATGGTGACGGGTCCAAAGTGACCCAAATTTAAACCTAGGACCTTGAAGTCAGTTGCCGTAGGCGTAGACGCACCCAGGGTCGACTTTCAGGGGAGGGCATCCCGAACACAAATTTGTGGGGGGAAGGAATTCAGTAAGAGTTGAAATGTAAAAATACTATTAAAGCCGTTTTTTTCTATTTTTGCTCGTGGTAAATTCCTAAACACTTCATAATTATTAGTAGTAGTAGTCTATCAGGTTAGGGTAGGTTTTTAATGGACCCTGATTGTAGAGGATAACGTGCTCCTAAGTCTCAACTAGAATGACAAAAAATATCTGTAAAAGCCATATTACAATAACTCAAGCTTTCGCTCTGCATACTTTTTACTCTTAATGACATTCCTAATTCCTATTCTTTTCTTTCCTCTTTCTCGTTTTCCCAGAATTCTCCCCTCTTATACCGTCTTCAGAATTCCATTGCGTCGCAATATCTCATTCATCCAGCTGTCTTGCCTTCTTCGAATTTCTCCCAAAAACCTTCCATCTTCCCTCAGAACTTTGGTATGTTTTTCCTTCCGCCCGTTTTATTTTTTCCATTCTTCTGCACATCCACGTTTGAAAAAGGATTCCATTCAATGCTTATCCTCCTGCCTCAACGACCAAGTTACTTCACCATACACAACTACGGTCGATATTAAAAGCAATTTATATTGGAACCAATTATGTATATAATTATCATATCATGAATAACGTTCGGAGGGTGGGGGTGATATACCCCTTGCCTCCCTCCCCCCAGTGACTACCCCTGTTTAAAGGTTTTATCAATTTGGCTATTAAGCCGCTGCTGTTCTTGAAATATTTCTTTAATATAATACCACCAAGTTAGCCTTACGGATAACGCACCCGAATTCTTACCTAATGGTCGCGTGTTCTTTTTCTGCTATGGTGGTGGACGTTGTACCAACTCTGACGGTTCGGTTCCTGAGATACTTTAATGGCAGGGAAAGAGTGGCTTGCCAAGATTCTATGGGTTACCTGAAATGTCCGGAGAGCAAAAAAGTAAAGCAAATCCATAAAAATGTATAAATTCTCATAATCTGCCGTGAAGGTTCTTCCATCCCGTAGACAAAGTAGATTGCAACCTTTCATATTCTTCCCTATCCAATTTTAATTCCTTCACGTCCGGATTGTACCGCCATCTAACGGATCTTTTTACTTGCCCTACATACTTGTCATTTGGTCTTCCGTTCAGAACGATTTCTCCTTTCCCCTTGAGTTTGTGCTTCTAAAAATTTCACGTCTCTAAGCGTATTCCATTAAATCTGCCTGGAAAACCTGGAAAACTGATAAACCTGAGAAAGTCAGGGTTGTTTTATTTCGTTATGGAATATCTAGGAGATTCGGATAATATCGGAAAAAGTCACTATAGAAATTATTCTTGGTTCATGTCTTTTTCCCATTCGATGTAATACTATTAAAAACCTTCCTCCTGTTGTAAAAAAAGGCCGAGTCTGTAATTTTCAGGGAACGGGGAAGGATATTCAATATTTCTTCCCTTAATTAACCTTCCCCTTCCCTTGCTCATTAAAAGTGTTTGCCAAAATTATTTTTTTTAAAAATTGGTTTAATATTTAATAAAATATATAACATAACACATAGTAAATATTTTGCTGTAGTTCACAATTAGTAAGTTCATGTAGATTATTTATACACAACTCTTGGAAAAGGTGGAGTCCTAATGTCCCTAGGTTAAAGTTTAAGAAATAGCATATAAAAACTTGATTTTAGAACTTAAAAAAGCCAAAATAAAAATAAATTTAAAATGAAGTGGTATTTTCGTGTGTGCCTCTGGTTTTTCTCCTTACAGAGGGGTTTACTGACCTTGTCCTCTTCTAAACCTGTGTGTAACAGAGCTTCCCACGTCATTTGTCCATTTGTTCCACCCACATTCCTCGGTGTCCACTGTTGAGTATCACTTTTTAATATGCTCTCGAGACACAGGTATTCATGTCAACCACATTAATTTGCAGCAAGATGGGTCTCATGGATGAGGGCTTAAGTACAATTAGGCAAGTGAAGTTTGCACATCACCTTAATGCACGATCATTGCAATTTTCCACTGGTCAAAAAATTTATTTGCGAACAGATATCAACGTAATATCACGTTTTTAGGTGCAGAATCAGTAGATCAAATAGACATTAATTTTCAAACGGAATTATAGGGTTGCTCGAAGATCAACATACTCGTTAGGTGGTACTTTCATTCGTTTTATACGTAAAGAAGATATATATTTAAACCTGGTTGTAAAAAAATTTGTTAATCAGTGGAAAATTTCAATTTTTTGTTATAGATTCTACAATTCTACCATTTATTGCCTGAAACTACGCAATTCATTCACACATAAAGTTATGGGGGTTATTTATGTTCCATCATTGGTTCCCTCAGGGAACCCTCATCTTCACTTACACTTGGGATCAAACCCGGGCCTTTTGGTCCTTGGGTACCCCCCTTAAGCTTACGTAAATTAATTTCCAAATCATAAGTTTGCCTTCCATATACTATATTTGTCCCTTGAAAATCATCAAAAGCGTGCTAAATCTAACGAACCACGTAATTTAAGAAACATATTTAAACAATTTAAATGACTAGGCCATCAAAATTAATGAAGAGTTTTTTTTTGTAGCTGGATACAAATTATTACTTCGGAATTTGGTTTGCAGCAAATGGGATGTGTTTACAATCAGCTATTTTTCAATGGCGTAATAATAAGTCTTCAATTTTTTGTAAGAAGTCCTAGGAAATTTTATTTTTTTAAATTTTATTTGAGAGTTCTTTAGAACTAAAATTGGAAAACCAAAAAGCTTTTATTGGCTTAAAAGACTTAAAACCTCACTCTTCTTCGTTGCGATGGAAGAAAAAAACGCTCCGAGATATGGGATAAAAATCAAAGCTGGGCGTCATTAATCTAAGTCAATTTATTGACCAAAGATTTCGTGAGGTTTCCCACATTGTGATCTGGGAGGATATGGCAGCTCAAGGTCGAATTTACTTTAACTTGAATTCGGCACGCGAATGCCGAATCGGAAAGCGCAACAGAAGTTCTAACATCAATAAAGAATATTCCTATATATGATGATGTAATCTGATCCGTATATACTAAATCTTTAAAATTTTTACAGTTCGTAAAAATAAAACGAATTCGATGTATGATTACAATGAAAATTTCGGCTCTCAGTACTTAAAAAGACGGCATTTTGTGTAAAATAACAGGGTTTAATCATTTGATGTTTGCGGTCTGTATCCCATCGAAATTTATCCACAATCTGAATGTGAAGTGATGATGTTTTGGATGAGCAAAAAGTGCGCTCGCGGGTGGGATAGTTAAAGAAAGGTCAAACAATTTATCAAGGAAAACCTAAAACTATGTCAGACACTGTTTCGAAATAATCGAAAAATTGGAATAATTATTGAGTTTTAAAAAGTGTTATTAGATGGAAGTTCGTACAATTCAGCTTAATACTTAGTTACTAAAAAGAGGCGTTGGTACTTCGGGCTGCCAATCTAAGAAAATATTCAGGCTACTAAATAGTTGACATTTCAAAATAATGCTAGTAATATTAAGCTAGGGAAGGATTGGTTAATAAGCGTTACCAATTCTTCGAACCTCCACGATTTAGCCCAAAGTGACACTCACTTAGTTTGTGGACTAAAAACTGTTAAACTTCTAGGGGATGTTGAGAGGGTAACGTGAGCTGCAAATGTGCATAACACATCAGCTATGAGACTACTGCGTAGTGGGTTTATGGGCGTGGGTAAAGCTATGTGAAAAGTTTGTGCTTCTTGTTGGAGATTGCATCGAAAGATAAAAATGTACTTCAAACATCTAATCGAACACTTTTTCACTAACAACAATATTTTACCTGATTGCTGACATACCCTCGCGGATCAAGTGAAGTCTAATTTAATTACCAAATTTTCGACGTTTTCAGCCTATGCGTGCATAGGTCGTGTGCTCAACCCAAAAGTGGAAACGACATTTTGTCACGCGATCAGTACTCATTCGGATTATCTCCCAGCCCTCGTAAAATGGTCCCCGATGATATTTTCACGGCGCATTCCCGAATCTAAAATTACCTCATGAATTAAATTTGGACGAAGTGGCACAGAGCCTCTGGACACACGCTCTCTTACTCTACTTCCTCAAAGGAGGATTTTCTCCTTTTTCCGTACCTTTCCCGGCATCATCGCGCACGCTCTAGATTCTTAGCCAATGTTTTCCTTCTACCCCCCGCCATCCCCTCTACCAACCTTTGGCGTGGACCTTTCTGGACGGGACGGATTTCGAATGCCTGATCATCATCTGGTGCAGGAACAGTGGGCATCGATTCACTGGGGAGGTGTGCAAGAGGAAGACAAATAAAATATTTGAAAAAGAATACCGAAGAGAAAAAATTAACGAAGATATTTTTTTTCACAAAAATCAAATTGCTACGGAGCCCTAAAGGGATTTATACAGACCACACGGGTGCTCATCTTTAACTAAATAATGTTAATGGAAAGTCTTAGCTCCTGTTTATTTTTATATGTAATACTTAACAACATTGTCCAATGTCTTCGTCAGTATGACGCAATGCTTAAGTCAAATTAATACAACTTGAGGCATATACGTGTATATGGGAGGATTGTTTTTTTAAGTCGGGTCGGTTCGGTCATAAAAATATATTTGTTAGGAAAAAGTTTATTGACGCTTGTAATTTCTCACAAACCTTTTCTACATAATCACCGTTTACGTCTAAGCACTTTTCGTAACGCCGCACCAGCTTCTTTAATCCCTCAGCATAGAAGTTCGCTCCATGAGAATTTTACCGGTTAACAACGGCATCCTTCAGGTCCTCATTGTCTTCAAACCGTCGTCCATGAAGCCACTGTTTTAAGGGCATAAAGAGGACTGGGAATAGCGATTTAATATCTCTCGTGAATTCAGCAATCTATGCTCGTTGTGTTGGCTGATAAGAATTTTCGGTACCGACCTAGCACAAAATTTGTGATATCCCAGCTTTTCCGCAACAATCGTGTGAATAGTTGTGCTTCGCACAAGAGGATATTTATTTGCAAGAGCTCTAGTCGTCAATCGTCAATCAGATCTCAGTCTTTGGTGCTTGTTGAACGATTTCATCGGTCTGGAAACTGAGCCTGCCACTTAACTTTTTATCATGCTCATTTTTGCAGCGGTTTTTGAAGTCTCGACACCTCTGTATACCTTTCCTTCACTCATTACTGTTGGGACATAAACTGGACACAACATCTGATGAATTTTGACGCTTGATGATCCTTTTGTACACAAATATCGAATCACAGCACACACCTTGCAACTGGTGGGAGCAACGATTTTCGAGGACATTGTTATGTCTGCATTCACCGACAGATTAACGACTACTGAATCAAAGCAATGACTTCATTGATTTCGGGAACAATCAATGGATGGCGGTGCATGCGTACAACTTTGTTCTGACCTGCTAATATTTAAATATAAGAAAGCGGCCTTTACTTTTCGAACATGTGCAGTACATTACACATTAAACAAAAAATTAAGTTTGTGTGCAATGGATCATGCGAACTAAAATGGTTTTCATCACTATTTAATGAATGGCTCTTGAACTTTGATGAAAAACAATTTTCAATGGGGGATTCATTTTCGTAATAGTTCACTTATTTTTTACTTAAATGAAGGGAAGTGGTACATACATACTATAAGGAAGAGTAACATGCAATGCGTAAATTTGAGGCAGGTTACTTATCAGAGGATGTTAAGGGCATATTATTGGCATCCACTTACTATAGAAGATAAGATCACCGACGTAAAATCAGGAAGATTTATTATAGATTTAAAATGTCGTTTTTCCTTTAACTATTAGAGATCATTATAGACGTGACAGCAATCGCGTAGGAGATAGTTAGATTTGGTAGAGTGTCGATATCCGGCATGTTTCTCCCTTCATATTATTCTTTTTTATTTAATAGATCTATCTTTTAAACAGTTCTACAGAATGATTTTAATTTACGTATCCTGTTATTGAATATTGTTGCTTGTAAGTACTTCCTTTCGTGTTATTAAGGTTTGTCGAGTGCATGAACAAACTAATATTTGTGTAGAGGTAACATGATTTGGTTTTGAATGTCATTTTATTCTAATTTCCGGGGGGTGACCTAATACCCCCCGCCACGTGCTCTTGCGGCGGATTGCGGGGTATTGTGTGGATGTAGATGAACGTAGTATTTTTTTCAAGTAAGGGTGAAAATGGAAACCAATGAAAAATACTCAGAATCTTTAGCCTATCCACTGGAATGACCAATTTTTGTCCAATAAATTTACGTATGTATAAGGACAAATTTATCTCATATGAAAGTGTGCAGAAAGTCTACCCAGACAATGTATAAAATAAATAAATATACTCATAGTAGGATGGCGTTAGAAAGATGATTCATTCTTCTGGATTGAAATCGTTAGCGTATGGAAATAGCAGAGGTATAACTGCATAGAAGTATATGATGGCAATATTCAAATTACGAAACTAGTATTTCCCAAATTTTAAATAAATTAGCGGGACGACTCATTTCAACTTAATTTAGAATATAATGGTTATACGCCATTGTAGTAACACGCTGTTGCAGCTCTTTTTACACAAATTGTAGGAAAAAGTAAGGTAGTTATGAACACGGATAAAAGTCAATGCATGCAATTCATATCATGATAGGTAATCTAACAAGAAAGAATAGTTTTTGGAGAGTCTCTGGGTACTTCTCGTAGAGAGTATCGCTGGGACTTCCCCACCTTAAATTCGTGTGTGCCTTAATTATCCTCTTCTGCGTAAAGTCCAATGTATTCGGAATTAGCCTATTTCATTCTTTTCTCGTAACCATAATACCTAAATTCTCACTTATGTATGGTTAATAGGTTTCCAAACCTCTCAATATTTCCTCTATCTAACGATGGAGAAGATAAAAATATTCAGCAAAATTCAAAATGTACCCGGCAGTTTTAATTCTTCTCCGGCCATACGATCTTCTCCACACACATACATTTCAAAATATTCTCATCTATCCTCATCCTTTTCCCTCATAGAACCAAGCTTCCGAGCTATACAGAGTCACGCTCCATATTTGTCCTTACGACTTATTTCTTGACAAGTTTAATGAGCATGCTTCAAATCAGTTCCGCCCTCTGCAAATTCTCCTACACCCAACTCAACTCTTCTCCTAAACTACAATAATAGTATGCTATTCAAGAGGGCTGTAGATAAAATGCCATCTATGTTTAAATGGGAAATTAAACAACTTGGCTTTTCCTCATAGGACATTTTTTAAAAATTCACTATCTAGGATTCGTTATGGTATAATATTATCAGGTGTTATACCGTAACAACCATCATCAACATCAAAATAATGTTATACCATAACGAAACCTAGGTAGTGAATTAAAAAAAATTATGTGAAAAAGCCAAGTAGTTTAATTTTCAAATTCATTGTGAAGATTTTCCACTAGCCAGAAACTGTTTTATTTGTCTTTTATGTTATCAATGTAGCATTCTAGAGAAAAAAATAATGATATTATGGCTCTTAGAAAGTCTGAGGTGAAGTTTTTTTTATTTCCAAATACCTTTTACATCCAGATACAACCCACCTACATGTAAGTTAGTGAAGAAAACTAAATCTTTAGAATGCAGTCCGCTATCTGAAGCCGAATGTATGCCTCAATAGGCGGCTAAGGTCGTTGCCCTCATACAAACTCAACGGCTATTTGGAGGACATTTTGTATGAAATCAAAAACACCGTCTATTGAGAATATCACGAGAAGGGAAACATGTCCTGCAAATTACATTATGAGTGCGAGAGAAGTTTGACGTGACGAATTCGAATGCGGGCTTGGATCTAAAAAAAAAATAATACCACGAGAGATCCGTAAATGGAATATTTTAAGCGCACCCGAGTTTGTTTTCTGTTTATAAAACCCCTTGACAAAACATTTGAAAAGCGTAGGCCGCCGTTGCTCCTCCTTTATTTTATATTATTTTTCTTCCCATGATACTCCGTTCTGTTTACCATTCCTCCTGTTCAAATATTTGCTTTTTTTCCCCTCAGAGAATACGTTTTGTGAGCAACCACGGTATATCATTTGTACGAAAGCAATGCCCCTCACAAAATAGTGCTGAAACGTTGTGAGCGTGTGGAATGTGGATTAATCGGTGGGGAAACGTGTTCAGGTATTTTGAACCAAATTTTAACCCCCTTCTCCGCCCCCGACCCATTCCATGACCCCTCCCCACCATAACCGCGAATCCACGAGTTCCGCATGTGGATACCGCGGGGAAAACTAAAATGAATTCATGTGGTAGACTCTAATTTGTGGAAATACATTGAGAAAAAAAGAAAGGTTTTTGTATATCTCAGTGGCATTTTATTGCGTGCGCGGTTTCAACGAGGACCCACAGAATCTCACCCATTCACCCTCTCTCGTATGAATCCTCTGGTTCTTGTCTTCTCCTTTGGATGACTGCAGGTTAGGAAAACCGGGGAATGTCAGGGGTTTTTCTCCCTCGAATTTTTCTCGAAAGATTTGCTTGCGTCGATTAAATTGTGATTTTAACAGGTAAATTGAGTACACCGCTGTCCTGCCTTACAAACTTCTTCCTAATTATTATATATATATATATATATATACCACTGGCGGTTTTTATGTTGTTTGATGTTATTGCTACGAGGGTGGACATTTTTAACCTGACTTCTCAGTCTTATGTTCTTTGATTTTGTTCTTTTATGCGTGTAGGTGCTCCTCTGAGCTCATATGGTCTCATACTGTATCGCGTGTCATGATTCAGAGCTCAATTATGATACTTTTTCCTCCCATCACACCTTCCCTTCTTACTACTTAGAGAAGTTGAAAATGCCATTTTCGTCCGATAAGATTGCGTAATTTTCTGCGTTTTGATAAAGTAACTTTGGAAGTTAAGGTAAAAAGATGGTATATTCCTCAATGGAACGGCGGCTGATTTTAGTTGTTAGCTCAATCTTAATACGTTTATCTTAAACTTCACTCAATTATTCTTTTCAGAATGTCAATTTGAAAGTCTAGAATATTCATTAACTTTCACTGTGGTTTAAATTTTGGCATTTGAGCTAGAACTGCGTGAATGGCTAGCGTAAACTTATGACTGACAGGAGGGTATTTGAGGAGTTAATTAATGAAACGTGTAGTAAGTGGAAAAGCAATGTTATGTTCTTCAGATCTGGTGCGTATCGCACGAGAGAAGGAGGAGAGAAGGCCACTAGTTTGAAATCTGTTGCATACATTTTTCATAAGGGCGAAACTGAGTAAAATATTATTGCCCTACCTATTCTTTGCCTATCCTTGTTTATCTTATTGTTTCAGTGTTTTGCATATTTCTCCTTTCATTGCACTTTTCGCGTACCCTTTGCCCATCCCTCCCATTAAAATGCAACTTCCTTCCGACGTTGCATTAATTAAACATCAGGCAGGAATCTTACATTCAATCGCCACAAAACATTAGAAAGTGAAATGAAAATCAAAGCACCTTCACGCGGTATTAACATCGGTACGAACACGATTCGATTTACTTCACGGCTTACTAAACCCATTCAATACTGGATTCAAGAGGTGTTCCGACAGCGAAAGAAAGGGGTGGTTGGAGCATTCTCCCGACCTTTTTATTCATTTCCCATGGTTCTGAAAGCTATGCGAGCGCAGTGAATTTCAAACGAGAATTTCTCTCAGACTCAGATGCATTTGCCTCCGTTGAGAACCAAATTTTAAAAAGTAACAAGCCACCCCTTGTTTAATTATATTTTATTAATATATTATAATTAATGGTATTTATTTAATGATCCCTTGAAAGTTTTTAGTTACCTATACAATTATTAAAATAATCTTTTACATCTGTCGTGATAATCGAGTGTGAAACCTGAAATTGTCTATGTGTAAGCATTTTAATTAAATGGAAATTCTGATAACCATATTTGATGACCCATTACCGTTTGAAGATTGAAAACTTGGTCGCTGAGGCAAGAAGATTTATATGGTAAATTTGGAGCCTTTTGAGATGCTGGAGAGTGGATGATGGAAAAAGTTAAAGAGATGGAAAGAATAAGTAACGAAGAGTTGACAGGGGTGTAGAGAGGGTTGTTGGGAGAAATTTTCAGGCAAGGAAAGTTGGTGAAAAGGGTGGATCTACTGAGTGATAATGAAATAATAAAATGTGGAATAAGAATGATAAAGGAAGGAATAAATAGGCATCATTGTCGAAATGAAGGGAGATATGCAGAATTGAAGAAATATTTTAGTTTGGGGGTTACATTGTCAGTATAGCATGGAATATGCATGTGAAGCAAATCTATGGATACTTCAGTTGATAAAGTTACTTGATGTTCACAAATAAGCACTGTATGGTGTGAGAAACGTAGATTGCTTGATATTTTTTAATGTTAAAAAGATAGCTCCTAAATTCTTGTTTATCAGCTATCCTTCTAACTGTTGAATAACTGAAACAATTATATTTTGAGATATACGTAGGCAGCAATCCAAACCTTAAATGTGTGTTCCTTAAATATATATACATATATATTTGTATATATATATTTTTATATAACCTTAAATATATGACCTCCGTATTGCTCATCGTGGAAAACAAGGACATCAGGCAAAGTGACCCATTCGTACGCTTGGCCATGCACAAGTCATTGTTCAATGGCAACTGTAGATGTATACAGGGTTCGTCCGGAAAATAAGTGTACTGAGCTCAGGAAAAAAAATTTATTACACTTTTACATATCTTAAGCTAATATAGTATTCCTCAAAATATTCCTCAAACCCTTGTGAGTCGATACACTTGTTCCAGCAGCGTTCCCATTCATGGAACGCTCCCGCGAAGGCATCATCGGGAACTTCTCGAAGACACGTCGTCACGACCTCTTTGACGGCGTCCAAAGTCCCGTATCGCGTTCCTTCCGAACTCCTCTTTATCTTCGGGAACAGAAAGAAGTCCGGTGGTGCCAAGTCCGGGCTGTAGGGCGGGTGCGGCAGCATTGCCACGCCGTGCTTGGCCAAGAAGTCCGACACGACAAGCGCGGTGTGAGACGGCGCATTGTCGTGAAGCAGCCGCCAGATGTTTTTGATCGCTGGCCGGACGCGGGCGACTCGTTTTCGAAGGCTGTCGAGCACTTGGACGTAAAATGCAGCATTTACAGTTTGTCGTTCAGGTACAAATACGTAGTGGACGACTCCCCTTTTGTCAAAAAAGACAATGAGCATCATAAACTTATTTTCCGGGCGAACCCTGTACATGTTGACCTGTATGTTCTCTGTTATATATTCGAAATATTAAATTATTTTGCATCATTCCCTGTTCCATAATAATATTACTATTTGGAATTATTCCCCTTTAAAAAAACCTTTACGTTTTCATTTCCTTCTATGCACGTAATACGTATACTTTAACATCCAGTAGTCGACTTTTCTACGGCTATTCTAACTGAACAAAAACTGTTGCTGCTGGGAAACAAAATGCAGTTTCCCGTCATATTGTAATAATTATATTCACTGACGCATTATTTGCTATTTTATGTTGGAAAAATGGCAATGAAAGGGAATTCAATCGTGACAAAAGGCGAAAGAAGAGTTGGCAAATAGGTAGGAGACTACGGTTAGGAACAAGGAATGACCGCGGGAAGAAAGTAATAGAGTTCTGCCACAGACAGGGTATAACATAAACAAACACTTGGTTTAAACATCACAATAGGTATTAGTATGAATGAAAAATATTTAAGAATCCAGAAAGACACAGTTTTTAGGTTCAACATGGTTAATTCGTCCAGTTTCCCGGGGTTGAATACTGATTGAGATCATAATTATTACTAATGAATTATGACGTCACATGAAACAGAGTAAAGTGGACAAGAGTAGATTAAACAGAGTAAAAATCAAAGTGGACGATTGAGGAAATTAAATAGAAACATTAACCGGAATGCAAGGAAAGTGGTATCAGAAGCCTTTAGAGAAAATCATGAATGAGGAAAAGGAACAGGGTAGAGCAGAGGAAAAATGGGAACACGTAAGAAAAGTGATATCAAAAGCTAAAAAAGAAACTGTAGGAGTAATATGCAGGAAAAAGACAAGTCTTTCCTTGTCCGATAAGGAAACCATCATAAATTACTGACGAGATGATTAGAAAGTTAGATCTGAGGAGGAAATGGAATAATGTAAATATAGAGTTAGGCAGAAGGAAGTATAAAGAGCTAAATTGTAAACTGAAGCGGCTAGCAAACAGCGAAAAAGGTGCGGTGAAAGTAACCGTGCCAGGACATGGAACGGTTATTAAGGAAATTGGTACACTGTTAAGTGAGATGACAGAGCTATCTGGAAGTAAAAAGGGAAAATATGAAATCTTGATAACATTGAAGGTAAGTAAGGTAAATATTGAACCTTTGGTAATTTTGTTGAACCAGAGGAGATTCAAGAGAGACGGAAGGTATATATAGAATAACAAAGTACTAGGTTGTATCTGGTGAAGAACTTAGCCTAACACTTCTAGACATAGAAAGATTACATCACGTAGATGAAGATAGCTTAGTTTTAGGTGTACTTGATGTCGAGAAGGAAATAACATCAAGGGGATTGAAAACAAATAAGATCGTTGGGGTAAACAACACTCCCTCGGTTCTACTTGAAGTTTAGGAAAATGTTGAAGAGAGAGTTATTATGGGCTAATTTCTATTATTTATGTAGAATTAATTTGACCGGGAGATTTCTTAAAATTAGTATTAGTTCCAATTAAAAAAAAGGGAATGACGCCCATATGTGACATCCATGGAACATGAAGTTTAATATCGCTCGAAGCAAAAGTGCTACTCAGAATCAACAAGAATAGGATGAAGAGGAGAGCAAATAGGTACTTAAAGGATGAACAGTTTTGTTTTAGAAAGAGGGGAGACACACGTGATGCCATAGCATTAATGAGGTCACTAACGAAGAGGAACATAACAGTAATAATAATCACTGCACAGTAAAAATCTCCTTACCTCCAGAAAAGTGAACTTCACGGAGAAATATTGGTAACGTATACATTAATGGACGCTTTCTTGTCGAAAAACTATTTCTTCCGAGCGGTTTTATTATTCAAACATAAAATGAAAAGTTTCCGATACATATAAGAGCTAAAAAATGTTTTAATGTTGATGAACTTTATCCATCCTAAGGAGTTATTCTGATGCGTTTCCGTAGTGACTTTGGAGAAGGAAACTCTTGCTTTGACGGCTGTTTAGACGGGAATGTTTGCTCGTCAAAATCCATGATAAAACAGTGTAAACAATGGCATCTCGTCATCCAGCTGCTTCAGCTTCCCACAATCATGACCTCTAATTGCTTTCATGTTTTCCTTACATACTCAAATTTTCTAGTCGATTCCTTGAGTAAATGAAGAAAGTTAGAAGAAGGTAGTCAAGGAATGTATCCTTAGTCAGACAAAAAACAGCAATTTTTATGAAAACCCTGAAGTTTTAAGCTTTGTGAATCACGATGTCAATTTTGAAAAGCTCAGATTTGTGAAATTACGTTTTGAAGAATTTAATATAAGCTTTTATTTTAGTTTCAGACGATTGATTTTGGATAATAATGTTTCAACACATAGGCCTCATCCATATGTGTTCTAACGATGACGTCTACTTGTTGAAAACTTATCTTTATATAATTTTATGAAATTTACAAGGCGGTTTTTTAAATTTTACAACTTTAGTTCTGTTTAAATGATAACTAAAGACACCTTAATTTATGAATTTTTGCATTGTCTACTCTGTTCGTTAATTCTTCAAAAGATACATCCTGGAGTTAGTTTGAAGAGCCGCATATTATACTACTTAATCATTTTTGATCGAAGGACATGGAAATTTCCTCCTGTAAATATCGATTGATCCTATACTCCTCATTATCGCACCTCTCCCCTATTTTTGCAATTTGTATACGGTTAGATGGCCGAGTGGTTTGATATCTAGGCTACGGGATCAAATTCTGTTGATACCTTCTGGCAATGCCAAGATTAATCGTAGGTTGCACAGAAAAGAACACTCTACCTCCTCCTTCTTATCTTGAACACATGAATTTCACATTCAGGGATCACTTCGAGGTGAGCTTATCTCACCTCGACCATCAAACAACAATTTTCAGGTTGATTACTCCTTCATACATCACGTCTTCTCCCTTAAAAATGCTACATCCTTCTCGCGTTTAGTCATGCGTGAGACGTCAGTCTTTTACTTAATCGCCATGGACCATTATCAAGTGAAATCAGGAATAAGTTATAATAAGAATTTTGTTGCAATTTTCCACAATTTAAACTTTATTTCGACCATGGTTTCGATACACTGTATCATCATCGGGTTCCTAATGATGATACAGTGTATCAAAACCATGGTCGAAATAAAGTTTGAATTGTGGAAAATTGCAACAAAGTTCTTATTATGTCTCGATCCCACAACAATCCGCCTGACTCTTCACTTTTTGCAGGAATAAGTTATTTCACGCAGTAATAAAATCAATAAGGGTATGATTCGATTTAGCACGCGGCCTACTTTAATATATTGGATACTGAATTCAAGAAGAGGTGGATAGACTCTTGACCGCTATATGCTTCTTCCACGTTGCTGTAAATCCTCCAAAAGTGGTGCATTCCATAAATTGGGTTAATGAGTTATTAAATCGGGTTGACGAGACATGTTAAAGTTTTCAAAACCTTGTATATTTTCTGACGAATTGCTTGCACCAGAAAGTTGTAACTTCTGTCACTTCTCAATATAATCACCCTGTAGGCGTACGCAATTTTTTCGCAACTAAACGATATTATTAAGGGACCACCTTAGGACGCTTCTGTACATATTCACTTTTGCTCACTGGGAAAATAGGTTGGTCCGTGGTCTAGGCTTCTTGGGTCAGCTCTCACACGATATACGCCATTTTAAGTTTTGAAAACGCTCCTCTCTCTAGCGGCAACTGTGCGAATCCTATCCACTGTACAATGGGGCTATCTCGGTATTTCGCATTCATAAAGAGTGCCAACGTATTTTAATCTCAAGCTTTTTTTCTACTTCTAACCTCGATAAAAAAAGATGATCATAGAACATGAGCGTACCTCGTATACCTAACACATTTAAGGTGCTTCTGACATGAATACTTAAATTTGCCAACTATTTTCGTTCAATTCTTGGTTATTTAATATAGTAAAGTAGAAAAAGTACACGAATTTTGTTTGGAATAAGGGGAAATAGAAGGTATTCTGAGCTAAAGAATCAGGTGTTTTAATATGTTATTATATTATTTGGGATTTCGAGACTTGTTTTTCACGTTAGCCTGAAATAAGGGGTACATTAATTTTAAATGACAGGATTTATCAAAAACCTATCTCATTTGACTATTGCTAGTAATAATTTTTATCAACTAGCTGCTCATTAGTGTATATACTTATTGTAGTACGTAGTGTCAGTATGGGTATAAGTATCAAGCGGTTTTCACCATCAGAAATAGGGCTTGGATCTTGAATTTTCGCCTTCCGACGTAATACTAAAAGATAAGTTGAGCCTGATGGCGACATCATGTCGCTTTGCAAAATATTTCCATGCAGCGAAAACGGTTTGCTGAATCCAGGAGTTATGGAAGAATAAAAATTCCTCCATCGACATCTGGGTCGATGAGGTGACAATCATCGGGGAGAAATATACAACTTAGGGCTTGACAAGGGGAGAGGTCAGGGGGTAGAGGTCCCCACTGACCTCTTCAACGTCGCTGTCCGTTTGTCCAGGTCCAATGTTGAAGTTAGGAGGGGAAAAGGAGTTCCAACGGATGGAATGGGGGCAAAGTAGTGACGGAATAATGGAGTGGAAGAGCCGGGGGAGGGGGCTGGCTTCATTTTGTGTACAAGACCTCTTCTCTTGTAATTGGAGAAATTTTTTTTAAATATTTGCGCTAAACGGAAAAGTAGATTGATGTTAATGGCATGCTCACCATCAATAAATTGAACATTTGTAGGAATAAGCTATCGTTGAATCGAGCTTGAAATTCTAAGCCGGCTTTAGGATGGTCTTGTGATGCGACTGTAACGTGTTTCGTGAACGTGTTTGACGATTCAAATGCAATGAAATTATTGACTTTGTAATTCCAGTTATTGACGATGGATTTGTCGATGACAATTCAAGCATTTGATGAATTTTCGAATATTTGATGGTTGATTTGTCAAAGTGAAAATTCGTCTTGTTTTAAAGTGCGCTTAGTGTTCCTTTTGAATCAGACACAAGGGTTCCTTTTGCTTTTCGCATGTGAAATTGAGGTTCATTGTTAACATTTCTTTTATACGTTGAGGATTTAGCGCAAGGGTTTTTCTTTTGTCTTAAAGATTTCCCACGAGTGTAAGTTTTGTAAACGTGACTTCGCTCCCATCACGTTTTAGTATTCCATAGAGATCAGAGGTAGGCTTAGGGTAGAACGGGGATGAAATTCAATTTCCAAATAAAGATTTAGGTTTTTTTCTATAAAGGTTAAGGTAGGAAATGGAAGGACGCCATTACTGTGAGTAGCGATCCTTTAAATCGGAATGGATGTAGTTCGTCTTTTTCTTGAAAGTACTGGAGTAGGTATGCTAATTTTTTGGGGAGTAAGTCCAGAAGTGGAGTTCTTTGGTTCAATTCCATGAGTGAATTTTTTACCTCTCTCTGATGCTCAATTGGTGCATAAAATCCGTGTGTGTACATAAATGCCACATTTCTGAACGTGAGAAACGAAAGGGCATGCCGTTAGTACATCAAAACCTTTTTTGAAGGATATTATCATACGCGTTCCAGAATTCGCTTTAGAAATAGCGAGTAATTCACATTTATGAATCTCTAGGCAGCTGAGAAGAAAGTAAATGAAAGCCCTTTATTTTTCTCACAGCATAAATTTTACCATCATGATTTTGGCCCCGATATATTTTGTCACTTTGAGGTGTGGAAACTTGCAAATATTCGTACAAGTCTTGGGAATAACGTTTGCCAATCGGAGCCAAGTATATACTAGGTTTTCTATACTTTTTCATGAATTGAGGGAATAATCAACGGCTAAGCATGACATGCGATTGCCTACTGTGCTACCGTCAGTTTTTATGCATGTTGTTTCAACTGAAAATTTTATTTTTCGCGAAATATTTGCAAGCCGTGCAACATCCACTGATCGTAGAATGCGGTTGCTTACTTCTTGCGTTTGAAGTAGCCTATGATAGTCACCCCCTCCCATGGACTACAACCTTGTCGTGGTGGAAGGGCTTGTGTGTTCCGATGATCCCTAGAGCAGTGCTGGCGGGAGTAAATATAATTACTCCTGGTAGGGTCACCCATGCCAGATAGGTCGAAGGTTAGAAGCCAGACGAAAGGTAGTCCACGCAGCGTCTGTTCCTCAGTGAGGCGGCTGCGAAAGCGTCTGACCCCAGTGGGGCGGCCATTAAGTGATGTTGTCACGTTAAAAACACTATTGAGGAAGGCAACGGGAAACCACCTCAATTATCATTCCCAAGAATGCAATGATGGGCACTATAGAGAATAAAATGTTTATTTGATAGTTGTGTTCATCCAAAAACCTACCTTAACCGGTAGATTACCTAATAATAATGATAGTTACCGTATGATATATAAGTCAGTTTGACTACGCGGATGAATTGCAGTTTCAGGTCACATTAGAATGAAATTCAATTCGGAGGATTTGTGAGAACTATATTATCGAAAAAAATAGCATAAATCATATTGTAGGAGAATTGAAAAAAATCACTGAAAAAAAATAATAGAATACGGAAACAGTTACGAAAAGTCGTAGAAGTAATTTGCATACATTTTGGCGCTTATTCTTCTCTTTATGTTACAATTATACGATGCTATTTATGCTACCTATTATATTGTATTTATTTATTGAGATCCCCCTCCTCGTAGAAGCAGGAGCCTGGAAGTGCGTGTACTCATTAGTGATCAGTCTGGCGATCTGAAAGGGCTGAGAATAGTTGTGCGCCGAATTATTATGCACCTGATGTTTGGTGCATGTATGGAAGGTCTACACGGGCGTGTTTGTAATAGACCCAAGTGATCGCACGCTTGGTGACGTGCGTCGTATCAGGGAAGCGCAACGGTTGAAAAAAAAGAGCATTCTTCAGTCGAGTTTCCGGGATATGAGTGGGTTGGAGCGGGAAGGCGCAGGAGACCCACCCACCTACCACCCCTTCAAACTCCACCCTCCCCGCCCACCCAGAGCGCGATCCCCCCGCCAGCGATTGGTATGATACACCAATTTGAACGACGAGCCAATTCTATTCCGTTTCTCTTTCGATTACCCTTCTTCACCAATCCCTCCGAACTGTTTAACGAACCTGGAATTGGTCGAGAGGCCTGGAGGTTTATAATGAGGAGGTGGAGAGAAGTGGGACGAGTGTCGATTGCCTACATCGCTCAGTAAATTCCGTACGTGTGCTGGAGGGGAGGTGGTGAATGGGGGAGTGGGAGGAACTGCATTGAGTTCCGAAAAGGTCGTTTGCTGAACAGGGAAACGCAGCAATAACTAGCGTCCCGTGAGCCTGGGAATGATTTCGATCTGTGCTAGCGTTGGCGAAACTTTTTCCCGCGCGTACCCGTGGAGTATGATTCGAGGTTCATTCATGCGTTTGCTCAGGATTGCATTCGATTTGCGCATGATCACCATGTTTATTTAGAGGAAATCGATCAAGCATCGAGAAGTTCTAATTAAGATTCTATGGCTGCGTTCTATTCGGTTTTCCATTCTATATATGGCACTCAGCAATCCACCGCTTGTGTAAGTGACAAGGGGTATTTTTACACGAGGCATGCAACATCAAAAACTACGTTTTTCTTAATTTTTAGCTTAAGCGTACATTTTTTGTTTTTAAAAGTATCGGGAAAATTTTGGACCACAAGATTTATTTCAGATATTGCTACAACGCCTCAAAACTCTTCAAAATACATCCCTTGAGCGTCGACACACTTTTTTTCAGTGACTTTTCTACGACTCGAAGTCTCCCAGGTAGACGGATTCCAGAGGGTCCTTAGGGGGACGCGTGTAAGCTTCTTTGGCGGAGCTTTGACACTCTAATGGTGTTGTCCTTTGAGGGAGGATTTCACTTTTAGGAATAGGAAATAGTCTGATGGTGCCAATTTGGGACTGTAAAGGGGTTGGAGAATCGTCGCGATTTCTTTGCAGAAGATTTTCCCAAGCAGACACTCGACTCTGCGTTTGGTCGTCCGGTAACACCTTCGGGACGAGTTTAGCGCAGATCTTTTGCATCGCCAAATTTTCAATGATAATGGTGTGCACGGTCATCTTATCAATGATAATAAGGTCTGCAACCAAGCGAACACTTAACCAACGGTCTGAATTCAGCACGCCACGTACACATAAGGGAAAAATTGTTGCCGATTGTTTTAATACAAAGTTTATGTTAAAAAAATTCATATAATGTAGATTATGACAAGTACGGGTACATTCACTGCCATATCAAAATGAGACATACTTCTTTTCACATCAGAGAGGATTTTTAGTAACAAGAAGTTCGACAACTTAGGTTAGATGAGATGATGATGGCACACTATGCAGACCTTAGAAAGAATGAAAATACTCTTTCCCCCGCCCCTTATCGTGTTCGGACACAGTTATTCTGATCCCTTATCATTCGTGGGCAGGTTTAAATCTCAAATCTATCTGTCCTAGATTTTATCTCTCTAATTATATTGACATGAGCTCTCCTTATCGTGTTAACGTTCATGGAAATCGACTTCGAAAGTTCAAAAAATTTTTCTTGCGTAATTTGAGGACTACCAACGGAAGAGATACGGTTTCATGATGCGGAAATATATGTTGTTCTTAAGAAAAATTGATGTAATATGCGCATTTATATAATATTTGTACTAATTTTAATATTACATTATCTACCCGTTTTTGTTTAAATGTTATAAATTAATTTTAGGAAAAATAGTATAAATCGCACTTATTAAAAAATCGGCACCACAGAATTAGTTTAAAATAAGTTTTAAGATACGTTTCAAAAATTAATAAGGGCTTAGAATACTTAAAAACTGTATATTCAAATCATAAATGTTTACGAAATATGCGTGGTTGGGTGTTACGTAAATTTCACCGCTCATTATTGATGCAATAACTGAGTTAACACATTGCCTTATGCAGTAATGATCGAACTAATCACTACGAGCATTGCTTTACTGCGGCCCTCTCCGCGAAATTCTCAGCTCTCCCACAGCTGCGGCAGTTGACACTGAAGCTATCTTCGCGATCGACACCGACGGGTCTAGTAGCATTCTGATGAAAGTGCCTTGTCTCTCACCAGTGGTTCAATTTACGGAAAATTCAGACAATTTTTTTTAAAAAGCCGAGGATTGTTTGCGACCATTTTGATTCGAAATGGCGGCCGTCCGCATCCCTCAATTCATTATTACCGCTAGGTTACCTCCTTCCGCAAATGATATGCGTAACTTGAAACAGCTCTTGATGTGATGTGTCATTTACTGCAGTACCCCTGAATTTGTCAAACACCTATGTTCTTTAAGTTGGCCTTGATCACATGAGCTATGACACAAAGCGAACAACTACGACAATTAAACGACTTTGTAGGAAAGGTGAATATTCAGAAAATATTATTGTTATTTTTTTGGCTTTGGCAATTCACAGCACAAGGAGCTATCGCCTGACACTTAAGTGGCTAAAGCACCTGATAGAAAATCGAGTAATCAGGGTTAAAAAGGTGAATGGTTGTTACACCGTAAAATCCTTACTATATATGGTACCATGCAAGTCACCCCTAGGGTGTGAGGTAAGGGGTGATTATATACCAGACTGATTATGACATAAAATAGATGTACTTTTCCCCTGTAGCGTGGTCAGAGAATGTTATTCTGATCCCACATTGTTCATGGGGAAAATGGCATCTTAAACTTATCTGTTCCATTCTTCTGTAATTTTATTTGCATGATCTTTCCAATCGTAGTACGATGGGGCTAATAATAGGATCAAAACGTATTTAATCAAGTGTAGACATTCTGTTTCGGTGCTCCTGATTCAGTAGGCATTCCGGAGGGAACTACTCTTGTCCAAAAATTCATCACTACGCACTTTTTTATGTTTAATTCCAATTTCAAAGTGACGCACCAACGTTGCATGGTATTTAGGCAATCTTTCGAAGCTAATTTATCTTGAGGACTTCTGAAAGCTTTTTGAAACACTCAGTCGTTGGCGAATAAATGGCATTGTGTTACTACTCGTGTTTATCACGGAGTGATTGTCGTTAACGTAAAGAAGGAAATCCTTGCAATTGTTTACGGTGATCTGCTCGGGATACCAATGCATCGTCATTGGTAAAACATTGAATAATTCCGCCGACTCTTTCAGATCCAAATATGTGCGGTCCTACTGTCCAAATCGTAAACAGTAATCTGATCCCCGCCCCTTTGCCTTGACATTGCCGGTAGACCGGCAAGAAACGCACTTGTGCTCTCCTCCGATATTTTCTTAAGTTAAATCCTCTCAAAAAAACGTGACGCGAGTACGTTTCCATTTTAATATGCGTACTTGTTCATTCAGATGTAATCGCGCCTGGAATCATGTCGGTTACTATTCAATGGATGGTTGAAAGAGACATGACTGCTTGGGCATGTATTTTCGATCGATTCGCATTGAGCGAGTATGATTCGATTCCAATGCTATCGGTCACGCTTCGCGGGATTTCTGTGTAGCGATTTTTTTTACCACGCAATCAATTTCAATGTAGATTCACCTATTTTGAGAGAAAAAGTTTAAGGAGGCGTGCATGACCAATCGTCATAGACCGAAGTAACAAGTGGATCGTCAATGAAATCCACACAGCGCCGACCTCCCATCTTTTCGGAGGGAAGGGCAGACCTTCCTGTTCGAAAAACTGAGTCACGTGTACTCCGCACGCGATTTTGGGAGCACGTCTTAATAAATATTCCGGACGATCCCCCGTAGAGACTTTATGATAAATCTACTGGACGTGTGCAATTTCAGAACAGCGGAGAGATTGATCCACCGGTGATGTTCAGCCAGAGAGCTCACCTGAATAATGAAACAAAAGGTGTTTTTGTACAGTAAGGATGAATGGAGAACAGGCAGCATTCGGATGAACGTAAAACGTAAATTTTGGCATCTAAATCTATCCCACAATATCCCGCAAACAGCCGCAAGGGATCTATTTGCCGGTAGCGAATTTAGAATGCCTCTTAAGGTGGGAGACAATTACCTGTAAGAACAAAAATAATGTCATAATATTTTTTCAAACAATTAAATATGACAATTATTTTAAATTATGAACCAACGGCACTTATATAGAGACCGCAACACACAGCATAGTAGATCATTTTTTGCTCAAGGTAGAATGGGTGTTCAAAATTAGCTTCGGTTATACAATTGGTTATTTGGTTTTTATTATGAGTTTTATTGAAGTAACAATTTTCTCCAAGGGAGATCACTGTCCCCATGGAACCTTAATTTAGTTCAATCCTTGGATGTGCCACGTACCAATCGGATGTTTAGCTTTTCACGATATCAAGACCTGCGGAAATATATTCTTGTAACGGGACCAGCACGGAGTTTTGGTCAATTAAAACGAAGTGGTAACTGACTGGACGCTTTTCTTATGATATTCTACAGTCTGTGAGACAATTTAATTGGCATATTATTACGAGCCAAGTAGGCCACTCGTCTACTTTCAAAGCTTACGACGTTGCCATCATCCTGATTCCTCCAGCGATTTACTGATAAAAATCTGTACTGCGATGTTTCAACCGGAGTGCTCCACGATCGTGGTTGTGCCAAACATTTTCATATTCAAAAAGTATTATTTGCCAGAAAGTTATAGAATTATCTGACATATATGTGGAGGACCTATTGTTCCATTCTATCACTATTTTTTATAAAGTTTATGACATTTTCAAAGAGAAGTCCGTTGGTATTCTAATCGCCATCTCCCGATCTGCGAAGGTCGAAACCTGTCAGTCGGCGACTGATTTGTCAGTCGTCCTGCCACGCTCAGAAAGGAAATTTGAAAATAAAAATTTAATGGACGCAATTCCCTTGTCTTTTTTGTGATTTCCACCTTCCCACGATACATTGTAACTCTGTGCAGTAGTAGGAAGCCATTGAAACAATAAATGTTTCATTTTGGTAAAGCGTGACTACACCCAATCCAATGATTCACTCTCCTTGGCGAAGACGACGCAATTTCCTCCCCATCACCCGCAGAGAAAAACACTGATGGAGTGTAAAATGACATTTTGAAGGATCAAGGTTTCAACTAACATAACCCCTATACTTTGAAATTCCGATCGATTACGTCGCGAATGTTACGCAAGTCAGCCTGGATTGACATACGGATAGAAATGTCCTGTCGCCGCCGTGCCATATTAAGAGCAAGGAGTCATAACGCTTCTGATAAACTATTAAACTACGATCACCGAATTTTATCCTTGCAATTATTTAGCCGCTTAATTAACGCACTCCACGCGCTGCATTAAAATGCCACGTACATATGTGAACGTTTCTTGAAAAGGAATCCCGTTGCAAGTGCAAATGATGTCACCACGTGCAGAAGAAAAGTGACGAGAATCAGTGTGGAGGATCATCCCTCGAATCAGCCAATATAAACATACTAACATTACGCTGCGTAAGTGCTGCATATGACTCACGAATCACGAAATTCAATCATGCTATATTGTCAGCAGACGATAGAAGTTCAGTGCGTTTTAATTATATTATACTGAGATGTAAATTATTGGATTAGCACAGTAAACAGGTACTGCTGAAAAATTAGTCAGCATTATGCATAGGATGGATCATGGATCATAAAATCTTATCATTACAACCTTTTTACGTGCAAAATGGACATTTTAAAAAAATGTTACGTACGTTATCTCAAATCGGCGTTCTTCGGTTATGATAATGCTTTTTCGAAAGAGGGGGAAACACGTTTGTGAGAATTACACAAATAGCGTATTTTGATTGATTGCGTTTTGCCTTTTACTTTATCTTCAGTAGAAAATCAAACTTTTTCCCTTTTTGAAAATAGCCCGGTTCTACGCAAATTTTAAGAAACGGTCACGGGAGCTTAACTGGTTAAAGCACTCAGCCGGACATCGAGGGATCCGGTTTTGAATCCCGGTCAAGGCAAATGATGTTTACTCGTTCACTCTGAAATTGATGCATTGAAATGTTTCTACGCCTTAATATCAATATCCAGAGGAGACAAAAAAATTTATCTCAAAGTTCGCTTTAATTGTTTATGATAAAATTTTGGTTTCTGCATTCTGTCATGTTATGCAAAAGTAGTTGTTAAATCAGCGAGAAACATAGAGATATGGGATGGATAAAAGCATTCATTATTATTTTGTGAATGCATCAAACACATCTAAGCTGACATTATATATCATCTTTTGTATTTAAAACATGGTTGAACGTGCAAATTACTCCATTAGTTAACATTTACTCTATTAAACCTTTTTCTTGACTCGTGATCTTACATGATGTCCTGTATTTCTTGTCGGTGCACGTGTTTATGGAAAGCACGGTACATATTTCATCAGGTGTCAGGAAGAATACGAGGAAGATTTTTGATCGAAATTTTTCCTCTTTTGAAGCAGGAAAACCACTCATAAACTTGGGGTTTTTCTTAAAGCATCCTCTGTAAGCATTTTTCGACGTAACAAACGTTTTCGTGGTCTTTTTTTCCGAGTCGGAATAAAAATTTCACGGCCGCGCGTTGTTCACTAGAATTCGACGTGACAACGAAACTCCATGCGTGCAAAACAGCTCTCACTAAATAATTCACGGACACTGCGCTTGATATCTCCCAGCGTTGCCTCTTGGCGTACTGCCTGCAGGAAGGTTCGGACTACACTATGCTCAGCTGCATAATTCTGTATCACAAGCGAGGCGTGTTGAGCAGCATGATATCTTATGCAGTATAATCTTACTAGGTACTTTGTTTTTATTTGTTTGAATAATGTGCAATCCCAATCTTAGCAATTAAACAAAATGAGGAGCTCTGTTGTTGAAGAACTTGATAGAATGAGACAGATATGTAGAACGTTTTATGTTATTTTAATATTATTTTGAATGAATATTTCTTGGGGAAATTTATATCTATCTCCTTTGCAATTACATTCCGCGCAGTTTTGTATAAAAGAACCTTTTGTTATTCTTATTAATTAGGAGTTCCTTTCACCAGGATATTAATTAGTATTTAACTGGGCTTCATTAAACGGGTGGTGGGGTAATGTAATGAGAAAATTAAAGAGAGGTGTTATTTTGCTCTAGCTAGACCACATTTGGAATATGCCGCAAGTATTTGGGATCCTTGGGAGAAAATCTGGCCAAGAAAAACTAAATAAAGTCCAGAGAAAATCCGCCAGATTCGTGAAAAATATATATGACAAGAACATAAGTGTAACAGGTCTCTTAGGGGATTTAGGCTGGAAGCCCCTTGAAATACGAAGAAAACAAGCGGGACTTGGACTTTTAGAGAGACACAGAACCAGCGAGTTTAACGATGACACAAAAGGAATTATAATGACCCCACACTACTGAGGTAGATCAGACCACAAAGATAAAATAAGGGAGATAGATTCCAATACAGAAAGATTCAAATACTTATTCTTCCCCAGAACAATCAGAAATCATAAAAGTAAGAAACCAAGGTCACTTTAGAAATATTAAAAACATTTAAGTTACAAGTCGGAAAAAAATTAAAAATTCAAAGATTGTGCATGTGTATGTTTGTTGGTAGTTTGTGGGTTTGTATGTGTGTGAAAGGATTGGGGCGAAAGGGTTCGTACATGAATGTTTACCATGTTTGGTTTGTGGGCTCTAAATTTGTGGCTTCTGAATGCGGTTTTTTTTCCTAATTTACGGGTAGTAGTGCCCTAACACCCCCCGCCACACGCCCTTGCGGCGGCTTGCGGAGTATTGAGTAGATGTAGATGACATTGAGAAAAATAATAAAAGTTACGATGAGTCTCGAGTGAAAGTCAACTTTCTCTTGACCTCGGTTAATTGAAATTGTTTAATTTAAAAATAATGTTGAAAAAATTTAATCAAGTTAGGGTTATTAATTATGAAAAAAATGATAAAATTATTGTAAACCCAAATTCTGATATTTTAATGTATTATTTGAAAATGAAACGATTTAGAAATGAATAGCTCATGTGTTTAAGCTAAAGGAAATAGGTATGCATCTTAACGCTATCCATTAAAACTAATGGGATTAAGTGATAGAAAAAGTGGTAATAGTAGTGGATAATTTTCAAGAAATGGCGAATTTAGGCAGAAAATACGTTAAGTATAAGAAAAATACATGAATTTACACGATGGTCGTTTAACAATTTCAAAGATCACACAATCGTAGATTGAGAAATCCCTTTAGTTTATATTCAATTGTATATTTAATAATTGTAGCTACTTGAAGCATCAACCGGCCGTTAATATCTGTCTACTCATTGTTTAATGCAAGTAGACATGCTTTAGAATTTCATAAAACTCACGCTGAGTTACTGCTAAAAACAGTGCACTCATTTCTTTTCAACGTCTGTATGAAACTGTCGAGAAAATAACTTCTCGCAAAACGAGGTTCTCGATTATTAAAAGTGACGATTATAGGAGAGATTAAGATTTGAAATTGGAATGGACTCGTCGATAAATCTTGGCCAGAGAAGTATGATTTCAATGGGGATCGTGGTACACACTTGCGAAGATGAGGATTCTCGATCTCGAACGCTCTTTGTTGGTCCGGGACTGATAGCTTCCCACTCTTTTGCTGCCCCCTCTAAACTCGTTCAGAAACGTCAGCGAAAATTTTTGGTTCGCGATATTTTTCGACGACTTGCTTGCTAGCTTGTTTGCCTTCAAAACTTCGCTTACCCGAAATGTAACAACCCTCTTTCGCCCACCATCCACCGTTACAGAATGGCCTTTTTTGGCTGTGTTGCCAACCCGGCGATAAAGAAGAAACCCACAATTTGTACTCCATAACAACACCCACAAGTACTAAACTTCCCCTCAAATAAAAAGCACGGAAATTAAATATCATGTGTGCGAGGGAAAATATTATTGATAAAATATTTTTCATGGGAAGGTATCTTTTATTTTTTGCGTGGTAGGCTACTTGATTAGAGTAAGTTTTTGATCGATCCTAGGACTAAGCTTGCCCATGCTCCAAAGTTTAATAACATAACAAAAATATTGTTACGTCCTTTACTGCATATTACAATGACATTTTAAACTATTTAAACATAGCTATATATAACTATTTATATATATTTATAACTAACAATAACATTACATTACTATTGTACTAAAGTTTTCTTCGTGACCATTAATTATCCATTTATAATGCTGCCTTTCTATTTATATTTGCATCTACCTATATTTCAAACGTATCCAGAAAGAAACTGTATGACAACCATCCACACATTGATTAGATTGATTCATAGCCAATCCTTGATCGAGCATAAAATCCTTAACGCTGTGGTCGTGTAGTGGATGTCATGAATATGGTCGTTTTACAGTTATAATGTGCACACTATCGTAGTGTACCGGTTATTTAATTTTTTTTAAGCTAATAGAACGATAAAATGATATCTCTTCGAACCAATCATAAACTTGAAACGAAATTCACCGTTCGAAAGTGAGGCGGACCCTTGTAATAATTGGCATGTTTGGAAAAATTTTAATCGTGACTTGAGAAAAAAGATATTCCCCAAACCCAGATATCAAGATAAACATTCTTAAACGCCCATAATGGTCTAACAACTCAGAAAAAAACATGGCGAGGGCTTAAAGCCCTCATGTGGCATCACTGGTTTGTCGGTGAGAGAAGTTCGTAATGTTACGATTTTGGTTATCGGTGGACCGACGGCCTCTTACTTACGGAATAACGCTACGGTGTTACCGGAGACGGTTTGGATTCCGTCGAGAAAGTGCGGCAAGACCTCCCGCGGTCCCTTCGCCCGGCGCGGCGGGCGGGGGAGATGAACTGTCGACGCGTGTCGTGCCTAAGCGTCGACGTGGAAAATACTTCCCTCCGCGGATGCTTCAAAGCGCCGCCACGTGCACCTCTTCGATTCTCTCTCACCCGACCGATTCCCCCGGGGGTCGAGACTGTCACTCCTCATCTGCCTCCGCTGTTGTTGTTCTTGAGATTTAGCGGCGATGTCTTCGGAAAAATTAAATTACAGCACCCGAATCCCCTCAATTTCCAACCTCTCGCGACTCGCGGTGATCACGAGAGCTGTCTAATGATCCTGTATTGGAAGGGAGTGATAGATTTTAAAGAAGAAAGCTATATTTTAACATGATAACTGTAACTCTAAGACAGGTGCTGGAACCTAAGTGCTAAGATGATACGATTACTCGGGTGTTAAAATGAGGCCAATACATCAAAGTGAAGCATCTTTATCAGAAGTAGTCTACTTTTTAGAGATTTTGGTTCGTGAACGTCCCTGAAACATATGCTTAATATGAGTCTACTCGTCCAGGGTTGTGGGCATACGGGCTTTTAAATACATCAGTACACAACACAGTGGGTTTTTATGGAAATATAGACATCTAATCACTATTTAAGTTAACAATTCATTTCATAAAAATCATGATCAATACTAAATTGCCGTTTTTAGTTCTTATTTTTTTATTTTACCGACACATACAATATTGCAATGTCAGATTTTACATGTACAGTATTCTCATCGTCAAAATTCATGTTTTAGTATGGGTAACGCACTGCTGTTCACAGACACTGTTAAAAAAATAAGACCCCCGTGGATGGTGGGTTTGTGCGCGCGTGTGTCTGAGTGCGGGGTCGATGGATGATCCCTTGAGCGAGAGAACGTACATGACTATGAATGTAGAGATGGCTTGATTATACTAGTGGGGGTATAACATTTCCGACAAGGTGATGTAAGGACGGTGAGAGAGACAGAAGGATGCTGATTGCGTGGGCGACGACCAAGAGGGATATATCCGAAGGATGGAAAGGGCAGATTGTTGTATTGAAGAGATATCAGCAGAATAAATGTAACTCTTTTGGATTATCCTTAACCGTGACCACTTGTGTTCAAGCCAATCCTTCCGTTGGGGACGTGGCTTTTCGTCAACATATCGGTTGAAGACGAGCGGGAGACGACAATATGTCAAGTCAATATTAGATTATTACAAAATTAACCAACCATATGGTTTCATAGGAAATAACCAAACGTAAAGTCGATATGAAAAAATGCGCTGTCAATTTTCTTAACCAGAATCAAAACACAAAAACATTATTTTTTATAACAATATAACATAATCCTTTATCGCAAATCTGACAGAAATTTTCACGAAACGTAGTCCCCTACATACCGGAGGAGTTGCTGAGCGACATAGTATTGTCCCAGGAAGGAATTGAAAACTGGTCCGAAATATAAAATTAAATAAAGTTCGAGGTCCGGAAAAAATCATCTCCAATAGATTAATGAAGTAGATTGTGGAAGACATCGCTTTATATCGCCCAAATAAAAACGTTCCCTCCCATGTATTATAACCTTCATATGGTAGAAGGGCTTGTGAGTTCCAATGATCCCTAGAGCTGTACTGGCGGGAGTAATCATAATTGTTCCTGGTAGGGTCACCCATGCCAGATAGGTCGAAGGTTAGGAGCCAGACGAAAGGTAGTCCACGCAGCGTTTGTTCCTCAGTGAGGCGGCTGCAAAGAAGTCTGACCCCCGTGGGGCGGCCATTAAGTGATGGTGTCACTTTAAAAACACTATTGAGGAAGGCAACGGGAAACCACCTCAATTATTATTCCCAAGAAAATAATGATGGACAATATAGAGACCCGGAAGCGGGGGAGGTAAGGCTTCCGCGGTCGTCATCCAACGAAACCCTTGAGGGGGAGAAATAACAGCAACAGAACAGAAGACGCAGAAGAAGACGAAAGCAGTTAGAATAGGAACATGGAACGTCAGGACATGGTTGAGGACAGGAAAATTAGAAAATATTAAGCGAGAGATGGAAAGAGGTAATATAGATATTTCAGGTCTATGCGAGGTTAGATGGAAGGCAAGCGGGGATTACTGGAGTGATAACCATAGAATAATATATGGTGGAGGGGACGAGAGCCAACCAGGGGTTGCCGTAATATTAAACAAAGGGGTAGGAAGAAGCGTAGTCAACATAGAGCAAGCAACTAATAGAATCTTACTCGTAGAGATTAAAGCAGAGCCGACGAACTTAGTCATTGTTCAGGTATATATGCCAACGAGCAACCACAAGGAGGAAGAAGTTGATAGGATGTACGATGAGTTAGAGGATATTATCGCCAGTGTTCCTGAGGGGAAACATATGATAGTGATCGGGGATTGGAATGCGACGGTAGGCGAAGGAAGAGAGGGTGGTGAGGTGGAGGACTATAGGGTAGGCATGAGGAATGAACGCGGGGAGAAAGCAATTGAATTCTGCAGGAGACAGGGATTAGTCATCACCAAAAAAATGGTTCATACACCACAAAAGGTGTAGGTATACATGTAAAATGCCAGGGGACTTAGAAAAGGTATCAGTTTTATTCTAGGATTATATCATGTTTGGGCACAGGTTTAGGAACACTGTGATAAATTCGCACAGTTTCCCAGGAGCGGATACGGACTCAGACCACAATGTAGTTGGTATGAAATGTAACGAACGTTTCAAAAAGATAAGGCAAGGGCGGCGGGTTAGGAAATGGATTTTAGAAGCATTAAATGGATTAACGAGGAAGGAGTATCTGCAGGATGTAGAGAAAATGATGGATGACGGTAAAGAGAGGAGTACTATCGAAGAAAAATGGGAATGTATCAAGCAAGGGATATCGGAAGCCGCGAAAGACACTAGAGGAACCGTAAACGGGAAAAGAATAAGGAAACCATGGGTAACAGAAGAAATGATTGAAAAGATGGATGAGAGAAGAAGATGGAAAAATGTAAACACAGAGTTAGGCAAAATGAAGTACAAAGAGTTAAACAATAAATTGAAAAGGGCCACAAATTATGCAAAAGAAGAATGGTGGGAAACGCAATGCGAGGATATGGAAAGGTTACAGAAGAAGGGTGAAATTGGTGCTCTGTACACCAAGGTTAAGTTATTACCGGGAAGTAAGAAGGGAAAATTTGTGCTAAAAGTTGAAGATAAGTGGGATAAGATAATAGCTGAACCAGAAAAAATCCAAGAGAGACGGAAGGAATACATGGTAGAGAACTTAGACCAACAAGGTTAGACATAGAAAAAGAATATGACGTAGAAGAAGATAGCTTAGGTCCAGGCATACCCGACGATGACATAGAAAGGGCATTAAAGGAGATGAAAGCAAATAAGGCCGTGGGGGTAGACAACATTCTTGTGGACCTATTGAAATGTTTAGGAAAATGTGGGAAGAAGTCTCTATATGGACTGATTCGTCGTATCTATGAGGAAGGAATCTGGCTGGAAGATTTTGTGAGATCAGTGTTAGTTCCTATTCCAAAAAAGGCAAAGGCTTCGTCATGTGAGGATTACAGAACAATAAGTTTGATACCCCACGCAGCTAAAGTTGTTCTCAGGATCATCAACAGAAGGACAGAGAGTAAGGCAAATGATTACTTAGGGGATGATCAGTTTGGATTTAGAAAAGAAAGATAGACGCGTGATGCCATTGCAGTAATCGAGAGGAATATAGAATACAATCAGGACGTTTTTGCCTGTTTTGTTGATTTCGAAAAAGCGTTTGACAGAGTGAATTGGGAAAAATTAATGCGTGTATTGCAGAAAATATGAATGTATTGGAGGGAAAGGAGACTGATCCGCAACCTGTACATATCTCAGAATGCTCAGATGTGAGTGGGGAACGGAGAGTCCGGATGGGCCATGTTAGGAAGAGGTGTAAGGCAGGGTTGCCCATTATCACCGGTGCTGTTCAACGTATACTATATGTGGAGGAAATGGTTTAAGAGGCATGGGAAGAACTGGAGATAGGAATGAAAGTCGGAGGGGAATTCGCAAAATCGGTTAGGTTTGCTGATGACCAAGGATTAGTTGTTCAATCAGCTTAGGGGTTGCAAGCATTGCTGAGTGAATTGGAGGTTCAGTGCGATAAATATGGGATGAGAATCAATGTTAATAAAACAAAGGTTATGTGATTTTCCAGAAAGAAAAAGGCTAAGCGAAACATTAAAATAGGAGGAGAAAAAATAGAGCAGGTAGAACAGTATACATGTCTCGGAAGTGTTTTGGACCAATACGGTCAAAGTAGTAGGGACTTAAGGAGAAGAATTGCGCTAGGCAAGGAGGTTTTCTCACGGAGGAGGGAGTTGATGACGGGGACGTTGAGTAGGGAGGTAAAGAAAAGACTCGTAGTGATGACAGTCTTGATAATTCCTTCATGAAATGATTCAATGAAGTTGAGGAATTCATTAGAATTATAGGGGTGGTAAGTTTGTGTCCATAGAAACCCATTAACAAGGAGGCTAGCATAATAATTTATAATTCTTCCGGGGAACCCTTTCGCACACGAAAATTTTTGACCGAACCTTTCAAGAAAAGGATCCCTTTGTTTGACTTAGTACGCGTTCTTCACGGAGTAAAGTAACTAATAAAAGAAAAAAATCTGACTCTCCCGTCGAGTCGTCTCCGGCCTTCCGGTCGTTCCCGGACTCGTATAGGAGCGGACAGTGTCTCGGACAATTGGCGGGGGATGGGTTGCGGATTACGCCAACCTCACACAACACTTCCCGGTTCGTTCGATCGTCGAGGAATGGCCGGTGTGTCATTTTTTTCCTAGGGATTCCTATTTCTTTTCTACAAAAAGCCCTCACGACCAACTCCCCCCCACTCGAGTTTTGTGTGGAAAACACTTCGTGGTATTCCCGACCTCCCTCCGCCGAACAAAAACCCTCTCTCCACCCTACTTTCAACTCCCATCCCCCTCCTCGCCCACGGACTGTCTCCTGGAATGGATGCCATCTGTTGAAAAGGCCGTGTCCCAAGCTGGCGCCGCCGGACCTGTCCTCGGGGACTCCTCTCCCCGTTCTCCCTGTTCGACGGCCTACGGAACGGCGACAATGTCCCTTGATGTGTGGCGGACGTGATCGGGATGCTGTGCGCGATTGCAGGGGATCCCTCTCTCTCTCTCCTCCCCCCCTTTCTCGGGTGTCAGGGGGGGGGGACGAGAAACAAATGAACGGGCCGCATCTGGTGAGCATCGGTCATCGAGATCCGCCACGCGGGCCAAAACAGAAATTCGATCGAGCACGGAGCGCGACCTTCGACCCCTCGTTACGGACACCCCTTTTACGGCGCAGTTTGCCACACGATCGGCCCTTGAATAAAGGAGAGAGGGGTGGGGGGGAGGTGGGAGGATCCGCAAATTTCCCCAGAGGCTGGGAAGAAGAGAGAGGGATCGGAGGGGTGGTGAGAGTGAGGATTAAGGGAAATTTACCCATTCGGGTTCATTAGCAGACCAAGAAGAACTCTAAGGAGTCGCTCTTAAATTACTTGACGTAGTTTTTGGCATTCATATTCACCCCTACTCTCTTCGTAAGGGTTCTTATGGTGGTAATGCCTTATATCCTTCCCCAATACCGGATAAATATCGGCGCCATCATTAATATATCGAATGAGCACCTTTTAAATAAAAATTTATTCAGGTTTGACGAAAGTTTTGAATCGGACATTAATGCTAAATATGAGTACGATTTTGTACTGGGAGAGCACAATACCTTGAATACATGATCTGCTTTGAAATTAAGCGGATCAACGGTAACATGCGTCAATGGTGAAGTTTTTCATACTAGAAGGATTAAAGCTAACGATAAAGTATGCCGAAGACAAATGTACACATTTAAACAATATTTTAATGTTGTAAGAGTACATTTAGTTAAATGACACAAATATATGAGTATTTTTCAAATTAGCTAGTGGCTTCAAGTGATGCAGGAATAAACCTTACGTATGATTATACCTGTCTCCCACTCGTAAGAAAGCGCAAAGAAATGACGAGCCTACCTTTCTTTTCCCCAAATGACTTATTAAAGGATAGACAATATGTGGGGGGTACCCGAAAATGAACAAAATTAGTTATACAAGGTTTTTGTAAAATTTATCGGAAACAATTTTCCCTTAATGTATGTGTGACGTGCTGAACTTAGACCGTCAGTTAATTGTGCGCATGGTCGCAGATTGTATTGGCATTGATAAGATGACTGTGCACACCATGATCACTGAACATTTGTTGGTTCGAAAGATCTGCAGTAAACTCGTCCCGAAGATCTTGAGCGCTTGAAGCTCCAAGGGCTACCTGACGAAAAACAGCAGGACGACGATTCCTCAACCCCCTTACAGTCCCGATTAGGCACCATCAGACTATTTCTTATCCCCAAAAGTGAAATTCTCCCTCAAATGAAAACACCATTGGAGTGTCTAAGTGCCGTCAAAAAAGCTTGCACGCGTACCCTTAAAGACCTTATAGAATTCGCCAACCAGGGAGCCTTCGAGTTGTAGAAAAGTCGCTGACAAAAGTGTGTCGACGCTCAAGGGATGTCCTTAAAGATTTTTGAGGCATTGTGGCAAAATCTGAAACAAATCAATTTTCATATTTCCAATACTTTTCATAAAAACCTAGTATTACTTTATTTCTTCAAAGTGACATGAAAATTAAGTTAAATTTGAGCCTAACCTCTTCCAATGTAGTGACGGAAACGCACCCTACATGAAGTCATTTTATTTATGGGGGGGCAGCAGGTATTCAAGATTAGATTTCGTCGTGGGAATGAATAATAATACCCATTTTGATTTTTATTTTACCGGAAAATATTTCTCAAGGCCATGGAATGTCAAAGGGGTTCCCACAGGATCCTCCCTCGCTCGAGTTGGGGACGTTGTGCTTCCGACCCGACACTTTTTAGCCGAATCAATTTTCCATATCTCTCTCTCTCTCTTTCTTTGATGGCACGGCAGTCCGTCTCCCTCATATCCGTTCTCGCTCTATCCGTTCTCGGTTTTTTCCAGGGCCATAAATCGGATGACTCGTATGATTTATTTACGCGGTTCTTTCGAAGGGAAAGATAATAATGTAAAATGTAGTTTAAAGCGTAATCAATGTCACGGTATCATTTATAAATCCAAATATACTGACTTTAGTCGTATTTCTACTTTTGCCCCGACATTATCGAGACATTTTTTTCAGTCTGTGGACGCACTTTTATGTTTCCGTGTTTAGTTGGCGTTTGCCGTCAAAACAGAGATAATTGATAGGACCGAGGACGCCACTTTGATTTTATTGCTTCTCTCAACATCTCTGGTATCCCTTGTGCCCTTGGGGTCCCGTTAAGCTGCTCTAGGATTGTCATCAGGTTTCCCGTGGACCGAGACACTGGGGGTTTACGATGCACTCAAGCTCGAGATGGGACGTGACCCCGAGACCTGTAGGTTAGTAGGGGGCACGTTGCCCACGTGAATGATCTACTCGGTTACGATGCATAACATTGATAAAGATAATGTTGCACTAGTTTTTTTTCTTTAACGGTAAAAATTGTCGTATGCAATGACTTGTGCATGTCGTTTTCTTGTATATTTTTGTCTCTGATCATCTCTACTTATGCTGCTTTCGGGAAGAACTTTTTGAAGGTCTTAATTTTTCGTTCGTGTCGTGAAGGCATTTATCCGGAATTCTCTCCTCGACTAGCAGTATGTATTTATATCGCAAGATTTTATTTTTATAAGAATAATTATTATCAATATTTTACCGGTTCATGTGGTTTTTGATGGGATCATAGTTGAGTCGATGCCGTCTAATATCCACATTCTTAAATTATTTTGAGTTCAATGCTCAAAATATAATGAAAATTATCCTGCTCATCCAGATATTTTACCTAAGATGACAATTGCGGTTATTTATTCTTATTTTTTGTGCTGTTTTTGAGGTAGCAAAAATTCTAATTTCTTATTCAGGTCGACGAGTTATCTTTCATGTTTTATATTTTAGAAATACAAAATATCTGTCTGCAGCTTCTCCTTTCAGCTTGAAGACTTTGACGTATTTTTGACGTAAACAATGATTATTGTAATGATAAACCCAGGGATGATTCAAATATGTAAGCCGCTACCAACGACAGTGAGCGATATGATTTTCCACGTTTCAATATATCTTATTTCATCACCACAAAATGCCACAGCGTCCTATATCCAATTCATAAAATAATTACGGGTTTCTTGCTCAAAATAAAAATGAAAGTATCTTATTTATCCAGGTAACCTACCTAAAATGAAAATTGCGATCATTTAAGAAAGACGGAAAATGATCCAGAAAAACGGACGGAAATGGAAAAGGAAAACCGCACGGAATTCTAAGCATGGCAGGGGAAGAAATACTGCTGCTGGGAGAAATTCGAAGACAAGAAAAGTGGATACAGGAGACTCTGAGGGATAATTGAATGCTGAAGATGGTGATAGAGGGGAGAAGGCTGAGGAAACCTGATGGAGGGAGGAAAAGAATAGGTATTTTGGATGAAATTGAGGGGGGGGAGAAAGTATGCAGACCTAAAGAGTGAGTAACTGTAATACGTTGAGTGGTTGAACTCAAATGCTGGAAGCTTCACGTGGTGGAAGTATTGAATATTCATATTAAAACACAGATACAAGCTATGCTCCAAAAAATAATTAGAATTGATTCGGGAAAATACTTAATGCAGATCACAGTATAAATTAATTTAATTCTTCAAAATAGCACCCTTGCGTGAATCGACTCACCGACGCCTGCACTTCTAATAGACGCTTCCTGGAAGGCGTCGGCGGAAACCTCGTTTAGGGCACCTCCTCACGGCCTCTTTGACATTTTACAGCGTTCCAAAATGGTTTCCTTTTAAGCACTTTTCTATTATTGGAAACGAAAATAAGCCCGGTAGGGGTGTAGGGAGGCTGAGGCATCGTTGCCTCCTTGTGTTTGGCCAGGTACTCGGTCACGAGGAAGACGGTTTGGGACGGTATGTTGTCGTGGTGCAGCCTCCAATTGGAAAAGATCTTCTTCCTGACGAGTTGTATTTTTGTCAACAGCCTGCCGAAGAAAATCACGTCAAACTTACTGTTTACTCTCTATCGTAGATGCACAAACTCTTTGTGGATAACGCATTATGAGTCAAAAATACGACGAGAAAAAGACTACCTTCGTTTGGAATACATTCTTTACGCTCAATAATTTTGCTATTTTCACACTACTTCAAGAAAAACCAACGTTGCAAAAAAACCAATCCCCCTCTACCTCTACCACCCTCTTATCTCATTTCCCTCCCAAATACTACCCATGGATGAACTCCACCTAGTTACCGAGCACTATACTCCCTACTCCCACATGAATCATTTTATCAGTCTCCTTAAGTGATTTTTTCAGATCAACCCAAAACTTTGAAATCGCGTAACGTTGCTCGATCGTCGATTCCATTTTTTTCGTGACACGGTCGGCGTGCAGAGATTTACAATAACTGACGTCCTGCCGCTTTCACAGCTTGGAGAGCACTGAGACCGATTTTGCGGCAAAGCTTAACGTCTTCCTCATTTACTTCAGTGGTTTAATCCAACTACAATCAATAGGAGCGGCGTGGTAAATTTATTTGCATTACTTTTGGTACACATTCCGTATTATGTCTGTTTTAATACACATTTTTTATGGGGTCCAAGGATATTTGTATTATATTAGCTATAGCTTAGGTATACCGTAGCACGCACTCTCGGGCTCCAGAAGCCTATCTTAAGCCGCTAACCAACTACGAAGTAGCAAAATCATACTAATAAAAACCCAACTTTTGTTACGCCGCTTTCGAGGTAGGTGGAAATATTAATGTCTCGAAGAGGTGAAAAAGTTATGGTTACTTCCTTGATTTCTATCCTCTACGCACAATATCTGTCTTCATATACTCTCTTCATCTTAGTGGACTTTTAATATTCTTCCCTACTTCCCTACGCACCTGAGGGCCCCACCCCTCTCAGGCTCTTCCACCCCTCCCCGCCCCCACTCTGTCCTGAGGTTATATATTCTGCCACTGTTTGTTTAGCAAATTTGTACTATATGATGCCACAAGTCGGTGAAACGCGTTGTATATAATAAAATCTGTGGAAAAGTACAAGTCTTTCGTTTTAGCATGTATATTAAATACTTCCATGAAGTGATGCCTGAAACAATAGAAAATGTTCTTCCTATTTGATTTTTGTTTACATGATCACCTTGTGCTCAAGAATGCACCACTCCTCGTTCAAAATCTCGAAATCAACTGCGGGAGAAAGATGCTATATCTGTCCGCACTCTCATTAATTTCTGTGATGGCGCACGACAACAAGGTGTGAAAATCAGTCTCGGGTTTTTCCTTAAAGCCGAATCACCCCGAATGTTGGAAGCGTGGTGGAATATGACGACGGAATTCAAGGCTCCAAAGGCGGAGGAAAAGACGTACGGCCTTTAATTCCATCTCGAGAATGATTGAACCTGAACAGTTTGAGAGAGATTTGTTCTCACCTGTGCGAGGAGTTAAGAAGCAAACTAAACGGTAGATTGAGCCAAGTATTCTCCCAAAATGGGATTTATTGATTTATTTCAAGAAACTGTGACATTTCAATTTCCCACATCTCATGTTGTTGTTGTATATCAGTCATCGTTTCGACAGACAACCTTCATTAACAAGGCTAAAACGCCCATAGGCAGTCGAAACTTGACAATGACAACTCTCTGTCGGGTTTGGTGTCTTATAATAATTGTTTCGGAAAATTACCAAGTCTCAGTTCATTCTTAAATGGAAAATTGCCACAAAAATATTGGAGTAAAGAGGCAATTTGCTACACACAATTGCTCTAAGAGTATATTTGATTAGTACTTCCTCAATGCATTTTGCAAAATTGACTTCGATTCATTTCATAAAATAATATTTTTTGGTTGTTTTTCTATTTTCTCGCCGTAGGAAATCTGGCAGGGAGATACTTAAAGTCATGGACTAACAATTTTGCACGGAATAGTTGACGCTAATTAAAGTAAACTAATATTTGTGCATTGACAGAAAAATAAAATGAAAATAGATTACCGCGTTAATCTAATTACACATATTCTGAATAATCGTATCACCGTTGCAATTAGTTGTATTGGGTAAGCATATGTGATACTTAACTAATCATATTATGGGGAAATGAGGCAGGTTGAGTGATGCCTTCGCTCGACTCCATTTGGCGTGGTTATTTAAATGAGACTTTTATGAATAATTAGGCATGCATTTATCCTGTTTTGTTAACATTAATTCCATGATTGGGTTTTTTCATATTGAGTACTAATTTATTAAATAAAGATACTGAGCTGTGCTTAAAATTTTTCCAAAACCATTTGTCTAAATATTTTCAGATAATCCTTACAAGCTGATTCCACAGTACATATTACGTACAGAATTACGTGATTTATAAAAATATAATAATTCAGTCATCTTCACTTAAGCTATTTTTTGATCCTTTTCATGCGATCAAAATTAGCTAACTCTGGGTTTCAACAATGACAAAGGTCATTGATTAATAGTATATTGTTTTTTTCTAACGTATGTTTATTTTAATACACGGATAATAATTGCTCAAGTAACTTAAACTATTTGTATGCACGATTAAATATTGCATTTGGGTAAACGGACTTGGGGATTTAATTATTTGAACAATTGTAATATTATAAGAAGACTAACCAAACAATAAAATTCACGAGCTAGCATGTCATATTTCCTCAAGACTAGCCAGCTCTATTGTCAAGTTTTCTCAAGACCATGGTGAAGTTTCAAACTGAGAGAATTCACGAGCGTCTATCGCACTATTGCAGCTCCCTCCCGGATTACCCATCAAAGGAATAGGCCAGCATGACATATTAATTAACAATAATAATAGTAAATTCCCCCGTCCGATTAGAATCGGGCAATTTATTGATTCAATTTTTTTTTGGGTATCTTATTTTTAAACCCCCAATACAGTATCGTTATTTTTTTACAAAATACAAATTAGGAGTTACCCTTCCCTTCGTTCGGTCTTTCCGTTCCCACTTTATCTTTTGTTGATAAACCCATCCATTATTTTCCTAATCGGTTCCTTGTGTGCGTAGATATTTCACAATTTGTTGGACGTTATGCAAATATCAAGGATAGCTTCTTGTTTGCATCTTTCCTCGGCATAAATTGGGCAATAAAGGACTCTTGTGTATTGCCGTGTCCTCCTCCATCATGCATTCACACGTCCCCTCCTTTTTTTTTCTATTTTATTGATCTAAACTCCCAGTGTCCTGTTAAAATTTGGGTAATTCCTTTGTAAGTTTTAAAGTTGATCTTCATTCTTTCCTTCATGCTAGGTGGGAATTGTCTGGTTGTTTTCCCCTTTTCTGTCGTTCCCCATTCCCGTTCCCATTTCTACCGGATATGATCTGTTATAACCACCCTGCTCATACTTTATTTCTCAGTTGAAGACAAAGTTACATCTCCTAGAGTAGCCTCTTCCATCTGCCTCATACGTGACTTGATTCTTCTGTCCTCTATTGATAATATTATAGGCCGTATCCCAGTTATTATTTGTAGAGCTTCATTACAGAGCGTATTGTAGCTCCCGGATGTAGTAATTATGCAAAATCTTTGAGCCTTCTCTAGTTTCTTCCGAATTCTGCTGTAATTTATCCCCTTTCCCCACACCTCACAGCTGTATGCCAATATTGGGATTGTGAATTCGTTGCATATAGTTCTTAGGTTATTTTTGGTGATGCCAAATCTGTTTCTGCACAGCCTTCTGCGTATTTATTTATGAATATACACTAGTATACCTTGGAAGCCACCGCTAGGGTGTGTTGCAGGGGTGAATAAACACCAGAATAATTTTATCCGAACAATACCCTACCGCGGCAGAACAATGTTATTATGATCCCTTATCGTTCTTGGAAAACAATGATATCTTAAATCTATCTGTTCTACACTTAATGTCTAATTTTACTAACATGATTTCTCCTACCGAAGTTCGATTGGGATAATAATACAGTTTCAACATCACTGCTAAAATTAAAAATTATTGCACAAGGGTGAAGGATCACAGGGTGTTAAATGGGTGACCAACACGAGGATTGCAGGAGGAAGAAAGGAAGGATAAGGAAGGTCCGTGTGGGGACCTAGGAAGAAATGGTAGAATGAAGTAGCGGAGGGTGGTGAAGATAAACTGAATGAGCGTTCCTAGTAGAGAGATCCACGGGGTATGGACGGATGAAAAACACTAAAGTGAGTCATGACCTAATGTCGGCTTTAGCACAGCAGGAAGCGTGAGATGAATCTTCCCTTCGTAATACCTCTCACACATCGCCAGAGGGACTCGCCAGTGAACTTGGACGCAGTAAAGAGTTGACTCTTTAAGCTACGTCTTCATTCATCCAGTCTTTCGTCCGTTTTTGCGTTTCCTTCCTACTCTCTACGTTTTTATACTTGTGTCGGCGCCGAATAGTAACAGAAGACGGTGCTGACCCGAGCGCTGTGTATTTTGATGGGGATGAACAAATGAGAGACAGCGAGTGATGGGCTATCGCTCGTCGCCCCAACTCCGGCGACGCATGAGTTCAGAGGTGGGCAACTTCTTTGGCGCCGTAACCTGCGGCGACGATGTGCGTCCTGATTGGCTGCACGGCCTTAGGCGCCGCGAAGCATGATGCATGAAACCGTATCTTTAGGACGGACTTCATAAAATAATGCCCACATCAGCGCTGTCCGCAACTCTGTAATTCTGGCGAATTCACAGTCCCGGTGGACAATCTTCTCATTTGCTAGAGAAAACGATGGCAGAAAACAGTCGGCAAGGTGCACCGACTGAAAACACACCATCACCAATCCGTGGCTGATCTTTGCTAGCTGATTTGTGCTCAGCGATTGGACAATGTACCATTTTTGATTCTTGAAATTAAACCTCTCGTGTCACCAATGGCGGCAGCTAAGTGCGTAAAACTTTCGGCTGGTGAACGGAGGGTTCTGGTTCCCATTTGGGTGAAACCCTATATACGCACCCGAAACGGTTTAATTGAACTTCATGAATTAAAAAAAAACCTCTGGTTTCCGGGGAAAATATCAAACTGGTCTCTTTAAAATAAAGAATAGAATAGAAAATTCCTGTTTTTTAATTGACCATCATAATCACGGGATATCAATTCGTGGATTGGTATGTGATAACTCTCCAAACTATCCTATTCCCTACCATACTCTTAATTCCTTCATAACTCTGGAATCTTCCATCACCCGTTTCCCGTAGTAACCTTTCCATCTAATTGTTATCCTCTGCCAAGATCTGTCCAATTAGCTTCCCTCTTCTTGTTGTCTATTCTCTATAAGCTTCTGTCTTCACCCATCCCTCGAATCACTCCCTCATTAGTTATTGTGCTTAATGGTAAATTAATTCCACCAAGTGTAGCCGTAAGCTATAGAACCAAATCTTTCTGCTAAGCATCGGTAGACGCAGATGACCCACAATTGTCTACTCTGATGGAACGAAATGGAAAATATAGCGATGAAAGGCAAAGAGAGGAAATGTGTTCCATTCGTCTTAATTTAGATCACGAGGCTATGAAATGGGAGTCTCCACAAAGCAAAAAATCAAAATTTTAAAAAATACAGTAAATTTCTATGGTCCATATTCATCTTTAACGAGTGTTCAAAGCGTCACAATATTACGCCATGAACTGGGGTGGGAGACCATTTATATTTTTAATACTCAATATGAGTTTAAAATTATCATAGAGGCATCAACCATAAGGTTTTGCTTGCGGCTCAAGTGACCAAGCACCACAATAAAATTCACAAGTATTTCGTATTGCCAAAGTTAGGAGTGATATAATTTTGAAAGGATGGTTTCAAGGTGTGGTTTTTCCCTCGCACGAGTCAAGGCTATTTTTTAAAGAGAGCAAATCGCTAACATAATAAAATGTGTCGCTCCCTTTACATCGTGTGACCTGATGCTTGTTTCTGTGCAAAAATCAATACTGATATCTTCCTCTCTTTTAGTGCTGTGCTTATTTAGGTCTTTTGTGCCATTTCTCAAGTTGCCAAAGTTTTCCAATTTTCTCTTCATATCTCTTTGAAATCGTTCAGTATCTTTGCCGGTGTTCTTCCACTTCCATGAACTTGCTTGCATTGCTTCTTTTTTCACTATATTGGTAATACGTTTCAAGTATACGTCCTATTCTATTCATTTGATTTTTATTTATTGCTTCTGGCACACTTCTTTTTAACTCTCTGCAACATCAACTCGTTTTCGCCTTGTCCCCACATGTTAATGTTCAGGATTATATTCCACGTCCACATAACCAAAGACTATTCTTTCGTTGATACTGTTTTCAACGACTTTGTAATGTTTAAGGGCTAGATGCTAGAAGGGACTAATATGTAATGTCTCAGTCTCGTCCCAATAAAGACTTTTAATAAATAAATAAGTAACACTGCCCGTGTTTCACATCTCTTAATATTGCAAAACAAACGGAACACTTGAGAAATTTGATCAAGAATCCGAAATCGTTATAAAATTTAAAATCCCATCGCCAAAAACGTAAGATTGAATTCAGTAATGGTGTTGAGTTCAAGTAAAAATGTACGACAAATATTTTTCATTCTATTTTCTAGACTCTTAGCTACATCTACATCTACTCAATGCCCCGCAAGCCGCCACAAGGGCTTGTGGCGGGGGGTGTTAGGGCACCACCCGTAAATTAGGAAAAAAAACCGCATGCAAAAGCCACAAATTTATAGCCTACAAACCAAACATGGTAAACATTAACGCAAGAACCCTTACGCCCCACACAAATGCAAACCCACAAACTACCAACAATCATACACATGCACAATCTTTGAATTTTTAATTTTGTTCCGACGTGTAACTTAAATGTTTTTAATAATTTTAAATGGATTTCGGATTCTTACTATTATGATTTCTGATTGTTCTGGGGAAGAATGAGTATTTGAATCTATCTCCCTTATTTTATCTTTGTGGTCTGATCTACCTAAATAGTGTGGGGCCATTATTATTCCTTTTGTGTCAAGCTACCAATCACAAACGGGCAGGATATTCGAGTATGTCTACAGACTACAGGTGTTGACGTTGGAGTTGAACTAAAACATCGTTTGCAAGAAGCAACTGTAGTCTCATTGCATTGTCGTCTACCCTAGTGCTTGAATATTCCTATTTTAAAAAGTCCTCGTAGACACGATAAGCCATATTCAATTCAAAAATAAATGTATAAGCATGAAGTACCTCTACAATATGAAAAATGGGTAGCTATTTTAAAACGAATATGGTGAATAGAATATTGGCGTTGAAAGAATATAACTACAGCTATTCCCGGGATGCAACCAAACAAAAGCAGCTTGATTTTACATTTTTTACCAGTATTTTGTCACTAAAATCCATTAACTAATACTCTACTTAACTTTATCATTTTTGAAATGTAATTAACCATATGTGACGATATTAAAATGTTCATAATAGCTTCCTGACGTTTTATCCTAAGTCACTCTACAAGTACCTCAAGAGTATTCGGAGACATCCAAAAGTAGTTGTTATCAATGTCAATATTTTTAATTATCATTTTATCGTACGGAATTGCCAGAACTTTGTTAGAACTCCCTCAAACGTTTTCCTTTAAATCTAATTCTTTGTCCAGATCTAGTTTTCGTTTTAGTGATTGTAAGTTAATGCTTTCACTCACACCACAGACATATTTTCTCAGAACTGAATAGATACTTCCTCCATGACGAATACTAAATGCGATTCCGATCCAAGTGTCACGCAGAAAACGCATAAAAAAATGTTTGCGCATGTGCGTGAAATTGGAATTCGGCATTGTGAATTGGATCGTATGAAAGGGCTCATCAAATACTCTTATACTCCGTTTGAATCCAATTTTGTGATATTGTATGAAATTCCGATTGTCGATACTGAAATCAGCGTGAAAAACGCCTTCCACAGGCCTCCTCCATTGCATTCACAAGATTCAGGTCGTAATATGTTCTGCAACACGTCCTAGTTATGGGTTTCTAGGAGCTTTGTAGATGTAGGTGAAAGCTTCAATTGCAAACGCCGTTAAGTAACAGGTGAGTTACACTCTCAACTATTAAACTGGAGGCTTTGACGACTGGTTTAATACTACGCGACCACTTAACCCTTGGAAATAGAGAATCTGTTGCGTGCGTCATCAAATAATTTATATTTTTAGCCTTCACCGTTCTCAGCTTACATTTCCGTGTTAGGATAAGGTTAGAGGTACATATCTTACTTCATACTGTGCTTACTGTGCAGGCGTAGGATGGTTTCACTCCCCTGAGGTGATATCTCCAGTCAGGGGGGTTAATCAACATTCGTTCCAGGAACGGGAGGCGAACCCGCGACCTTCTGGCGAAGGAGAGAGGTTTGGAGGACAGGGAATGAATCCATCACGAAGCCCCGGGACAAATCACCCCCACGTACCGCTTGATGAAACATCACCCTTCCAACCCTCTCCACCCGGCCAAACCTCCATCGCGCCCACCGAAATGCAATTATCTTGCACCAGGAAATGGCGCAGTTCGCCCACGCAGTACGACCCTGCCCCCATTGGTCTCCCTCTAAAACCTCCCTGTCCCCCCCAGCCCCTCCCCCACCCCCGATGTACGCTCCCCCACGCTCCACCCCCATCTTCTTCTCCAGCCTCGGAAAACCCTCCCCGACTCCTCCCTGTCCCTCGCCCGCCTCCCCATGGCCTTGATGGGGCGGGAGGAGGGCGGAGGGAGAGGGACGCATCCTTGTTCCCAGGGTTGACGGAGGGTCAGGAGGGGGGTGCGCTTTAATCCGCGAGAGGGCGGGGGTCGGCGAGAAATTGGGCCGGCCGAGAAAGCCAACAGCCCTCCGAGCCCCCTGCAACACTTGTCCCGCCTCTTCTCCCTCTCCTTCCCCTAGTACCCCTCACAACCTCTCCCCTCCTCCCTCCCCCAACCACCCGTATTGATTCCCGGGGCGTTGTCATATACATATATATATAATCGTTTGTGCGTTTGCCCTGGTCATCGCTCTCTCTCTCTCTCTCTCTCGCAATCTCCATTTGTTTATTGTTTTGCAGTTGTGGAGTCATTTCTTTGATTTTCTCTGCGTTTATCCCAATCGGAGGACGCAATACCCTTTCTCGAAGTTCATTCGCTCCAATGGAAGTTTTTTTCAGCAATTAAGACGTAGATATCTCTCGTCTTTCCCACATCTTAAACGGGTTCCCATCCTTGTCAATGGCTCAGTTTCCTGTTTTACTCGTCATTTTAGATCCATTTCCTCCGTGCTCACCTTCTTTTAAATCGCTCATCATGATGAGTCTCAGCGAAAGGTATTCACTGACCTTTCCACAAAATCAGTTTCGAAAGCACTGGTTTTCTTCATTCATCATCGTCTGTCTAACCGTTTAGTGGTTGACTACAGCCCTCCATTTCCTTTCCCTTTCAAATACTACTTTTATTTTTGCTCGGTGTGATAGAAATACATTGTTTAGGGGTAGACAATTTTTACTTTGTTTGCACGACCTCTTCACTAATGGCGATTACCCTTTCTTCACGATTTCAGCCTAAATATATTTTTTTGATACTCGTAACTCGACAGAAATTTTATGGAACTATCCACTGCCACACACCATTCTGGTGGCATGCAGAGTATCATGAGAGTGAAGAGAGCTCATCACTCTAATATCATTCAATACTTAGCCAAATTATTTGTGCCTTGGACTTTCTTACAGCGTCTTTCGTATATATTCCCTTCCACTACCTTCCGAACAAATTCATTTGATCTCAAGGTGTGTCGAATCCTTTTGATGTTTCTTTTTTTCTGTATCGCCTACTTTCATCTTCTCTTTTTTATTCCATTTCTTTTTCATTTCATCTGTTCATTTGCTCTGTGGCATAGGGAAGGTTAAATTACAGATTGAAGCTCTTGCATAAATGGTCAGGAGGTCTCTTTAGCAGTGACGTTGAAATTGTATTATTACCCCCATCGTACTACGGCAGGAGAGATCACGTCACTAAAATTAGAGAGGTTAAACGTAGGACAGATAGATTTAAGATGTATTTTTTCCACGAACGATAGGGAACCATAATAACATTGTTCGACCGCGGTCGGGTCTTGTTCGGGTAAAATTATTCTGATGTATATTCACCCCCTGCCACACACCCTAGCGGTGGCTTCCAGGGTATATAAATACATACGCTTCCATTACCTGCTTTCGAACTCGTTTACTTTTTCTTGGCCTGATTTGTGGCTCATATCTCTTAATGAGATCAACAGACTTCTCCGCCGCTCGTTGCAATTAAAAATATGGGTTAAAGTTGAAAATATTAATTTCAAGTAAATGCAGAAGATGCCGCAACATTAACTTTTAACGGAGCCATCCCCTAAGTGTGCATTATAATGCAACAATTTCAGAATGTTTAAAGTTGGCTTTAACCTCGTGGACTGTGGTGCTTCGCGCACGACTGCAAATGCCTGTGACATTATATGTGCTCTTTCGTCACAACATCTTGTTCCTTTAAAGCTCCCCGAATTTCAGAGTGTAAGAAGACGCCTCGATAGGTGGACCGAATAAAAATTAATCGAATCATAGGTTAACCAGCTAAAGCACTCGACCTGACATCGATTGATCCGGGTTCGAATCCCGGTCAAGTTGAATGATTTTTACACTCTGACATTGTTGCATTGTAAAGATTAATTTTCACTAAAATATTTTTATTTCACTACCCGGTCTCAGCAAAGTCGTTATCAGTGATCTGATTATCTTAGTTGAAATCGACGTGTTGAGTGGAAAGGTTTTATTGAAAATGGATACAGAGTTATTATTTTAACCCAATATAACGTTCTCGACTCAGGCCCAGCATAAGCGAATTGAGCGACATCAATTTAGGGTAATTTATACCTTCCTGTTTCTTTGGTCATTTCTATTCTTTCCCATATTTAACAACGAAGTTATTAAAACATAGAATTTTCACAGCGCTAAAGCCATTCACCGCAACCCAGACTCGATTTCTGACCCTCTCGATTGCCAGCCGAGTGCTTTAACCAGTACAGCTAGCAAGGTGTCCTTTTCCAATGTTAAAGTCGAGGATATACTTTTAATTATAGGTTAAACCTCTCTTCCAGTAATCTAGGAGACCTATTTAACTTAAGAAATTAATATTATCTTTGCTTTCTACAGAAATAAAACTTTATTTGTCGACTAGTTTCGTTTACACTGTAACATTAATTTCTTAAGTTAAACATGGATTTCTACAAAGTTAAGGCCTCAACCATTCAGTGCATAGGAGACCTGTGTTTGAGTGCCAGTCAAGGCGAATGATTCGCACACTGTGAAATTTCCGCATTCCGATGCTCATTAACGTAAAACTCTGTTAAAGTAACTGTCACATTATCTCCCGCAATTCCGCGGATTCAGCAATTAATATACCTTTTGACATTCCGCATTTGATATTCCCCTAGTGTCTCTGAAGCCACTCGAAAGTACTCTCCTTTTGTTGCACCCATGACCCATTTGAAGTGACTATATTTGTTGCGATCAGACGGATGCAAATCTATTGGCTCCATTGGTACCTTTCAAGTGAGAATTTTACGTCGCAGCAAAATTCCTGTCCCCGAGGCGTATGGCTGGAGGAGAGTTTATGCGATATCCCCCGCGAAAACGCCATACGTGCTCAATTGCCTACAGTGGTAATCGTGTATATGAGTTGGCGTCACATAGAATCCATTTCAACCGCAGTACACACTATCTATGGGAGCGTGAACCCACAGGTGCATCTCTTTTTTTTTGGAGTTGGCCATTTCGATCCCTCTCCTGCACTTCCACCACTCTTTAAAATCCTTTGCTCTCAAGTTTCTTTCCATTTTATACTTTATTTATGTATATACCCTGAAAGCCACCGCTAGGGTATGTAGTAAGGGGTGAATACACATCAGAATAATTTTACCCGAACATGACCCTACCGCGGTCGAAAAATGTTATTATGATCCCCTATCGTTCGTGGAAAACATGACATCGTAAATCTATCTGTTCTACCTTTAGCCTCTTTAACTTTATTAACATGATCTCTCCTACCGTAGTACGATGGGGGTAATAATACATTTTCAACGTCCCTGCTAGAGAGACCTTCCAATTTATGCAACAGATTCAACCTGTAATTTAACCTTTGCTCCTTGAGTGATCTAGCTGCTCTGATATTTTGGATACGCTACTAAGTTAATCATAACTAGATTTCACAAATCTAGCTCCTCTAAGCTGGGTGCAATCAAATTCGGCAATTAATCCAACTTCGCGAAGATCCTATATGCTTGCAGCATATTCTAATTGAGGTCAAACCAATGACAGATAACTTTTCTCTTTGACCTTTTCAATACATTCCACCAAGTGCTCTTCTAAGGTTTCCTAATTTTTTGTTCGCTTGTCCACATATTCCCCGTATGTGTTTCACCCAGGAGAAATCGTGAGTTAGGGTAACACCTAGGTGTTTAATTGAGTATATATACATTCGTTCCATTTCGGTGTTCTCAATGCGGTAGACGTTCGGGTGGGAATGGCTCTTTTTCTAAACATTTATCACTCCGCACTTTGTTATGTTTAATTGCAATTGACAAGTGTCGCATCAGCGTTGTATAGCATGAAGGTCATCTGACAAAGGTGAGGGTAAACTACTGCATCATCGACAAAGAAACGTTTCTTACAAGTGACTACGGAGTCGACGTTGTTAACTTAAAGTAGGAATAAAAGAGGTCCGATGACACTTCCCTGGGGAACACCTGAAGTGACTTCTACTTCATTTGAGCTAACTCCATCTATGACTACTCGTTGTACCCGATCATTCAAAAAGTCTTTACTGCAACCCTGTATATTTTTATCTATGCTATATGCTTCTAGCTGTACGAGTAGTTTACTATGAGGTACTTTGTCGAAGGCTTTCTTAAAATATAGAAAAATCGCGCCCTCTGGAGCACTGCTCTATCCCGAAATAGGAATATCATCAACAAAAAGCGCAAGTTGTGTCTCGCGGGATCTACCTTTTCGAAAACCGTGCTGATTTTTCATTAATAACTTCTGATTATCGAGATGTCTCACAATTGAACTAGTAACTAATGCTAATGCTTTTGAATTCACTTAACGATTTCTGAAATTTATTCTTGGTATTTACCCTGGATATCTTATAATCCCAAGTGGTTTCATCCTTTTTGTTGCTAGAGAATCATCCCCAATATTTTTCATCTTGGCGTGACATAGCCTTTGACGTAATGCCTTTCTAACATCCGCGTTGCACCATCTAGGCCCCGTGTTATCTTTTATAAATTTACTGGGAATGAACTTGTTGACTGCTGAGAGCGTGATCTCAAGGAAATGATTTTACGTATCCTAAGTATTTCGGTGATTACTATCTTTCTTAAAAATCGCAAATTGATTCTGTAGTACGCGCTTTAGGCCATTGTAGTCCACTTATTTAAACTAGTAAATATTCCTTTTAGGCTTCTTATTTCGGACCCCATGAAGCGAAAACTTACCATTAACTGCCATGAGGTCACTATTACCTTTTATAATTTCTATATTTAAGACTTTTTAGGGAATATTCGTTGCTAACAAATGAAGAATATTATCGCTCCTATTTAGTGAATCGACAATTTGATTCAATGAGTTAGACGAAAAGAATTCTTCCAGAATTCGGAAAAGAATTCCAGCGATTCGCTGATATCTTTGTCTTTACCGCCAGTTTTAAAACTATATATGCTCCAGTCAATAGATGGGACATTGTAATCATAACGTCGCAATCATTATGTTGGGGTAAGAAACCTATGATTTGTTGATCTTATTCTGGTGTTGAATTGTCTCTGTCGACTGGCGGTCTATAAAATGCGCATACATAAATTCTTTTGGATTGAGGACTTTTAATGGAGCACCAAACGCTTTCCAAACTATTACCCGGAATTACCTCAGCCCTGCTGACGCAAGCATTTCTAATTGCAATAAAGACACCACCCCCGATTCTATTTGTTCAGTCATTTCTGTAAATGGAAAGGATTTTGGGAAAATTTCACCGTCGACAATATCTATGGATGAGCCTTTCTGTTCCAATAATTATATCTGCGCCCGTCCTTTGAATAAGGTGATGATATTCTGCGACTTTTTTTTTTAAACTTCGGCAATATATTACCAATGCAGACAATGTTTCCTTGACATTACGGTTTTTTGAATTTTTAACGAGAATTATCTTCTTATTCATTTTGAATCCCTTATAAAATTTTCCGTATGATGTTATCTGATTCGTGTTAAATGAACTATTGCTAGCAATGAACCTCACTTCATTTAAAGCCACATAATTCGGCAAAGAAGGATTTAGAGGCCTACTAATTGGCCTACACACTGACCTACACTTTAATCTAAAGAAGCCCTGCAGTGCTCGAACATCCTACCCCGCTACACACCTGGCGGCCTCAGACATGTAGTGAACACCAGAACGGTTCAGGGGGTTCCTACACGATTGAATCGACGGCTGAAGGTCAACGAAGGATTCCCCGATATCCCTGCAGAAAGCACGTAACTTCTGATTGATGGCTTCCACTCGGGTCCAAACCAGAGTTCAACGATCAATCCTCGGGACAAGGCTCAGGGTCGAGATCGTCACATCAACCCCCTCGACACTACCCACCCGCTTCATTTCCGAGTTCAATTTCCTGGAGGAATTTAGAATCTCTTCAGATCCACGGTCGACGGTATCGTTGACGCCAACATGAGCCACAACCTGCAGCCTGGAATACTTCGTGCCAGTAGCTGCCCCTCTGACTTATAAATGTTGGTGTAATAGTATCACATCCTGAAATATGACTCTACTATCTCTCCATCTAATTTACTATTGAATTTTTTTATGAGACAACCGTGGACTCATGAGATGAATAGATTGCATGGAACACCACAAAGTCACCTCGACCTTTAGGAGGACATTTCCTTTTAGGAGGTGTGTCAAGTTCAGGTCTTTATGCAGGTAAAATAAGGGATGCATAAGCTGTGCAGGTCGGAATTTGTGAATCAAGAGCGGAAGGGATCGCGCCGTAAATTTTCAAGTCCGTTGCACGTCCTCTTAAATTAATTAAAATTAAGACGTGCTTCAGTTGGTTAAATTTTAACTTTTTCGTAAATTCATTTTCCCCGAATTTCAGGGAAATTCATTTTGTTTAACACAAATGTTTTCTAAAATTAAATATTAAATTTATTATGCTCAATCAGAGCATAACTAATTCTCAAGAATATTTCAAGTCACAGTGAATTGTTGAATATTATAACTGATTGGGAAGTTCATGGTTGATATTAGCAAGAAATTGGCGACACTAATATTCTAGTGGAGGGCTCTTTTTAGTTTATACAAACCTTGGATCATGATTTTCCATTTTATACTCTGAAGAAAAATAATAAAGTCTGTGAAGAGGTAATTGAAGCTACGGACTTAGGATTACCAGTGGAGTATTTACTTGCCGAAGCCGACTAATCCATTGGCTTATAGTTATGCAAATTTTAAATTAATTGATGAAACACCCAATGCATGATCAATGAGTACGATCACAATTTTGCAAATATGTATGAAAATATTTAGCCATCATAATTGTTATATCACTCCAATCCTGAATTCATATCTTTGGGGAGCCTGCTCTGGGGACAGGAAAAATTTCCACGCTGAAAGTAGATACCATTATTGCTTTTGAAAACTTGAAGGTATGTATTTTTTAGTAAAAAATAGAGATACTTTTCAAATCTTGCAGGTGTGCTAGAAAAAAAAACATCAAAAACGTTGCTAGGAGGAATAGGTAAATGAAAAGTTTACGTTACAGCTCACGTGAAAAAGTCCTAGTTTTGAGATACAAAAGAATATCTAGTCCGGTACGGAAAATTTAAAAAGAAACATTGTTTCGCTCATGTAATCGAACAATGTTACGCAATTGGGAATCAAATATTATATTGCTCGCCCTAAACTACTACGAAAAGCGAAAAACTATTGTAAGAATAGCGATAGTTGACCGTAGCTATGAAAATAATAACATTATGAAAATAATGACCGTAATAAGAAGAAACAGCGTAGAATGACTACAGGTGAAGGATAAGTTGAATTACGGGAAAACTGTGACGTAAGACGTCAGATTAAGGAACTCTGAGTGAATGAAGAGAATGAATGAGACAACAGGATTGCTTGGAGAAATTATTTGAACCGATTCTCGTTGATGAGAACTGACCCCCTCCTCCTCTCCACCCCCGCCAACTTGAGCTTAGCTTTAAGGCGTGGGAAGTTTGCACATTCAGGATAAAGGCTCTCCTCTAGTTCCTTTCCCTGTGCCATTCGCGATTTCCCACGAGATCTTCGTATCCGCACAGAAAAGTGTGCCGCGTGAATTTTAGATGGGGTTGTCCAAAGGCTTCATCACCCGGGGAATTGAAAGCGGGAACCTCCGTTAGGAACCGATTCCGCTGTGCTACCACGTCGTTCCATTAGCAACTTATTATTCATTACAACTGTGAGAATTTCACAATGAGACTTTCGCAGAGAGCCAAGCACTCTAGCTAGTTAAGCAACCGAGGAGGGCTCTTACGAAGTGAATCTCTATGGAATTCAAAAGAAAATGTTCTGACGAATATAATTACAATATAATGGAATAACGTTTTAGTCCTAAATGTACCACAACCCACGAGGTGTGAACATCCAAACGAAGTGGTTTGCCTCGGAAAAATTTCAAAATAAACGGCAGTAAGTGCTTTAAAATTAACATTAGCTGAACCACCCGCTGGTGTACACACAATATGAGAATTTCACATTGACAAAAATCATTCGCCAAGACCATGATTCGTATTCGGATCTCTCACAGAAATGCACAATTACAAAGTACTCGTCAGTAATATTTCCAAAAACAATCGCTAGGAAATCGATGGATCCAGGTTCGAGTCCCAGTCATGGCGAATGATTTTCTTTCAATGAGAAGTTCTCCCATTTGGAAACACACGAGGTCTTTACTCCGCTAAAGTCACGGACCCGCCTTTTCCCACAATTTTACAGACTATTAATCGTAAGTCATTTACGCCGATACCAATAGACTTAAAAGGTTAGTTCAACATTTCATTGACAGTGACGCTGATAATGTATTATTACCCCCATCGTACTAAGGTAGGAGAGACCATGTCAATAAAACTAGGTAGAAAACTAGTAAGTGTAGAACAGATGGATTTACAAGCACATGTCATTTTTTCCACGAACGATAAGGGATCATATTGATACTGTTCGACCGCGGTAGTATCATGTTCGGGTAAAAATTATTCTAGTGTGTACTCACCCCCTGCCGCACACCCTAGGCTTGCAGGATACATAAATAAAATAAATAAATAAATAAATAAAAAGCATGCGATGGTTGAAGTCGAAACATTCTACTACGTGATTGATTGAATGTGAAATATATATACAATGTATATGAGTGACATCTTGATGTCTTTTAGCCTGAACAGAATATTTCAACTAAATGTAGTACCTGGAAAGATCTCAATCGTCTTGAAAATTGAAATGAAGTCATGATTAATATTTATTTATTACCAGTAGTCTACCGACATGGGGTAGGTTTCCGATGAACCCTGAGACTACGCATGAATATATTTCCGTAAAGCCCTCAGTAACATGATACGATATGTACTTGACACATGTTAGAATAACTTAGTATGTTGCTCTGCATACTTTATCGTATCCCTAATTACCTATGCAAAAAGAATGTTTGGATTAGAACTGTTGTTGGACCAAATGGAAACAAATGTGTACATCAATAAATAAATGAAGAGATCAGGAAGCAGTAGTTGAGCCGCTGCAAATAAATTCTCGGGTCGAAATCCTATGATGATGATGTGCTGGACGGAGGGTAGGAGGGATGGAGGGAGAGGGAAGGAGGAAAGGGAGGCTCTTATTCCGTCTCTCGGTGAAAGCTGCGGCGATGAGAATGGTCCAAAAGCGGTGTTTTCGGGCACGCGCAGATGGGAGCAGCCGTCCACCACTACCATCCCCCCAGTGCGTGAGCTCTTTCAGGGCCAGCCGCCGGTGTCCCGGATTCGCGAGACTGGGAGGGGTTGCGGGTGTGTGTGGAGGGTGTGGATGTATCCTCGGGGAGGGAGGACGGGCGGAGGGGGGTAGGCGGAGGATGGGCGTGCGGGGAACGACGAAGGGAGAGAGATTGGGGGAGCGTGTGCAGACACAGGTGGGGCGGGAGGGGAAGGGCGGCGCAGGGGTTAGCCAGGGTACAAAGAGGACTTGGGGGTGGGGAGTAGGGGTCGTCCTTGGCTCGGGAATGTTGGGTGCGGTCGGGAGTGTAAGCGCGCGGCACCTGTAACGCCCGCTCGAAGCAGGGGGGGAGGAGGGGTCCCGGCGACTTTGGATATCCGCTCGATGCCGCTCACGCTTTCGTAGTGCATCCGGAGGTTGGGGTTGGAGGAGGGGGAGAAGGGTTGTGGGGAAGAAGGAGGGGGGAGGGGAAGTGAAAGGGCCATTTCGTCATGAATGATGCGGACGTCGTTTCTCTTTGAATGTAACCCGTTTCAGTAGGATTAAAAAAACATTTCGAGAACCGAAATGGCAGTGCATAAAACTGTGTTCATCTCCTCATGGATGTATGAAAGCGAAGCTTAGGTATGCCTGGATGAGCATGAACGTCGAATAACCTTGGAATGGGGTACTTGAGGAGTGCTTGCGATATAAATTGAAGACAAAGGTTGTGAGATGATGGGGTCATTTAGGAAAGTGGATTTGGATTAACCGGTCATGGATAGGCATGAAAAGTAACATGCTTTGCTGGTTTGCTTTTGTTATGACATTGGGTGATAGTCGTTTTAACAAACATATATATATATATATGAGAAGATTAAATGCTTTGAGAGAAAGGGGCAGACCGATTAAGTCATAATTGAATGTGGTCGAAGATACTCTCAATAAAAGGAGTATTAAAAATCTCAGGAACAATAAATCATTGAAATGAGCAATGTATCAGAGGGACAGTAAAAAAACACTATTTTAAGATAAGGCTGTCGGGAGGACATTAGTGAAAGGGTGTAAGATTCCTAAAATAATTAAAAATCAGAATGTTTTGGCTTTACTTACCCGGGAAAGGGAACCACCCGATGATTTTGCGTTCATTTACGCTCTTAGTTTTCGGAATTTTCATATTTTTCATGTCACTCAAATTAAACTCTTTGCATGAACTTCGTAGTCTAGAAGTTGGAATAATATTTGCAATTCTCATTTTCTTTGAAAAGTGGTGTATTTACCGCAATTTTAGGCAGATTTAAAAACGCAATTGTTAAAAATGAAATCCAAAGAATTGCCTCTGGGATTCCAGCGTGTATCTCCAGAGAAAATATTCATTAAGTTTCCTCATGGTGATGACAAAGCTGTCGTGACTGAGAGAAAGGGATAAAAATAGGACAGCTGTTAATACAAGCAAAATGACGAAGAGAAACAAGCAGAGGAAGAAAGAAGAAAAACGAAGATTGTGTTTTCATTGAAAGTGGAATAGACAACGCATATATTACGAGAATTAAAATAAAGAACAAGTCGGATAGTTTTGTGTATTAGGAAGATGAATTGTCAAGGGAAGAAAAAGCATGAAGAAAAAGCTGAGAGTCGGCAAAAATAGCCTAGAAGTGTCTATGCGATTCGTTGAAACATACTCGTATCACTTGCATGTTTACAGTGGGACATATTGATTTGCGAATATCCTTTAATATTTAAATTTTAAAGATAAGAGTACTCGTATATATTCCACCTATTGTATGACCGTTCTCAATTGTAGTATAGAGTGGACAATTTGGGGCTTACAGTGGTGATTAGGAGAATGTAAGCAGTGTAAATGTGCTGCTGGACGAGAATATAGTATACATGTAAACAGCATATGGTGGTATAGCTAACGAAGAGGTCCTACATAAAATAAGGCAGAAAGAAATAATGCCAGCAACTTTGAAAAGAATAAAGGATAAACTTATATTGGAGACATTTGAATGCACGATGACCTAATTAAAATAATCTTAGGGGGGGAAGTTAACGAGAAGAATTCGGATGAGAAATTTGGAAAGAATTATGATGAGCCTAAAAGAGACGCAATATGCTCGTATGGGGATGTTAGCCATTGGAGTAATTGAATGAATAAATGCTGGATGGTCAGCGACGATAGGGACGTTGTTTTGGAAGACTTCAACTTGCACAAAGTTTGAGATATATATGTGAAATGAGGATCTTAAATGATTTCCAGTGTACAAAGTATTGATCCATTTCACGTAATTTTCCCGTAGTTTACCTTAAATATAATTGAATTATTTTTAATAGAGTACCTTTCTTTAGTGGCACAATCATAGGTATGTACCACAGTTGAATACGGGGTACTAAAATCAATGAAATTCCTTCTCCATCTCGGTCCGCAATTGTAGTAATCGATATTAGTTGGTTTTTAAAAATCAAATTGCATGCATTCACAAATTACGAGAGACTCGCTGGGCTTATTGGTATTGATCATTTGCAAACCTCTATTACAGGCATTATGCCAATAGCTATCAGCATCATCGGTTCTCAATTAGACTTGATCCCTGAAAATTGCTACGTTGTATTTAGGTCCCCCACCTCAAACCTTTCTTTGTGAAATATTATTTCCTTCTTGGGTTCCCCATACCTTTTACCAACCTTCATTCCATTCGGTCTTTACCTCCCCCAACTGCAATTGCTAGGCACCTCTCCTCTCCACCGTCCTCAATATCTCTAAATATCCAACCTCTTTAATTAGAGCCTTTTATAGCAAATGCTTTTCCGCAAAACGAGTAGCAATTCTTCTCCGAAGATCACCACTACTACGGTCATTTTCATCCAAAAGACTGCATTTCAGCTATTTCAACCTGCTCTGGTCTATTATTCCTTCTAGCTGCAATGTTAAAATTGAAGTTCTTGCTTCATGAGGCTCTCATCAAGTGCATCAATTGAGAGGAGCAAGGTTTATAAACTAATGTGAGGCGTTGAAGCGGGTTTTACCGATATACTGACTAAATTGAGTCTCATTTCTGGTAAATAATTTACAAATTAATAAAGTGGTCATGTGGTTTTAAAAAGTGAGATTTGTTTTCAGTAGCCTTTTATTTATGCTAAATTTCAAGAAACTGCGGGAGATGCCGCAACAGTAACTTTTAACGGAGTCATCTGCTAACATGCATTTCATTGCAACAATTTCAGTGAGTAAAAATCATCCGCTTTGACCGAGATTCGAACCCGGATCCCTCGATTTCCGGCCGAGTGCTTTAGCCAGTTAAGCTATCGCTATCAATTTGGTTTTAACCTCGTGGACTGTGACGTGTCACGCACGACTACGAATGCCTGAGACATTGTATGTACGGTATTTCGTCATAACATATTGTTCCTTTAAAAGCCCAAAAAGTTCAGAGTTGAAGAGGACACCGCGAAAAAAAATAGCTTAAATGGCTCAAGCACTCGGCCGGAAATCGAGGGATTCGGGTTCGAATCCCGGTCAAGACGAATGATTTTTATACTCTGAAATTGTTGCAATTTTATTTACACTTTTAGATTCTTTTCAATAGGTATAAAAAAACCATAAGCACAGTAATCAACCCGAAGGTCCTGTGCCAGTTATGGTTTCCCAGGAAGACCTGGTACCCGATAAATCAACTAGCTTGGGTGGAGCTGCAGGTGCCCAAAGTACCTTGCCCGGGAATCGAACCCGGGACCCTCCGGTCAGTAGTCCAACGCTCTACTTACTAGACCACCGCGACCTGCTCAATAGGTATATTCAAGCGAAAAATAATAGAGATATTTTGGGTGGTTGAAATCTGTGTTACAATTCACCTATTCTTGTGAGTGTTAAACACGCGTTCTCATTCGTTTGTAATTGATAAACCGAGTTCTACATAGTTCCTTGACTCGGCATTCTAAAGTGAATTTAATAAATATGAGAATATTTTGAAAAGTTCTCGCAATGGGATAGAAATAATCGACTTACCTTAGTAATTTTTTACTTTTTAATATAGTCTCCCTGTACAGTAATGCATTTGGTTCAGCAATTTTCCAGTGTCATGATCCCTTCTCAAAAGTTAGATTCCTTTAGGCAAGCAAAATACCCGTCCACCTCGGCTGTTAGTTCTTTGTTTGAAGAGAATCTCCGTACATCGAAGAAAATGTGGGCTTCGGGAAGAAATGGAAATCTAATGGAGTCAAGTTAGGCGAATAAGGCGGGTCTAGCACAAATTCGTATCTTAGTTTACGCATATTTTCCATGGCAACAACACTTGTTTGTGGGCGTGAATGTCTTCATGACATATGACTTTATTCCTGACTAAACCTGACCTTTTTTCGTATATCTTTTGCTGTAGTTGGTCCAGAAGGTTAGCGCAGTATAGTTAGTTAGCGCAGTAAAGTTAGCGCAGTGGGAAGATAATCTATCAACAGAATACTTTTTACATCCCAGAAAACTGAAGCCATCACCTTTCCGACCGACCGTATTGCATTCGCTTTCTTTGGTGATGGTGAATCATCGTGTTTCCACTACTGACTTTTAATAATCAAACCACTTTACTTTTGTGTTTCCACTACTTTGACAGCTGTTTTCTCTCTGGGGTATAGTAGTGGACTAAAGTTTCATCTTTGGTCAAAAACCGTCGCAGAAAATCTTTTTACATGAATTTCCTTTGACCTTTCTTTACGAAGTACAAATTAACTGCTCGAATTTTTATATTTTTTTCATTTTCACAAATCACTTTATGGGAACTGCTACGGAGAGGCGTCCTCACCACAGATCTCTTCCCAGAGCACTGACGCGTTACGTGTTTACTCATTATGGATTACCTATTATTACGCGGGAGACTCGTTACGATGGTGTCGACATCTGGTGGTGATTTTGGGAGCATTTAAAACTACCTTCGTACCATACTAATGTGCGGAGTTAATATCCAGCATTGGGCTTTACACAAATAAAGTTTTTTGATGATATTTTCCTCGATATTAGAAGAACAGTAAGGCAATACTTACAATTATGATTAAACATATTCACAGCTTAACATATGCACAAGGTTGCATTTGCAGGACGCTATCCGTCGGATGGGACGTTTAATTTTGCAACCCCTTCACGCCTTTCTTTAAGAGTACGTAGGCTAATAGCAACACCGGGGTTTTCTGCTCCCATTCTTTCTCGGACATCTCTGCCAAATTACCTACATACGGCGCAAAAAAACATCAGGTCTCTATACTAATAACCCTAATAACCAACAAGTACTAACGTATTGCATTGGCAAACTATTGGTATTCCATGCGCCAGTTAATGGAATTGTTATTAATTGTAAAAAGTACATTATGGGTTTCAGTGACATATTGGTTAGTCAGAAATTTGTCAGTTTCGGGAGTCATCATTTATTAATGAAAACTATAGGACGAGGAGTTTTATTACAACCTGTTTAAAAAAGTTTTGCAAAATAATTTCTCATTAGCACAGAGTAAGTGAGGTTATCTCCTTTCGTGACGGTATTGAGAGAAATAAAACGCGGGTATAAAATATTTACGTTACTACTCGCGTGCCAAACCTAACTTCACCTTCCCAAAACCAGCTTTAAATCTCTTATTCCTCTAATGTAATAAACACCAAATTTTCGCAGTTATGAGTCCTGTAGCATTAATTAAGTCGTGTGAGTCAATTTTTGAGGGGAAATAAACGAAACCGAATAATATTTACTCACCGAGGCCTGCCCATCGACGATTACAACGGCACTTTTAATACCGCTAACTCTAGGAAGTATTAATACTTTGACCAAAATTATCATTATAGCTTTGCCGAAGCTCTTCAAAAGCCACTAATAATTGACTCAAAAACATTTTTCGTTCCTGATATTATATTCCCCGAAGACCCAGCATATGGGGGGGAAATTTCTTTTGTATATTACATAGTCAAAAGACGATCGTTGAATGCGAAACGATTTCAATGAACAAAAGAATATCTTTACGTTTTGTGAGGTCGATCACAAAAATCATAAGTCTAATATAAGGTTTGGCATTTTAGTTATTTGCTGCCATGAAATTTTGAACATTATATTGGGTCCTAAAAATCGAACCAATTTCTTATATCGAGCGTTTGACAAGTTTTGAAAGATCTCCACTCTTAGCACATCATCTCATTTATACCTTCACTCTGAGGGTTATGAGGACTGCGTACTTAGTCACTGTTGGGTTGCTGGTAGAATAAAATCAACAGTTCGTCAGAAAACTAAGGAATTCATTCTGACGTCGCGATAGTGGACATTTTTTCATTTTGAGAATATACAGCAGGGACTTCTCTTGATCTTCAGAAATATATTCAAAATTAAAGGGGACAATTTTATGTGTTAGCAATGGGCCAGTTTTATGATTTTCCACGTACCGTATCTTTATTTATGGAAAAATCAAGTCTTTTCAGATATAAAATACTGAATGGGTAAATCGTTTTGCCATGTGGAAACCCTTAAGCGGACCTAATCCGATATATTGATTTTATTTTCAGATCATTCAGTTGGATTTTTTTAGACACTTTAGGTAATTAATATGATCTACTCTATAGCATGCATCGCGGTGATTTAAACTTGGATTGAAAGTAAATCATTCAATTATACATCTGAAAGGTGTTTTCGTAATAATTCATTAAAATCTTCTTATGTACCAAGCAAGATTCGCACAGCCTCACATTCTTTCCTTTAATCGAATTCGCCTACGGCTACCTAGCCACCTAGTGATTGTTTTAAACTTCTTAATGTATTATCCAGTTATCACATATGTATATGAACACTTTTCTTTTCATTTACAAAAGTTATGGTCCGCTAAAAATCATGTTAAGATATTACGTTGATAATATTGCTTTAATGTGACCTTCCAAGGCGTTTGCAAAACGTTTCATTTTTATTATTTGCAATCTGCCATTTTGTCCAAATGAAGGTCACGCGAGAAGAATCGGAATTGCCACAGGGTGTAGGACATGGTAATCCGTTATCTTCAGTGTTGTGTAATTAAAATGTGGAAAAATGTTAAGGATGGTCGGGTAATGGCTTGAGTCGGGAATATTGGTGCTCGGGTAGCTGATTAAGTCAATAAGGCTTTGTCAGGATCGTCAAGCATATTTTGTCTTGACATTTTTTTAAAGACCAAACCACTTTGCTTTTCCACATAAACTTTTTATTCTCACAACCCAGGTTTCGTTGTGAGAATAAAAACTTTATGTGGAAAAGCAAAGTGGTCTGGTTTTTTAAAAAAACGTCAATATAAATATTTGCCATCAAGTTACGCCAGAAACTGTTTTATTAATATTTTATCTTGCTAGCCAAGGGATTAAAATCATATTTTGAACGCATGATGAAAATAGTATGACGGTTTTGATATAAGTATTAGTTTCAGGGGAGGCGACCGACAGCTAGGGTCTTTTGCGCCAACAGGGATGGATAGGAAAGGATGAAGAGTGGAGAGAAACCCGGCGTCTACTCTTAACGAAAGGCGCCAAGAGGTCCGCAGCATCACGTCCCATCCGACGGGCGGAACGCTTAAGAAATAAGAAGGGTAAATTACAGAACGGAGAGAATAAATCATATGCAGTAGAACAATTCCCTTATTTCGAAGGAAAATGGATTATGTAGTCGGAAAATTATATGAGAAATGACGTTCGCAAAAGGACAAATGAAAAGTAGGAAACTGATGATGGATACGTTATGTAAAGATGTTAAGAAAAGATAAGTATTTGGACGTGCGGAGCATGCATGGTTCGGAAACCTCATCTTCGAGGAAATATGTAGGAATATTAGAGTCCTTAAAGATTTTGGTTTTAGAGTAATATAATTTAGAAATTAATTTGGACAGAAGGAAAGAATAAGAATGAAAATTTAAGAATAGTGGGGGAAGAGATGAAGATAAAGGTTTAACTTCGAAAAATATAGAATAGGTGGAAATTCTGTTGGGAGATATTGTGGCATATTCATGGCCGAAATGAAAGTGATAATGTGAGACAAGCGAGGAAGAGAATAATCTAATAATCTGACTGGATTGCCGAAAAGGAGATGGAATGAGGGAAGAATTGAGAAAGAAAGTAATTTTGGAAAAAAACAAGTGCAAATTGAAATTGGGAAAACAGTGTAAAAAGGTAGGCCTGAAAAATCCAGGTGATTTTTCACAGAACTCTCTAGAATCTGGCTAGTTTACCTATGATGATAAAGCAACTATTTAGAAGTGGGTATTAGTTGATCACCTAAATTCAGCAAAGAAAAGTCTGTACTCGGTGTAGTCTTTCAGAGTTCTTACCAACGATGAGCATCTGCCTGCCTTACGAGAACACTGTCTTCTTTAACCCCGTCCTGTTTTTTTTATCCCTTCATGCCGCGTAAAATGCCTATTCTTTTTCCCCTTATTCCACATCATTCTTTCTTCTATCGATGTCCTGTCAATATCCCGCCACCTCCAACTTCCTTTTCAGTTTACTTCGATATCCCCCTTTCAACTTCCTCTCTTCCCACACCCTTTTCAATGCTTCCAACTCACATTTCCCCTCGCCCCGTAAATTCCGTGAGCTCCGTAAACTTTGCAAAAATCTCTATCCCACATGCATCCTCTTTTATTTAAAAAAATATTTATGTATATATATATATATATATATTAATCACAGCCATTCATTAATTTATGCTGGTGTGGATGAATTACTATAACTTATTTATCATTACAGAAATTAGCTAAATAAACTCTTAAAGGAGAGGTACTAGGGTTTACAACAGCTGATCATATACGAGTATGTTTTAAGTAATAATGCTACTTTACGCCACAATTTCTATTCTTTGAAAAACTTTGATGATAACAAAGCTTTCCAAGTATTTAATTAGCAGAAAAAACATTTGAATAACTGAATCCGAGATTGAAAGTATCTGTAAACCCAAGCAACAAATAATTAGTTTATTCATATTTAAACATTTTGTAACTCATGATCATATCAAAAAACTTATATATGATCTGAAATTAATTTTCTTCAATTTTACAATAGATATGTAGACGCGTTCAAGTATCTGAAGACTTAGCGCCACACATACTTTGCCATTCATTTTAACGGATTGTATTTTTCCAAACATGTAAATTAGTAAGGATTTTTTAAAAGAAGAATTTCGTCATGCAAAGAAGTTTTTGCAAAAAAGAAGGCACTGACAAGAGAAATGCTAAAATTTTAACATGAAGATTAGTCTCGAATGGCTACAAAACACAAATATACATAGGGAAGCAGGATAAGCGTAGATTGGAGACTTTTGAGAGGTGGGTGTGGAGAAGAATGAAAAATATAAAATTCTGGATGGCAAAAAAAAAAGAAGTTCTAGGGATAGCATGAGGTGAGAGAAGGTTTCGGGGCCAGTTCAATGAAGGCAGGGCATTTTGAATGGTGTTTGAACTTTGAAGACTGATGGAGGGGAAAATGTTGGATGAATAATTTAGAGAGGAATAAACTAGGCTTACTAGACGGAATGAAGGGACGTGAAAAGTAAGTAGAGCTATAAAAATAGTTTGCTGTAACGTTATTTAGAGATGTTACGTTAGACACTAGGATGGGTTCATAAGTTCCTAAACCCTGGGCCAATCAAAAACTTAACCGGTGGACTACTGCTAATAACATAAATAATTTCCTCATATAATATGCAATATACGAATTCACGAGGTCTTCGCGCACGAAAGTAGTTTAAGGGCATAGTCAGAGTATAATCCTTTCTGGATAATCAATTTAAAATTTCTGAATTCTCTGATTTTCTCCCCTAAGCCTTTCCTAGCTTAAGGTATTGCTTGTTCTTTTTTCAACTTTCTACCCTTTCCCGGGAGACGCCATTCCTCTCGGGGATCTTCCCTCAGGATAAAGCTACGTCGTTTCCTGCTTTCCACCTTAGGGATAGCCTCCTCCCTCACTCCCGAATCCCACCTGGTGCTCTCTCACCCCTCTTCTCCCTCTCTTTCCATCTTCCCTTCCCGATACCCTATCCCGTCTACCTCCTCTTCCTAGGCCCTCCAAACCTTCCACCCCCTTTTCCCTACCTTCCCAACCCACACGGATCCGAAGACCTCTGTTTTTACTATCCCCAAGGCTCAGGGTGTTGATTCGGGATCCAAGGGAAAGAAAAATCTCCTGTGCTTTATTTTTCCTTTCGTTCGGGTTAATCCCTTTCGCCGGTGACGACGCAGGCGAGGTCGCGCACACGGTATCACGTCAAGGGAAGATCACCAACGAGTGAGTAAATATTGCTCCACGCGCCAGCGCAGCCGTACTTACCCAGTGGATTTATCTCGGCTCGTTTTCGTTAGGTGAATTTAGAGGCCGTCGTCTCCAGTATCTGCTCGTACCGTTGTTTCAGTTTCAGGAGGCCGCGAGTGTAAAAGGTAATCGCGACCACAGCGGCTGGTGTAATGGGTTCACAAGCCCGAAGGACCCCGGGGGGGGGGTCGGAATTGTTTTCGGGCTTGATTATTTTCCGCCGTTTCCATTCGGGTCTCAGGTAGTCAGCAATTCAAATGGAACGCATCGCAAACTTTGGCCTATTTTTTGACCTTTCCACGAATAGGAGATACCCATCCTGATTCCTTAATCCTATTTTTGAGAGCTAAAATTTGCGCATTATCATCAGAGACCCTAGGTGTTGTTGCGGGCATGGATTGATGCCGCATAAAAGGTGATATCAGTCATGATACTTGCTTGCAAGTATCATGCTGACGTCACCTTTTATACGGCAAGTAAAAATTATTAAGACAAAATAAAATGCAAAGTATGAAGAAATGTATGTTGAGGAAGAGAATGGTTAAATAATAATAAGGGGGAAAACTCCACTGGCCGTAAAATTTTTGAAAATTTTTACGGCCAGTGGAGTTTTCCCCCTTATTATTATTTAACCTAGAGGCCGTAGAGCTCTTGAATTCTTGAAGAGAATGGTGTTAATAAAAATTATCTACACCCTGCACAAAACGTGAAAGGACTAACTGGAACGATTTGTGAAGGCCATGTTATGTACGTATGCAGGGATAGGCCATCCTAACAAATATTTGAAAAATCACAGTAGTAATTTTCTTAATCCACCCGTTGAGATAAGGGAGAATGTTAGTTAAGTTGGAATGAGGAAGGAAGACAATTAGCTGTTTTGGTGGTATGACGTTTAGTAGAAGGTATGGAGAACTGGAAACAATAATAGAGGAAAACAAGAATGTAGACTGAATGGAGTGCATGCGTTGTGTAATAATTGCCAGAGACTGTCCAATATCTATCTTTAATGTCGAAAGTACCTCTGCCACCAGAGTAAATATTTGCCCACGGTTCAACACTGAACCAGTACGTAAATTAATCGATGGCAAGTTGCGATTGATATGTGCTAATAATGCTTTGAATAAATACTATGTGGTGTAATCACTTTGTGGTAAGTTCACTTCAGGTCATGTATTTTTAAATATATTTTCAGACAACTATCTTAGTGTTCTTTTTTGATTCTAAGAGTTGATTACATACAGGGCGCGTTCCAAAAGTAATGCAATTATTTTTAAAAAGTAATTTATTGAATAGATTTACACAAAAAAGGAGGGGATCGGGATGATGCGGAGGCTAACGTACACGCTTTCCACCGTGAAGGATCAAATCCTGGACACAACAAATACTTTTCAATGGTATCCCGATCCCTATTTGAGGTGCTTTGTGGAAAGCACTTTGAGTAAGTACGGCGTCCGTCGGATGGGACGTTAAACTGCCGACCCCTTGGCGCCTTTCGTCAAGAGTAGGCTGATGCCGACGCCGGGTTTCTCTCCACCCTTCTTTTTCCACCCATCACTAATGGCGCAAATGACCTTAGGTGTCGGTCGCCTCCCCAACAAAACTAACTAACTAACACAACAGTCGACGACAAGTTCAGCTTGATATTCAATCGACGGTCAGAGTCCAACAGTTGTCGAACAAGAGCCACATTGTTGTCGGTTTTCCTGGTTGCCGGCCACCCAGAGCGTTGTTCGTCTTGAACCTCTTCCCGGCTTTCCTTAAAAGCCTTTAACCACCTGAAAACTTGTGAATAGGACAGAGCAGAGCCCTCGTAAACCTCGCGAATCATTTTTAGTATCCTCTAGGAATTTTTTCTTTATTAATTTATTTTTGTAGAACTCGACGTAAAATATCTGTGGCTTCATTGTGACATGTTTTTACTAAAAACTGATATAGTGTGCGCAATTGCATAATATTTGTGTTAACATAGCAGTACTAACCCACCTTTGCTTAGACCAAGAGTTGTCCACTTGCTGGGTCTTCTGGGCCACTCAGGCAAAATGAGAATATTTTTAGGGCACTTTCCAATTAAAATCAATAACGAAAATTTGATGCATAAAAATGGGATAACTTTAGTAATATTCGATGTGACATTAGCATAATCTTGAAAATTGCGTTAGTTTTAAAAATATTAACTTTGGTCATAATATTTGATTTCCAAAAAGAATGAAGAAAATATGCACATTTAAATAATTCAAAGTTATTATTAAAAAATATTTTATTTAAAATTAAAAATATTTTATTAAAATATAACTTTATTTGACAAACTCCCAACGAATCGACATCTGGCTCAATGGTAGTGGATGTAATACTCAATTACCTTTCAAGGACCCATCAGATATTTTGGTTTTCATTTTAGTTTTGCTGCGCTTTATTCTTGGAAATAGTTGTCCTCGCATAGAGAAAAGCATTAGAAAATTATTGGATTTGCTAATACGAAGTGGATGTTTGTCGCATTCATGGCCAACGTCGACCGCATCTGCCTCGTGGCATGACAAAAATTCATTTGTGAAAAAAATAGCCTGAATTGCATAATTTCAAAATTTGACACCTCAAAACCAGTTCAAAATATTTTAGAACGCGTTTTAAAAATGAACAGGAACCACGATAGTGGTAACTGCAATTTGTGTAGCTTTAAAAGTTTGCCGCCTCGTAGTCAGTTGAAAATAAGTGTCCCCACCTTTCCTCACCTAACCTCCAACCCCCTCAACCTACCCTTCCCTCATGGTGCTACACCCCCTGCCACACACCTTTTTGGTGGCTCGCAGGGTATTTATGTAGATGTAGATGTCATAACACGTGACGAAAATTAACAATGGTTCGGATTACTTAAAAGGTGTCATCAGCATCATATATGTTTACAAAACACGTGTGGATGGGTGTCACATAAATTGCATCACTCGTCATTCATACATAAATTTAAGTGACACGTTGACTCGTGTAGTCACAATTTAACCTCCTTAAGCCATTCGAAGTACCCAAGTAATCCCTAAGGAAACGATTTGGAATTCGGATCACAGCCTTTGATCACGTATTCGTGATTTGCTTACGGATATATTCTTAAGAATTCATCTAATTCTTCATGACAATTAGTGGATTGATTATTTTCAATTATACCAAGCTCAAAATTTGATATGCCCAAATAATTTAACTATTGCCGAAGAGTATACTTGAACCCCATGCGACGAATCCAAATAACTCCAGGGTTGACGAAAAACCACATGTCTTCTAGCCATTTCTATACAAAGGAATTATGATCGCTGAAGTTTATATTTTAAAAGCTACTTATTTTTTGCATTAAAATAATGAAAATAAAGTAATGTTAATAAATTTTATACACTAAAACCATCAGTTTCTTTGGTTATTTATTGATAAACTAATGTAATAGAATAATTCAAATACACGAACTAATTTATATATATTAACCGCGATTTTTCCAATGTGACAGGCAACTTGTAGTGTATATATTTTTTGGGACCTGTTGATAAGAAAAAAGTTGTCCCTTTCAGTTGTATGTACTCAGAAAACCCCTTGGCCCTTGTATGAAAACTTCTCGTCTCAGTAGACGAAGTAATGAAGCACTTTTCATTAAAATTACGAGCACGTTTTTCCTCGTTTCGGTGGCCAGGAAGTGCAAAGCACAGTATAATTTATATCAACGTAATTACAGTGCTCCCTCATTTTAAGGTTAAATTCCCTTTTTTCTTTTTAGGACTGTAGTTGTTACTGGGGAAAGTAGTCTGAAACCATGACCATTTAATTCATGAGAGAAAGGCGTGCAATCATAGTTCAGGCTGTAGGTAGGACTCGAGAGACTGAGCAAGGTCGGAGAGAAACTTGGGATTCGCAATAACAAACCCCTGAAGGCGCCAGGGGCCTCTAAATCAGTGTCCTACGTCCCGTAGCTCAGTACCTTGTACTCTTGTAGAGCTATCTACAACAAATTAAGATTAAGAAATGCATTATAAAATCCTCAAACCCGTTTTTTCCAAGGCGGTTTCCAAGCTGGAAATGAGTGTTTTAGATATCGAAATTCTATTCATCTTGGACAAAAGAAAGTATACATGTCCGTCCTGAACGCGTCCTCGCGAGTGTTTACGCGAACAATACGAGTAGTTATGTTGTATGCTCCAAACACGCAACACAGAGGCGTTGAATTATATTCTAAATACCAAAGGCTAGTGATTGCGAATAGGTATTTTAATGATTGATTAGTAAAACACTTGTTTGACGTTGATGTATTTGAAAGTCTTTAATAATTTATCTATTTATTTCCAAGAATGCGTTGCAAATAGCCGTGCGCCACCGACAAAAAAAGTACGAGATATATAGTAATAATTTTTCGCAATAATTTTTTTTCAAAATGCGTCGAGAAAGATATTCGTAATTCTGTCCCGCGTACTTTTTTTTAACCTTCATTTAAATGATTTTTATATTTTTGGAAAATACCCAAAGAGTTCTTTAGAAAGTTGAGTCGACTCTTTGATATCCCTATTTTAACACGAGAACTTTTAAATTTTCGTTACGTTTGCATCATATGTTTGATACTTGAAACGCATAATACTTCATACCCGTAAAAATCAGTTCCTATGCTAATTTGGTTTAATTCCTTCCTTTCGGTCATTGCCCACAGAGATAATTGAAAATAATAACCTAATTCCACTCTCAGACGAAACCTATTATATGCGTTTAACATTACGTTCCGCCATGCCAACCTAAAGCATTTCTGGTAATCTTTGCTTATTTTCCACCTTTTCCTTTTTTTCTCATATTTAGGACTATTCAACGTTAGGTCTCGCCATAATCCCCACTGTTGTCATACTTAATTTACTGGCCATATTTTTTAGCGAGAACACGTAGGACTGTAATTATCGCGGAGGAGCTAAATTTTCCAAAGTTGTTTCCGCAGCTTCCCCTTTTGTCGGACATGCTGTGTCCACACTTCGTAGTCCAGATTATAATCGACTGTCCTCCCTCGCCGCTCCGTCACGACAATTCCCAGAACGACGCCTGGTTGGCCGGGCCCTGATGTGTTTCTGGAATCCATCCTCCCGTCTCCGGGGATTAGTGCTGGGATCTCGGGTCACCGACGGGCCAAATCGCCCCCGATTGTAAAAAATAAATCCCATTCCCACCGAATCCACGTCGTAATTTTTCTCGACAGCAACGCCCCTCTCTTTTTTTTATCGTCACCGCGAATAGCAAACGTTACCATCTTCAGGGGTTGTAGATGGTGGTAGACACATTGTTTGTGAACCTCTCATATTCCACCCTTTCGTCAAAGCTTATCGCAAGAGTTCCAAAAGCACTCCTTAATGTTATGCCGAACCACGAATTCACCACCCTCCCACTTTTTACTCTAAGGTTTTATGCCCTCGGTGCCGAAGAATTGAGCACTGTAGAGTACGAAGCTGACTGCCGGGTCTTTCCACTCTGCGGAGTATGAAATTCACTTATTTTATTGTTACCTGTCGTGTTTTCCGTGCGAAATAACGCTGTTCACCCAGCGGAGACAAAAACATCGAGTGTATTATTTTTTGCTTACCCTAAATCTCTGATGGTGCTGCTTGGAGAGGTCTTGTATCAGAGCCATATGAGCGAAGAAGAGCGTGGTAGGTCACCTTTTTATCGCATTAATGTCATAGGTCATCGTATCATTTTGTGCAGGACCTGGAAAATTATTTCCAGTTCGTCATCATGAGTGAAAGAAAAAGTACGGAGCGGTGGGGTTGAGAGTCATCCGGGGTCGTTGGTCACGCTTCGTAAACCACTGAAAACGTGTAATAACGGAGCAGAGGACTGACAAAATGGAATAAAAGTTAGAAAATGTTCTACTTCTGCGTTTTGAAGATAAAATAATTTAATGTGACTGGTTTCGTCTCACTATGGTATCAACATTTAAGGAAGATAATGGAACATACCTGATCACAATACTCGATACACACCTTATCAGTGTACCTGCCTTTTCAGTGTACTTACCTGATGGTGCTAAAGTACGCACTACGAAATCACGCAAAATAAATTCATTTTAATCTGCAAGATAATTTATTTGAATCTTCCGAATAGTATTACCCCTAAATTTCAGTTTTACCGTTTATCACATGGAATATAGAATCCATTTCCGACCGTGGAAAATGATATAAATCAGAATAGCGTAAAAATAGGTGATAAATATCAAGCAGCTAAAGTTGTATTTCACTTTTTTCGGGATTAACTGTATCAACAGCCTTTAGAGAAAATAATGAGAGAGGGGACCTGGCTGGTTACTATAGAGGAAAAATAAGGAGAAATAAAAATACGGATATTGAAAGCTGCAAATGAAACTAGAGGAATTTTAAACTGGAAAAGGACAAGGAAACCATGGATTTTAGATAATTTATTGTCGTTCCTGTTAATGCTTTCAAATGGTATTTCCTATATTGTCTTCTCTTTTTTTATCTTTTAGAATCGGAAGCTACACTTCAGTTATACTAAATTGTGGTCTCAGCCGGTATCTGCTCTGGGGAAACTGTGCGAATTAATCAAGCTATCTTAAATCTGTGTTTAACCGATATCTTTCTGAATCACATTTGTGCCTACTCCTTTTGTGGTATCAAATCCAAGTGTTGATGATGATTAACCTTAGGCGCATGCAGAACTCTATTGATTTCTCCCAGTAGTAGACCCTTTTTCCTAAACTGTAGTCTCCCACCTCATTACAATCTTTTACTTCGCCTACTGTCGTGTTCCAATATCCAATCACTATTAGATACTTTCCTCAAAGACAATTTGCGATTATGTCCTCTAACTGATCGTATGCCCTATCGACTTCTTCCTCTCTATGATTAGTTGGTTGGGGTTTATACCTGAACAATTACCAAGTTCGACTCCGCTTTTACTTCTACTAATAACATTCTATCAGTCCCCTGCTCTCTGTTTACCATACATCTTCCTATCTTTTTGATTTATTTCCGCCTATTGCTGGCTCTCTTCACCTCCACTATGAATAATATGAGATGTAATGTCTGGGACCAATAGTCCCAGACATTACATCTAACCTCGTACAGACCTAATCTATACGTACCTCCTCTCAGCATGTCACGTTTTCCATTCTCCATTTTCCTGCCCTTAACATCGTTCTAAAATTCCATGTCCTAATTCAAAATAACTTTTTAGTCTTCTGCCCTACTACTTTCGCTTTTTCTTTGAAAGGATTTCGTGAAATTCTGACCGTAGAAGCGTTGTCTCCCCCGGTGCCAGGTACGATAAAGAGCCGATTCGGCCGAGTCCCGTAGTAATTTATATAAATCTGCTGTTGTTAAGTTTATTTCTAGAAATATATAGAAGTTTGAAACAAATCTATTTTCTGGATGAAGTTTTCTCGGGTCTTCCACCGGGTCAGGGGTTCCATGTTGGCCGACGTTTCGATGCCCGACTCGTGCATCGTCCTCAGGGTTGGTGATCATCAACCCTGAGGACGATGCACGAGTCGGACATCGAAACGTCGGCCAACATGGAACCCCTGACCCGGTGGAAGACCCGAGAAAACTTCATCCAGCAAATACGCCGGGAAAGCACCAGATCTTAAATCTATTTTCATATGTATTAATTTTCAAAATTTATAGATTGTAAAGTGGTTCTTTTGGGGCAGAGGATAATTTTATTTTCACTGTTGAAGGTTCCCCTGTTAGCTGCTTAAGAATCTCCGGTTTATGGAGACCATCCATTGGCTTTCTTTTCCTGCAATCTCGGCTGATTTAGTGTAAATGCGTTTATTTAATTTCTGTTCGATACTTTTTCCCGAGCAGCGTTAAGTCGCAAGTGGGCCAATTTCATGAGTGACACTTGTCGCATAATAATTTCTCATTGCGTCCAATGTATCGCGAGATACAATTTGGCAAACCTTCCATACTCTGTCGCACGATAATTTTATTGAATGGAATGTCTATTTGCATGCATCCAAATCTGATCCACGCATGAACGATCTGATCGCCTCGCCCATATCGGAAGAAGCGATTAATATAACTGACAATTTTTTTCAAGATGTTTCCAACACTTGAATTAAAATCAACGTAATCGAACGGTAAAAGCCTCGGTGCGCTAGAAACTAAAGTAACCTTTTTATTTTACAGTTGTAATAAATACTTCGTTTTCAACGTAAAATGGATTGTCTTGAGTTTTTCGAAGGGAGAATTTTATTAATCCGAATCATGTTTGGAGTTTTCCAAACTGTAGATTCAATTCAAATTAATGTGTCGCCATACTTATTGCACATACACATATTTTCAGTAAAAACACAAACAATTACAGTATGTTGTCTTCTGTCTTTCTTGTAATTTATTCCCTAGCTTTAGTGGAACTCATTTACTATCGTAAAGTGTTTAATTTCCATTAAATCAACCGTCGGTTGGTAAAAAATAGTGACATACCTGTGTAGTGCTCGGTCTGTTGGAGACTAACAACAGTATTATTAGCTATTTTACCAGTTACAATTTCGAAGAACACTACGGGAAGTTTGACTAACCCAAAATATTTGTTGTATCACTTTTTATTTTTCCTCTCTAGGTAAATTTTATTTTAAACTGTTGCGGAATAAATTGCCATTTGTCGTAGGATAGCTTCATCAAATTTGGTCATTAGGAAGGGAGAACATAATTAAGTGGCATAGGTACTTTCCTAGGCATCATTTACTGAATAAACAGTGGTCATATCACCTCCGAGTTCTACTTTTATTTGGTGTAGGTATTCAGTTTTCTAGAGTCAATGCCTTTAAATCTCAGATCAGAAATAACGTCAAAATGGAAATTCAAACTATTTCTAGTTAAGAGACGGACAGTTTTTTCTTTGTTTCATGACCTTAATATAAATTCAGTAGTCAACTTCTAAGACTAAATGTAAATCATTGTGACACGTTGATAGAACATTTTAAATTAATTTTTAAGCATGCTTTAAAGATGTTTCGTGTGAATTTCCAATACTTAATCGTCTTATCGGTCAAATATAACTTCAAGCTTTCAAGTGACACTTTTGGACGTATTGCAAACATTTACATACCTTAGTATTTAAAATAAAACAGTTTCTGTCGTAACTTGGGGGAAAATCTTCAAATTGACGTTTTTCAGTTTATGTGGAAAAGCAAAGTGGTTTTATTTTTAAAAAACGTCAATACCTTAGTATTGTTACTATGTTCTTTCTCTGATGAGTATGAGTGTAACTTCTCGTGTTCCACGTCTCTCGCTAACGATCTCCCTTTTTAACTAAGAATGTTCCTTCCATGTGTGAAGATTGAGCAGAATGATTTATTGGAGCTAATATTTGACTTATAGCTTAGTCTGGCAGTGTCGTCACTAATCTCAAGCAACTTTCTGTCTCCTAGCGACTTGTACCAGATCTGTGCGCGGAAGTTGTTTCATCTCTTTTATTTGAAAAGTTTTATGATCTGAAGAGCTGGGGAATATGGTTTGAAATATCAAGGCTAGGGTCGTTTGCGTGTGTAGACGTATCTTAACCGTCAGTATCCCATCATCCGTTGGGATTCTTTTTCATCAGTTTGAATAAAACGGCTTGAATTTATGAAGCCGGAAGAACCAGATGTGCAAAGGATGTGGATGGATCTGGAACAAAACCATGCATTTTAATTATACGAATTAGTTCATGTCCCTCTTTCTTTGGGTGATTTTTCCTCGTGAAATTCTTCTATCGTTTGTCTTTTAGGAACTAATTCAAATGGAGATGGTTTTGTCGATCTGGACTTTAATCTCGCAGTTAACTGCAGTTCGGTGCCTCGTTCAATAATAAACTTTTGCGTTCATTGCTCGTGGGAAGGGGTGGGGGTTCTCCTTTATAAAGTCTTGCATCGATCCATTTGCAGGGAGCATCCGCCATTTTTGTGAGTTAAGTGATTCTTCACCGAGCTCCGAAGGAAAATGAGGAAGTGGGCAACTTTGAGCGTTCGGCCCAGAAACATCATTGCCTTTCGCGGCCTTGAAGTGGCATCCGAACAATAAGGCCCGCATCGGAGTCGAGTTTTTTTCCACGACGTTAAAAATGGGATAGCTGGTGAAATCAGACATGGATTCAGTATCAGAGTATCACATGGAAATCGGTATTATCTCTTTTTTATGTTGGATATGTAAAACCGCGAGGCATCAAGTAGCTTACTCTATAGTGTAACTTTAATAATGCAGAACTCACGAGCATTAAGGTCAAACGGCTGTTGGTTGGGAGATGTCAATTTATGTTTCTCGGCGCAGTTGAGAGTGCCAATTCTGGGGATAAAGGAGATAAATTTGAGGAAATTTCGCCCTAAAATCTAGGAGACTTCAACTCTTATTAGAGATTCATTTATTCCACAAATCAGATCGCAGAGATGCATGGGCAATACTCATCCTGGTGCCAGACACGTCTTCATTAGTTTTGGAATTATGATTATCCATTCTCTCATTACCCGTAAAGCATTATACAGTATGGAGAATAAATTAAGCAACTCTCTCAACTAGATCTCAAGGCCCATTGCTACAACATGAGGCTAAAGGATGTGATAAACTTGACTGGCTCAGCATTGGAATTGGCTCAGCAAGAACTACAAATCTTCTCACATACTTCGTATAAAATCATTCAACAAATCACGCAACAAAGAGAGAATTATAAGCTTCTCTAGATTTAAATCGGTTTCACCGTCCTGGATTTCCAAATAAGCCTTCCATTCTCAAAATGAGTTTGACCCCCTGGAAGTTAATTTATATTAAATATTACAACTATTTTAATTTTATTGTTCTTTAGTTGAGTCTTAGGTCCAGGCTACCTAGCCTCAACCCAATGTTAAACAAATGTGAACAAATATCTCGCGCTAAATAATATGGGCTTCTTCCCATGCCAACGTGAGCTACTAGCGTAAGGTTCCAGCTCTTTAGCAAGAATTTTCATTTAGAATAAACAAAGAGAGGAAAATGATCAATACGATATTTTTCATCGACCAAAACTGATCTTCAAGACTAAAACTTTTGGAGAGTAATTTTGTGGCGGAGTAATCGACGTCGCGACGTTAAAGAAACCTGTTATCATCTGCATTGTTTCATTTTTTTCTTAATTGAAATAATGCGACCTCTTCAAAGGTAGAAAAATAATTCTTGAGTTTGATGTTGATTATTTCATCGTTTTCAATTGAACCGACCGAACACGCACATATATAATTAGCTTTAAGATCTTGATGGAAATCGTTCCCACTCCATCATCATTGGGGGAGAATCCGGAGGCTCGCGGGAAGCCGAAAGAAAATCGGACCAAGATTTACTGCAGATAAAAAAGACCTCACAAACGTATCGTAAATAAAATGGAACTTTTTAGACTTATATCAAAACAAGAGAAATACATATAGCCCTAATAATAAATAAACCGTGAAAATATCTCAACCAACCATTCATACTTTTGTTATGTGCATACAATTTTCCTACCAATTTATTATGGCTGACATCAAAGAAACTGCTCAGACCTACTAGGCTCCACGACTAGCTATATCTGTTCATGAAACTATTGAATAGGAATGCTTAAGCTAGAATCTGGAGCGATTTGTGACTCTTTGTGTTAGAATTGATGATGTAGTCGCAAAGGGACTTCCATGAACGTTTATATACTTTATACTTTCAGGCTTCTCTTCGTGGAATTTTTTGATATAAAATATTAAATAATTTTGCAATTTTCCACAGACTTATATGACCACCATTAGAAATAGGTACATTTACATGGTACACTGAAAGAGCTGGGTTTGTGGAAAGGAGTGATTCCATACCTGCTACCTTTCATTAAAATTAAATTCACATGCAATTTAGAGACAAAAAACGAGATTACATAGTTCAAATAATAAGAGTAATTAGTTTATAAATTGTGCAATGTTTCAAGTTCTAGTCTACACTTGTCAGACAAGATGTTATCAAGGGATATCACAAAATAATAGGCAGAATAATATAAACGACTAGACCACTTAGGGTTCATTTTATTCTCAATGACTCTGTTGATGATTATATTAAATCCTTATTTTTTGTGAGCAAAATAAAATTTTAAACATGATAATCCTCTACATATTAGCTGTTTGGAGCAAAGCTATCTCTAATATTTTTACCGTAATCCCTCCCATCCTGTTAAGAAGACATATAGGAATTAGCACCGAGTCAAGTTAGAAAATGAGCACTTCTTTCACTCTATTTCGACAATTAGAGTATCGATTGATAAAACTGGCATTGGAATTCAATACGATACGTAACTTATGTTATAATAATCGTATTTTCGTTATTCTACTCTAATAAACACTGGAAAATTTTTATAAAATGTATTTTTACTTTCTATTCTCCTCACGTTAAGGGGAAAATAATCACCTTTTTAAAATCGATCGGCAGTAATCACCTCGAAGATGGGCTTAATATCCAAAAATGCATAAAATAATATTTCATTCAAAGTTCTTGGCCGTAATAGATATATTAGCGCATATATTGATCAAAAAACCCTTCAATCCGCCAAGGAAAACACTATTTATTCTTAAAACAATTCACCATTGGCGTTTGTAAATTTTTAATTGTTGAAAGTGATCATAAGAACAATAATCGCGAGGATGAAAAAAGCATTACAAAGAGGAAAAAACTGATTACAGGGACCTTATTAAAAGTAAAATTCGCGAAGAAATATAGAAAGCTATGATTGATTACGGGTGTAGAACTTTACGTATAGTCGCTCTCGGGATAAGAAACTGATCATTTCGGAGAGAAGATAAGCTTAGCTTAAAATCTTAGATTTTGGGCATGAAGAAAAATGGGAAAGATAAAATTGAGAATTGGTAAATTAATAAAGACTGTAGGGTTTGAAAAAAACGTACTGAAAGGCAAAACCACGTGGAGGGAAGAATGTAAAACTCATTTTTTTACGAAATGAAGGGAGGTGGAAAAAATACAGGGCTTTGAGTAATATTCAACGAAATGGAGGCAGCGGATTGATTTAAAGTTATTCCTGATTTTAATTTATTTTTTTAATGCAATTATTTTAGCAAATTTTTAAAAATTTATTGTAATGGAATTTAACGTAGCATAGTGGAGTTAATCCGTGCTCAATAGTTGACCAAATAATATAGCTGATTGTGTGACGTTTATCAGTAGATATTTGACTCATTTTAACATAGGTGCATTCATTGAAGTCGAAATAACCTAAATCAGTGTCAGCCAATGGCTCACCTACATGATTTTACGTTTTCTTGGACAAATAACTCTTATTTTATCCTTCCTTATTCAATATGAATTGAAGGAAACATTAGCGACATATTTCGTAGAGAAAGCGAAGTATTATTTACGTAAAGTATATACAATTTCTCTAGCCACCTGATTACCGTTCCCCTCAATTACCATACCTGGACGGATATCTAATAAAGACGGATGATGTAATCTAGTCCGATCCCCAAAGTAACGGCTTTGTGGCAGATGTGGCCCGGTCCCGCATTAATATAATCGTCTCTCAGGAGCGGACCAGCTTTGCGGGAGTCTCTTGGGAAGTCTCCGACGGCAAAAATCGCGCATGAATTTTTGACTCTTGGGAGTCCCTGAGGAAGGCGATTATTAATACGGAGCTTAGCCTCCTTCACCATTAGGTCACTTCGACCCCATTTTAATCACACTCGCGCTTCCGCCAGCCACCCACTTTTGAAACTTCCTCTCTCACCCTCCTCCCCGCGTAATCTGAAGGCGTTTTCCGGATTGGGACCCTCGAAACAAAAAATCGATTAATCTCCGCCCGCTCTGTGTGGGTGGGTGGGTGTGGCCTTCCTACTTGTAGTATCGATTTTGGTTATCTGCGGACGCATCGTGCCCGGTGGATAGGATCTCTCACACGACGCCCCACAGTTTCGCGACCCCTTTCATCGCCTTTCAAAGGGACCTCTGGGAACCCCATTTCGACACTCTTGGCACGCCCCCTTACCCTGCAGCAGTATCGTTCCGCTACGCCCCCGGCACGAAACTGACACCAAATCCTTTGGACCCTGCCGGCCCCTTTTTGTGCCTCATACCTACCTACCTTTACTCAACACGGATTAATGACACCCGAATCGAAAAGAAATATCATAAATCTCAAGCCACGTTAATTTTTGTGAAATTGTGAACAGGAGTGAAGTAAAAAAAACATGATTATTATTATTATCTGTGGTATATTGGTCAAGGTAAGTTTTCGATGAAATCATCAACTATCATAATTTTGAGTTCCTCCTGGCAAGACATTAAATACAGTAACGTCCTAAACCAAACAGCTTGCATTTGAAAAAGTAGGATTGGCATTGGTAGTTTTTCGGATAAGAAAATCATCACGATGGAAATGAATTTTACATATTTATTTTTGTCTGCAAAAATATTTCAAGGGTGCGGTTATGAAAATAACCCGACCTGACTATCTTGGAAGAGGGGCATTCCGATTCATAATGGGGATCACTGAGAACGGTCGTCCCTAGAACCGAAACCAATAAATAAATATGCTATCGTATTTATTTTTTAAGCAGAATTGAGACTTAAACACTACCGAGCTCATAGACAATATTTTCTGAGCATTAATCACAGAATAAGCTAACATTAACTCTTAGCTGTAGTCTACCGATCAAGGATAGTGTTGGATGGAAACTGGAACCGTGTGAGAAATGATACATTTCTAAGACCAGCCTTACATGCCACTAAACGCTCCAAACACCTTAAATTGCAATGAACCACTTTTTAGATCCAGGTAATTTATGCTTCCTTCCTTTCTGGCCAAAATACCTATTCTTTCTCTCCCTGTACCTCATCCAGCATTCTCCCGTATATCGCAGTCATCAAAATTCCATTGCCATTCAACATGCCCTAAATTCATTTTCCCTGCTTTAGAACAATCTCTCGTCTCCTATTAAGGTTAGCACTTCACGCTTCCAATCTACGCTTATCCACTTTCCTCAACGACCAAGTTTTGAAGACATGCAACACCGTGCTCCAATTGAAAGTTTTCAGGAATGCTTTCTTTACATCTTCACTCATAGTTAATAGTTTCATGACATGAACTACTTTCTCTTCGTAAATACTTCTTGACCTAACACAATCTTCATTTTGAGTTCGTTCTTTTTGTCTTAATTTCTTCTAAAAGACTTTCTAAATAAGGGAATTTTTCTTCAGTCATTACAAATCAATCAACAAGAATCAACCGCTTTAGGCTTGAGTTTCCCAGAGTAGAGTATTATTCGTATAACTGTTAATATTAATCTTATTATAAATCAATTAATGTTAATGAAGTTTCATGGTGGTATGAATGAGATACGGTCAGTGTTTGCCAAGCAGTCTCACATTTTCACTTACCCCTTAACTCAGACAAGGCTACTAACTATTTTAGTGATGTTTAGGATCACTCCCTTTTGAAGGAGTACGTACACGTCTCTTTATTCGCCTAATATCCTCAAATGCTTTTACTTAATTTTCAAGTATCATTCTCGTTGTTTTGAACGGGAAAATGATTACGTCTACGTTTATCTTATTTTCTTCCGAGATTATTTTTATTTCATCACCTGCGACGTCTATTTGATGAAAGGACGCCGCGTGAATAAATAAATAATCATTCTACACGACAATTTTTATTCACGTCGCAGGTTGCGACTTCAAGATCAGGTGAATATTCAAACAATCCGTCTTGTACCAGTAATGTTTACAGTGGGGATTATGGTTGCGAAGAGTGGAAGAGTGTGTGTGGGTGGGAGGGGGGTAAGGAGTCAAGGTTTTGGGATCTGGTATGCTAAACCCCAGTTGAGTGGAGGGTGAGGCGAGAGGGCTAGGAAAAGGATTACCCGGGCTGCGGTGGAAGGAGGGTGGGAGGAGGCACCACGATCGGATTAAGTTGGAGAGGTAGTTGAAAAAATGGAGATGCCGCTGAGAAGTGAGCGGAAGGAAATGATCGTTTTCCCTTAAACGTTTTGTAATCAGGAAGTGCACTCAACAAAAATCTTTCGAAACAATCATTTCAAATCCACGAAACAAAAATATCTTCAAAAATCTCTCAACGGCCACTCTAGTGCTTCCAGCTGGGGTCCTTTACTTTCAAAACTCAAGAATGCGGGGCTAAATCTCTGTGGAATCATTTTCTTCTCTTTTTCCTCTCCCCACCAACTATGCCATGAAATTGAAAAATAAACAACTTGGCTTTTCCGCAGAGAAATTCTTTAATGGGCTACCTAGGTTTCGTTATGGTATAACATCTTCCGGTATAACATGGTATGACATTCAATTTCAAGTTTTTTAAGATAAATATTTTAATTGTGTTTTACACTTACAGATGGCGTTGTAAGTCGAAACTAAGGCTGCGTGTAATACCTTCAATCTGCGAAATCTAAATATTTTCATTCATTGTGAAACGCGTTGCATCATTCATATGTAATTCTGTGGAAAGCCACCAATGGCAACTTCCAAATGTGAACTTGGAAATCACATAGCTTACCTCCGGCACTTGGAATTATTATTCAAAACCGAGGAATACCGGGTTTCGAAGTATTACACCATCTTCAGATACCATAAATTTTCGGTATGCTAAACCCGGTCGTAAAATAAATTTTATGCAATGGAAAATTGCTGCTATCCGTTGTTTATTATGTTCGCTTTCCATCACATCACGCCTAAAACTATTCAATATTCTCCTCTATTTGTTCACTTAAGATAATTTAGTTATTTCAAGACTTTGCTGTAGTTCGTAAAAAAAGCTCAATGTTAAATTTACTGTCCGTAAAAAAATATTGTGCTATGCTCGCAGTCCATCAAAGTGTAAAATTATGTCGAATTACCCGAAGTTAGTATTGTAGGACGAATCAGAGAAATTGCATACGGGAGCGTTGGTGTAGTGGGTAGAGTTTTTATCTGAATGGTGAGCCCGAGATCGATTCTCGGTAGTTCTGGATAGTCCCCAGGTTCATACAAGTTGCGTGATTTTCTTCTCGTGCCAGAGTTTCCTGGGAAACCGCAGGTGGCACAGGGAAAGGAACTGTCCGCCCCATCTCCACCCTGTAAGTGTGAATTTCACACACAGTACAGGACTTAGTACGAGATGAGCTTTAGTCTCGCGAACTGCGGTAGGTTAGCCCTCAGATACTGCCTGATGTGTGGTGTAGTGGGACACGCCCCTTCCACCTTGCCCTCACCATCCTTTCCTACCGTCTCTCCCCCTCCTCCTCCACACTTCGGACTACCCTGGAGAGAGAAAAAAACTACCTTCCAGCTCTTTTGAAGCTCCATTGCGGAAGCCGCCTAAAAAAAACTTGGCTAAGAATTCGCGCAGTTCCTTTCGAAAGCTTAATCCTTTGCCCGTGTGGATTGAAACGGTTCTCCCCACCGTTGCCAGGGCTTCACGTGTCTGGTGCAATCCACTTCGGTTTCATCGAGAGGAAAAGTCATTAATGTTAAAGGATGCGAACCCTTTCCCCTTTCGATTATGTCTTCTGTTTAGATGGAAGAGGTGACCTTAATTTGATGCATGTCGAATTGCGATATTCATTTTCTGATCTCAACTTTTTGATTTTAAATAAATATTGAGACGATAATATATCGATGTGGGTATAGCAATCAGGAATATCGAGAAGTATCGGCTATATAATCAGTTGACGATGTGATCATTTATCACTTTGGATTAAAGTCCTATTGTCTTTCATTTTGTCCATAGTAATGTGTTTGATATGAAAACAACTATTGTCATATATTGTTTCGTTGCTGTCGGAACGGAAACCCTGAACGAATAATTGAGTGTGCATATCCTGTTTTGGAAGATTCATATCCTAGCCATACCCTGAGAGAGGACACGGAGTGGGTTTACGAGTGGGTTAGTTGTATTATTGTGGGTTTTTATTGAATCATAGGTGACATGAAGGACAGATGATTACAATAAACATGTGCTGAAGCATCTGGCTTACGAAAAGTGGATTTTGACATAGTCGTTCATATTGTGGGGACGTACATTTTAATACATCATTTTCGTGCCCTTAATTCTTTTTTTTTCGCAGTGTTCCATTTTGAAATCACATTTACATACTTATCGAAATTTTTTTATTCAGTCAATTTTCTTTGAATTTCAAACAATTCCTTAATGAGCAAATTATCTGATGGTTCCCCAGAATGCATGTATCAAAATCTAAATATGACCTGACTAATGAGAAACAACAGCGTCCTTTTGCTCTTTCATTCCTTTGGCGTGAAACACTTTCGTTAAAGGAAGTTTCTTTAAGAAAGGCCGCATCTTCTTCTAATGTGTTCTTCGTAAAAGGTTGGAGATGAGAGCGACTCCAAAAGCAATTGACCTTTTCCGAGCCAAGAAATGTTATCCCTTTGATAATATGTGTAACGTTACGTTCCTCGTCAAGTCTATTACTAAAGGTGTGTTTTATCTCTTTGCCATTTATATATTTATTTATTACTTGTCATTTTGCCCAGCAAATGAAATTGTTTCAATTCTCAGAGAGAGTCCCTTGCCATCTGCAAGACTCATTCCATCAAAGTTAGTGATTAATCAATTTATTTTATTTAGCGTCCTATCGATTTACGGTCGGTTCAGGACTTAATTACAGAAAATATCCATTTTATCTCTTTAATAAGAATTCAGAAGAAAAATAAATTCTATTTTGAAACGACAAAGGAATGTCCATGTCTGACGTGATTTTACCTGAAGTGAGAGGGAAGTCACCCCTGTATGGTGACGGATCACAGCCAGCCTGTGGGTGAGACGTCTCTCGTCTTCGCACACTGAGCCCATATTTTTAATGCGAAACCAAATATTCTTACTATATATACATAATAAGTACACCATCAAGTTTTGATGGACGATGTCATTACATTTTACCATGCTCACAAGCCTAAACTCACATGGCACAATTTATTTTTAAACCCCATACTGTGCTTATATTACAACAACTCATTCCTTAGCTCTGCACACTTTCTACCACCTTTCATGTCATCCGAAATGCTAATTTTTTTATTTTCTCTAACGCACAACCCCAGCATTCTCCCATCTATTACCGTGGTCAGCATCGTATTATCTCAGTATATCCTGCGTTTGCTTGCCTTCTTCAAATACATCCCAACAACCTTCTTTCTTCCATTGCCATGGCTAGAACTTTATTGTTTGTTTTCCTTTAAGTCCATGTTGTGCATATTTATTCACCCACAGATCTCAAAGGACTCCAATCTACGCTTATCCTCCTGCCTCAAATATGTCAGCGAAAAAAATTCAATAGTACCTAAAGCGTGAGCAACGTTCTGCAAATTACTGTTTCGTCTAAATTGAAAATCCTGCCTTGGTTGCCTGACTGTACACAGAATACTGCATATAATAATTAAATTTAGTCACAGCTGCTAAATCATTGGAATGAAAAATCATGCCAAGTCTTCACATTACATTCGTATTATTGTTATTAAATGATGTATCTGTGATAAGGTCTTTGAAGGAAGAGAATGGGCGTAGATTGGAGGCTTTTGAGGTGTAAGGAGAAGCATTTAGAAAGTAAATTTGTCGGAGAGGAAGACACGACGAAGCTAAAACTTCGTCGTGTATATGATAAGGAAGAAAGAAACCTGCCAAGGGAAAACCGAAAAGGGTAGAAGAAGTGGGGTGAGAATATATTGAGAGAGAATGTGTGCTCTTAAAGGTCGGAATGGAAGGGATGATGTCAGGTAAACTGGGTAGATAAAGGAAGAGAATAGGTTCTTTAGACAACAGGAAAGCGGGCAGTCGATGTGACAAAATAAAGAAATAAATATAAATACGGTAAACTTAAGAAGTTCTCCTGATGCATAGCACATATGGAGGAGCATCCGAAACTTTCAAAAGCATAATATCTTGAATAAATGAGATGACTTGAAAATTTACTCGCGGATTTGAGAAACGCAACTCTGCCCGCCAAAATGGTTGTACAATTATAAGTAAATTTATTTCACGTGAACAGCGCATTACTTTTACCAGACTTTGGGCGTTACTGTTATAAGATTTTATTTTATTAATAAATAGCGGGTCCTAAATAATAAATTGACACGATAATATTAAAGTTACAGAAATAAGAAGACAACAAGATGGAATCAGTAATGTTGTTGCCCCAATTCTCTGAGTAATATGCTTTTCCCGAGAAGGAATGATATCACCTCTTTTCGTTTTACAATTCTCTTGGTAATACTCCGCGCGAAGTTTCCTCTTTACGCAAAAGCGTTCTGGTAAATGAAGGAATATCCATGTTTGCACATCACCCTTTAATTTTAGAATGTATTTACTTTGACTTGTAATGTTTTACCATCTACTTCAACGTAGAAACTGCGGCGATCTTTTTTCCTATGATATGATACCATCGCCATTTGTTGTTATAAATGCAAAAAAGCATTAAGATATATGAAAACAAAAAAAAATATCTCTCATTTTTTATACATTTTTAGAAGTTTTTTTAGAATGGCTTTGTCCAAAGCATTTCCAAAGCTGAAGTAGTAGATGCCTTTTTTATTAAAAAAAATTTCTATCCAAAAATACGTCTTAATTTGAGGATGATAAATAAGTTATAAGAATCTAATTAAATGGATTTCCTGTTGGATAGGATTTCAGGTCAAGCATGTAAAACGAAATAAAATTTTACGAATTCAACATTTGGAATACATTACATCTGCGCCTACTCCATGAGCTATACTCATCTGCATTTCACCTTGCGTCCATATTCATAGCCATACACAGCTGTTCCATAAAAATGCTTTGAAAAGGTTTTTGCGCCTTCCATGTCTTCTCCCATGACTTCGGTAATCAATTCCTTCCCTTCCGAGATTGCTTTGTTGATATCCGGATTCGCCTCCTGGCATTTTTCATCTTTTAAAATCATTTACGTCACATGTTACCAGCAATATCGAGAGTTTCCGAGATCGATTTAATCCGCACGGATTTGGAATTTTTTTTAAATATAAAGGAATTTATAACCCAATTTAATTTACTAAAAGTATTCAATTTGAATCCAATTTCATTAAGGATACCAGCGTGACTTGTTTCGTTAATTATTAAATGCATTTACGAAGTTTCCATATCCAATTCTCTTGCACATCATTGCAAAAATGTGCCTTTTCATTTTGAAAGACAATGCTCTTATTTATCATATTGATTATTGTTTATTAGTCCGGATATTTAAACCGGACTTCAATTTCGGAAAGTAAAAAAAAACTTTAAAAAAATCTTCGTGCACTCATTTTTGCCACATATAGTCCTTTGACATTTTTCCTGTGGCCTTTTCCTACAAAGATTTTAGAATTTTGTAATAAAATTTTAATTTCCCCTACGAGAATTTTGTAATGACGAAATCTTTTAAAATATCAAAATTAGTTTTGACTCCTTTCAGTCGGTGAAACCTATGAAAATACAATATAATATGGCTTGAAAAAAGTTTAGATGAATGAATCAATCGGTAATATGAATCGCTTTAGGAAAAAAAGTAGAAATTTCTTTGATTGAAGTAGCTTATGTCTCATTTCTGCGAACATGTGATAAAAGTTACCGCACAGAGAAGGTTTTGGGGATAAATTTAAAAAAGGCAGGAAGAGTGGATGCCAGCTATATGGGATAGCATTCATCTACATCTACATAAATACCCTGCGAGCCACCAAAAAGGTGTGTGGCAGGGGGTGTAGCACCATGACAGAAGGGTAAGGGTTGAGGGGGTTGGGGGTTAGGTGAGGAAAGGTGGGGGGAACCTGTAAGAAAAAAAAATATATATATATATATATATATATATATACACACATGCATATATATACATACATACATACACACATGTATACACATCCTCGCGAAGTCCCTAACCTGTACGTTAATACTTATTGTAATGAACTAAGTCCTGGGGAATTTCGGCTACAGGCATTCTGGTCCCTTATCGTTCTTGGAGAAAAAGACATTTTAAACCTGAGACATTGGAATGTCGAAGACTGTAACGGAGGGAAAAATTTTGGCTACGCCAGGTTGGTGGAAAAAAAATATGCAATATTTTGGAGGGAGTGAAGGAGGGTTAATGGTGGTGCCAATTAATTGCTATGTAGAGTATTATGAAAGTGTTTTCACTATATAATGTGTATTATAGATTTTTTTGGGTTCTTTGGTATATTGTAAAGTGGGATTTGGAATTGAAATGGTGTTTAAACTCTTGGTCCATCTAAACCATGCCTGAAAAAAAATGGTCTACTGTGTTTTCCAATTCCGTTTCTGTCATCTATGGGTAGCGGTTTCACAATTTCCTTCAGTATTGGAGGTTCCCTTTTCTCATTTACCATCTTTCCTTCGGTCTCCGGCTCCCTTTCGTGCTATCTTTCCGAGAATACCCTTTTTGTTCTGTTTGATTTATTTTCGGACATAACACAATACCTCCGCAAATTTCGTTCTGAAAACTTTATTTTCCTATATCCTCTTTCCTGATCCAATTATCTTCTTTAGATCCTGATGTACTCCATTCATCTGTGGAGCTGCTATTATTGATAATATTTCCTACCTTCCTTCATGCTTCCCCACAAGACTCCTAATCTTTTCATTTTACCTCTCCCCATCTTACCCTGCGTTCCCTTCCATGCATCACCATCTTCAACATTCCATTGCCTCTCAATATCTTCTCCATTCCTTTTTCCTGACTCCTCCAAAATGTCTCCCGATTTCTCGTCTTCCCCAAAATCCCAAGCTCGTATAAGTTTATTTAATAAAATAAAATGAAAAATAATCCATAGAGGGAAGCAATTGCCTTTCCACCCGGAGGGTTTGGGTTTGAATCCTGGTGGTGCCAGGAATTATCCTGGAAATCTCATTCCCTGCTCAGGGTACCATAAGGAGATAATTTCAAAGAAGGTACGCTGTCTTTGGTTAGGTCTCATTTAGAATATGCTGCAAATATATGGGATCTTCATGAACTTGGCTTAATTGCCGAATTGGATCGCATACAGCATCGAGGAGCTATATTTATAACTCGATGTTATGATAAACTTAGTAGCGTATCTAAAATATTAGAACAGCTAGGCTGAGAATCAGTTAAGAAGCGAAGGTTAAATGACAGATTGAAGCTCTTGCATAAATTGGAAGGGCGTCTTTTTAGTAGCGATGTTGAAAATATATTATTACTCCCATCGTACTACGATAGGAGAGATCATGTCCATAAAATTACAGGGATTAAGTGTGAAACAAATAGATTTAAGATGTCATTTTTCCACGAACGGTAGGGGATCATAATAACATTTTTCGACCGCGGTAGGGTCATGTTCGGGTAAAGCTATTCTGTTGCGTATTCACCCCCTGCCACACACCCTAGCGGTGGCTTGCAGGGTATATACTCGCAAATTTAAATAAAACTGTCGGATGGGACGCTGAATAGTTGGACCCCTCTGGCATATTTCATTGTTAGGGTAGACTAATGTCAAATTTGGGTTTCTCTCAACCCTTTCTCAAATTGCAGTGTTTTTAAATTCGTCAGTATCATCATCATGGGTAACAAATACTAGGATGGATTTGTAGCAACCCTCTAAAATGTTCCATTCCCTGCCAATCCACTCTCTTCTTCACTGATAGATACTTACACCGACGTTTTCCATTACCTATTCCTTGAATTTCATCCTAAACCACTCTCACTCTACAATATTTCCTGTGCTTGTTTCTCTCATATATATGATCTTCAGTAAACTAATGACGCCGCCTCCTTCTGGTTCGGAGTGGAGTCGGGGAGAACGGTCGCCGCCACCCCACCTCTCCACTCTCATCGCCGTGCCCATCTCTATCCTGCAACGCTTTTCTCTCATTGCCCCGGGATTTCAAGTGGCCACCAAGTCGAGAGAAAGGGGGTGGGTGGGCTGGGGATGAAGTTTGCCCCCTCGCCATTGTTGGTGCCACCGAGCCTGCCGTAATCGACCGCAGTGCAGGCGGGAATTCCCAGAAATCATCTCGGAGAGATGGTGCTTTGACGGATCTCACCCCTCCCCCCCCTGTTTCGCCAACAAAGAGATATGGTGGGTGAAGATGGTGGGGGGGGGACGTTGGTGTTGGTGGAGCGGAGGAGCTGAGAGAGATATCACCAGCCAAAATATCCGCGAGCAAATATTTCCAATACCGCCCGGGGGAGGAAATCTTGCGATCACTACAGCCTCCGCGTCGTGCAAACTTTGGCGATATATGAGTTTTAGCAATCCTTTTCCCACTCGGATCCTTCCTTGGGAACGTTTGGGGAAATCCAGCGAAAGAAATACGCTTGATTTAACCTACAAACGGCGTAGACGGGAAAGATTATGCATTTCAAACCTTTCGTTAAACAATGGGAATAATGTAAGATCTATATTCGTTAGGAATTACCTACTATGTATTCATTCATTCTTCTTTGTCTTCATTCACGCACTATCCGCAGGGCTATCGCAAGGGTGTGTGATATGTGAGATACAATGTGTTTAAGATACGAAACATGAAAACTGAGTAAAATAATTTTGTGAAAAGGCGATTTGTTTATATGTATGTTGATGATCGTTTCGCAAGAGAATAGGAAATCGAAGTAAAGAGAGTTAATAGGTTCGTTGAGCGAAAATAAAGGGAGTTAGAAATAATGCGGAGTTATGATGATTTACTGTTACTATAACGACGTTATTGCATTAGTGCCTGGAGCCATGAAAAAACTATTCTAGGTGGTACACTACTCTTAATAATAGTAATCTCTCTATTCTGCGCTCTGCGCGAGGGTAATTGTATCCTCAAATCTATTTGTTAAACTTATTGTATCTTTAATTCATTCTCTGTGGTATACATTACTGCGGGAATTTCATTTTTTGTCGAAAGGGCAAGTGAAAAAATTACTAAATCGATATCTTTTTTAGTACGTCTTCTTTCGTGGTGAGTTTTCAAATCTCCATGGACCACCATCCCTGGTCATACATTAACTGCTACGCTTTTTGCTCAACCATGTAGCAGGGCAGTTTTCCTCCGATTTTGTTCATTTCTCGAATCAATGTTTTCTGGGATGTGTCCCAAATGCCTGCAGCTAATGTTCGCTCAGCTTAGCTCGTAGCGGTGAGGTCTGACTAATGATAATGGCATTCCACTTTGCTCATTCAACGCCAAATTTCCATGCTCTACGTTTCCAAAAATATGCTTTCTTTCTCTTTTCAAGACGGCGCCATATACTCATACTCCCGATCACGCCATTCCCAAGTATTTTTTTTTAGTTTTCCCGCCGTGTTTTACGAATTGTTGGATCATATTATTTTTTTATTGTTATTAAATATACCTGTCCGGGTATTTTGGTGGGAGGTGCGCATTGGTGGGTGAGTAACGCGTAGTTCGCGGTTTCGAGTCCAGATGAGGGCGTGAGTGTTATCGGCATTCCAATATATTACCCTCTTCAGTCGAGTTTACAGTGTGGTGCGACCTCAACCGTCCGGGCACAAAACAAAAATCCATTTTTTCGGTCACGCCATAACGAAGGATTCATGCGGTTCGTGCGAAGCCTGGTGAATTATGATGACGTTTCATCTGTGAGCCTTTGGACGATAATTAATAATTATTTGTTATGAAAAATTACATATTTATTTTTTTATAAAATTGATCAGACGTCCTCATATATATTTATCTCTTTGTCTTCCTTGATGGAATTATTCCTTCTGATATTTTTAAAGGTTTAATTTCATTTACAATACTCGCAATCAGCACAATAATATAATTTAAGTGGAGAATATTCGTGCAAACATTTTACAACATACATTGTAAGGAAAATATTAGAATTCATTTAAAATTTATATTAATTAACTAGATTTCCCTCGCAATATAAGACTAATGAAATCATACGTGTCTCAAATAAAGGCATTTTTCCGATCTTCCTTTTTCGTGCGTTTCTGACAAAATTTGCATTGAGGATTAATAATTTTTTCCTCTTCCCCAAATAAATTGGAACCCTTAATATACTGTGATGCGGCAAAACTGGTTGATATAAATATGTTTATTGTGCAAAAAAATTATTTAAATTATTTTTGGCTCGTGAATTTGTCACACAGGTCCGCCCTTTGCAATCATAAATACCTGCGGATCCTAATAAGGTGTTTTAGCATGCTCCCTTATTTTTAAATGAAATTAATATATGGCTGGACAAATTATAACCCCTGGGCACATGACATCTTGTTGATTATGACTTTAATTTATTATTAATACAGGACAAATCATATGAATTCAAGTGTGTTGGTAGAACTCATTAGAAATAAATTGGGTTTTTACGTGTAGGCAATTTTTCTTGACCTTTGAATGTTCCAAATGATCATTTAATCTCACATTCTCCCGCATAATTTTAAGTATTTCATAGCTTTTACAAGTTTCTGTTGCCATAAGAATTCATCATAAACTCTCATTCTTCCCCGGTCTGTTTTTTCAATTATTATCAAATTTCCAATTCGTGGGGATGCCGCTTTTTACAGAAAAGTTTGAACCTGCCGCACCATTAATTGTGTTTTCTTCATGTAGGATAGTTTGTTTAATCTGAGAAAATAGCAGTTCACTTACAGGAATACTTTTTACAAAGTATTTATGTTACATATCATAGTCACGTGTTATCACATTTTCGTGAGAATGACCGAAGTAACCATATCCATGGTTGACCCAAGATGTGCTTTCATAAAAGTACCTCTGACGTCATAATTTTATTTTGCGAATTAATTTTGAAATATTTTCGCAAAGTGCCATCTGAAACATTACCTTATGTGGCAGTGTTATGTTTTTTTCCTATTTTTCTATTGGATATCTGAAAAAAGTACCTCAGCTCACCTGCAGCTTCCTCCTTTTGGAAGAAAAGGGGATAACTGAATGGCACTAAAATGACATCTTTATTTGATCAGCATGCAGGCCGCATGTTTCGTTCTTTCATCGGTTTTTTGATTTCGTTTGCACCATTCTGGGTCGGTGAATAACTGGGTCAAACTATAGAATCCGGAGAAATCATCGGAATATGGCGCAGAAGGAAGAGAGTCAAAGAGAACCGCCGTGGTAGGGGGAAATTCATAGTTTTAAAGCTCGCGCCGACGATAAATGCATTGAATTTGTGGGCCCCGCTTACATAACGAAGATTTAATTCCCACAATCACTAATTATTCTCTCTATAACTGTATCGCTTGTTGAGGAAATCACCTGATTAATGTACACTTTGGTTGAATTCCAATGTAATATCGCAGATATGAGATTTTCTGGGTGCCAGATTCATCTGGGAAACCACAAGCGGCAGCGGAACTATATATATCCTGACCAGTGCATTTGTCACACCGTAATGCTCAAAACCAGGTGGACCCTCACACATCAAAACCGACTAGTCGTCGGTTTTATTTCAGTGGTTGGGATAAATATTCCAATATTTTTCATGGTTGGATAAAAGCTAGTGAAGCTTTAAAAGTGGTAAACGCGGATGGGAAAGAATTGCGTAATTTGGGAAGGGTGGTGGTATTAAAGAGAAATTTTTAGAATTTATAATAAAATAGAGAAAGTTTGAAATTTATATTCTTAATGTAAAGGAGGGAATTCGAAATTCAGTGTCTTATTAGCCTGATTTTCTGAAAGAAGCCATTGGACCGACAGTTTAGCGTCGTGTATGGCTGGCTTGGGTCCAATTTCAACGACTGAAATCAAATTTTGTTTCGTTGAATATGTTAATAGTCAATTGCCATTTATAACCTGATGAAGAAATACAAGTCGTACTTCAACGCTTAAACTTGAGGTATCACAACTGATCCATTTGAATATGCGGACTTAGTACATATATAATATATAAATATATATACATGTATACATACATATGCATACATACATACTATATACATACATATACATATATACATATATATATATATATATATATATATATATATATATATAATGTAAATGGACTAACTAGTCGACACAAACACAGAAACTGAAACACATAAAAGAGGGACTCACTGGTTCTCGAATTTTTTCACTCACCTTTCTCAAGAGGAATTAGGGACAGAACTGAGGCAGAGGAGGGCCCTGCGCTGTATTTATGTATAATATATAATTATATATATATACACATACATATAATATGGATAGGAACACATATACAGGGCGAACACAGGAGAAGTGGGGAAGGCGAAATCAAGCAGATCACAGGTGTAAATATATTTCCTTGACTGGGACTTGCACACCGAATCTTTCAATTTGCCGGGCCGATGCTGAGACTTACACTGAGGTCTTTTAAGCAACCAAGTACCCCGATTGTTTGGCCAAGAAATGGCGTTAGAAAACTGTTTCACCCACCAAAAGAAAAATAGACAATACACAAGAGCAAAGGAGAATAGGTTAGCAATCATACAACATCATAAAGGATAGGAACAGTGCGTTTCGTGGCATCCATAGTCAGAAGAAAGATACGAGTCACATTTGCTAAATACACATTCGAACACGAAAACCTGTTTAATTAAAATTGGCAATTTTTCACAAAAATAAATTTTTATTAATACGCCCGGTTTCAATGTAACTACATCATCTTCTGGAAAAATAAAAACACATATGGAAATAAAAACTTATTTTTTTGGAAAATTGCCAATTTTAATTAACAATGATATTCCACCATATCACGCCTGAAACGTCTTTTTTTACGAAAACCTGTGTTGTATTTAGAAATACATAAGCCTGCTGTTGATTTCGTACTGAAATAGATCATAAAGTAAATAGAGGTCAGTAAATGGACATAATCACGACGATTAAACGATAATGTTGTGGCCATGTGACGGCGACCGCCAATGGAAATCGATTTTGCCAATCTATGAAAACCTATACACGACACAATAAAGATTATATGATAACTCTCTTGGTCTACGATTAATATGTGGTTGGTACGAATTCGAAATACGAGTATATTCGCTGGTCAATAAAGTGGTCGCTGACCAACGGAAGAGGCGGGCCTTGTGAGGTGTTCATCTCAGGACCGTGTCCTAACGGAAATAATGTTGTATCTCCGAGATCTGAACGGTTACTGCGACGCAAGAAGTCCATATTTTTTAAAAAGTGGTGATCCTTTTGCGTAGATTTATAAGATTTACCATTACCTTCTGTCAAAGCGTTGTAGTTCATAATATTTTCTTCAGAACAGTAATCCAAAAAGATTTCTCTTTTCAGGCTGTATAATAGGCTTGCATAACGAAAAGTTCGAATAACGTAAGAATTTACTGAACTGTACGTTTTCACCAGGAAGAAAATGGTATCACCAAATTCGTTGGAAATACGTGTCAGGAAAAAACGATACGACACCTAATTGGGATAAAGCGCTCTACTAAATTATACCACTAACTTACTGAAGCTTAGTATTATTATTTCTAAATTTTATTATTTCTTGAAATGCCATTAGCAATCGTTGCAGTTGCTGGAGCATGAATATAAAATACTCCCTGAATAAAAATTGCTCCCAGTAAATCATTTCCAGGCACTAATATCTCCTGATGCTTGGATTTCACACGATCTAGTTCTTTAACCTTCTCTGGCATTTCTCTTTTGTTTCATCCAATATTTTTCTAATCTTTTTGCTTCATCACATATCAACGTTTTTCAATGGGGCTCGGTGTGTCAAGCTCACCTAGTTTTCAGTAACGGTGCGGCGAATCCTCACGCTTCAATGTAAATAAAAATGCTCGTCACTTATGCGTTGCTCGCTCAAGTATGCTACGAAATGCCTTTGCTTTACTAGCTTGTGGCTTTACTACCTGTCTTGTTCATCTATTTTTGGTATTTTCTGATATTCATAATACTCATAGCGGCTTTAAAAATGAGACAATATCTCACAGATATCCTGTGAATAGTTAAAGAGGTATGCGTATTTTAGTTATTGGGGATACGTCTTGGAAAACACATGGACTGATGAACTACTGGCCGATGGGCATAAAAAAAGAAAATTATTAAATAGAATGAAGTGTATTTTTAGAACATCCGCAATGGTTGCTCCTATTTTGAGGAAGAATTAGTTGGAAACGAGGATATTTGTTATGCTGGTATGTATTAAAAAAATGAATACATTTCCTTTGATGCTGTCATTACGAAAACGATTCAAGCAATTTACAAAATGTCATTGCTATTGCGTAATTATTTCAGCTCTCCATGAAAAATTCGATGACGACGAGTCCTAATGCAATTAAGCAAAGTTCAATTTTATTCACTCAGTTTCCGACGACATACCAGCGAATAATGCATGAATATAAAATGGCACGGAATTAATCTACATTCAATAGAAAATTAAAATTAAATAGTGGGGTAAACACGCTCGAATTCGATGTCAGCTTGAATATTGTTTCGTCCCTCAGTTCATATTATTACAGGTAATTACTTCGCATGACTGAGAGAGCAATCCCATGAAATATTTTAGTGCTCACTTTTCTGATTAATACGCTTTTTTTCCTCGCAGTTCGTGATAAATGCCATTTAGTAAATCTGATCAAAATACGATTACTGGGGACGCGTTTTTCTTAATTGGAAATACTATGTAATGTGCGGTCACTCGAAGCTGGCCATCGGCTCGAGGCCTTGTTCGGTAAAGGGTAAGTCGATACATCTAAAAGTAGCAAAGAACGGTAAATAATGATATGCAGTATGCAACAGATGTTTATCTATACACAAAGATGCCATTAATGTTTCCGCACTACTTCATATAATTTAAAAAGAGATAAATATGCCTCTCATATTTTCACATTGCTAATTTTTGCGGTTAGCAAACCTTCGTCAAAAAAAAGTGGCTTAGAGCATCAGTAATAGACATAAAAATTACATCTAATTGGAATAAAAATTTCAAAATTTTACTATTATGCATAGATCCAGTGTAGGTTATTTATGCGATGACCATTAGTAATAGTGAATTACTTACTGAAGTTTATAATAACATTTAGAAGTTTTGATCTTTCCAAAAATATTATCAACAACAATTTCCCGTTTCTGGGGCATGTCTACGGAATTCTCGTATAGACTTATTTATTGGGGACGCAATTCAATCCTTTATTGGGATTTAAGTTGAAAATTATAAACTGATTGACCTTTGGTATACTCTATTCCAAAGAAAATCATAGTAACGTTTCTACAATGCCAGCCTGACCGAACTAACTCTCATGCTCGAACGAATGTGGGATTTATTTTCGCTTTTGCGTTTTTCATAAATAAGCTTTTCATTGTTTAAATATGTGTATAAATATTTTAGTCGTTATTTTCAGACTGACAAAAACTCGCGAATATACGTACTGACGTCCTGTGAATTATCAATTTTTGCAATCTCAATTAACCTGCTTTTTCACGGCATTGTGATTAATCAAAGGGACTTCTTTTTAATCCTGGATTACGGCCTCCGGTTCATTCCTATTCCGTTCTAACACAGCTGTGGGTTGTAATCCACCCAGCCTTCATTGTTTGACACGATTGTTTCACCCTATGGCTTCTTCTTTCGACTTCACTTCCAATTTCCGAGCTATTGTGTTCCTGAAAAATTCATTACGCTCGTGCGTGCGTAGAGTCCATCTGTGGTTGGTTTTCCCTATCGTGTTTCACAATGTCTTTATCTCTTCCTATGAACTCTTCATTCCTTTTTACCTCCGTTCACTCAAACTTTGTTATGTATTATAACACCAACACATTACGTGTAATTCTTACGTATGCATGTAAGTTGGTCCTTTTTAATCCATCAGCGCGAGGTAAACCACTTTTAATCCACTATATACGGATATAAATTTAATTTATTCCCGATTTAAGACGCCACTAGGGTGTTAAAACTTTGCCCTACGTCTTATTTATTTATTTATTTGATGATATTCGTTGCAATTAGGCAATTGTCCTGGTGGAAACGGTCAAGTGTGGTCAGCTGTGACTCATGACATCTACATCTATACCTGTTTTATACATAATCTTACAGTACCTAATAATAATATCTTAAATGACATGGGCATACATGCATCACAAGAGGAACAGATATACAAAGCTCTTATGTACAATGACACTTAAAGGATTACCAACTACATTATTACATTAACCATCACCCATGGGCTAGGTTTACACCATTCGAGAACATACTACGCACCGTCCTTCGCCTCACTCCGTCCATAATCACGTACTCTTCAATTTCATATACCGTTCAAAATCGCGTCCCGTTAACACTTCATTCACTTTTGGAATACAACTTGTAATGCCGTTCACATAACATACAAACAATATTTAAACAGTTACAATAGTATAAAAGTCACTGCTCAATGGTTTATCACCCAGTGGTATAAACACATGTAAATATAATTTTTTTCGTTTAAGAAGATTTTGGATAATTATTTGTCACTCTAAGAACTCTTGTCATGGTACATAAACACACTCCCACTGTGTTCGTGAAATTTACATCTAAATGGTTATCTGCAACCCACGACTAGGGTGTAAGGCGGTGGTCAATTCCACTCCAGTCGCGCAACATCAAAATCTAATTTTGAGTCTCCGTATACTATAAGTATATTTTTTAAGTAATGGAGGCCATATTAGCTAAAACTACATACTCTACGGTATTTAAGTATAAAATACTTTTCTACCCTTCTACGCCGTTAGTGACGACTAGAATAACGAAATAAGGGTTATATTACAAAATTACTGCATTATAGGCTACATTTAAGAAATATTTTTTTACCCGAGTTTCAGTCGTTTGCAGTTATTCTGATCCCTTTATCCGTCACAGAGAAAAATGGTATCTTAAATCTGTCGTTTCTAAACTTGACTTCTCTAATCTTAATTTCATGACCACTCCTGCCGTGTAAACGTTTGGGATAATAATATATTTCCAACGTCATCGCGGGAGAGATTCGCTTCCAATTTATCCAAGCGATTCCTTCTCCAAGCTAGCCATCGTATTGATTTAACTGATCTAAACTATTAGATGAGGTAGGTAGGAAATTTTTCACGAGGCAAAATAGCCCATTGAAGAAAGTAATCTCTATATTCACGTCGAAGTTATTTCTCCGAGTAATCTAATTTTTCCCATATAATATGGAGCTCTTATAATCCCCACGGCGCCGTAAATCAAATTAACAATATTGAACCTTTGTAAAAGTCTTACATTAGACTCGCCTTCCCACTTTAAGCTGGGAGGGTCTACGTTTCTAGATTTTTTTATGACCATTACACACTTATTATTTTTCTTAACATATTAGGACGAATCAAGCCGAGGTTTGATTTAATTCATCATTATATCTCCGTGCATTCCATCCAAAATCTCCCTCCTTCGGATCTTCTCTCTCTCTCTCTCTCTCTCTCTCTCTCTCTCTCTCTCTCTCTCTCTCTCTCTCTCTCTCTCTCTCTCTCTCTCTCTCTCTCTCGCAGTCTTCAGCATTCCTTTGCTTCTCAATACCATTCAATTCTTCAATTCACCATTCAATTTTTGTTTTATTTTTCTGGGGGTCTCCCAACAACAACGTTACTTCTTTCCCTACACAAACTGACGCTCCTTCATTTGTCTTCTTCTCTGTCCAGTTCATTTACTCCAACCTTCCCCGTGCCTACATCGAAAACATTTCCAGTCCAAACTCATTTTTCAAAGTCATGTTGCTAATGCACATAAATTTATGTGCACATTATAGGCGACTGATGTTCCGTAAGCTCCTCCAAGGAGCCTCATGAACTCATCAGTTTCCTCCTTTTTTATAGGTACAACATCAGTTTTATAAATAGTTCGTGACCTGCTTTTCCAATATAATTCGATTCTTACACACTGCAAGCAGAAGTAGTTGTTTCTTAGCGATCCATGACTGAAATTTAGTCGCATTTCTTACAAAAAAACGTGAGAATTTGCATGAATGAATTTTCCAGAATAATTGCATGCCTTATTTAGAATTGTGAATCCGAATGTTCTGTGAGATTAATTTCTTCGAACGCACTTCAGTTTTTTAGTGAACGCGATTTCAAAATATTTTTTCCTGACTAAAATGAGAGACGGGATTCCCCAAGTGTTATTTGAATTTTCTGCTAGGCCAAGCCACCATATTTCATGAAACATCCACTAGGTGATTCACATGAGGAAAGAATCTCATTTTTGTCTCATAATGCCTAAGTAATTAAGCATTTAGTTGTGCTTCATGGTCAAACATGGTGAAAAGGAGAACTGACTTTTAATAATCAAACGCAATATTATCCACCGTACGAGTGACGATTTCAGGGAATGTAATGCAACGAGAAATTGTGGGAATGGAAATGCACCCTAGTTGCTCGCAGAGGTGTGAGTTGGTTCCATAACCAGGAGGAGATTCACCATTAGAATGTCTAATCCCTTTCATCTTTCTCTCGAGGGAGTTTAGGGAGTCTTTGCGGTCAACTCTCCGTAATATCAGCACCGAATACGTGCTGAATCAAAAGCAGGAGTGGGGCTTTTTTTCTTCTAAATTTTCACTTGGAAGGTACTTCGTTTCATATATACCACACCTGCACGGAAAGATGCCGCATCGCCTTGGGGTGATGGATGCTCTTTGTCCGTCCGTTCCTCTGCCCGGGGCTCGCCTCTTGCGTGGGAAGCGTATCCGTAAGTACGCGCGTCATGGACACGAGTCAAAACGATTGCATGTGAAACACCTCAGCGGCGCGTGGCCGTGTTTTCGCCCAACACTGTTCATTTCCGCAGCCGGCATGATGAAAATCGAGGGGAACAAATTTCGTTCGCGAGAAGTCCCCCCAGAATGTGGGTTCTCTGCCTAAAGGCAGGGCGAATTGGGTCGAACCGGCCGGGGAGACCGGGCCTGTATTTTCTTTTTTTTTTGCTGGAGGTAGAAGAGGGCTCCTTCGGCCTTTTATCCGCTTCTGTTTTTGGGTAAATACGCCCACGGAGGGGGCCTTGTCATCTTCCCCTCGAAAGTGGTCTCCCTCGTCCCCTCCCCCACCCGCTCCCCCGTACACCAACAGAACGGGAGACGCTGAAAAGCTCCTCCACGTCACCTCACGGAAATCCCATTTCTCTCTCTCTCCTCTTGCTTACCCACCTCCCCCCCTCCCATGGCCACCTAACCGTTCCATCCCTCTCACCTCGTCCCGTCCAAATATCTTCTTCCCTCCCGGACCACTCCGGAGCGTCCGTCGCTCTCACACCTTTTCAGACCTCTTCATCTCCAACCCCAACTTCCCACGAAAACCCATTCCTTTCGCTTCCCCAATCCCACCCACCTCCGTCACTGACACTCCGTTCGCGTGAGGGGACGAGCGCTCGGGAGTCTCCGTGTGCCCGAATGGACGACCTCGGGTGAACTCTCCTCTTTTAGAGTGTGACTTTTCACGACACGATTCCTTTAGGTTTTCCTCTTACGTTTCCTTTTCAGGAGATCGAGCAGGGATCAGGGTGAGCTTTATGTGAAGATTATTATTGCTTAATTGACCCAATTTTTCTTTTAAAAAATAATTTTAATTATTCTTGATCACCTACAAACACGCTGCTTAATTGCCAACTAATAAAACTTAAGTTTCAGAATTATTTATGCATTGTTGAACCTGCTACGAGAATTTTTAAATATTTTCTTGATTAAACTGTTTGCATTATGATTATTTAGCGCTAGTTTACCAACTTAGGGTAGATTTTCGTTGGACTTTGGCACTACACGCCATTGCGCCTCTGAGTCCTAACCAACACGACGCGATTATACCCTAAAAACTCATTTTGCCTATTACAATAATTCGCATTTAAATCCTGAACATGTCATAATAATTCTTTTTAGAAGTAATATATTTTGGTAGCAAGTATAAGGTCTCATTCATAGTAGTAAACTTCTCAGTAAAATAACGTAAATAAAGTGATCAAGTAATGTAAGTGAAAAACGTTTCGTCTCAATGTGAATGCGTTCTTTTATCTTTAGAAACATATGTCTGTTTGATATGTTAATGATACCTCCGTTAATTACGTAAAATGGGGAGAGATGGGGTTCATATTTTTATCAATCCTCTCAAATGGGAGAGAAGGGGTAAAATAAGACGAAAATTGCATTTTAAAGATGGGCTCTTTCCCGACGCCCCCTCGATACGTGCACGCACTCTCTCAAGATGCAACAGTTTCGACTCTTCATCGACTACCGTTTCGTCTCGACCATCCGCACACACGTCCCCCTTCCTTTCATCCACGTGGGGGAGAGTCGGTCGGTGTTGGGCACTGTGGTCCAGGGCTTTCTCGATTCGGTGGAGACTTATTATCCTCTTGTCTTGGTCGATGCTGGGGCGTTCGAATGGGAATGTCCACATGATATGGTTTTTGGATACGTGATATTGAAAAGTCTTGGCGTGGCGTTCCTGAGATGTATATGGATCGCTTCCCGTTTTCCATCCCAACTTTTCGTTCACTTGTGGCCATGCGAGTTGACATTTTTTCCGATGAGGTGAATTGTACGTCTGAGGGTGATAGGGAAAGGGACACGGGCGGTAAGATATCGGCTTGGATACATACGCCAAATATTCTAGCTCAATATGCCCTCGCCACTTGGATATATATTTGAGTAGGTACATCTTACAACGGTGGTGGGAATTGATTTCGTACAATCTTACAGAGATATTAGTTAAAATTGCTCGAATTATAATGCACAGTAGTGGATGACTCCATTAAAATTTACCATCACGGCATCTCCCGTAATTTATTTATTTTTTAATATTAGCTAATATACTATAGGGCACCGCCTCTCAAATGAATTTTCAAGTGCAAATATATTTTTCTACCCAACATAGTGACTGGACATCGCGTCGATATAGGACATCACAGTCGATGAGTCTAACTAAATGTTTCGGAGTCCTCATTTGGACGTGTCTGTCTAATGAAAAGTCTGCAAAAGATATAACGGAAAACGATGTAAAGGAATTGAAAAAAGCTAATTTAAAACTAGTGGCACAAACATTTTCAACGATTGGTTGAAGATTTGCGAACAAATTTTGGTTGTTTTTTTGTTCAATAAGAAGTGGATAAAATATGTGCTAATGTGCCACAACCCACATTAATGTATGTATGGAACAGGTATGACTTTGTGAGTATGGTTGCCGATTAAACGCTTCTTGTAAGGGGAAGATACTTGAGGAGCGTTTGTGGTCAAAATAAAAAAGATAAAGAGGGTGATTTAAGAGTGATTGGTTGGTCATACCTGTAGGTGTATGTGGACTGAACTCACCAGCAATTAATAAATATGAAAGTCGGGTTCTACACGTATTTGCTCATGTAAGGAGGATGGATGGGTGTCGAATCACCAAATAGGTGTAAAATAGATATCGGTGGGGTAAATTATTTGATTGGTAAGGGTTGACTAAGAAAGTTGAACAGTTAAATGTGATCGAATTGGCATCAAACGAGGAGTATTAATGGTCTCAGGAACTGTAGAGCATTTAAAGAAACAATTTTTAGAAACAAGTAAAACAGCAAATTCTTTTTGCCCTTTGATCTTGCTTTCCACGAGAAGGAACGTTGTGAATAGTTTATATATAGGGTGTCAGAATATTTATGGTAAATATTTTGGGGGCTAGTATACTCTGCAGTATCAAGCATTTTTCCTTTATACCTTCATGATCAAAACTCTTTAGCTTCCGAGTTATGTCAACGTAATTTTTGCATCAAAAACATTTGTTAATGCCCAAAAGAAGGCTTCAGATTTCCTCAACAGGATATAATGGCCAAAAGGGCAAAGGTTTTAGTCGTTTTCAATTTCATTGAGTAAAGACGCATCTTTAATCAAGAGTTTCCCTTCGCAATGTATGACCAAAATCATTCGTGAGAGAGAGAATCTGAAGATCTCAGTAATTTTTTCGAACAACAATAATCTTCTAAATCGTATATATTTTTTGAATGCTGATTTATAAAAATTGGTAAACAATTAAAACTTTCTCCAAATGAAATAAATATTGTTACTGTAATGCAAGAAAATTACGAGGAAATGACTTTTTCGACAACTTCAGAATTTTTTTCCGCCTAGTTTGACAGAGCGCACACTCATTTTCATGAACTATAAAATGTCTATTTATCATGTAGGCTTTGATAAAATGTGATATTAATTTTACAATGGCTATACATGCATAACAAGGAATTTTTGACACATTGCAACGAAACAAAGAATTGGTTAAAAATGTAAAATTTACCAACCTCTTAAGTGTTTTCCATCACTTACCATACATTCTGCATATGTTTTGGGCGAATGAAAAAATCGCGAAATACCTAGTAATAAAGATTCTTCTTGTTTACTAATTATTGTTTCAATCATTCGCTTCTTTATCAATCGCTGTTTCCAGTCTTAAACAATAGACGAACGAAAGATAGAAGGAAATCGAAAGGCAAACAAGTGTTCATTGAAATAGTTTATTAGTTGTTTATGTACTAAGCTATTAGTTAAAATTTCATGCAAAAATCTACATTTTCCACGATACTATAACTTTTGTGGACTAATTACGGTTAGATGTCAGCTGTAATAAATGATTTAGGGTCAATACCGCCAATATCAATGATTTTCGGTTGGAGTCTTTGATTCATCTGTCGGCAAATATACGCTCAATAAAATTTTGGCGAAAAATATTTTTGGATGGATATCTGTTTGGTTTGAAATGTGACTAAAATAATTACCCGCCGGAATTCGAACCGAGACCTGTAAAGCCAATGCGCCATCCCCTGGAAAAGAATCTTTTTCATACACAGGGGCAGAAATTGATCTTTTTCTCGCAGAAAATAGCAAAAGCTGACGGTGCATTTAACATTTTAATGCCAGAATGCGTGGCGAAGTCATTCACTCTTCGTGACTTTTCAATTTTGTGTTTACTCCGTAATAAATACTCTCGTGATTTTGATTCATTTTGAAGTTTCACCCACATTAAATTTTATAAGGCCAAAATTTTCAAATTTACCATAAAAATTCCGAGTGAATCTAACTGACGTTTTTTTTGCGTGCATTTCGTGATTTAATGCAATTTTTCTGGATGATTTCGTAATCTTGTGGAATTTTATATTAACCTTTCTGACCCTTTACGTGGGTGTGAAGATTTTGTTACATTTTCTCCGACCCGTTATTATGCCCATGGAATTCATTGTCGATAAATGTAAACCCAAAAGATGAGCGTTGTAGTCTGAGAAGTAGTTCACGTTTCTCATAAAAACTTGTTGAAAGGCAACGAGTGAATAATCACCGAAGGTGCGGTTGCTTTACCATACACTCGCCCGGGATGGTGTTAATTTCCGTAAAGTCTGGTGTGGTTTCAGATCTTTGCAGATTTGTTCACGCGTGAATTTTCTTTCTTCTCGCACCCTCCTCGGGAGTTAACACAGCCATTTTGGTTATCTTAATGAAAAATCGACCGACAAAGGTCCACTCGAATTTGCGAACCGTTCGGTTAACGTTACCCCTATCGTTTGTGTGATCGTTATGCATTTCGGTTATTACCTTGCGGTCCTGAATAGCTCAAAAGATCTCTTTACCAGTTTCATGACCCACACGACAACTCTATCTTAATGTACGTGACACTCCACAGTGTGGCCCAGGGTTTTGTCATTGTGGTCGTAACTCTTGCGAGAGAAAAAGAATCCTTTCTCGGTTCTAACTCTTTGAAAGCCTATCTCTCTATAACTTTTTCAGCTTCACTTGAAAGATCGGTATGGTCTGTAAAGTGGATTATTTCTTCCCAGCATCATAGTGAATCAAATAGCATGATTCATAGGTGAATGTTGAGCTATTTTATGTATAAATTTTGACTATGTGACCTTTATGGCACCTAACAATGGACTGACGACCCGTGATGCCAATACAAGTTTGAAGGAAAACTTAACACACTTCAAAGGCGGCCCTTTTGAAAAATCAGCTATCACAAAAAATATTTACGAAACTTATCCCAAATCAGGCAGACCCAACATTTGAAACTCGGCACCACCGAGAGTTTGCTCAAACCCTTGTACAGAGATAAAATCATGAACAGCGAACCAGGAATCGTCAGCATCGTCTTATTTAACTTGATTCCCAAGTTTAAAACTACACACAGGTTACACACTGCAATAAAATGACATATATCTCCCCCAATTCCTCTTCCTTTCCCACTCCCAGTCTTGCCTCCCCGCACCCCAAGAAGCCGGTCACCCACTACCCCCAACCTCCTCCCGCTTGAACATATTTATTTGACCACGGGGACCATCGCTACTGTTGTCTTCCCCAATGTCCAATTCTCACTCCCATTGATGGTGACCTAGTTGACCGAAATATCGGTAAAAACAGACTCCTTAAAAAATCAATATTGGTTATAGGATTGACACCTTGTAAATTCAGAGCCAATGGTTCACACCCTCTTCTTTTAACATAACGATGAGCCATCGTTTGTGCTGTAATTCCAAATTTCGTAGTTTTAAATAAAGTATTACTTCATTACAATGTCCTGTAATTCCAAATTTTATGTAGTTTTAAATAAAGTATTACTAAATTACAATATCGCGGTTACAAAAAATCCAACCTGAAAAAGAGATGCTGCGCTTGAGTTACAACTGAAGTTTTGAACGCAAGACTTAACATCACTAATCATCGTCCCCAATCTTAATGTTGACGAATAGAGAAGTGCAGGTTTTAATCAATGTTGACTCTGCTGTCGAGCTCTCATGCAGAGAGATTCCGAGAATCTCTGCCGCGTTTACGGCATATGTTGCTTCACTTTGTTTAGGTGTTAATCCATGGCAACTGACGCGATGTGTTCCTACATGGCGATTTCTCAGGAACCGGGAAACATTTCCCTCTCTTGTGTATTGTCGATATCTGTGATCAATGTTTTCCGGATTGAGTACCAATTTCTCACAGTATATTTCGAAGCTGGGCCCAGCTAATGAGCAATAACAAGCTTTCCTACCAACTGCTCCTCCTAATGATTATTTACAAGGAGGATATGGGGACGCTTTTGTGATTTATTGATTCGGATTTCAAAGAGCGGGAGTGGAGTTGGAAATGGTAGGGTCTTAAGTAAGTACTCGTGGTGAGGGAGAATATATAGGTGGTTTTCTCAAGGGGATATTGGTGCGGGGATAAAATAAACGAAGTTGGGGAACAAATTATTTCACCCGTGAAACAAATTGGGAAGATCTTTCCCAAACCAGGTTTTTTCCTGAGTTTCAAAGTGCACTGTCAGCTTGACCCTACCTAAATACTTCGAGGCAGGTAAAATGTCCTGCCGCTTTGGAGAAAATTATCCTTTTTCAGGGGATTGGCTGGACATGAATTTCTCGCACTGCAACGTAATACGTATTATTCCATCACATTACAACATCTGGGGGATGCCTAGTGATTGAATGGAAATGATATTGTGGTGGCCATATTGAAAATTTTAAAGCACAATAATTTTCAAATTCGATAGTTTCATTGTGAACTATACCAAAAATAGTAGTGAATAATTCAAGATAACAATTTACGATTCCATTACCGAGGTTATAGTTGTTGATGTTGACCGTAAAAAAATCGTTCCGGAGAAATAACCTAAATCTTCATTCTGTTCTTTTTACCATTACCTCATCACCTTGGTACCCTACATCTACATCTGCACAGTACCCCGCAAGCCGCCGTAAGGGCGTATGGCGAGGAGTGTCAGCTCACCAGCCGTAAACTAAGATAAAACCAAATGCAAAACCAAACCATGTTACCTCTACACCAGGGGTCTCTAAAATTTTCAGCCCATGGGGCGAATTAGCTATCAAAAAGTAGTTTCGGGGCCAACTATACACTTAAGGTCCAAATATAAAAGAATCAAAACAAACTAGATGTTGTAAACAAAAATACCGGGACCGGAAACTTGAATTGCACTAAATAATAAAAAAATAAATAATAAATAAATAAAATAATAATAAATAATAATAATAAAGCACACCTGAGTGATTGAGTGACTGTGTATTCACGTAAGTTGTTTTGTTTCTTTACATCCTTTAATAATTTTCATATATATGTGTGATTGACGGGTCACTGACATATGAGGGATCCTTGCAAACCCTGAGTGTGTGTGTGAATGTGATTCACGAGAGTGAAAGTTATTTCGTAACCCTAGTGGTCGAGTGGTTTTAAGTTTGTTTTTATTATTTTGTATTTATTTTATTATTATTTTTTAAAAATTTTGTTACGAATTTTTTTTGTGTGTGCGTGGTGTTTTTAAAAATATTATCATTATTTATTATTATTATTATTATTATTTATTTATTTTAATTTATTATTATTATTAATTATTATCATTATTATTTATTTATTATTTATTTTTTTATTATTTAGGGCCATTCAAATTTACGGTCCCGGTATTTTTTGTTTTTGCATTGACTCACGACCGTAGTCACGTTCCTTGTGTATTTAAATACTAGATGTTGTTTTTTTATTATATTAGAATATTAGTTTATTCAGACATTATTAAATAACACATTTATACATAACACACATTTACTTGTACACTACACAAGTAGATCCGTGTCAATGAGAATGGTGAAATTGTGTCCTGGATGCCAAAATAACAGATATTTCTGGCTTTAGTGTCTGTGTACTAATGCTCCCCGGATTTGATGAAGAAGTTTTTCAAACTCGATTCTTCTTGGAATTCCCGGAATGAACTCGTGGAGTCTTTTTCTTCTCCTCTTCTCGGGCATCGTTGGACACTAAAAAGAAGTGACTTTAACATGACTAAAGAGTGAAACTGTAAGTATCTTGCACAAAATATCGCTCAAAAAAAGGTGAATATGCGAACTCATTTCGTCGCAATTATAGCCGTAAATGACCCGAGAAAATTTTTTAAATTCTCATCATTTCTCAAGTAAAACTTACCTGAATATAGTCTGCTAAATATGTCCACTTAATGTAGATAGATACTTGCTTTTGAATATTCATATTTAAGAATATTCGGAATATTCTCGCTAAACTAACGACATTCCCAATAATTTATACATGCTGGTAACTATACGAAGGAAATGATCACAAAATAAAATAGAGAGCAAAATGTTTCACAATTAGACGCTAGCTGATATCAACAACTCCTCATCAGCAGCAGTCAACCGCAACTGGCAAACTATTATAAAAGTAACCAAGTATTGAACAAGCAGTAAACCAATTAAGAACTCTGCCACTAGATGTCGTTCTATCTCTCATTGACTGTGAGGAGAATAAGAAAAAGTATGCAACGAATAGGGCTTTTCAATGTAATGATCTGTTGGAAAACATAACGCAGTACCATGCGCCTCTCTTTTAATTCTGTAAAAACGTTACGTCTACTTAAGCGGCTGCTGATTTTGGTAAAATACACGTCAGTTTCCGTAATCTTTTTCGTGGAAAAAAAGTTATACATGGGCCAGATGAGCTAGCTTTGCGGGCATAAAAATGATATTTTAAATCTACCCGTTCTACAATAAATCTCCATGATTTTACGTCGGTGATATGGTAGTAAGTGGGGGCCTGTGATATGTCCATAACATCCTCAGATAAGTAACCTGTCTCAAATATACGCACTAAATTAAACCTTTATTTAATCTTAAGGTCAACTAATAGCTCCTATCTTAAATCTTCCGATAGTATCGTGACACTGCTACCTTGTTCATAAATAATTCTCACAAACCTAGCTGCTATACGATGCACTCGGTCCAGTTCCAAAATTTAGCCTACTGAAGTAAATCAATTTTCAACATTACCATCGGCCCTTAACCTTACAGTGTCATTTGCTTTGATACCGCAATGGTGTCTTTACGAGGTTTATTTAAACATGCTATCAAATATGACGCTGAGATATTGAAACGCATTAATCTTCACTGTTTAAAGGTGATGGCAACAAAACTTTTTTATGCCTCCAGAAAATGTCGGTCTAATAGAGTCTTTTGGCACTCCCGACAAAGTGAGTGGTGTTGGGAACGTCGCACGTATCCCTAGGAGGCGCAGGTGTCCTCAGCCGTCACACTTGACCTGCGTAACTGTTGTCAATGCTTTTTCTATTATCACAGAATATCTGTGATATTTTTCTCCTAACGCGGCTGTTTCCTTCCTCTCTTTGAGCATCTTGATGAAGTTGAGTACGGGGGCTCCCTCTCCCTTCCTTCTGCGAGGCTAATGAGATTTCCAATGAGCTCACTCCCGGTTCTTGGTCTAAGGTGCGTCTTCGTTTCCAAGATTTTTTTTCCATCCCTTTCTTCCACGCGTTCTCGTGAGAAAGAGAGAGTGTTCCTTCCGTGCCTCTTTTACCAATGTCTCCTAGAAAAACCGTCCTCCCCCCACTTCATCCATTAGTTTCTTCCACTTAAGAGAGAAAGGTCTTAAAAAGGGTGGGGAGGAGGTGCTTAGGAGTGATGGGAGGCGGGGGAGGGGAGAGGTGTATGTGAGGGAGTGCCGCTGCCATCGGGACCTCGCAAGGGGCCCGTTTGGGCGTCGGCCCATCTGTCTCCAGTCAGGCGGACGTGTCTGGGCCCTGAGGAAGTGACTTAAAAAGGAAAAGGTTTTGACACGGTTGGGCCATTTACTTCACGTCTCCGAAAAATTTTCGTTTCATCGGTCGTCCCCTTGTTTTTGTGCCGGCCACCCCAGATGTCTGTCTGGGTAGACTCGACGCTGAAAGAGGACCGGGAAGGTTGACAGTAGTGGGAGTTGGAGGGAGAAGAACAAAAGGCTCCAAAAGGGAGGGATGCGGCTGCTCTTACCTCTTCCATGTTTCCCGGGGTTTTTTTTTATTCTCTCTCGTCCTCCCGTCGTCTCGTCGGAGGGTGAGCGTAAGGAGGCGGGGGTTGACCATTGAAAAGGAACGAATCAATTTCTTTCCGACACGGGAGTGAAACCAAACTTTGGGGGAGGGGAGAGCTCCACGTTTTGTTTCGTTCCTTTTTACGAGGCGATATATAATTATGGGAGTTTAGTTTCGGCCTGGGATGAAACTCAACTCTCCGTTAGGAAACAAAACAGTCTCGGGGCGCCTCAGTACTCAGTGGACATTTCGGAGACATTCAACTGGGGATGCGAAAAGTTTTTAAATGGGCCCCATGGCGCGGGACATGTCCCCAAAAAATATCTTTGTTTTCGTTGAAAAATAAACGTTATGTTGCTACTATTACCTGAACCACATTTTATTGTGCCTGAAAATACAATCTTGTGGACTATGGTCGTGTTTATCGCGATTTAAATGGTTTCAACCAAACAATAACATGCAGAGTGACATTTGTGAGAAACTGGAAATGTGATCCTGAGTGTACATATTCATTCTGAGGTAACCCGCCTATTAATGGCGGGTTTTGGACGTTTATAAAAATGATTACTTATCGCTTAACGAGCGGCCTGACGCTTCTTTGGCCTATTTTATTTACCTCTTAAGTTCATCATAATTTATAGCCCTCTTCAAACCTTCTAATTAGCTTATACCCTTCATTTCTCTTTTCGCTTACCTATTTATCTACCGAGGAAGGCAACGGGAAACCACCTCAATTATCATTCCCAAGAATGTAATGATGGGCACTATTGAGAATATGAATCCTGGCAACTACGGGACTTGGCCCAAGCGACCGTGTGTCGTGCCCGGTAGCGGGGGAGGCAAGGCTTCCGCGGTCGTCATCCCACGAAACCCTTGCAGGGAAGAAATAACTGCAGCAGGACAGAAGACTCAGAAGAAGGCGAAAGTAGTTAGAATAGGAACCTGGAACGTCAGGACAATGTTGAGGAGAGGCAAATTAGAAAATATTAAGCGAGAGATGGAAAGAGGTAATATAGATGTTTTAGCCTCTGCGAGGTGAGATGGAAGGATAGCTGGGATTACTGGAGTGACAATTATAGAGTGATATACAGCGGCGGGAACGAGAGCCAACGAGGGGTTGCCGTAATTTTAAATAAAGGGGTAGAAAGAAGCGTAGTCAACATAGAGCAAGCAACTAATAGAATCTTACTTGTAGAGATTAAAGCAGAGCCGACGAACTTAGTCATTATTCAGGTATACATGCCACCGAGCAACCACAAGGAGGAAGAAGTCGATAGGATGTACGATGAGTTAGAGAATATAATCGCGTGTGTTCCTGCAGGGAAATATTTGACAGTGATGGGGGATTGAAATGCGACGGTAGGCGAAGGAAGAGAGGGTGGTGAGGTGGGGGACTATGGGTTAGGCACGAGGAATAAACGCGGGGAGAAAGCGGTTGAATTCTGCAAGAGACAGGGGTTAGTCAACATCAACACATGGTTTAGACATCACAAAAGGCGAAGGTATACATGGAAAATGCCAGGTGACTGAGAAAGGTATCAGTTAGATTATATTATGGTTAGGCACAGGTTTAGGAACAGTGTGATAAATTCGCACAGTTTCCCAGGAGCGGATGCGGACTCTGACCTCAATTTAGTTGTTATGAAATGCAACGTCCGTCTCAAGAAGATAAGGCAAGGGCGGCGGGTTAGGAAATGGAACGTAGAAGCATTAAATAGATTAACGAGGAAGGAGTATCAGCAGGCTGTAGAAAAAATGATGGTTGACGGTAAAGAACTGAGTACAATCGAAGAAAAATGTGAATGTATCAGGCAAGGGATATCGGAAGCAGCAAAAGAACTATAGGAACCGTTAAGGGGAAAAGAATAAGGAAACCATGGGTCAGGAATGAGATGATTGCAAAGATGGATGAGAGAAGAAGATGGAAGAATGTAAACACAGAGTTAGGCAAAATGAAGTACAAAGAGTAAAACAATAAATTGAGAAAGGCCACAAATAAAGCAAAAGAAGAATGGTGGAAAACGCAATGCGAGGATATGGAAAGTTTACAGAAGAAGGGTGAAATTGGTGTTCTATACAGCAAGGTTAAGTTATTATCAGGAAGTAAGAAGGCAAGATCTGTGCTAACAGTGAAAGATAAGTGGGGTAAGATAATAGTTGAACCAGGAAAAATCCAAGAGAGATGGAAGGAATATATAGAAACACTGTATGGTAATGAACTTAGGCCGACAAGGTTAGACATAGAAAAGGAACATGAGGTAGAAGAAGATAGCTTAGGTCCAGGCATACTCGACGATGAAATAGAAAGGGCATTAAAGGAGATGAAAGCAAACAAGGCTGTGGGGGTGGACAATATTCCTGTAGAAATGTTGAAATGGTTAGGGAAAGGTGGGAAGAAGGCCATATATGGACTGATTCGTAGTATCTATGAAGAAGGAATCTGGCCGGAAGTTTGTGTGAGATCGGTGTTAGTTCCTATTCCAATAAAGGCAAAGTCTATATCATGTGAGGATTACAGAACAATAAGTTTGATATCCCACGCAGCTAAAGTTATTCTCAGGATCATCAACAAAAGGATAGAGGGTAAGGCAAATGATTACTTAGGGGATGATCAGTTTGGGTTTAGGAAGGGAAGAGGTACGCGTGATGCCATTGCAGTAATGAGATCACTAATTGAGAGGAATATAGAATACAATCAGGACGTTTTTGCCTGTTTTGTAGATTTTGAAAAAGCGTTTGATAGAGTGAATTGGGAAAAATAATGCGTGTATTGCAGAAAATAGGAATGGATTGGAGGGACAGGAGACTAATCCGCAACCTGTACATGTCTCAGACTGCTCAGGAGCGAGTGGGGAACGGAGACTCCGGATGGGCAGTGTTAGGAAGAGGGGTAAGGCAGGGTTGCCCATTGTCACCGGTGCTGTTCAACGTACATGTGGAGTAAATGATTAAAGAGGCATGGGAAGAACTGGAGGTAGGAATGAAAGTCGGAGGGGAATTCGTAAAATCGGTTAGGTTTACTGATGACCAAGCATTAGTTGCTCAGTCAGCCAAGGGGTTGCAAGCATTGCTGAGTGAATTGGAGGTTCAGTGCGATAAATATGGGATGAGAATCAATATTAATAAAACCAAGGTTATGTGATTTTCCAGAAAGAAAAAGGCTAAGCTAAATATTAAAATAGGCGGGGAAAAAATAGAGCAGGTAGAGCAGTTTACATATCTCGGAAGTGTTTTGGACCAATACGGTCAAAGTGGTAGGGACGTGAGGAGAAGAATTGCGCTAGGCAAGGAGGCTTTCTCAAGGAGGAGGGAGTTGATGACGGGGACGTTGAGTAGGGATGTTAAGACAAGACTCGTAAAAACTCTGATATGGAGCGTAGCTATGTTAGGTGCGGAAACGTGGTCACTGAAGCAGGAGGATAGACGTAGATTGGAGACTTTTGAAATGTGGGTGTGGAAAAGAATGGAGAATGTGAATTGGACCGAAAAGAAAACAAATTAGGAAGTACTAGAGATGGTGGGTGAGGAGAGGTGTTTGTTGAGAGAAATCATGTGGAGGCAGGAAAAATGGATGAAAGGCGTATTGAGCGGTAGTGGAATGTTGAAGAAGGTAATCGAGAGGTGGATGTTGGGCAAGCGAGGTAAGGGCAGGAACAGGGTAGGGATGTTGGACGGGATGAAGGGAGGAAAATAGTACACAGAGAGGAAGAGAGACCTGATGTAGATTAGGTTGCTGGTTTGGGTTTTGTTTGGAGTTACAAAATGTTTATTTGGTTGGTGTTTCCATCCAAAAACCTACCTTAAACGGTAGATTACTTAATAATAATAATATATATATATATATATATATATATATATATATATATATATATATATATATATCTTCCCTTGCAGGGAAGAAATAACTTCAGCAGGACAGAAGACTCAGAAGAAGGCGAAAGTAGTTAGAATAGGAACCTGGAACGTCAGGACAATGTTGAGGAGAGGCAAATTAGAAAATATTAAGCGAGAGATGGAAAGAGGTAACATAGATGTTTTAGGCCTCTACGAGGTGAGATGGAAGGATAGCGGGGATTACTGGAGTGACAATTATAGAGTAATATGCAGCGGCGGGGATGAGAGCCAACGAGGGGTTGCCGTAATTTTAAATAAAGGGGTAGGAAGAAGCGTAGTCAACATAGAGCAAGCGACAGATAGAATTTTACTCGTAGAGATTAAAGCAGAGCCGACGAACTTGGTCATTATTCAGGTATACATGCCACCGAGCAACCACAAGGAGGAAGAAGTCGATAGGATGTATGATGAGTTAGAGGATATCATCGCGAGTGTTCCTGCAGGGAAACATTTGATAGTGATGGGGGATTGGAATGCGACGGTAGGCGAAGGAAGAGATGGTGGTGAGGTGGGGGACTATGGGTTAGGCACGAGGAATGAACGCGGGGAGAAAGCAATTGAATTCTGCAGGAGACAGGGGTTAGTCATCACTAACACATGGTTTAGACACCACAAAAGGCGTAGGTATACATGGAAAATGCCAGGTGACTCAGAAAGGTATCAGTTAGATTATATTATGGTTAGGCACAGGTTTAGGAACAGCGTGATAAATTCGCACAGTTTCCCAGGAGCGGATGCGGACTCTGACCACAATTAAGTTGTTATGAAATGTAATGTTCGTTTCAAGAAGATAAGGCAAGGGCGGCGGGTTAAAAAATGGAATTTAGAAGCAGTAAATGAATTAACGAGGAAGGAGTATCAGGAGGCTGTAGAGAAAATGATGGATGACGGTAAAGAACTGAGTGCTATCGAAGAAAAATGGGGATGTATCAAGAAAGGGATATTGGAAGCCGCTAAAGACACTATAGGAACCGTTAACGGGAAAAGGATAAGGAAACCATGGGTAACGGATGAGATGATTGCGAAGATGGATGAGAGAAGAAGATGGAAAAATGTAAACACAGAGTTAGGCAAAATGAAGTACAAAGAGTTAAACAATAAATTGAGAAGGGCCACAAATAAAGTAAAAGAAGAATGGTGGAAAACGCAATGCGAGGATATGGAAAGTTTACAGAAGAAGGGTGAAATTGGTGCTCTATACAGCAAGGTTAAGTTATTATCGGGAAGTAAGAAGGCAAGAGCTGTGCTAACAGTTAAAGATAAATGGGGTAAGATAATAGTTGAACCAGGAAAAATCCAAGAGAGATGGAAGGAATATATAGAAACACTGTATGGTAAAGAACTTAGGCCGACAAGGTTGGACATAGAAAAGGAACATGACGTAGAAGAAGATAGCTTAGGTCCAGGCATACTCGACGATGAAATAGAAAGGGCATTAAAGGAGATGAAAGCAAATAAGGCTGTGGGGGTGGACAATATTCCTGTAGAAATGTTGAAATGGTTAGGGAAAGGTGGGAAAAAGGCCATATATGGACTGATTCGTAGTATCTATGAGGAAGGAATCTGGCCGGAAGATTTTGTGAGATCGGTGTTAGTTCCTATTCCAAAAAAGGCAAAGGCTTCGTCATGTGAGGATTACAGAACAATAAGTTTGATATCCCACTCAGCTAAAGTTATTCTCAGGATCATCAACAAAAGGATAGAGAGTAATTAAAATGATTACTTAGGGGATGATCAGTTTGGGTTCAGGAAAGGAAGAGGTACGCGTGATGCCATTGCAGTAATGAGATCACTAGTCGAGAGGAATCTAGAATACAATCAGGACGTTTTTGCCTGTTTTGTAGATTTCGAAAAAGCGTTTGATAGAGTGAATTGGGAAAAATTAATGCGTGTATTGCAGAAAATAGGAATGGATTGGAGGGACAGGAGACTGATCCGCAACCTGTACATGTCTCAGACTGCTCAGGTGCGAGTGTGGAACGGAGAGTCTGGATGGGCAGTGTTAGGAAGAGGTGTAAGGCAGGGTTGCCCATTGTCACCGGTACTGTTCAACGTATATGTAGAGGAAATGATTAAAGAGGCATGGGAAGAACTGGAGGTAGGAATGAAAGTCGGAGGGGAACTCGTAAAATCGGTTAGGTTTGCTGATGACCAAGTATTAGTTGCTCAGTCAGCCAAGGGGTTGCAAGCATTGTTGAGTGAATTGGAGGTTCAGTGCGATAAATATGGGATGAGAATCAATATTAATAAAACAAAGGTTATGCGATTTTCCAGAAAGAAAAAGGCTAAGCTAAATATTAAAATAGGCGGGGAAAGAATAGAGCAGGTAGAGCAGTTTACATATCTCGGAAGTGTTTTGGACCAATACGGTCAAAGTGGTAGGGACGTAAGGAGAAGAATTGCGCTAGGCAAGGAGGCTTTCTCAAGGAGGAGGGAGTTGATGACGGGGACGTTGAGTAGGGATGTTAAGACAAGACTCGTAAAAACTCTGATATGGAGCGTAGCTATGTACGGCGCGGAAACGTGGTCGCTGAAGCAGGAGGATAGACGTAGATTGGAGGCTTTTGAAATGTGGGTCTGGAGAAGAATGGAGAAGGTGAAATGGACCGAAAGGAAAACAAATGAGGAAGTACTGGAAATGGTGGGTGAGGAGAGGGGTTTGTTGAGAGAAATCCTATGGAGGCAGGAAAAATGGATGAAAGGCGTATTGAGCGGTAGTGGAATGTTGAAGAGGGTAATAGAGGGGAGAATGTTGGGCAAGCGAGGTAAGGGTAGGAACAGGATAGGGATGTTGGACGGGATGAAGGGAGGAAAGAAGTACACCGAGATGAAGAGGGACCTGATATAGATTAGTTTGCTAGGTGGGGAGTCACAAAATGTTTATTTGATAGTTGTGTCCATCCAAAAACCTACCTTAACCGGTAGATTACCTAATAAAATATATATATATATATATATATATATATATATATATATATATATATATATATATAATTTGTCTCCCTTCTATCACTGCCTTCAATGGTCAACTACCTCTAAATAGCCCCTCTGTCCATTTACTGCCTTCTTAGAAACTCGTTTAGCAACCATATGTCTTCTCCCAGTATATTGAAATTAAAAAGGAAATTGGCTTCCTCTCTGTTTAACTGTCCCATTTATCGGTTCAATGATGACCAAATGTTCAATTTGGGATCCAAGCCCTTCAATTCAGTGCGACTTTGCAGTTCTGCCACTCAACTTGTCGAAATTTTTCACAGCAAAGAGAATTCCAACCCCCGGTAAATTCGGGATATTAAATGAATGATGGCACTATGCCATTCTTCCTTAATTATGTAACTTAATGCATTGAAATAAATAGCCAACTTGTATTGTTATCCTCTCTCCTAATTTGAGAAAATCAATCTATTATTTTGGGTTATTTTTTTATCCTACAGTCTCCACCAAAGGGTGAACACGCTCGCTTCCTCCTCGCCGTCTTGCGTGTCGATCGGAACTTTTTGCACAGATTTAATTGTGCTAAGCAAATATCAAATTGCTTTCGCCCAACTCACTGCATACAATTGATTTGCAAAAGGTCAGTTAATTCAAATCTAGCGTCACTTTTGGGGATGTGACCCTCTTTGTGAGCCTTCATAAGTTGTTGCAGGCCCTGATACCCTCAGTCACCAAGGACTCCGTTGGTGGCGGTAGCCCTTAGAGGGGGCTTCGGAACTACCCAGGTGGTGGGATAGAATCATCGCTGTTAAACCCTGGCTAAATCAATCACAGAATCATTTTAGGAAGTGGATAAGTCGTAGGTCTCCAACAATGTTCGGTGTTGGAGTGGATTGCCCTATAAAAACCAAAGTTGAGTACGATAATTTTTTAATTTCGCCCCGAAAAAATTATTTTTCAAATTAAGTATCGCGAAAATGTTTGTAACTCCGGGTGTATAAATTTTATGCATGAAGACAAATAAGAGACAGCCGCATTCATGCGAGATGAGATATTATACAATTGTTTTGCATGGTTCCGAGCTGGTAGTGAATATAATCGTACCGTGATTACGTAATAATATTCAGTGTCACAATTACGAAGGAAAAATGCTCTATTTATAACTATTCACCTTATGCCAGGGTCTCACTCATTTTGAGATATGTCGTAAATATGTGATAAATATGGACCTTGCTCAGATTGCAAGGTTCTCATTTATAAAGACAACTAAAGGTTGCGTAAGTGAAAATAATGTTTCAGCGTCGCCACGTAAATAAACGGTCACATATACGTTTCCACGATTGCCCTGTTGGCGTCTTTAGGCCAGAACAAATTAAAATTGACAATTTTCCACAAAATAAAATTTAAATATGACCGTTTTCGATGTAACTACATCATCTTCAGGTGGACGACCTCACGATCTGAAGATGATGTAATTACATCGAAACGGGTCGTATTGAAAATTTTATTTTGTGGAAAATTGCCAATTTTTCATTAATCATGATATTCCACCATATCACGCCTGAAACTTCTCTTTTTATTTAGGTCAGAAGTTTTGACCTGGCATAGTAATGAATTCATTGGAAGTTCTGACTTGAAACCCTGACATCGCAGTCTGAGAAACGTTGATTTTAAATTTATTTGCGTGGTATTACGCGAAAGACATTGTTATTAATGAATCATACACTTAAAAGCTTACCTTTGGAGTGTAATCTCTGTTGAAAGTGCTGCATTTCAAAGGGCCCCCAATTTTAGGGCTTGTCACGCTTACAAAAACCTTGAAAACATTTTTCAAACGGTAACATTTGAATTGAATGCAAGGTTTTCGTCATTAATGATTAGTATTAGCACGTATGTTATAGTAGTGATCATTGAATAAAACCATAAACGCAGTCATCAACGCGAAGGTCGGTTTGGTAGGTGATGGTAGAGCTTACCCAGTATTAAGCCCTACGGCGTCTGAAATTCACACATCAGGGTAGGAGGGGCCAGTTCCTTTCCCTATGCCGATTATGGTATCCCAGGAAGATATGGTACCCGAAATATCACATAGCTTGGGTGGAGCTGCAGGTGCCCAGAGTGCCTTTCCCAGGAATCGAACCCGGGACCTTCCTTTCAGTAGTCCAACTCTCTACCCCCTGGACAACCGCGACCCATATATCAACGCAAAAACATAAATTGTGTAGGCGAATACGAACAAAATTGTAAATTTTATAAAATACACAAAAAATGGAAGTTTTTCCGCAGCCCAATTATTTATACAATTTGGAGGAAAGTAGGTCAGCGCCGAAATTACGTATTACGGAACAATTACGGAAAATAATGAAACGATAGCGTCTTTACTACTGTTACCAACAAAATATTTCGTACTGTAGTGATTGCTCAAAAAGTTTCGTACCAATCCGTACCGTGAGTATCCCTGTGTACGTATTCCAGAAAGTGATTTTAAGTGGAGGAGGTAGCAGGATCACCCCTTTAACGACGTCATATGGGCGGTTGATTTGGTGTACAAGTGATTGAACTGCAATATCTCCATCAAACAGTACCGTAAAGTTTTCTTTCCGCTATGAAGGAACTCTATTTTTGGGTTCGAGGCGAGTGGTTGTCTGCATATATTGGTCGTCGGAAGGGAACTGCTTTGTGACTCCTCGGAGATATGAAAAAGGGTGAAGGGACGGTGATATGCGTTTCAGTCGATCTGCTGCATAAGAGAGTCGCGGAGGATGATACTCTGATTGGAGATGAGAGAGAGAACATCCGCATCCCGGGAAACGACGGAACACGGACAATATCTCCTTTTCTTCGCTTCTCTCGCGCGTCAGCTGAGCCGCGATGCGACTCATCCGTTATTCCATTGCCCCGATCCTCTTTTTTTTTCCCGACACAATGACAGCTTTCGTCTCTCCGCTTGATCTTTTGCGTGTCAAACGAAAGTGAGTGAGCGACGGCAAAATGTCGTTTCGTTCTTTCGTTTCAAATCTCATCTACGTCTACAAAATAACCCGTTAGCCGCCGCGAGGGTGTGTAGTGGGGGCACTTCATGCTATGATATGGGTCCATACATGCATTTGAGTATGAACATAATTGCTCGTATACAAAAACACACAAAATGTCACATTTCCCTGTGTAAATCATGAAAAAAATTGGCGCGTGAATAAATAATCACATTATATTTTTAAATAAAAATACCTGGATGCTTAGGTTCGATTGGGTTGACTTTTTACGAGGGAAGAATGAGTAGTTGAATCTCTTAGTGGCTCTGTTTATCTTTCTAATTTATTAAGTGGTTGACCCTATCAATATAATTTGGGGCCATTTGGGCCACTGTGTTGCCAGAAAAATCAGGTGTTCTATGCCTTTCTAAAAGTTTTAATCCTGCCTGCTCTCATTGTGAATCGAGAGGTTCCCAAGTTAGCCCTCCAATTTAAAAATCACGCTAACTTATTTCTCGTTGTTATTATTAATAAAACTTTTGGATTTAATTTGACAATTTCCCGGATATAAGTAATATCTTTCACATACGTGCACGGGCATTCATATTCAAGCACACACACACACATTTTTTATTATCCAAGAAAGTCCGGACCGTATTCAAAATTCCTTTTGGTCTCTTTAAAGGGAAGACAAGTTGGGAAATACTTAGACGTCTACCAACCCTAACTGTGCACTGGTAACGTCATAACTTGATCAGCAGCGGGACATGCATAGGAGTGCTTTTTAACCTCACTTCTCTCGAATTGTGTTCTCATGCACTGAATCAGTATACGTTATATGCAAGACATTGGGTATAAATTCGTGGGTTGATTTACTAGATGAGGGTGCAGCTCTACTCTTACTAAGCCCTATTCGACTTTTGAAATTCACGCCTCTGGGTAGAGTAGGGCAGTTCTTCTCTCTGAGCCCATTGAGGTTTTCTTGAGGTGGTTTGGTACCGGAAACCTCATAAAGCTTGGGGAAATGAACCTAAAAGTTAACAGACTCGTCACAAGGAAACGAGCCTGGGCCCTCAGTCAGCAGCCCAGTGGGGGTGGAACTAGAAGATTTTTGAACTCTTTTTCATACAATGACACAACCTCAAAACATAAGATCTGCTCCCATATCAGATGATTTCTCCCACATTTTGGGATGTGCCTGACTAAAAATGTTGGTTATGAAAACCGTTAATTGCTTCTAAAATCCGATTAAAGATCTTGCGTATAATAAATAACGTATTTCCCCATGATTCCGCATCCATTCACGACTTGATATTTATGATACATTTTTTTTAATTCATTAAAATAAAATTGCATCCTAATTTCAAAATATTCTCCGATTTGATGATGCCACAAGGTTTTAACAGACGGTTGAGTTCGAAATAACCAACATCATAAATTTATGAAATACGACCCACTTTGAACTGGGACTCGTACGTGTTTTAGCGAAAGAGCTGAGTTAAAGTCAGGTCCTCAAATTTTCTTAGGTCGAGGGAAAAAAAAATTACGTCAAAGGACCCTCAGCACTCAGTGGCAAATGATCACCACTCCAGTCAAGCTTGTCAAGCACAAAAGTGCTCGCTCGTCAGGCACTAGCTGAGGAAGTACCTCGGAGAATATAAAGAAAATCGTAAGAATATAAAGATATTGGTCGCGATGCACCGGAGATCAGCGGAATCGGATGGCGGCCCACACGACTTGAGGGAAAATTCCAATTAGGAGAGGATAATTGCCTATCGCCGCGAAATCCACTCACCTCAAGGGATGTCTATAGGCCTGACTGAGATGAAATTAATCACAAAACTTTTGGAAGGAGGTAATTAAAAACGTCGAATAATTTTGGAACGGAAATCGACTCGTCTCTCTTCCTCTACCGTATTATCTCTTTTTCTTCTTCTCCTCGAAATGGTCCTCGTCCTTTCCTACCCCCGGTCTCGGTCTCGTCTGTCTCCTCGGGAGAATTAGAGGGAAGTGGGGGTGAGAATTTACTTGCAGTGCGTGGTCCTCTGCGAAGTCCATTAACATAAGCACTATGAGCGAAAAGCTGTGTAATGTGCTCTTACTCGTTAATTCGGACCAATTAATGTCTGAAAGAGAAGGGTAATTTAAGGAATTAGGAAATGGTATTTGAAAAAGACCTACGGGTCATAGTAGGCTTTCGATTGACCCAGAGACTAACCACTGTCTTACTTCCTAACTTTTGCTAACACGAAACTAAATAATCTGCATTGAAATTAGCCACATTTTACTCTACACACTCTCGTTTACCTCCCTAAATTCTGTCCAACGTACCTATTCGTTTCCCACTACTTGTTCAACGTTCTCCTCGTCATCACGTTCTCTTCAAACTTGCCACTCAATATGACATGCGTCCATTTGACCTGCCTTTTCTGACTATCTCCTGATAATTTTCATTAAAAGCATTTGTTTAACTGTATTTAAATATCATCTATACATTTTTTGGCCAATAACAGGTCGTGCTGAAGGTATACATTTTCAATGGAGGTCTCTGGACGTGTCCAACACCGTTCAATTGGATTTCACATAGGTAGCTCTTCTTCCTAGGAGTAATTTTTATGGAGGACAACCGACAGCTGAGGTTATTTGCGCCATAAGGGATGGATGAGAAAGGAAGGATGGAGAGAAACCCGGCGTCGGCTTTAGCTTACTCTTGTCGAAAGGGTTCCTCAGTTTAACGTCCCATCCGACGGATGGCGTACTCACTCAAAGTGCTCACCACAAAGCACCTCATCGGGATACCGCTGAAAAATATTTGTTATCTCCAGGATTTGATTCAGGGCCCTCTCGGTGGTATGCCTGTACGTTAGTCAACGCACCATCCCCTTTATTGTTCCAAGTGGCTTGTGGTCATTTACGATTATTGGTATACGTGTGCTCACCGACCTTTTTTGTTGTTCTTTCAGTTCTCCTTATATCTCTACGATATTCTTTCAAAAAATTCCACAGTTGGTTCTTTTACCATGGTTTCATTTCTTATATACCTATCCCCTCTCATGTGGCTTTTACCTCACCGCAGCACAGGCTCGTTTTTCGTTTATTTTTTGTCCTAACGTTTAACAACAGGTTTGGAACGTGTTAAAGCCCTGTTAGTCTTTCATAAAAGATATAAAATTATGTAACTCATATTTTCAGTTCAAATTTAATCTGAAAATACTAAAAAAAATATCCTTCTAAGGCAGAAAGAAAAGAATCTGATGGAAAATGCTGCAAGGAAAAAGTCAACAACTTTTTACAGATACAACTCTGTGATGCGGGTAATTATTGAATGAAGAAGGAGCCGGAAGGAATACAAAAGGAAACCACGAATGAAATGCGTCAAGAAAATAATAATATCAATACATTTTAGAATAAATTTTATTAATCGATAAGGTCTTTTGGTTTTTTTTCATGCTTCTCTGAAACATTTTATAAAGTAAAAGTGGGTTTCTTCTAAAATCGGTCTTGTTTCGCTAAATATTTTGCCCATCGAAAAAGAATTACTCGAGTTGATAGCACCTTGGTATCGTTGATAAGCCTAAAGCGTTGCAAGAATAAGTTGATCGCCACGATGGAAAGCTCCACATAAAAATGTACACATGCTATCAAATAAAATGCTATTTTGTATGTTAATTTAAGGCGACCGTCTTTTTTTTAAACTAATGTTTGGAGTATTTTAGATATCATGCTTTCAAAAACTGCATTTTTACCTATTTAAAATAATACACGTACCGTAATCACATTTGTGATTCTAAATAGAGTTGACCTCTGTAAAAATTACGAGTGCTACATACTCCAAGAATCGAAATTAGCTTGAGTTCATCCCAAACATTTAACCCGACAGAGTTAAAAATGACGGGTAATACATTTAAATTATTTTTTAATCAGTTTCAATATTACAGTACTTAAATGCAAACTGTGGCGATGATTTCAAAGAAAATATAAGGAACGAACTCCCAAATGCCATGAATACGACCGAGGCCATGATACTGAGAAATGAATTCCGGAGGGCAGTGAAAGACCAGAAGGAAAATATGACTTCCTGGAATATATGAAATCAACGAAGAAAAATGATAAAAGCGCTTGCCGTTGAGCGGAGAAGGCCTTGTTTGGGATGATCTGAGGCAATTGGGATGGGAGAAGATTGCCGAAGAACTTCCGCGAGTCTGCAATACCGAAAAAACGAGGCCAAAACAAAAGCGCCGAGCGTTGAGTCTGATATCGGATGCGTAAAAAATAATTAAGCATAAAATTAACCAATCGATGGATTGAAGTATTGAAGAAATCTCTTTGGAATAACCAACTAGTTTCAAGCATACTCTGCCATTGGTAATAGTGGAAAAATGATGAAAAAATTAATCAAAAATAGCATAATTAACCCACGTTCAATGGCAAAATGAGGTCAACACGGACCTATGTTGGATTCAATATTTCGAGAACATTTGATAACGTTGAGTATAACGAGGCTTTCATCATTCTGAAAAAACACATGGTATGGAATACAAATATAAAGTTATTGCTTATCAATTGCACAAGATCAAGCCGACACAAATCAAATGAGAAGCGGAGAGAAAATGTAGTAAACATATTAAAAAGAAAAATGAAGGTACGCGGCCAATCAGCAGTACTATTTAACACAGTATGAATGCTCGTGAAATATAGAACAAGACACAAAAGGAATGAGAAACAAAGAAACTAGGGTGATCATCTAAGAAAGGAACTCCTATTCCACAGATGGTAATGCCTTTTGACAGAGAATCGAAAATGTATTCTTGTATTATTGAGTCTGTTAGTAGACCATTTTCTTCAGATACATATCATGAACATCAACGGGAAGATAACTTAAATTCCTCGTAAGTGGAAGAGAGATGAAGGCAGTTATTGCCTTGAGAATGGAAAAATGAGACCAAGTGGAGACTTTAAAACTGTATCTAAGGAAGAGCGTTTCAGGGGAAAGAGGAAATCTGATACAAATCAAGTCAGAATTGCTCATGGTAAGAATGCGTTTATGGTGATGATGAGGGAGACTAATATGTTCGGATGAGATACGGCTGGGAACATGAATGCAGTATGAGAAAATATTCATGTGAAGACTGGCAATCCGCTCGGAGAAATTCCGCGTTGGGAAGACAGATCCAATAGTGTTACGACTATTCAAAAAAAACCTACGTGAATATTGCGCAGAAAATGAAATATAAAGCGAGAAACTGCGTTGTATACTCGAGAGAATAGAAAATGTTACATGGAGTGCAATATGGGTAAAAAATGTCGAATGAATTGGCCATTAAGTTGAGAGGAAAGAGAATCCTTTGGAATTTGACCTGTCACGCTTCAGTAGGGTAAACTAACGTGGAAATTACCAAGGCTCAATCGTCACTTAAGGAACGGAAGAGAAAATAAACTGGATGGCAAACACATGGACCGCGTAAATGGCTGTTCATAAAATATGTAAGTTTTTGTTGGGGGAGGGGTATGTGTGCCAATTCATTGCTTGGAGTGCCTCAATATAAATCTTTAGTAAGGCTTACTCTTACATTACTTCACCAATTGTTCTGTTTTTATCCTTGATCAGCAAAGAACACATGTGAATTCTCGCTAATTGAAACGATCGTGAACTTTGTTCAGAATTACCTAAGCATTTATCAGCCCATTTGAAAGTTCCGGAATAAACTCAACTGCTTCACTTCCTTGAGCAGGTAATCGTGAAGGTTTTGGGTATTTATGTTAACCGTGATACGGCACCATCATTTTTATGTACGAAAAGCAAGAACTTGTGAGTGATGAATGGGTCGTTGTCATCAGCCAACGCTGGAACTGAAAGACTAATATGGATATAGTGACTTTTAGACGACGCGGTAGTCTAGTAGGGTAGGGCAGTTTGCGAGAGTGTTGGACTGATGACTGCTGTGACCCGAGTTCAAATCGGGGGTACGTTTAATTGGAAGCATGAGTTTTTCATCGTCGACTGATGAAAGTTTTGATTTTAGTATCATCTACGAATCCAGCCTTCTCCCCTTATGAGCTCTCGCAAACTAATTCATCAATTGGAAGGATGTCTCTTTGGCAGTGATGTTGAAAATGTGTTACTACCCCCATCGTACTACGGAAGGAGAGATCATGTCAATAAAATGAGAGAGAATGAGTAGAACAGATATATTTAAGATGTGATTTTTTCCAAAAAGGATAAGGGATCAGAATAACATTTTCCAAACACGGTAGGGTCATATTCATGTCAAAATTAGTCTGGTGTGTATTCACCTCCTGCCAGACACCCTAGCGGTGTCTCACATGGTACCAAAAAAATTCAGATTCCATCTACAGCAATAAACATAATTTTTCATTTTCATAATTTGTTCATAAGCCCTTTTGGAGAGATTTGGAGAGATTGGAGCTTCAATTATGAAGAGGATCCTTTTTAATTTTAATTTTTTACTACAGCGTTGCATTTTGTCCCAATGATTCACATATTTTACGATTATTTCCGTAGAAAAACTGCTGTAAAACATTAAGTCTCCACGCCTAAATTTAAATTTAAAGGTTCATAATTTCGTGGTGACTTAGTTCAAACATATCTTCCGCGTTCAGCACGCTCTTGCGTTTGCTCGACAACAATCTTCTAACTCAACCTTCCAACATTGCGTGTGTTTGGGTATATGAGCATACGTATGTATATTCATGTGCTTGTATGAGTTCACATTCGTGCATGAATGACTGGTGCCATAACGATCCCCGCCACGAGCCCTCACCTCGGTCAACGTGGTATTACGTAGATGTAAATGTGGAACCCTTGAATCCGCTTTTCTCCTCTACCCCAGAAACTCGCGCAGGGATCCCATGCAAAGATCGCGTGGTCAACAACCCACCCTTCTACCCCGCCTCAAATGTCCGTCTTCCTCATCCTTCTGCCCTATCCAATGATGCCGTCATGTCTTATTTGCCAAGCGCCAACTCAGGACGTACAGATGTTGCAGGACTGCGAAGCCTAACTGAAGGAAATCGCTTGCGACGGGATCCGTCCACACATCCCATGGCCGTGACAAATTGATCTGTGCCCAATCGGATTAGTACTAGGGAAATATGACAGGAGGGCTTACGTAGATGTGTAGAATGTTGAGGTAGATTTTTCACTGGTTGATCACCGATCAGGAGGTGCCAATGATGCATGAGATCCACAATGAGTGTATCCCGATTTATTTTATTAGAACGAATACGGCAAAGAGCAGACGGATAGGAATATATTGATGTTGTAAAATGAAATTTTTTGTTTGTCTAGTTTTTTGAAGGAAATAAGTACTGGAGATGGTGGGTGAGGAGAGGGGTTTGTTGAGAGAAATCCTATGGAGGCAGGAAAAATGGATGAAAGGCGTATTGAGCGGTAGTGGAATGTTGAAGAAGGTAATAGAGGGGAGAATGTTGGGCAAGCGAGTAATGGGCAGGAACAGGATAGGGATGTTGGACGGGATGAAGGGAGAAAGAAGTACACAGAGATGAAGAGGGATCTGATGTAGATTAGGTTGCTTGATTGGATTTTCTTTGGAGTTACAAAATGTTTATTTGATAGTCGTGTCCATCCAAAAACCTACCTTAACCGGTAGTTTGCCTAATAACTAGATTGATATATGAAAGCTAGTGTATCTACCTATAATGGAGGTAGATCGTACTTCTGAATGTGCTTAAACTCACTGCTGTAAAAATATTGTAAACCCTCTTGTATTATGAAAGTTTAACGATATATACGGGGTTAAAAAAAATCGAATGAACGGTATGAAAGTGTCACCTGTCCCAAGCTCGCATATTCGGCCTTAAGAATGATGCAATAATAGTTTTGTCAATAGTTCTGCCAAAACCTTTTGGTACACCCTTGAGGTGAAAGAAAGCTTTTTGCCTTGCGGAATCTTTGAAATCGAATGTGTGGTTGCGGGATTACTACTTGAAATCCAGAAAAGTATGAAAATGATCGAAGAGAGTGATTACAGATCGCGTGACGGCAAATTCAAAGCACATATATTTTGAACGAAAACGCTCGAGAGAAAAAAGCTAAATAATTTCACTGCCGGTACTCCGGCTATTGCAAGAGCTGAAAGTGGAATAGTTGAATTAACGGATTCATCAGTAAACTAGGTCGCAAATCTTAAGTGGAAAACTGTGAGGAAAAGTGGTAAGCCTCAAATGAGTTAAAATTTTCATCTCAGCACCAGTTATGCGCGAGTTCTTTCTTGGCATCTTTAAGAGAGAAGAATACTAATTAGTTTTGTGAGTTTTTCAGTAGCACTTCATTCAATTGTAGACTTTTAGACGTTATCTAATAACTCTACTCTTCCGTTTCTCATTAAAACCTCCTCTGGTTTTACCTACGTTATTTCCTTCTTTATTCCTTCGTAGGTCTTCTTCCTTCATGATGTCTATAAATCCCACACTCTTCCTTTCTCTACGCCACGTTCCCTATTCCCTCCTATCACGACCTCCAACACCACTAACATTCAGTACTTTTCCCAAAAGATATCTTTCCCTTTTTGGGATACACCCTCGAATTTTCCTATCTTTGCTCGCTATATATAAAATTTAAGCATTTACTTTCCTCAATGTCTAAGCAATATTTTATTCGGTCTTCACAACCTCTACCCCTCAAAAGTCTGTACACTCTTTCTTGTACTTTAGAGAAGTAAGGTACAATCCCTTGGAATTATTGTTTGCCATCTACAAATTTACCATTCAATACCTGTATTATAATTAATGTACAATAAAATAAATGTCAAAGTAATTTTGTCCCGATTTGTGTGTAGTGAGTGCTCCGATTCATTTGAAAAGCTTATGAAGTCCAGAAATATTGGCGGGGTTGATGGGGAATAGGGACTAACATTTGAAACCTGCTCCTTATTTTTGGAGATAACATATTTGTCGTGATATATTAAACCCGTATTTGATTCCTCGTTGCTATTCCGCTAAGAAAACGCTCTCTTCTCCTTCACGGTGTCTAGTATTTCTTCATTTGATTTCCTATTCGTCAAGTTTACCTTTTCCATTTTTTTTCTGGGTGTGGAGAAGGATATAAATGGCGAAATGGACGGATAGGGAATCCAGATAAGGAGTACAGGCCATGGTGGGGGAGGGAGAGAGGGGAGAAATCCAAAGGTCGGGGAGATAGCTGCTCGGCATTTTGATTGGCGATGGAATGCTGAAGACTGTGATAGAGAGGAGGATGATAGGCAAACAAGGTTGCGGAGGGAAAAGGATAGGAATGATAGGCGGAATGAAAGGAGGAAGTATGGGGAATTGAAGACCAGTTTAATATCGTGTTGGGTGTAAAGTTTTGTTTTATTCGGCGAAGCTAAGAAAGTAGGAGTGCACAAGCTGTGCCCATCCAGAAAACAACATTAAAACGGTGGACTACCAAATAATAAAAAAAAATCAATTTTCTGCCGGTTATTTTTTTATTTTTGCCCTGCACCGTCGATTGCAAATTCCCCCCCCCCTCCGGATTTCTCTCGAGGCGGCAGACGTGTTGACGCAGGCGTCGTGCCAGATTGTGCACCCACAAGCTCCACCGAAACCCGTTGTGCTGCTCTCTTCTCACCCCCGGGGGCAATTGCCCTCTCCAGAACCCTTTGTGCCCATCTCCTTCCTCCCCCATCATCCTCCGCCTCGCCCCTCCTTTAACGGCTAGGCCCCTGTGAGCGCGGATCGTATCGATCAGGCGTAAGGGATTCAAGAGTGGGACCTCGTACAGCTGAAACGCTCGTTGAAACTACTGTCCCGGCCGGGCCTCGTCCTTGGCCTTTCTGTTGCGTTGCATTGCAATCGCCGAAATCGTCATAACTCGGCATACTTCACAAAAGCCCTCTTCCGATCTGCGAAAAGTTTTCCCCCTCGCAGTTCTGGGAGCGAAGGATCATTTGGACATGAATTGTTCTCCGAGTTCACAGTTTCTCGGAAGCCGAAGGTTTTTCAAATGGCATTCCGTTCGAGTCGCAATCCTTCCACCGCGCCATAATATTTCCAGCGGAGCATTCGTCGAAACGAGATTTTTCGAGTCACGAACCACGAGTACAGACTTGGTGTGAGTCGAATAAAGTGCTTAACTTATCATTTGGCCACCCATCAGAAAAAAATATTCAAACAACAAGGTTTTATTATGTTGGAATCTCATAAATAAGTCATCTTTATTTGATGAGGTTAGAAATCGATTTAGTTGAATTTCTGGATCAAAAAACACCGCACAGGGAAACAAAATGAATAATATTTACAGGAATATTAGAGAGAATTCATGAAATAAACCTTTTATGAGATAGAGAATTAATGTGAAAGGAGAAATTTTAAAAGATAGGGTAATATTAGGGGAAGTAATTTCTAAAAGGGATTGAGTTTACTTAAATTCTTGAATTCGGTATGTAATAGTTTAGAATGTAGAGGTCTTGGCTTATGACCGAAGAGGCTGCGATTTGATTCCCGTTGAAGAGTCTGGAGACCTTCAGCTTCATCAGCCCCTTGCCGTGTGAGTTTTTAAGGGTTTCGGATATTCCCAAAAAATCACAGGTGGGCATACAAAAAGGAATTGCTCCCACTTACGTGTTCAGTAATGGATCTAGAAAAAACTCTACCATGATTGGCACTAACAAAAAAAAACAATAATTTAATGACCTTTTTTCCTAAAAATAAATTTGAATTTCATGTTAAATATGATATGAATCCCACTCAATTTGAGAAACCTCAGCGCTCAAAGCTGCTGACAATTTTATGCTCTGAGACATCAGGTTCCTTAAAGTAGAGTCGAGGACAATATTATTGATTTTGAACTGTATTAAATCCAAACATATTTACCAAAAGTAGGAGGGAATGTTGAATTGCCTTTTTCCCCCTTGGATCCGCCTCTGACCTTGTTAATGAGTAACGTGGTGAGCTCTATTATCATCAATTGAATCAGTTTTGGGGTTGAGCAAAGAGATTTGACCTATTTTTATAAAGCAACAATGTTGGGCGTCTATATGTGGCATTTATTTATAATCTTCCACGCCCACAAAATGTGCATTTTCCAGAATATAATATGTATACGGACAGTTTTGCCTCGGGGAAGCAGTTATATTTTGATTTCCCGTTGAACCCATCGGGCACCTCGATTCTTCTCGGTAGTGATGGACTTTAGGTTAAGTAATATTTCATTTTCGTTCCGGTCGTCCAGATGTTACAAGTGTTTTCGCCAATTCACACAATTCGAAAATTTTCATGAACTCCCCGTCGTGACAACGTCTGATACGATCGACCCGTTCTGCAGACTGATCCTGTGTAACTCGTTGTTCCACGAATAAATTTTCTATGCCCAGAAAGGAGATTGATTATAGAAAAAATTAAATTAAGACAGGAAAGGGTGGAGTTGGAGGAAAACTCTGAAACCCCCTCCTCTTTGAAAGACGATCCAATTCGGAGAGTGCGCCCGGGGCGTAGGGCGGTCGGAGGCAGGTAAGTCCCCGCATATTAAGCTCGGGAGAGTTTTTTTCCTTCCCCCACACCTCCTGCTCCGCCCCCCCTCACCCCTGAAGTTTCTCCTTTTCCCCAATTAGGACCAAGTTTCAGGCCGTCAAGTTTTCCTTCTTCACCTCTCCCTATCTCCCACGCTTCCTCTCCCTCTCTCTCCATCCCTATTGTCTTCTCTCCCTTACAAACCTCCTTTCCACCCCTCCTCTCGACGAAATCTTTGGAGTGCGGCTACCACGTGCTCAAGTTGTGTTTTTAGTCGTCGCCTCCCCGCAATGCTGGTCGATTGCTCGGAAACTGATCGAAAGCGGTCGACCGACACGCAAATGTTCGGTCCGTCGCGAGGGAGGGCCTCCGGTTGGGGAGCTGAACATTCGCGTCGGAAGAAAGATGGCAAATATGCGACACCACGCAGGAGTTCCCTTGCTTCCTTTCCCTTCTCGTCTCCCTCCATCTCGGGGTTCCCCTCCGCCCACGCGGTTTTTTCCTCATGTCTCCGTCACCGGGGGCACTCACTTGCGACGGGCACGACGGGAATTTTCAAATTAAATTAAATTAAACTTTTAGTTGATACCCATTCTGAAACGCCCAGTTCATTCAAGATTCTTTTCGGTACTTCGTCTCGTTCGTTCGCCTTCCTCCACATACAGTAAGTTTTCTCAGCATTCTCTAAGCTGCTTGTAAAAATCACCAACTCGTCCGCAACATACACAACTCATAGGTATTTCCCTGAAGGTGATGTCAATCCCGAAACACGTCAGTGTATTTAGAAACAAAATTAGGATAAAAGTTACTTATGTACTTGTAAATTTAACAGTTTCGCTGAGTCTCGTCCAAAATTTTTATTTATCAAAGGGACGCATTATGGATGCCGGGAGTTCTAATTTTTGGCCACTTTGATTATTATTATTAGGTAATCTACCGTTTAAGGTAGGTTTTTGGATGGACACAACTATTAAATAAACATTTTGTGACTCCCCACCTAGCAAACTAATCTATATCAGGTCCTTCTTCATCTCTGTGTACTTCTTTCCTCCCTTCATCCCGTCCAACATCCCTTTCCTGTTCCTGCCCTTACCTCGCTTGCCCAACATTCTCCCCTCTATTACCCTCTTCAACATTCCACTACCGCTCAATACGCCTTTCATACTTTTTTCCTGCCTCCATAGGATTTCTCTCAACAAACCCCTCTCCTCACCCACCATCTCTACTACTTCCTCATTTGTTTTCCTTTCGGTCCATTTAACCGTCTCCATTCTTCTCCACACCCACATTTCAAAAGCCTCCAATCTACGTCCTACCTACAAAGCCTATTATCCACTTTGATTATTCTATTGAAAAGTATAACAATTGTTTAGCTCCTGCAATTATTTCTAAAGCTAGCCAGTAGTTTGTATGTAGGTGTTTGGACGGATTTGGAAGGTTATGATCATGGATTTTAAGGTAAATTACTCGAATTCACGGTGCCGTGGCATAATATTCGGCTAAAGGCCAGTGGATTTTGAGTTCAAACCTTGGGCATTGTGTGTGGATATTACCCCTATGACACCAAAGTTTTGTGATTTTCTGTTTACTAGAACTTAGTGAAAAACTGCTTGTGATATAGGGAAAGGAATCAGACTCTCTACCACGATGTGTGAATTTCACACATCGTAGAGCTTAGTGCGAGGCGACCTCTAATCCATAAAACCGCCCTCCGGGTTGATTGCTTTCGAGATGGTTGCTGTGGAGTTTTCGGAGTCTGGGAATTTCAGGTGGCTCTACCAACTTGGTTTCAATGCCGTATCTCTACCCATAATTTGCGCTATCTTGTTTCGAAACTTTGATATATTTTTTCGAGGTATTTTATACGGATATCACTTTAACCGTAGGAATTTTAATACAAACATGGAATAAAGAAAGACCGCCAGATTTTTTTTTAATTCTCAAAAAATCACAAAGCATCACACAATAACTACAAGATTTGTAATGGAAAATCTTTAGTTATACAAGTACTTGTAGAAAGCCTCGAAGCTGGATTAAATCCATCGTAAATATACCAATCGTGTGGGTTTGCAGACGATATATAGTATATGAAGATTTCAGATCCCTAATTACATCGGTGAGACATAATTGTCAAAAAAAAAGAGCCAGAACACCGAGCGGATAGATTTAAACATTCATTTTTCCCCACATTATTCGTGACAAAATCAGGTAGAGGAAATACTAAGACAGAAATGGGTAAGCCATGATGACACAGTTTAGAAGCATACAGGTTACACCCCACTCAACACACTTTATGGAGTCCTAACGCCTCCGGCCACGCAGCATATTGTCGGATGGAGGGGTGTCATAGAGATAAAAGTGTAGGGGTAATGTAGTTTTTTTTAAATTACCGCCCTACAAGAGCAAAATTTTACATGGCAATGGTAACTGTGTTGCATATAAGTCCGACCTTTGTAATGGGATTCCTTTTTCGTCTTCTTTATGCTCTCAGTGAATTATTACTGACCGTATGATACAAGCATTGTGTTTAACGGATGTGGCATAAATGTTACGCGGTAGGAAACCTTTCACGCGCCATTTCGGGGAAGCATGTGGGGCCATATGTATGTGTTAGTGGTGGAGCTGAAGTAGAATGGATGGTGACCTAAACACACCCCTGTCACACGACCCTGAGAGAACTTGGGAGGTGGTGAGTAAATGTATAAATAATGGCGTAGCTCTCTCCAAGAATAGCTTGTTAAAAGTCGACTAAAATCAATTGTGTCCTTAACAAGCTATGGAGATTTTTCATACGATATGAGTGTATTTCAATATTGATACTGATAAGAGTTAGGTTTGCTGCATCAGTGTAATCCAGCACCTCTGGCCACCTTCATCTCCCTGTACCCAAACTGCGTGATATTTCGAGTTCAATATCTTCCCGGGAAACCGTAGACGCAACATAATTAACAGCTAGCCCTCTCTTCCAGTCCCGTTGTGCGAATTTCATATGCCATTGTGGGGCACAGAGCGAGATAAATTTTACTGTCAACAATCAAATCAACCTTCTCGTTGATTTCTGCAGTTCGGCCATTTTTATAAAAGTTTGACTCTTAGCAACAAAGAATTTATTTTCCAATTGATTTTTACACTCTGACATTTTTTTTAAGTAATCTACCGGTTAAGGTAGGTTTTTGGATGGACACAACTATCAAATAAACATTTTTTGTAACTCCAAACAAAACCCAATCTAGCAACCTAATCTACATCAGGTCCCTCTCTGACATATATTGAAATGAAATTATTGACTTCATATTTCCAAACACTTTGTAATTCCACACAAACAGAAAAAACAGTTTTAAAATTATGGCACTGACATGTGTTTTGGAATGAATCTCGAAAACTTTGGTTCTTCAAGGTACTTCAAGGAGGCTTACTCTCTCCAGCGTCTTACTTTCAAGGAAATTAAATTGAAACACGTGTTAATTTTATAAGTGATATTAAATAAATAGCAGCCATGGTATCAACGCCAAGTCATTATTCAATCGTTTTATACAATGTTTTCATGGTTAGAAGGCTAGAAAGAGTAGTATGAAATGAGTGTGAATGGAGATAGGGTAAATGCACAATCTGCCACATATGCGTGAATAACACATGAGTTCTTGAATTGGGGGAGGAAAAGGAAGATCATTTACACCAAAATGTAAAGATCAATCATTATATTCGAAATGAGTGGGGTGAGATAATGTTGAGGAGACAAAAATTGGACGTTTGGATTACGTAAGTACTTGTAACTCATAAGAGGCAGGCTATTGACAATTTCAAATACTAAACATTAATTAATATGCACCAAATAAAACAGTTTCTGGCGTAACTTGGTGGAAAATCTTCATACTGACTTTTAATAATCAAACCACTTTCCTTTACCAAATAAACTTTTTAATTTTTACCCAGTCAGGTCAGGTTCAGGTCCTGATGATGTTATTTTATAACGAAACCTGGGTTGTAAAAATTAAAAATTTTATGTGGAAAAGTAAAGTGGTTTGATTATTAAAAGTCAGTAATATGCACCATTTCATCATAAAACATTTAAACGGCAGGACAAAAATTAGTGCATACTTCTGTGAATAACTTTTCCGCAAAACCAAGAAGTTTACAGCTGTAAACAATTTGCGTACTTTTTTTACCATAAATTAGACCAATAAAGAACAGAATATGAATGCAGTTTTCAATCACACATAAAGTATATATTGCTTCTCTCGTTTCGGCTCAATTAACCATCATCAAGTACCAGATTAGGCGTAGACCTTCTGCCTGATGGCGGCTCAGGCGAGTCGTAATGTTCGCTGAAATAAATCTTTCATAGTATATGGCGGAAACGTGCAATTATTTTCAATCTCTCATTTTGGATTCCTCTCACCACATCAAGTCTGAAACTGTGAAACTTTCCGTTCAGCCTCTCCAATTTTACCAGCACTCACAGCCGTCACATATCTGGCCCGAAGCGAGATCATTGATCGTTTTTCGTGCGTCATCGCCGCCGCCGTTCACAAAGCGATTCACCCCCGCACCACGGTCTGCGATCGTGGATCTCTTGTGACCCAACTCCAACGATCCGCGATACTCGGCTAAATGCTGGGTGTGGCATCGCGTGATTCAAAGAACGAGGGACAAATATCCCTCCCACATCCATCTCGTGAACGACGAACGCGACGACGCACTCGCGGCCTAAAGCGCCGACGTCAAATTCTCGCAATCCCGGTCTCACATTAACTCCCAGTAGGAATCGGGGAAGGTCGTCTTAAATTCTGTCCTCCACTGAGCCATGAAAACAAATCTTTCAGCTTTCCTTTCCCGCCTCGACACTGGGAATGTTTACCCTCTCGGTTCAGATGGCTGCGTGGTGCGGTTGGGTCGACCCCCTTCCGTCCCCTTTACCCTCGCCCGCACAATTACATTCCCGACTTCCTCGACTCCGAGAAGTGCGCGCACTAGGGAAGCGAGCGGCGCCCGGGCAGAATTCATTTCGGGAATTGAAGCTGCGGTCAGGTGGCCAAATGGTGTGAGCTGCTAATTGATTTCCACCCTCACTGTTCCCTTTGCTGGCACGTGCGTGTTATTTGAGAAGCGCCCTGGTGGAACGAATAGATGGAATGTACACACACCACCAAGGTGAGGGATTCCGTTGGATCTTCCTCAATGGAAGAGAACATGGAGGGAAACCTTGAAAGTCGCGGTGAGATATGTAATCAAATATAAAACAGTTAGATGGCAGAGGAACACACAACAAAACAGAGCACAAAGAACTCACACAATAAATAGAATTTTCGGTAGTATTCTTTCACAGTGGAAGGAAGGAGAGGACCCCTATCATTCTTCTCTCTCTCTCTCTCAAAAATATATTATATATGTATATTTGTAGTATGTGTATATATACTGTATATTACTTATTATTTACAATATATATGTATACATAAAACTTTGACAGAAACACATAATACGAGAACATATAAAAAGAACACCCACACGTTATTTCTTGATAATTTCGACGGAATTATCAAGAAATAACGTGTGAGTGTTCCTTTTATGTGTTCTCGTATTGTATGTTGCTGTCGAAGTTTTTTATTTAACACTTCCATGTTACTTCGAAGAAATCATCTATTTCTATATAGATGATTCTTATCGAAATAATACGGAAGTGTTGAATAAAAAAACTTGGGCAGCAACAAACAATATAAGAACACATAAAAAGAACACTCACACGTTTAATAATTTTGACGGAATTTAGCTCCGTCTTCATCAGAAAAAAGAGAAGTACTCACACAATAAATAGATTTTCCGGTTCGGTTTTAAGTACTACTACGGAGTTATATTTCGTAAAAATTATTAAGAAATAGCGTGTGAATGTTCTTTTTATGTGTTCCTATATTGTTTGTTGCTGTCCAAGTTTATATGTATATATATATATATATATATATATGTATATATATATATATATATGTGTGTATATATATATATATGTATATATATATATATATATGTATATATATATATATAACTTAGACAGTAACACACAGCACGAGAACACATAAAAAGAACACTCACAATAATATCTTGATAATTTCGACGGACTTGAGCTCCGTTTTCTTCGGAAGATAAGATATGACTGCCATCTATCAGTCATATCTTATCTTCCGAAGAAGACGGAGCTCAAGTCCGTCGAAATTATCAAGATAATATTGTGAGTGTTCTTTTTATGTGTTCTCGTGCTGTGTGTTACTGTCTAAGTTTTTTATTCAACACTTCCGTGTTACTTCGAAGAAATCATCTATATATATATATATATATACACACACATGCATATTGTGTGTATATACATATGCGATAATAGTTGTGTGTATGTATAATTATGTTTTAATGAAAATAAAATCTGTCTTACATTGGGATACTAAAACAATTTCTTTAAACATTTCGGCCATTATATCCCCTTCACCAGGCAATGAGGTATACTTTCTGAGTATTCCTCGGCTAATGAGTACAGCGTGATCGGGGAAACGTTGAATAATATTAGTGCGCCTTTTTCCTGTGGGTTATCTGCATTGAAGCCGTGTTATATTGCTTTAAAGTGAGATCACTAATTAAGAGGAACATAGAATACAATCAGATTTTATTTGTTGAATAGGTTTGGAAGAGCAGTTTGATAGAGTGAAATAGATAGAATCAGTGAATATATCACAGAATATACCTGTAGGATTAGATAGGAGGGATAGGGCAATTTTCTGCGATACCTGTACGATTACCAGACTAAGTGCGAGTAATGGATGGAGAGACTAGATGGGCATTGCTCTATCCACATAGCACCCTGCAAGCCACCACTAGGGTGTGTGGCAGAGGGTGATTACACACCACGTATAAACCATAAACACAGTAATCAACCCGAAGGTCGGTTTAGTAGGTGATGGTAGAGCTCATCCATGTACCAAGCCCGACGGCGTGTGAATATTCACACATCAGGGTAGGGGGGCCAGTTCCTTTCCCTGTGCCGGTTATGGTTTCCCAGGAAGATCTGGTACCCGAAAAATCAACTAGCTTGGGTGGAGCTGCAGGTGCCCAAAGTGCCTTGCCCGGGAATCGAACCCGGGACCCTCCGGTCAGTAGTCCAATGCTCTACCCACTAGACCACCGCGACCCGCACACCACGTATACTACATCAAAAATTTGTTTTTTTTTAATGTTTAGTATTAGAAAGAAAGGTAAGACAGAGGGGTCCATTTAAAACAATTGAGGATAGGGACATTGATTAAGGATGTATAAAAGAGGCTCATTAAAACTTTGATATGGAGCGTTGTTTTGTACTTTGAAACATGGTCATTGAAGCACGGTGATAGGAAGAAGATTAGAATCTTTAGGAATGTGGGTGTGGAGGAAGAAAACGTGAAATGGGCAGAAAGTATAGACGGTACCAAACTACGCTCCATATCAAAAACGAAGAAAGTGACAGTTGGAAGATCTTTTGCGGAGCTTATGTAAAATTTTCGGTGAATGCACAACCACCACCTTCTAAAGATTGAATAGGGATGAAGTGATACTGAACTGAGGGTTGAGGACAAAAGGGGATAAGGTATTTTTTTGATAGGATGGAGGAAAGGGGGGTGTTGATATGTGACAGAAGAACGCTAAGAGGGAAAGAGTGCCGAAATGGGAAGAGAGTTGATGGAATCAATCGTGGACGAGTGGCCATGAGGGGGAAATGTATGACTATAATCTATTTCATCCGGTGTAAAGACAAGCTAGCAGAAGCCAAATGCATGCTTGTTTTCAGGTTTTCAGCTGAATAGGTATCACTGTGGGGGAGGTGCGTCATTGTAAATTTTTGTTTTGTTGGATACTTAAACCGTAAATATTTTAAATGACAAAACAAAGAATAAATATTTTAATAATTAATTTTATTGTAATTTCATAGAAGAAAGGAAAAGGCTTAAAAATGGGTTCAAGTACATTTTTACATATTTCACATTTTAAATGACATCATTTTCTCTAAAAAAAGAGTGGTCCCCTATATTTTAATTTTAAACAGGGAAGAGATTACTTTAATGATTGGTAGAGTTAACCCAGTGATGAACCCGACGGCGTGTGAAATTCACACATCAGGGTAGGGGGGCCAGTTCCTTTCCCTGTGCCGTTTCTGGTTTTCCAGGAAGATCTGATACCCGAAAAATCACATAACTTGAGTGGAGTTGCAGGTACTCAGAGAGGCTGGTCCGGTTATCGGACCTGGGCCCTCCGATCAGTTTTTCAACGCTCTACCCCTGGACTATCGCGACCCACACACTTGCACATTGATTTTTTTTATTTTTAGGTAATCTACCGGTTAATGTAGGTTTTAGATGGACACAACTACCGAACAAATATTTTGTGAGTCCTAACAAAACCCAATCCAGCAACCTACTCTACGTCACGTCCCTCTTCATCTCTGTTTACTTCCTTCCTCCCTTCAAATCATCCAACATGCCTATCCTGTTCCTGCTATTCCCTCGTTTGCCTAACATTCTCCCCTCTATTACAGTCTTCAACATCCCACTGTCGATCAATACGCCCTTCAGTCATCTTTCCCTGCCTCTTAATGATTTCTCCCAACAAACCCCTCTCCTCGCCCACCATACCTTTCACTTCCTCATTTGTGTTCTTTTACGTTAATATAGATAAATAATATATAGACGTTTTAATGGGAGAGACTAAGGGTTATGATTTTAATAACCAGTTTCAATAGCAACCAATTTAGTGTGTCTATCCAAGGTGATTTAGTTTTTAATGAGATTGTGAATTCGTACTACTTTTGTTAAGCGAAGGGTTCGAAAAAATTGTGTACCTAGTTACATACATGCCTTTATGCAAAATGTTACTGATACCTTAAAAATAATAAATTGCATCGTTGAAATCAGGCGAAGCATGTTGAAACAAATAAAAGAACTTAAAAAGTACGAGAAATTTCTGACCCAGCTCTCCCTCATTAGTAACCCCTTTTGCATTCAGTACTTCTTTGTGTATTTTCATGGGCAAGCGTTTGATTTTACTCGTTAACTCCCTTTAAAAACCTGAATTTTATGCGTCACACTCCGTGTAAAACGAAATGTTTAACACTGCAACTGGTTCCCTAAATTTGTTGACATATTATTTTTGAACTCACATTTCCACACATAAAAATTTATTATAACCGCGAAGGTTCATTTTACCGCGGAAAATGCTAAATTTGATATTTTACCCAGTTACCGTAAGATATGAGGCTATTATAAAAACAATGTCAGCAATCCGTGCATGGCGCCCTCCCATAAAAAATTCTTGTGTAAGAAATACGAGTGATAATTATCCATAATTTATTACCTCCTCCCACTTCACCATGACGGAAATTGCCGGTGAGCGATAGGATACTCCAATAGTCCGTAATATGTACTGTTATAGAAACGGGAAGCTACTAGGAACCCGAATACATACTGCAAAGCTTGGAGTTCCTCTGGAGGGACTATCCGAGCTATCTATCCGAGCGGTAAAAATGAGGATCTACTCCACCGATGCAAAAATGGGAAGACAGAAATCCGACTATGTTCTGCAAACGCACACGGGAGGTCTCACTGGGGCTTTAATGGCGTTCTCGAGGGTAACAAATTTTATCGTGGAGAGGGATTTACGGTTGAGTGACGAGAAATCCTTAACTAGCGCGGCTCAGATGTCCTTCGATGCATCTTAATCGCTTAATAACCCATAAACCCGAGAGGAAGTTGGCTTCTAAATAGTGTCACAAGGAGTGAGCCTCTCACCATATCCTTCCTTGCTTGATGATCCACCAGAAACATTTTCCCCGAGCTAATTTTGAGCAAGATAGCTCATATTTATACGGGCAAAGTTATTTAAAAAAATACGCATCCCTCCGTAAATAAGCGGACGTTTTTTTTTTTAATATGCGGATTCACTTAGTTTGGATTAAGCTTACAACCCAAAAACAATGAAAACTATTGCGCATGCATAATAATTTCCATGACCTTTGAATATTCCTTTAAATTCAAGTACTTATCGATAGTTGCAATTGTGGATCCTGAAATAGGTTCATCATTATGTTTCTTTACCAACACCTGACATTCAGTTGTCATAAGAAAATGAAGAAGAGGTAAGAATTGTGCAAGAGAAACATTTTGCTGATAGAAAAATGTTTCTTCGTTTTTGTTTCTATGGAATTTTCGTAATAAATAATTTGTTTAGTAGAAAAATTCGTTTATCTACGCCAATGTGGAAGGAAAACGTTGTTTAAAACTAGTTCATACCAAGGTTGCGCTGCTTGACAATATGTTTAGAACTGCGGCCCACATAAAATTGATCAGACATGAGGGAGTTAGTCATGTGATCAGTCGACTTAAAATGCGAGCGATGAATTTTATTGATGCGCCTCTTTAGACTGGGGGGGTACTTCAAAGACCTTGGATGGTGACTGCACTAGTCAATGTGCCACCTTACTTCACGTTTTATTGTCGAATGCTGAAAAATGACGCAACCCCCATTAATATGTATTTGATAAACAGATACGATGTTGATATGAATTTTGTTAACCACTCTGAGGTTCTTATTAATTTTTGAAAAGTGCCTTAAAACATAATCCGGACTAATTTTGAGGAGGCAACTTTTGAAACTCTGCGATTTCGGCTGTTTTGTCCCCGCAAATTAGTTGATATCATGAAAACAAACAGGACCACGTGCTGTTATGTATAACATAACGCTTTTTTAATTCTAATATAATAGCTCGCATGACAACAGGTTTCCGTGAGAACGACATGTATTTCTACGCCATTAATCCATAACTTTTCTGGTGGTAATCCCTCACTGCCATAAGGTCTTGCATAAATCTTGATTTTCTATGTCAATATATATGAAAAGAATTTTTTCGGGACGTTATTGCATAGAGTAAACGTAATACTATGAGCGCCGAAAATTTTACGAATAAAATATACGAGGTAAATTAGAAAAATGCATGGAATGGAATAAAAATAAACGACTTAGCTCAGTGAAACTATATTATTTTTCAGTGTAGTCTCCCTTTACACAAATGCACTTGGTTCATCGATGGTCAATTGTCTTGATCCCCCCTCGGAAATTAGATTCTTCAGGCCTGCAAAATACCCATCTACTTCGGCCATTTGTTCTTTGTTTGAAGAGAATCTCCGTCCGCTGCTTATCCAAGAATCCATTCCATGTACTTTCATAACCCACTCGTTCCTTACCCTACCTCCTAAGTAAGTCATGCCATATCTTTATGCATTGTTATTTGCATACATTTACATGTACATGATAACCTTCTAGCCACTGATAGGGTGTGTGGCAGGGGTAGCTACGTTCATTGCACATTAATACCAATAATTAAGTTTAAATTATTTTTAGTGTGAATAAATATGTAAAAAAATGCAAATAAATGACATGACAACTCTGAATGATCATGACAACTAAATGTACTAAAAATTACGGTTTCTTTGTGTGAAATATCTCTCTACGCATCAGAGACGAACTTTTAATAATAAGAAGGAAAATAAACTAAGGTTAGGTGAAGTAATTAGGCTACTAAGAATGAAAAATAAAATAATACTTTTTCCGCCTATAGCAGTGACTTAGAGATATTCTGATTCCTCATATCATCCGTGGGAAAAATTGCATATTATATCTGTTGTTCCTTCTCTCGATATGTCTAATCTTCTTCCCAAGGTGTCTCCTAACGTAGTACGAAGGGAATAATACATTTTTAACGCTGTCGGTGAAGAGATCTGCTTCCAGTCCCTTGAAGAATGTTGCTTTTTAAGTTAACTCCCTCCCTTGAAGTGATTCCGAACCTAGTTCCTCTGATTATCTAAATACGGTAGTAAATTTACCGTTCAATTATCAAAATCTAGCTCTACATTGCACACAATCTAGTTCGGCGACATTCCAACTTCATGAGGATCCTATATACCAGCAGCATAATCTAAATGAAACCTAATTAGCCCATGAATGAGGTCATATGCTAAGTATTCTCATCTACTGTCGTTTGACTCTATGTCGTAAAGTAAAAGTGAACACGAGTTTAGCAATTCGAGTAACCTTTCCGAATCCTCCTTTTATTTGGTCCCATCACTCCTGCCTGGATAGAGAAAATTATACCAAGCCGTCAAACAGTGACCCTTTGAATACGTTTTCGTTCACAAGACTATGGCACGCGACCGATGTTGCGTTTATACATGCTGTAATTCGGTAATCGCGTTTTTCTGGGTTTTAAGGGATAAGAGATAAGGAATTAAGTATTCTACATGTGAAAACAATGTAATGGCTTAACTCTACCCATGGAGTGATTTAACTAGCGGTATTATTTTTATAAGCTGATTTATTGTTGAAATATATACCGCAGCGGCTAAACGTGTAAAGGAATATTATGTCAAGAAGGATTTTGTTTGAGGGGCTATAGAAATAGGCATGAAATCGTTAAAGGAGGTATTCAGTTATATAAGATAAACAGTACGCATTTGTGTTCAATTGGAAGGCAAAATATCCTCCATAGGAATATGCTTCTGAAGTAGATAGATAGATAAAGGACTTTATTTGGGCGAAATTGAGACCTAATGGTCCTTTCTTCCATTTAACCCATCGTCGTATACATATTATATAAGGTATAAAATTTATAAAATACTTGCATATATACACATAAATACATATTGACAGGCACAAATTCTTTTGTACAAATTTTAACATCGAAAAGTGAAGGAAAAGAAAAGAAAAAATGTAAACAGATGCATACATACGTATATACAGGGTTCGTCCGGAAAATAAGTTTATGATGCTCACAATCTTTTTTGACAAAATGGGAGTCGTCCACTATGAATTTGTACCTGAACGACAAACTGTAAATGCTGCATTTTACGTCCAAGTGCTCGACAGGCTTCGAAAACGAGTCGCCTGCGTCCGGCCAGCGATCAAAAACATCTGGCGGCTACGTCACGACAATGCGCCGTCTCACACCGCGCTTATCGTGTCGGACTTCTTGGCCAAGAACGGCGTGGCAACGCTGCCGCACCCGCCCTACAGCCCGGACTTGGCACCACCGGACTTCTTTCTGTTCCAGAAGATAAAGAGGAGTTCGAAAGGAACGCGATACGGGACTTTGGACGCCGTCAAAGAGGCCGTGACGACGTGTCTTCGAGAGGTTCCCGATGATGCCTTCGCGGGAGCGTTCCAGGAATGGGAACGCCGCTGGAACAAGTGTATCGACTCACAAGGGTCCTATTTTGAGGAATATTAGCTTAAGATGTGTAAAAGTGTAATAATTTTTTTTCCTGAGCTCAGTACACTTATTTTCTGGACGAACCCTGTACATACATATACAGTATAAAGTTGAGAACTGTTGAAATGTATTGATTCAAATAAATTGGAAAATAACACCATAGTAACTTAATTGGAGTCACTAGGTCTCAGCGAATGGTTTCTGCACTGTGGAATTCTCAAATGAATTTATTTCAAACCAAGGAGCTAGCAAGGTGGAATTTCCAGTGACATTTGATCGAGTACAGATAAGATTAAAGGAACGGAATTTCTTTCTCATTGCAGTTTGAATTCAAGTTTATAACTTTTGAAGTTTGCAATTTTTCATCAATGCTTTCCAAGTGACTTTTCTACCCTAAAAATAATTAGACGCTGTAAGTTTTGGCGTTTGCGATCAATTAATAAGATTTCAGAAGCTTTAAAATTGGGTTCTATAATTACATTTTTTTTTCAGGTTGGAAGGAACTCAAGTAAACTATGCAAAAAGTTTTTTTTTTATATTCTTATTGATGTCTGGGAAAAAGTCCTGTGAAAATTTATGATTCTTTATTATATGTTCAGGAAATTCATTAAAATATTGATGAAAGAGACGTTGAGTAAGAATGATTTGAAAAGGCTTGCCAAAACTTGAATATGGAACCTGGTTTTGTACGATGCGGAAATATGGTCACTAAGACAAAATGATATGCATAGATTGGAGGGTTTTGTGTTATGGGTGTAAAGAAGAATGAATGCGATACGGAAAGGAAAACTATCTAAGGACTGTTTAGGGTGTTGGAGTTAAAGGAGGCAGAGAAGGAGGATTCAGAGCATTTTAATCGGGGGTGTTATGTTGAAAATTCTGATAGATGGGAGAACGTTAGGCAAGCGAGGTAGAAGGTAGTGGTTATTCATGTTAAACGGAATGAAGGGAGATAGAAAGTATGGGAAATTGAACAATTTCATGTATTGTGGGGTATAAAGTTGTCTCTTTGGACAAGGCTAACACGTGTAGCATTTATTCGATCTATATCCACCTCAAACCTAGCCTGAACGGTAGACTTCCTATAAAATATTCTACATCTACATAGTACCCCGCAAGTTGCCGCAAAGGTGTATGCTGGGGGGTGTTAGGTTATCACCCATCATTTAAAATAAAACCGCATGCAAAGCCCACAAGTTCATGCCAACCTACACAAACCAGATCGTATAAAAGTATATTCATGCAAAACCCTTTACAACTCACAAACATGCAGATGCATATACTATCAACTAACAGATGCATTCACCTACGAATATACCTTATGTCTACGCAACGTTTAATCTTGTTCTGACTTGTAAATTAAATGTCATTATTGTTCCTAGAGTGAGTTTGGTTTCTTACTATTATGATTCCTGATGGTCCGGAGATTGGCTGAGTATAGAAACGTAGATAACGCCTATGTCGAGTGGAGCCAATGACAGGAGAAAAAGAGAAGAATGACTATTTGGCAAAACCTTATTTAACCGTTTCGAACCATACTATTTAAGAAAATATAAATTTTCATAATTATGCATAAATTTCAATTGGACACCAATTGTTACAAGCATGTTAAAGCATAGAATTACAATCGTAAGAGTGTATTTTATGAAAATATTACTTAACAAACATTAATTTATTGTCCCAAGTGCGCCGAGTAGTTAATCCTCCATCTTACAGTAGCACGGACAGTAAATTAAATTCCCGTTTAACCAACATGAATGCAATTACAATATACTTTGGTTATGTGCTTAAAAAAATATATTCCTCTTTTGTAAACTCAAATAAAACATTCTTTGGAATTACAAATCAACTTACAAATGGTTACCTTAACTTTTTAGCTCCTCTCTACAAAAAAATTCATTAGTTTTGTAAGAAATGTAATTTAAAAATGACAACTTGGCCCACTTGGAAATGGACGAGAAAATAGGAGAGAGGTTTCAGTTAATTAAATATAATTGGACTATAACAAAAGATGAAGCCCTTGAAATAAAGACTCTGTAAACTCCGTACGGTTGTCAAGACTTTCGAGTGGTTTGAATAACTTGCTGGCACACTTAATTGCATTACAGTTACAATTTTCACAGCAGATCCGTTTCCCTAGGCACTCAAAAAACTTGTCCATACTTCTGTATTTCCCGATCTGTAACCCACTCATCATCAGCTGCTGGTTTAATATTTTCTTAAGAGATATTCCGCCTTAATTCTGTTTTTTTTTACGGCCACAGAAACAAGAAAGTAAGTTGAAAGGGCGTCCTGGAGAAAATAATTATTCTTTCCCTTTATTACTTGGGATTGGGAGAGAAAATAACTCCCTGGATATGCTTTTACGATCCAAGTTCATATTCATAACTCATCTTGAGGAAACGCGCTCCATACTCGGTAAATCAAACTCATAGAAAGCGAGGAAGGAAGTCTATACCTTAGAACTTAACGAGAGAGCAAACCCATTTGGGGTTTTCTTCAGAGGTAACCCCTTTTCGTCATCCTTGGGGACTCATATTCCCTGGCCAAGTGGTGTGTGAACATCTTATTAAGCGTACCTAAGAACAACATCAACTCGTAGTGAAGGTGAACTCCATAACGAACCTTATATCTAATTTCTTCGCTAGATAAACACTCGTCCTAAATTGCGGTCATCCTGAAATAACAGAAGACGTTATCAAACGTTTTCAGAAACTTTCTTCATCTAAATATAACATTTTCCTGTGGATTTATAACTTTATACTGTCGTATTTTTTAATGGCATCATGTGAAACTAGAGATAACCTCGTTGGAGAAGTTGGTTAATATTTATGTATCAATTTTTGAGAAATTTTCCAAATTCAATTTTAATGAATAAACGAACAAATACTTGGAGGGAGAAGTAATTATTTCCCGAAAATCGTTAATGACAAAAAAACACATATGAACAGATAGACCATAAAGTTTGAATGAAACGTAAATGGTTAATAAAATAGAAGAAGGCCTCACAATGCAGCTAAACAGACCTAAAGTGAACCCATCGAAGACCAAATGTTGTCTTTATCAAATTCCAGAAAATTGCGGGAGATACCGCAACGGTAACTTTTAGCGGAGACATCCGATAATATGCATTTTAATGTAATAATTTCAGAGCGTAAAAATCATTCCCGGTCAAGGCGAATAATCTTTACTTTCGGAAATTATTACATTGATATGTACATTATTGTTAAGTACATCGTTACAAGTTCATTTTCCATAGGTTTTTAACTTTTTATTGATTTTTTGTAATTTATAGGTTCCTCGAAAACAAATAGTTGACATGTTGAAGAAGTTATCGTGTAAATTTTCAAAGACCTATTTCAAATGTGGCGTTATCCAGGAAGTAATCGGTAACTACATTTTATAGGATAGCGAGTATTTTGCAATGTAAGCTTGTAGTAGCACGGAAAATATACGGTGGAAAAAACGTTAAAAAATGATAAAGTGCCATAAGGATGGAGAAAATTTTTGGGGAAACTTGAAGAAATCAGAAAAAAATGGATATTGCGTGATAGTTGGATGATGGAGACTGATAGAGAAGAGAACATTGGGTAATCAAAGGCATAGATGAAAAAAATATGTTGGAAGGAATGAAGGGAGGATGAGAATATGAGTTGAAAGTGGGGTATTTTATAAAGTCATTTGGGTATAGGTATGATATTGTGTTCTGTGTCGTATTATGCGGGGATTAGAAGCGTGAGAATTGTCAGTCACAATCAGCATCATGTTTAATCAATCCGGGTATTGCTTTTTAGCAGCTCAGCAACTTTCGAAATTCTTCGCTCGTTCATTTTTCATTAATTCCTCCTCATAGCTCATCAGCTTCTCTATTCAGCATACTTGGATTTTAGTCTTGTTTATGTTAATGCTGTTTCTTTGTAGAACTTGATCCAATACGTTTACTGACCTTTGAAGATCCTCCTGGTTTCCTGCTATTATTACAATATCGTCGGCGAAGCGTGGCATGTTTATCTCTTCTCCGTTGATCCCAATTCCGTTTAATGCGATGCCTTGTGCTCCTCTTATTGCCTCCCCCAGGTACATGTTGAACAATGCAGGTGAGAGGTTGCATCATGATCCAACTCCTTTGTTAACTTTAGCCTCTGTATGGCTCTCTCTCATTCGCATTGTGGATACTTGCTTCTCGTATAGCTCATAGATTATTCTTCTGTAGCTGTAATCTATTCCGAGTTTTTCCGGCAGTCCAAACAGCTTGTTCAATTCCACTCGAAGGCTTTCTCCAAGTCCACGAATACCACATACAAATGTTTGTTCACATGTACTGTTTTCTCTATCATGATTCTCAGACTGAGTATGGCATCCCTGGTTCCTCTGTTCTTCGTGAAGCCAAATTGGTATTCCAGTGGGTTTTCTCCAATTTTCCTTTCCATCCTTCGACTTATTATTCGGGTAAGTATTTTTGATTCAGGTGACACGAGACTCAAGGTTCGGTGTTCTTCACATTTCTCTGTCCTCGTCTTCCTTGGTATCGCCATTATCACACTTATAATGAGAAAGACAAATTTTCACTTTTCCACAGATATATTTGTAACGTAAAACGCGTTTCAGTTCATCGGACCATCTTCAGGTACAAGATAAGATTCAACTGTATCTGAAGATGGTTCGATGAACTGCAACGCGTCGTACGTTACAAATAAATCTGTGGATAAGTACAAATTGGTTTTTTTTCACATGATGACGAACTTTCACAACACCTCGCCTGAATCTGTTGAATATAATCATCACACTCCTTTGAAAGTCTTCAGGAAGTCTTCCGCCTTTGTGGTTATCTTTGATTATTCCATACAAATTATCCTTCGCTTTGTTTCCTAGTGCCTTGATGATGTCTCCGTCTATTTTGTATTCTCCAGGAGCTTTGTTTTTCTTAAGGTCTTTTACTGCTCCATCGAATTCGCTCCTCATTATGTGTGGGCCTTGTATGTATATATATAATATATATATATATATATATATATATATATATATATATATATATATATATATATATATATTCACTCTCTTGGAAAAGCCACGAACGTGCACAATGAAATTCACTAAATAGTCATAGCAAACACAGAAACTAAAACATATTAAAGAGGGACAAATGAGGAAACAAATGAGGAAGTACTGGAGATGGTGGGTGAGGAGAGGGGTTTGTTGAGAGAAATCATATGGAGGCAGGAAAAATGGATGAAAGGCGTATTGAGCGGTAGTGGAATGTTGAAGAAGGTAATAGAGAGGAGAATGTTGGGCAAGCGAGGAGAGGGCAGGAACAGTATAGGGATATTGGACGGGATGAAGGGAGGAAAGAAGTACACAGAGATGAAGAGGGACCTGATGTAGAGTAGGTTGCTTGATTGGGTTCTGTTTGGAGTCACAAAATGTTTATTTGATAGTTGTGTCCATCCAAAAACCTACCTTTACCGGTAGATTACCTAATTACATATCATATCCCTTTTCCTTTTCTGTATCCATGTGAATATATATTTGCTCGCCATTTGGTGGGTTTTCATGTTTAAATGTGCATTTGGATATTTTAATGTGGTTCGTTTACTTCTTCTGGCTATGCCTGTTACGGAACGCACTGTTCCTATCCTTTATAACGTTGTGTGATTGCTTTCTCTACTATCCGTTTCTCTACTTCCATTTCTTCTTCGGTGGATGAAATAGCTCCTGGTCCAAGAAATGGGGCATTTGGTTGCGTAAACCCTCCGTAGATTTCAGTGTGTTTAACGTTTCCTCAATAGCTCAAGTGGTTAGAGCATCGACCCGGGAAATAGAAAGATCCGTGGTTCAAGAATCGGTCAAGGAAATATTTTTGCTCTGGTGATCCGCTCGATTCCGCCTTCTCCACTTCTCCTGTTCCTAGCCCTTTTCCTGATATTTATATATTCACGTGAATGAGTATTTGTTTGGAGAGTTTTCGTGTTCGAATGTGTGTATAGTGTTCACTTCTAACTGCTTACCCTAATCTCACATCCGTATAAAAGTAGTCCTCATTTTTATGTTCTAACGGCTAAATTAAAGGTTAAAGTGAAAAACTAGTTCGGAGGGCTGAAATGAGTCCATGAAAAACCTACATCGATCGGAAAACTGTTAAGCTGGCTTTGAGATACTATACAAAATTTCTCTTTTTTCTTAAACTTAAATCTGTGCATTTACTTAGCCGACAAATTAAAATAACCATTCAAGAGCATACTGTATTAAATGGTTTCCATTCCCTTCAATCGGGATACGGCTTTGGAAAACGTTTTCGTGCGTGCTCTCGGACGGCGAGAGTGCTACGCGCCCTGAATGGACATCGGTGCCAATTTACCGCCGTGTCCCCGCGCCCCATTGCCCCCACCCGCCGCTTCGTTCACACCACACCCTAAGCCACCTCTCCTAGCTGTTCCCCCAACCCATCCCATGGGGTGCTCTTATTCCACGATATCCCCTCTTTGCCGTCGACACCACGACGCCCAGCGGCGCGTCACGACGCCCACGCGGGCTTACATCCCGACATCCCAAGCTGAACTCCCCTCTTCCCAACCGCTACCTACACGTTTTGAACCCCCGCCCTCTATTCGACTGATTAATCCTTTGCTTTAAAAACGCTCTCCCAAGTACGGAGAGCTGTATTTTTAAAAATCCCGTCTTTGGCGTTTCAGCTGCAGTGTCAGGTATTTTTTACGACATAACGAGAGAGAGAGAAGAAGAAAGCTGGCTATACGTGCCACGAAACGTACTGTTTCTATCCTTTATGATGTTGTATGATTGCTTACCTACTGTCCTTGCCTCTTGTGTGTCGTGTATCTCTCCTTTGGTGGGCCATCTCTTGGCCAAAGAATCGGGGCACTTAGTTGCATAAAGACCCGCAGACCTAAGTGCAAATTACGTTTCTTCGATAGTTCAAGTGGTCAGAGCATCGGCCCGGTGAGTCGAAATTGGAATCTATTCAATGAGTGTCGAGTGATCAAAATTTTAATTTTCTTGATATTACCCTAAAATTTGTGATGGCTAACTTTTTTTCTTTCTTTTCAGGTGAGTTTACTTATCCTCCAAGTTCTAGAATTGTTGCCCATCAGTAAAAAGTAAGTGCAAATAATCCAGTCTAATGCTACGTACATTCTCAAAATAGAGTTTTTTGTCGGAATCTAATACATATATATTTATAATACTTATAATAAGATAATAATTATAAATAATATATTTAATAATATAGATAAGGCCGAAAGCTCTAGCAATCCAAAACATGAAGGCCCTTTTACGTGTTATTTATTTTATTTTTTGTTCTATTGTGCCGTCCAAATTTTATATTGCTCTCTTGTGTGCTTCTGCACCATCGATATATATATAAAGATTGAATTTTGTAAACTTCCTATTTTTATTATGACCCACTTCCTGCACTGAAAGTCTTTCAGAGTCCTCTTGCGTCCAAATTTCAGATGCGATAAGCCACTTTTAAGATATCCTGAGGTATATCGTATGAGAAATATCACTCAGTAGATCCCATGCGAAAATATAACTTATAATTTTCCGTAGAGGCTCCAAGAGCTGGTAAATGACTGTAAAGACGGTCTTAAGACAAATTATTGCAGCGTATCTTGTTTTTATCCCTCGTTGAGGAAAGTATTCATTCTCAATTTCATGTTTGCTCTAAATGCATTTAGGTTCCCTATTTCTGACTACATTTTATATTATTTCGTTGCCTCTCGTTCCCCTTGACCTCTCTGATAATGGTCTGTTTGTTGGTGAATACTCAAAGCGCTGATTCCACATCTTCAAGGAAAGAAGCCGCCTGCCTTTTTTTTCACTTGCCTCGTCCATTGCCTGCGTCGCATTCTGAAGAACTTTGATGCTTTTCTCACCGCCCAGCGGAAAGTTGGATTCGGTCACCTCCCCAAACACGAAACCTCTTCCTCCTCCTGTGCCTTTTTTTAAGACTGCCGCTCATACGTGAACCAACTCTCATTTTCCTCTCCCGGGACGGTCATCTGACATTCCGGGAGAAATCCTGTAAAGCTTCCAACTTACCTCTCGCCGCTATATTTTTCTTATTGGCACTCCCCCCTTTTCAGCGAGTTTCATCTTTCTTTGACTGCAGTCGATAAAAGAAGGGAAAAACCAAACCCTTTATGTTTTCGAGGCCATGACATCTCATGGGTGTGAACGTGTCGTTCGCAGACCAAGCAAAGAACTTCCATAAAAACTGTATCTCTTCTATGTTTGTATTTATTTGTGCAGAGAAAGGTATGCATAGGTACACATAATCTCCGTATTGTGCTAATGTTATCTGGTTTTATTTTAATTACTGCGAAAAAATATTGTCGTAATAAAAGTTTTTACTCACTTATCCGTCAACCATAATTGTAAGTGCTTTAAGTCGAGTGAATCCATCAAATTCTCAGAACTCGTAGAATTACATATATGACCTGATATGAAGTTCTGATGAGCACGTTGCAGTCGGGATTATGGTTAAAATTAAGTGCAGGTTTTTGACGAAACCGATTCCTGGATCATTTTTGATGAGAATTCATTCCGTTGAGATCTTGACAGTTGAAGAAAACGATGCCTACATTTGTTGCGTTGAAATTTGAATTCCAACATGTCGTCCATGAACGAACGGGAATGACATTTCGTTACGAAATGTCGACATGGGGTGTCGTATTGCTGCGCTGAAATTTTGAAATGCGAAGTCTTTTACGAGTGGACAATAACGGACTGTCAGCATGAGCTATCGAAATTACGAGGTTTGAAATTTTCATGACGACATGTCGTTCACTATCGGACAATAATGATGAACATTCTTTATGAAATGTCGGTATGAACTTTCAGTTGATAAAATCCTGGTCGGGAACTTTCTGTCGATCATGCAATAGGCTTTTAGGCACCGACCCGAACCATGGCTGTTACCTCTTTTGCGGAGGAGTGGGTCGGTCGGCTTTCCACGTGGAACACTCGAATGCTTCCCATCCACTCTTCCTCGTTAGCACCTACCTAGAGGAAGGAAGCGGGGGGAGAACCTAAAGTGGCCCCGGCTTCCGCCGACACGTACTACGACCCTCCAAAAACATCCCGTTCCCTCGCGACGCGTGCTTGACCCATAAATTAAGGGAGTCGCTGCATTTCCGAGGTGGGCGTGGGTTGAAGTTCTTTTTCCAAAGACTAGCGCATTGAAAAAATAAACAACTATCTAGCAAGCTGGCAAGCCCAGCCGTGAGTCACTTACTGGTTTCGTGGCAACCTAGTGGGTTTCTTTCGTTCCATATAAAATTGGTACTATCAGGATGCGTGGCAATTGATGTCTGGCAACATTTATCCAGGCGGTTTCTGAAAGTTTCACTGAGCCTTGAGCACTTAGATTGCTTCACATAATTTATTTCCGGAAAGGTTATCTCCGACAGTTAAGACATCAGTAGAAGTGTAATATTGAATTCCTTAAACGGGTAAAGTTGAGGTATATAATGGTTCAATCTTCCATAGTTCGTACTCCTTAGGGTGAAATGATTTCGTACACTATTAAGAGTAGTACCGAAATTGGGTAGGTTTCCTAGATCCACCATTTCATTTGAAAGTCCTCGTAGATTACTATTCAGATGTTGGGTAGTACTTGTTTTATGTTACTTCGTACGGAGCAGATATTTCAAGTTATTTCAAATTTACATTATTTTTGGAGGGTTTTTAAATTTAGTATAATTATTTTTATAAACGGGACCATGGAATCTTTCGTACGATGATCTTTCGCATGGATATGTCCCTCTATCGATGTCGCATGCAAAGCTTTAAATTATTATCATCAAATTAAAAATGTATTTTTAGTAGTTCTTCACTTGATATTTATATAGTCCATCCACTTTATGTCTACTACCTCGTTTGATTCCCGTCGTAATCGTTCCACATCTCCAATCCATTGCCTTACTTTGGAAATTTTAGCGTTTGCTCTTCCCTGATTAGACTGTTTTTCATCATGCTATTGTGTCCCCAAATGTGTTGGATTATTTATCACTTTTTTCTGGGCATACATTTTATTAGCTCCCCTTTACTTATCTCAGAGCATCCTTGTTAGTTATTCAACTCGTTCATTAAACCTTCTGTAGCTCTACATTTCCAATGCTTCCAATCATTTCTTTCCTGTTCCTCTCGTTTTGACTTAAATGCGTCTCCGCAACAGTTTCTTCCCAGTAAAGAATATAAAATTATACTTCTCTCATAGAGTATACATGCATCGTGAAATGGTACATCATCTCATTTTCAATGCTCAACAACATCAAATGACCGGTATATTATGCAAATTGTCAAACCTTGCAATTGGAATGATGTAGCCGTCGTTCACAGGGGTCGCAATGTTCTAAAAATGTAATGTGTTCATGATATATGATTTAAAAGTGTCTACTCGGCTGTGATGAATCACCGTATGCCACATACCCTAGTGGCGGTTTGCATACTACCATGTAGATGTAGGTTTTGTATTATTGTCATATTTGGTATTCTAACTTTGAAGGTCTAGAATGGACAAAGACTGATCATCGTTACATTTCTTAGCTTCTTCTAACAAGATACAACCTGAAAACCCACATTTGATTAAGTTGTTCTTCAATTTCGCATACCTTTCACTCGTATCTCCCATCATTCATCCAGCATGCCTATCCTCCTCGAAGCCCCTTCTCGCCTGCCATTCAACGCGGCCTTTGGTATACCATCACACAAATATAACGCTGTCCATCCATCTTTCCAACCTTCCTTGAATTTCAAGTTGGAAGCAATCCTCTCTTCTCTTCCACCATGCCTAGTACTTCTTCAGTAATTTTCATTTTCGTCCGTTTTACCTTTAGATGTAATAGTATATCGTAAAAATGTTGTGTAATAAGTAAAATAAACTATTATGTAATGCTGTTTACATAGCTCTCTACTACCAGGAAAATACTATGGTACTGCTACCAAGAAACTATTGTGTGAACCTTTAAAAAATAGACTGAAAAAAGAGATTGGCAAAATATTACAACTGGGGTGTGATGTTGTTCAGAGCAGGGGCATGGACTTGGAAGGGCTGAAAGAAGATGTAAAAAGAAAAGAGACCTTCAGAATGTGAATCTTGGGGAGGATGGAAAGAATGAAATGGGAGGATCGAGTGAAGCATGAGGAGTTTCTACTAAGAATTGGAGAAGAGAGACATTTTTCAGAGAAAATCAAGAAAAGAAAGATGAATTGGTTAGGAAATTGAGGGAGAAACAAGTCCTTGCTGAAGGCTGTATTAGAGAAAATGATAGAAGGGAGAACAGGATGAGGGAGACAGAAGTATATGGTGTTAGACGTATTTAAGATTGGAAGAAAATAGGAAGAACTCAAGAGATTGACTCAGGACAGAAAGAAATATAGGTCAACCATGAGAGGACCTGTCACAAGGGAGAACAACGCAAAATTATGGTGGTGATATGCTACCGAATAGAGGATAAAACAAAGAAAATCATAAGTTTTGATAATTAAGGTCTACCATAACTTAAGATTACAGGGAAAATATGGATTTATTAGATCATCAAGTTTTTCCGTTGTCTCAGTGTTAACTTAACTGCATACCTATGTGCATTTCATGGATTCCCCTACGGCCAGATGTTGCAGAAAGGCATTCATTGGTGAAGTAATGCATAAGAAATTAATACATTTCAAGGTTTTTCAAAAAGGTTACAATTATTATAATGCTATCATTTCATTCAGAAGTGAATGCTCAGGCGAATAAGGCCCCTAATGCGACTGAGCCAGGCGAAAGAGTTACTCTTTCGGATCTGGAAAATACTTCCAAGCAAAAGTATACTGATTTTAAACGAAAGTTTGACAAACCTCGTAATTCTAAGGGCAATTTAGTTCTCCGGAATATGAAGATAAAAATAAGCGTACCTGATCTGTACAAAATAGGCACCCACCCATTATTGCCTCGTATCCGAGGGCATACAGAAGAAGCCAGATTATTGGGTGATGCTAAAATCTTATTGTTTGCTAGACAACTACTACTTCACCCATAAAATGAAGAATCCAAAAATATGACCCTCGCATTGACTACTTCTTGCATTGAGAAAAACTTATTTTATGGGTTTAAGGTCGTTGACTGTGTGGCTGGAAATGGTTCAGTTGTATCGCACAAAGGAGAAATTTTTAAAAATGAAAAGAATGTTCCTATTTAGGCGACAAAGCAGGCAGTTGAGTTATATCATTCGTGTTACATCTTTCCTTCACCTTCCGCTCCCGATTACTATGCAACCAAGATCATGCCACATATATACTCCGCAGACGATTGTTTTCACTGGTAAATAAAAATTCTGCATATCGTGAAAACGTACTTTTCCCCTTCGGTGCAATTGAAAAGCATTTCGGTTGACTGAGCGCTTGGCCACGCTGTTTTTGTCCGGCTCCACAACTTTCTTATCCAAGAGGAATAATTCTCTTTCGGTGCTGTCATGCATTTTTTTGTGGGGACTTACAATAGCGTTTCGCAGGTTATAACATACTGAATACTAGGTATCATAATCGATATTAATTCTTAAATATCAAGGCAGTCGCAAGAAAAAAATTCACTGCTAAGACAACAAATCCTGTTCACCGTTCTGAATCGGTTTCCGAAGTAATTTCACCATTTTCATTCGAAAATGAGATTTTAAAGAAGGTATTTGAAGTGTAATTGAGTTATTTTCTTAACTAAAAAGAAGTTTAATTCTTCCAACAGCGTTTCATAAGATAATAAATATCCAGAATATCTATTATCCGACGTGCATTAGGTCATAATTATTTCGAAGACACTAACTTGTAGTACATTACCTGAGTACAGTAAAATTAACGTTGTGGATTGACAATTAAAGAAAGTGTAATAACTCACAAATTAGGGTGTCATACTAGAGGAAAAAGTGCGCATAGTGTGGTAGAGTTATATACTGTCATTAGAATTCCACTAGGGAAGGAAGCATTTATATATTTATGCATGGAAAGGAATTGATGGGCGGTACTCCCTAATACTGACGTGAGGAAAAGATTAATGGTGCCGTTGAGACTGGCGCCATTTTTCAGAAACATGGTCTCAAAAAAAATCACCAGGGGCGAGATAGATTTTTAAGGTGTAGGTATGGAGAAAAATGGAGAAAATAAGCTGAATGTAGAGTAAAAAAGATTAATTATTAAATTTAACCGGGAAAGAGAAGAATTTGCCCCTTTAAAGAAAATCATTGAAACTCAATGATTTTTTTTCCATATCAATGAAAGACAGAGAAATTTGGGTAAAAAAGTAGGGAAAGGAAAAGAATAGGCATGTGAGAAAGAAAGAAGGAAGAAATAAAATATTGGGAAGTTGAAGAAGGGTTTATTGTGCATAGTCCGGGGTGTCAGGTTGTGCCTTGTAGACGAAACATAAAAATGTAAGGGTCTTCAGTCTGTGCTCATCTAAAACCTACGTTAAGCGTTAGAATGTCAAGTAATTATTCATAAAAAAGATCTTGAAAAGGAACAGTAACGTATTTGTCGTCACTGTTTTGGGCTACTCGCGAGCTACACTGCTCATTCATTTTTTCGTGGTCCAAATGTGTTGTTACATTCAATTAATATTTTTTGGCACAGTTTCTGCCGTATTTATTTTCGAATCGAATTCAATGCATTTTTTTGTTGAAAATAAAAATTTGTAGATAGAATTAACGCGATTAAACCTTTTCGATATCTAACACTGGTGGTATGCGGTTTTATTTAATTCGACACGCTCGAAAAGCTGTCGCATTCCTTTCGACGCGTTTCGGAAACGAAAACGTTCACTTCCTCTTGGGTGATTTTTAAGGGTTGGGGGGAGGGGGTTGATTCATCCCCCAACTCCTCTCTCCATCATCCCCCGTCCCTTCCCCCCTCCCTTTCCCCTCCCCGCCACCCCTTGCGGATCGCTCGCGACATTTTCCCCTCCCCTGTAATTACCCGGAGCGCGTGAATAAATCCATGGCCGGGTGACGTATCTCGATTGTCGAAAAGGACCGCGCAAGGGGATGGGGAGGGGTTTGGAGTGCCGGGGCTTGTTGGGTGGAGCAAGAGGAGGATGAGCGATCCACCCAATGACGCAGGAGGTCTTTTGCAGACTAAAGCGGGAATGAGGGGAAATTGCCATCGACGACACCGATCAATTTTGTTTTTCGGAGCAGTCGCATCTGACGTAGGCATTAATGCGTCGCCACATAAAAGTTTAAATAGAAAAAAATTCTCCCCTCCCCTCAATGTCCAATTGGAAATAATAAAGGACCTTGCGTCGTCCGTCGCTTTGCTCCGGCACTGTTGTTTCCTCGAGCGGTAGCATCTCGATGGAACACGTTTTTGTCAATTTTGTTTGCGGAAAAGTTTTCGTGTTCTGTCATCGACGGGTTTTGTTTGGTGTTCCGACGCCGAGCGAGAGCACCAGCGGCCTCGGGGCGACCCCGTTTTAACCCCGCCGCCCCGCGAATCGAGCGATTGCTCAATGCTGCAATTTACCCTTCGCCAAAGGGCACATTAACCGAGGGAGCCACGTGAATATATTCGCGGGTGGGACGACCAAGTACAGGTACGTTGTATAGAGGAATTATAAATTCGAATTGGCTCTTCCTGTTTGAAGCAAAAACTCCCATTGGGAAAGAATTGAGGTGCGCGTATTTTTTACTCTATTTTCTGGTCATGTCATTATTATTATAGATAATCTACCTGTTAAGGTAGTTTTGGATGGACATAGCTACGAAATAAATATCTTTTCTCCTAATAAAATACAACCCAACATCCTACTCATACAAATGCCCCTTTTTATCTCCGCATACTTTCATCCTCCCTTCACTCCGTTTAACATCCCTATTCTATTTAAATACACAAGGAACGTAGCTACGGTCGTGAATCAATGTAAAAATGTAAATCAATCTAAACTTTTATAGTTTACGGTCTCGGCATTTACGGCGGCATCCTTATCCCATTCCTGTTCCTTCCTCGTTTTCCTAACATTCTCCCTTGTATCATATTCTTCAATAACTCATTGACAATCAATATGTTCTGCATCTATCATTCCTGTCTCATTATAATTATTTCCAACAAGTCCCTTTTCCTCATACCTATACTTACCTATATCCTCCTCAATTGTTTTCCTATCTATCCACTTCACCTTCTCCAAGCCACATTTCAAAAGCCTCGAGTTTTAGTACAAAAAATAATGATTTAATCAAACTTACCAATTATTAAATGATTTATACAGGCATATATGTGTGCATATATGTTAGTGTATATGAATGGTTGTGTGTATATGAGTGTTTGAGTAAATATATAGTTACACGCATATATGAACTCATATTAGAGGAAATCTAGCTTGTGTCTTAGCACACTGCGCAAACAAAATATTCTGGTGGCTTGCAAGGTATTGCGTAGATGTAGATTTCCTGGGAAGAATACGAAAATGGATAAAATAAATGGGAGAAACATTGAGAGGTAGTGAGGTATGAAATAGGGAAGAAAGTTTGGTAAGCGGGGTAGAGGAATGAAGAATTTAGTATCGATTGAAGATTAACCGTTAGAAAATGACAGTAATAAGATTTTCAAGGAGATGAATAGTACGTACAGCATGAAAACAAAAGTAGGAGAGTTAGAATTAGAGATAGTGGAGCGATTCCAGTAAAATACAGCATTTTGCAAGAAAATGAGCATAATAGATGTTAGCTGCGCTTTTTAAAGAAATAATGAAAGTGCTACGGATTTAACTTTAATGCATACCGCAATAATTGTCAAAACTGGTCTTTTTGTGCAAGAATGATAGTAGATGAGAGACTTTTGAGATATGATCGCGGTGTCAAATGAAGGAAATCAGTTGAAGTCCAAATATGATGCATTACGTATGGTGTGGGAAGAGAAATTGCTAAGGAAAATTTGATAAAGGTAGAAAAAAGTAGGGGGGGGGTGGAAATATTGATAGTCGGTGGGTCGTTGAAGGCAAGTGAAGAAAGTGAAAATAAAATAAGTAACATTGGAGTAAAAATAGTTGTTTTGGACGCCATGAACATTTTTGGGATGTGAATAAAAAAAACCTGAAGAATAAATTACCCAATATAGAGCAAGCAGGAGATTATACTGGGAAGGTCTATGCGTTAAAGGCATGTAGTAATCGTTAATGACCACCAAAAATCTTCCCCTGAATGGCGTAATCTATGAAAGCAATGCGTGCCTGATTTATAACGCAATTTTGATCGTATTGATGGCAAAAATGTTTAATTTTTTTGTAATAATCCATCAGGTCATTTGTCTCTTTCCCCTGAATTCTAGATAGATAGATAAAGGTCTTTATTCTGGGCGAAGGTGAATTCTTGATAGATCACATGGATTGGATTACTCTTAAATGTTGTACATTCATATGAATTGTCCCCCTTGTGCAAAATTAATATACTTTGTAGAATGCTAGCGCAAAACGATTTCATAAAAAAATACCGTTTGGTATCAATTTTTCCCTTGACGTAACAGTAAGGAATGAGTGGTTTGTGAATTCCTCTGAACATATTTTTAACTCGATGTTCTCTTTTGTTCACTGTTGTTGCTATACTTTCAGTTCTTGTGTAAATACATCCGCGTTGGACATTTATGAACTTATAAAATATTCGATAGGTCAAATGAAATAAAAATAGACACTTGGGTGATTGATTTAAAAGAAAAATACCTATTTTTGCCTTTACAAGGTTTTGGTTGAATTTTTGGTCTCAGAATAGATCAGTGTGTGGTTCTCTCTCTCTCTCTCCCTCTCTCTTGGATGCACACACATTTATCTGTTTGCACGCTCGCGTCAATTATTCCTGCTTGCCACTAACGAAGCCAAAGTTTGGCTCGCGCAAGACCGACCCACCACCACCCGCCGACCGACCCACCCACACGTCTCCCCCAGTACTTCATTCCCCTGCCACATTCGGACGCATCGCATTGCTGCGTGGAGACGACGGAAAATGGTGCATTGCTCCCCGAATTGCGCTTACTGCTCGTGCGCGATATGGTTGGCGGTGCGAGGCCTGAATGAGTTCATCGTTAAAATCGCGACTTAGCAACATTCTTCGAAAAGGGTGTGGTCGCGCGAGTTCGATCAGTTGCAATTGTTTCGAAGAAGCGTGTTAACCAACAAATCATAGGGTTGACATTCCGATAGATTGAAAACCCTAATGGTCGATTGTCTAGAATGTGGGACCAACTGCCTGGTATCGATTGCGCACTCAAAATATCTCATTAACAGAGTAGTATTCGAAATAAAATTAAAAACAAGCCAAGGAGATGTTTAAAAACCAATCTTTTTAAATACAGGATCATTTATCGCATTATTCAAGAATGGAAAAGGACACACACATACGTACTCGGGTAAATACGACTGTAGAACTAAGTTTCCCGTGCACTGCAGGCTGCAGGAAGATATATGTTATTTGGAAAGAAACCAGGTCATGTTCTACCGCATTTCCTCACCCATTGTCTCCCTTGTTCCTTCCTCCTTTCCCCTACGCCTGGCGTTCGACGTAGGAACGTATGATGCGGTTGGACACACAATCTCTTCCGCATCAACTCTGCCCATATTGCTAATGAATCACTAGTTCAGTGAGTAGCAAAATTCTGTGAATGAAGTGCCAGTCGGATTAGATGATTGCTTCATTCTTATGATCAAGTAAACGGAAAGAAGAATTAAGATTTTGGATACTCGAGGAAGGAGTACGGATTGCTTGAGCCATTCAATAGGAAGAGGCTAAAATTCAAGTTTCAACGATAATTTATGATGCTACGAAAACATACCACAGATTAGATTAGAATTAAAGGGTTGATTAAAATTATCGAGTTCTTAATAATGATGTCATTTTTACATTTAATACCTTTCATAATAATTTTTTGATCTAAAATTTTAAAAATGTGGAAACAATGTTTCACTACTAGTAATTTATCATTATTTATTGCATACACGTTTTACCATTTGTATAGAAAATCCTTAATTAATTCGGCATTTAATGAGTATTTTATTCTAATTTAATAATAAATATGTACAGGAAGTTTATAAAAATACAAATTTACCAAGAGTTTTATGAAAGAGTTGTTGTTGAAAGTGAATGTTGATCATATTTACTCGATATTTCTATTGATTATTTACTTATTGGCATTTTTAATACCACACCTAGTGAATAATTCTGGTAATAAAACTTGATGAAAACCTACGTCACTACGAATTATTAGGAATGATAACTAGAGAAAATATTATCATGAAATTCCACTCACGAAAATACGTAAGATCAAATTTTGAGCTACATTATCTACGCATGAAATTTGAATGACATTACAAATTTACATGGCTATAACTTCAACGTACACTTTCTTAAACGTAAAACGAGATGAAGATGGCTGTTTTGAAAAGAAGCCAAATGAATGTTTTATTTCAATTGCGGGAGTGGAATGGGAAATATCGTTGATAAAATTATCGTTTTTTTCTGTTATGAAACTTCTCTATAGTGGGTACCAATGATTTATATTTTTTTGTAAATAAAGGAGGAAATCATATCGCTGGTATTTCTTTTATTTCCCTGGAGAAATAAGAAGAGAGTGAACTACCTAAAGGGAATTACGAATGCAGCTGACCCGTGAAGTGAAAATAGATGAATCGGGTATTTCTTCAGAAATGGCATCAATTCTATTTGGGGAGCATTGGATTAAACGTGCTGTTAATTTAATTAGGTTGGCATTTGGCAAAGCAATGCAATGTGTTCCTATAAATGACTAGTTGAGCCTTATTTGTGAATTGTCATCTATTATTAAAATAGATACGTGACAATTTCCTATAAAGATATTGTTTTACGCTCCAATAATAAATTCAAACATGCTTTGCCCATGAGAACATGTCAGCTGAGTTGGTTAAGCCTTTGGCTAATTAGCCAAAGGCTTTACACACAGGATGGGTCCCAGTTTCAAATTCCGTGTGATATCTATGGGTAAGCCCGCTTAAAAATCCAAGCGGTACCATTTTTTAGTTAATAGATCTTCATGGGAAATCGATTGGTGGTGCATTGTAAATATATTCCCCCGGTACCGTGAATATGTGAATTTTGCACGACTTATTGCTTAGTTTGAGGTAGACTTTGTCGTCGCCTATCAAAACCAATTGGTAATGATATAAAATGAGGGCCTATTTCCTGAGAGATCGATAATGTTGAGCATTTGGCACTGTTTCATGTCATTTTTAATTGTTTTGGAATAGTTGTCTATAACTTCTTAGTTTCAGGCTTGACTTGTTAATTCTACTTAAAGATTTAATACAGCTGTTTTTCCTTTCCGTTATTGTCTGTAAATTTTAGGAAAAAGAACTCCTGTCATTTTCATAAAATTCATACTTTTTTAATGTCACCCCGTTCCGAAATTATTGGTAACCACTAAGTAGCGGACCTTAAAGCGGTGTGTTAGAAATTCTTTTTAAAAAATCGAAAACCAGAAAAATTTAGAAATCACGTAGTCGGGATCAAGTGGTCACCGTTTGAAATTAATAATATGATATAATCTTGGCAATGCGAACAGTGAACAATGCGTGCACAAGAGAAAGAAAACCTCTTCTAAAGCATGAAGTTCTCATCTAGGCGAGGAGATTCTTTAACGCATTGTTCATACCAGAACAGAAAACGGCAAATTAATTCAATTTTTTACTCAAATGGACTCAGGTTTAAAGACGAGTCTTGGATGAACCAATTTATACGATCGAATTCTAAGCGTCATCTGTCTGATTTATACGCATGTAAATTTGGCACACGTTTATTTACTTTTGAATTTAAATGGCATACGGCATGCGCGGAGAAACCTATCGCAGGTTACAGCTCACATTTTTAAATAGTTATTCAAATGTTTTGGTAGGAGCAAAGTCTGAAACGGGGATACGACGTAAGAATCGTGCGATGAGACAGCGATAACGTTTCTACTAAACGATAGCTCATTTTGACGAGAACAGCACCATTATCAGTCACTTGAAACGCTCGAAAATCATCTCGAAAATCTCTCGGTCGGTTTTTTGGATTCAAGAACCGAATGTGGACTGTGTGTCACACTTGTTTCACTTTTCAGTCTTTGCATTTCGAATTAAAGCCCATAACGCACTGAATGCATTACCACCTTTTAAACGATTAATCCAATTCTTACCACACTGATTTAGAAATGAGCCGAACAATTATTGAAATCATATTATAACAATTAATGCACTCATTAGGAGAGAAATGAAAACAAAGGAAAAGGAAAACAATCGAATAAGTTATGTGTATAACAAGGGAAACTCTTAAGCTATATTATCTATTGGGGTAAATTCGAAAAAGGTAGGACAATTAGTGTATTTTGAAGAAACTGAGAGGATTCGGGACGATGAAGGCGATAACAGAGGGAAGAATATTTGAAAAAACGGTTTAGATGGTGGAAAAGAAAAGACTATTTAGCATTAAGTATTTATTATTTATTTACATAAACTTCATTGCAATTAGGCAATTTTCCTGGTGGCAACGGTCCAGTGTGATCACTGGTCACTCTTAAAATGCACATGCATACACACACAAGAAGAACAGATATGAGACAAAATGCTCGTATATTCAATGACACTTTTAAGATTACCGACCTCTCCTATACCATCACACAAGGATTAGGTGTACACAACACGAGTACATACTACGCACCGTCCATCGCCACACTTCGTCCGTAATCACGTACTCTTCAATTTCATATACCGTTCAAAATCGCGTCCCGTTAACACATTATTCATAGCACAAGTACATACGGTTTTATCACGTACATTTCTCACTCACACGTTACGGATAATTATTTTAAGGAGAGCACAACACCTCGTTTTAAATTTATTTAATGAACAAGGTAAGGACTTAAAGATATCCTCAGGTAACTCATTCCATTCTTTTATTCCACGATTGAGGAAGGAGTTTTTTTTAATGTTTGTTTTGTGCCCTCTATGTTTTATTTTGAACTGATGATCCTTCCGCCCAATGTAATTTGGTTTGTCTAATCTTTCTGAGAGCTCCTCCCACCCCTTCTCTTTATTTAATATCTTGAACAACCCACATAGTAGAAAGCATGCAGAGCTAAAGAATGAGTTATTGTAAAAATTAATGTTCGATTTAAAGATACTTTGCGATACGTTTATCATGGCTTGGGTGCAAAGTGGAGTGTAACGTCAGGGTCCATCGCAGAGCTACCATAAACCATTAACTTCGCTGCTAAATAAATATCCAACAGAAATATGTGGGACGTTCGAGTGATTCTGGCAGTCTAGCCAATCCGAGCACTGGGTTTGAGGGAATCGCGAATGGATAGCGTTCGGAGCTCGTAATTACCGACTCCCTCCCTCATCCCTCATGCCACGTTCTGTTTCCGTGATGACCTTCGATGACCCCACCCAACTTTCTCTCTCTCTCACCCTCTATCTCTTCTCCCCTCCCCCCTCCGAGCTCACGTATCGTCATCTCATTGTTTCTCCGCCCACCCCCATCTCTTCCGCTCCACAAGTGTTGACCGAAGTGTTCTGGTCGCACCGCCAGCAATTCCCCCACCCCGCTCCGGTGCCCGCGCTGCACCATTCTCGGATGTTTGGAGGGATTGCGGGTTGCTGGATCGAGGAAGGGGGTCGGGGAGTGGTAATTACAAATGCCGAGCGAGTCCCTGGAATGAAGACGGACGGTGAACGGAATTGCATGGCGGTAGGAAGGATGCGAGGGAGTTAACAAGGAATCACCGAAACGAAGGCACATGCTCACTATGGAAACGGGGTGCGTTAACGTGAGAACAGGATTGAGTTTTAAATCAAAATTGGTAATTCAATTAATGCCTTCTGCAGGGCCGATGAACTCTATTAGCCGGGAATCAAAGCGCGATACATATATTGGTGAGAAGAAATGTTAATAAAAACGCGGGGAAGACAATTGGATCCATTTAGAGGCGGTTCAAGTTCATCATGCTTGGGTAAGTTTATATGTTATTGCACCAATTTTTTATGGAAAGGTTACATTTTTCGATATCGTCGATGAGCACTGCTCTCCTATTGCAATTTTTCTCAAAAATGCGAAAGTTTTGAAATTCACAGAGGTCTTGTTCATCCCAATTAATGTAACCCACGCCCTTTTCTAGTAGAAAAAAAGCCATGCAATAAATCCCTTGACATTAGCTCAACAAATGCGTGCTTTTTTGTAAACTTTCCAAGGAGATCATTTCTTCTTTGACGGTGTACTCAAGAGATACAGCAATAAGGAAAAATGATAGACTTTAATGCCCGGTGGTGTGGCTCAGACGAAACAAAATGTTTAAAATTTAAAAATTGTCTGAATGAAGAGATTTGCGACAGAGTGGTTCACATTGATCCTTCTGTCACAAAAAATGTTCTTTTTTTGAAATTCTAAAATAAAAATTCATGTCGTTGCGAAACAGCGAGCGCAAGTCTGAAAAAGAGGTCCAAGATCTGAGAGATTGATAATTTCATCTCAATCGACCCACTTACGTAAAAACCTCGTGTAGTCACGTCCAGAAACTCTTTCCCTGTGTTAGTTTCATGGAAATGTCATTCGTGTACTAGTCAAGAACAGACTCCAAAGTGAACGGTCATTAACTCTGGACTTCATCTGAAGTAACGACGTGAGCGTTAGTCCAGGTAAATTTCAGCCAACCATAAACCGGGAAGATACGCAAGTGTGTGTGTTTGTGCTTTGAACATATCCCCAAACTTTACGGAGCATATTATTTGAGATATTCTCAGGACTCTGGGATAACGGGAGCGGAGGAGTTCACGCGAATGTCTAGTGTTTGAACGTCAAGGTTTTCCACGAAGTTTTGAGATATAAAACGCGAGGTTAGCAATGCAACGGCAGTCTTCCATAGCACGGTTCAATCAAATGGAAAGCTAACAAAGCTCATTCGCGCGTGGCGTTTGCGCTCGCTAGTCGCACACGTGACGCGTGTTTCCACGGCGAGGCCTGCCATCCCGTTTCATTTGGCCCGAATGTACTCGCCCGGGTGGTTTAATAGGGTCCGCCCGTGTTGCAGAGATCTCCAACCGCGCCACGAAACGTTTGCATTTGGAGTGCTTACGTAAACATTCCATAAAATTCCTAATTGCAACCTCTGCAGGCTGAGACGACAAAAGAAAATAGGAGAGGTTTTGAGGAATAAGATGCAAGAACACTTTTCCCTTAGTGAAAGATTTTTATTTTTTCGGTACATCGTTTACTGTAGGATATTCATATTTTTTTTATCGCTGTAGATTTGTGCGTCGCCGAAGGGAGTTCCATTTCGAAGATATTTATATAAATGTTGGTTTATGGATGGGCACAACTATCAAATAAATGTCTTGTGACTCCAAACAAAACACAATCGATCATTTACTCTACATCAGGTTCCTATTCATCTCTGTGTACTTCCTTCCTCTCTTCATCCCGTCCAACATCCTTATCCTGTTCCTGCCCCTTCCTAGTTTGCCTAAAATTCTCCCCTCTATTACCGTCTTCAACATCCCAATGCCGCTTAATACGCCTTTCATCCATCTTTCCTGCCTCCATAGGATATCTCCCAACAAAGCCCTCTCCTCGCCCACCATACCTAGTACCTCCTCATTGGTTTTTCTTTCGGTCCATATCACCTTCTCCATTCTTCTCCACACCCACAATTCAAAAGCCTCTAATCTACGTCTAGCATATATATATATATATATATATATATATATATATATATATATGTATATAATGGCTAATCATCGCTACATTACTGATCTCACCTTACAAGGCACTATCTGACACTCCAGCTACAATAAATAGTTCTTTGATTCCGCATACTATCAGTTCCCTTCGATCTGTTCAACTTGTCTATTTTTTCTATCCCTTACCCCGCATGCGGAGCACTTTCCACTCCTTTTCAGTCTTCAACATTCCATTGCCAATCAAATCTCTGTGCATTCAATCGTTCTGTTTCATTTTTTCCCAAAAATCCTCTCTCCTCCCCCAACATCCCGAGCGCTTCTTTGTTTATTTTTCTTTTCGTCCATATTAATTTTTCCAATCTCCTCCACGTCCAAAATTCAGAAACCTCCAATCAATGCCTAGCATCTCGCTTCATCGTGCAATTTCTTACGCCGTACAAAACCGCGCTCCATGGAAACGTTTTCGGTAATCTTTTCTTAACATTATTCCTTAGCGCCTTTAAGTATAGTAAAAAAAATTTCAAGTAATATTACAAATTTTTATTCGCTTAAGACTTAATTTTTCCTTGCATCTCATTTCTGTTGGTAATTGTCAATTGAAGGTACTTATAATCCATTTATTTTCTATTCATTTTATGAATCCAGCTACCAACCGCATATGAGCAGGGGTTTTTCAAAAGACTACTAATCGTGGCGTTGGAGTCCGCAACATTATTTTTGTAGGAAGGCAGCTCTTGTGATCTGTCTGTAAAAATCATTGGACGAAGAAGCTGACCAAAAATTGAAAAACCCCAAAATTTACAACTGGAGAACATTCTAAAGCAACTTACATAACTTCCAAGGTCTTTTTCATAAGCGATTATAATGTTCCTATGCTTTAAAATTGATAGGAAATGCAGATTTATGGCAAGTCGCATTCAACGGTGAGAATCTTTTAGCGGAAAAAATGGTTGGGTGCACTGATTACTGTTTTTAGCGTCTAGAATATTAGTCATGCTCTCAAATAGGTAACAGAATGTATGAATTCGGTAAATCGAAGTATTAGTGGTTGGTGGTTGATGGTAAATACATGCTAAAAACATAAATTTCCGCAGCAAAGGTTATGTCTTTTCAACAGCCAAAGGTATGCGGTAGGTGTGTGCTGGTACGAAAATTCCCCAGAATATTTTGGACTCAAAGGTTATTTAATTGTTTCGCGAAATACTCGGAGCACTTGAAATGGGGAAACATTGATTCTGGTGATCCGGGACCTTCACCCCCGGCACCAGCACCGGGCTCGCGTGTTTCTCTCGTTTGCCCAAGTAGGACGTTTGTGACCTATGGCGCTGAAAACAACGTTGTCCCTCCTATCCACTCGCGGAGGTAAGGGGAAGGTTAGGAACGCGAGAGCCACTCACACTCCGTCGCCGGCCGGCAAAGCCGAAGGCGACGGCTGTCGGGTTGCATTACGACGACGGCGGTGGAGTTCTGTTTCTCCTCAGGGCCCACCCAAACGGGAGCTGTGCATGTATTTTGCTCGTGAAATGGAGACCGTACTTCCAAGTGAACAGGTATCGGTCACAGCACGCTCGCACATAGATTCAACACGTGTCCTGGGGTCAAAACAAAACACCCATTGACAAAAAGTGAAAATGCGAGGAAAACGTCGTACCATAAGGAAATGCAACATAAAAAATTGCGCTCATTTTAATCACCTCCAAGTCGCTTTGCACTAAGTGGACGGGTACGTAATTTTTTCTTTACCATCGAATCCTTTATTGATCAAGTTCATCAGTCATTATACCAATTTCAGTTGGAATAAATCTGAATGGAAACTCCGGTTACTTATTAGATCGATTCCGAAGTGGATCATCAGTTTTCTTACCTGCATGAATATTATTGCACCATTTTTATTGAAAAATAACATTTTTTTATATAATCGTTTAACATTATACTCATATTGATTGTTTTCTAAATGTGTATCATCTGAAAGTCACATTTGGCCTGTTCATCTCAAATAAACATTATTCTCATGTTGTTTGCTCTCTAAACGTGCATCCTCTAAAAGTCATATTAGGCCTGTTCATCTGAAGTATCGCAATCCCCACCATATTGCAGTGCAAAAATAGGCATGTGCGAATTCACTGGCATTTTTAAACACTGATTTCTGGAAATTCGTAAGTTTCAACGGTTAGAACCTTTTTTTATTCTTAATGTCTGGGCTTATTTTTTTATAATATCAAACCTATTGTTATTATTTTATCTTCTCATCTACATATAAAATCCTTGAAGTATGAGTGATTTGATTTTTCTCCGCATATCTGAAGATAAGCTTAGAGATCTGTAAACATGCGTTGGGTGTACCCAATTTACAAATTTAGATCTTGACCTCCTGAATAGCTAAAGGGTTCATTGTTTCCGGAAAACCAATATAATTTAAAACCACATTACATCGGCTTATCTAACCTTGTCCCAACTTTATCACTAAGTAGTTCACCATGCACAACGTCGAGTATTGTAGCTGACTTGGTATGGCGACGGCATGATGAAAAACCGAACCTCATCAATATGCGAATATAAAAGCTACAAGAGAGAAAGGCTGCGGAATTCCATTTATTACGATAGGAAAACAACGAAAAATACAGACTTTGCGTTCCGCCGAAAATAAATTTATTCTTCGGCTAATCTCACCTCGCTAGAAACTTCAGGAATCCATTTCATTCCGGGAGTCAAACTAGCTGAAGATTAAAAATATTTTCAAAGAAGGGCAAAGTCTCTAAATCACCTTACTTTCTTATTCTTATTTCCTTACCAGATTAGATTAAGTTTTTAATGGGCTCAGGCGCTACACACGTTTGTACTCGTAAGTCCTAACAAACAGAATGGAAAGAAAACTTTCAAAAATACCTCAAATTGCAATAACTCAATTTTCAGTTTTGTGTACTTCCTATTATCCTCAATACATTCAAGATGCCTATAATTTTATTCTATCTACCTCATTTTCCCATCTTCCTCCCGTCTGTGACTGTCATGAGCATTTTATTTCCTCTTATATCTCCTGAATCCACTTCTCTTCTTGTCCTTCTTCAAATTTTTCCTAACAGCCATCCCTCTTCCTTCTTTTTCCATTCCCAGAATTTTATCGATTTTTTTCCTTTTCCGTCCATTTTATTTTCTCAATTCTTTTTCATATCTACTATATGTATCAATGACCTCCAATTTACGCGTATCCTCTTGCTTCAACTACCAATTATCTGAACCATACAAAACAACGGTCCAGATTCCACTGATATATTTTTTTCCTCTCTGCTAAATGTGCCTGCCATCAACTCCTGATGCTTTATAAAAGATTCATTACCTCCTCCAGGCAATCCTACTTTAATGTCTTCAATATTCTGTCCACCCTCCTACAGAACAATTCTTAGATATCTGAACTGTTCTACCTCTGTCCGCCGACTTCAGTGTTTACACGTACATTAGCCTTTCTCTTTCTTGAGAACATCATTATTGTCCTTTTCTTCCATTCCCATCATAATGTAAATATCCCTCTGACGGATATACTAATACGTAATGATACGTGATCGTTCTCTTTTTTCAAAAGTTTATATTCTAGTAGTTGCCTTATATTTTCAATAGATTTAGATAGATAGATAAGGCATAATTTATTATTATCGATTAAAATATACCCATGCAGACTTAGTCAGGTGGCACCCAATCCCCTAGAATCGTGATTGATTTTATGCAAGACAATGACAAGTGCGATCATTATCGTACCCAAGTATTCCCCAACTTCCCTCGTTATCAGACACTCATACCCCTTACCCTCGGCCAGCATGGATCGGCCGGTATGCAAGTATTTTGTGCTCCCCTACCCTTTCTTTGGAATAGTGACAGACGCCAAGGACCCTCGAAGCGGAAACCGTCCTGGAATCCTTCGTCGTGTGCCCCGGGGGCGACGCGTCCATTCGGCAGTAGCTCCAGGAGAAGCGTCGGCGGTAATTGTACGTACACTTGCTCACGGTGAGAACAATGACCTCCGATGTGAGAGAGAAGGGTGGAGTCCCCCAGTCAGAATGAGGAATGAGCGCACCATCCATCCTCTGTTTCCGCTGTCTCCTCGGCGGCCGCTATTCATTTTACTGCTACCGCTACTCATTTTTTTCGATCCCCTCACATGGAATCTGAAAATTTGAAATAACATCAAAATAAAAATAATATTCAGGAATAGTTTTTTTCCACGAATAATCACTAAAAGAGTATTTTGATACGTAAAATTTTCCAGTAGAATTTTTTCAGCGTTAAATCGAGTGCTGTTCGACGACGACACATGGTTAACGGATATAAAATTCTCTTTCCAATTTAGTTTCCGATAAATTTTCGTGAACTTGCATTTTGATTACTCGCGAACTAATAAAAATAAATATTCCGTCCCGTAGTTAATTCTGAAAACAATTTATCTAAAAAAAAACTTAGCAAAATACTGCTCCCATCTCTCTTGCCTATGAACTTCCTGTTTACTTGCTTGCAAGTAAAATGAGTAAATCGCGAATCCAATACAAAAGATTTGTATAAAAAGAATCGGTAATAATTTTTTCCTAACGTGTGCGTAAAGTGCTGAATTCAGACCGTCTCTAAAGTGTGCGCATAATCGCAGATAGTATTGGCATTAATAGCATGACAGTTTACACCATTATCAGTGGAAATTTGGTGATTCGAAAGATTTGCGCTAAACTCGTTCCGTAGATTTTGTCAGACGACCAAGAGCAGAAAAAGCTTGCACGCATACCGATAGGGACCCTCCGGAATCCCCCACCAGGGACTCTTCGAGTCGTGTAAAAAACGCTGGCAAAAGTATGTCGACACTCAAGGGATTTACTCTGAAGAATTTTTAGGCATTGTTGCAATATCTGAAATAAACCTATTTTTCCGAAAATTTTGCCGAAAATTTTTATATAAACCAACCATGTGGGTCATGTATTCAAAGGACAAATTATCCTTGAATCCTAGAATCCTTTACCGTAACCTACCGTATAAGGTAGGTATTGTATGGACGCACTATGCGCACTCCTACATTTCCTAATCTTTCCTAGCTAAGACTAAACCTGGCACCTCACTTTACAATAAACTGTTCAATAATCCCACGTACATGGTATTCTCCATTTATTCTGTCCAACATCCCTATCATTGTGCTACACCTCCCTTGCTTGCCTTACGCTCCCTTTCTATCACAGTCTTCAGCCATTGTATATCAATATATTCTGCATTCGTATTTTCCTGCTTTCCCAAGCACTTTCCTCCCAATAATCATCTCTCATTCACCACATTCACATATTACTTCTTCATTTGTATTTCATATTTTCCGTATATTTTCCCGATACAATAGTTCTCCACACCCACATTTCAAAAGCCTCAAATCTTTAACTATACCTATCTTCAACGACCAAGTAGAAAACCACGCTATATACCTAAGTTTTCGGTGGTATATTATCCAACCTCTTTATTTTTATGTCTCTGCCATAATTTTCCTCCTTTTTGAAAAAAGATTCTTGTTCGTACATCCCTACTAGTCTAAATATCTTAGTCCTAGACATTTCCAAGATGCGTAAAATAATTGACCTTCTCTAGTTTTTGCTCTTCTATTTTAACGTTCATATCAGCCTTCCTCTTTCACGAAAACATCAAAACCTTTTAGTTATGCTCATTATCGATTGACCATAAGAATGGTTGATAAACAACACTCTCGTGTTACTCGTATTCTTGTGCACCGTCCACACCTACCCGAAACCTGTACGTGGGTGGAAATGCTCACGTGCATTTATGTACGGGATGGCCAGTCGGGATGTGTCCGCTTACCCGGCTATCTATCCACCACACGAACCAGAACTCTTCGACACGTGTCTGGGCATCAAAATAAGTCACCTTTACCTCCAATATACTCGTATTTTCTGTAATATATTCATTCTAGCGGTGGGTCGCGGTGATCCTGTGGGTAGAGAGTTGGACTACTGACCGGAGGGTCCCGGGTTCGATTCCCGGGCAAGGCACTCTGAGCAATTCCACCCAAGCTAGTTGATTTTTAGGGTACCAGATCTTCCTGGGAAACCATAACCGGCACAGGGAAAGGAACTGGCCCCCCTACCCTAATGTGTGAATATTCACACGCCGTTGGGCTTGGTGCATGGGTGAGCTCTACCATCACCTACTAAACTGACCTTCGGGTTGATTACTGTGTTTATGGTTATTCACTCTAGCCGAGTAAGACCGTGCGTAAAGATAATTTATAAAACAATTAATCGTACAAAAAGGGTAGAAAGTAAACGTCTTTCCTTCTTGGAACAAGGATAGACCAAGGCTCCGTGACTTAGCCGACATATAGAAGAATATGTAATTTGGCAGTACTATTCTCTTTTTCAACTCTTGCCGATTATAAAGAAATTTAGATTATAAAGACTCCTGATACATTTTTCTCAATAGTTTCTAAAGAAATATTGTACCGCGAAGACTCCAAGAGGCAAAATTAATTATTATTTTTTTAAATCTCTAATCCTTCAGTCGATCTTCGCCCACTGCATTTTCCCCATTGTTTCGTCTCATAGACCCAATTTTCTCATTTCATCCATTAAGCATTGCCTGTCCAGCGTTCCCCCCTTTCGTCACGAGCTTCGGTCTATCTTCTTCTGAAACTTCCAGCAGTTCTCAGTTGATGTGAACAAATTCAAAGTGGCATGCTCTAAAGTTGTTTTATCGATTTGATTTCAGCTAACATTTCCATCGATATGATTGGCGTTACTTTTTGAAATAGTTTCATCATGAGATCGTATGCATTAGAGATACGGGTGTGACGGAAAATGGAGTAATAGTTGGGCATATTATACATATCATACATACAAACGCCGAGGTTTTAAAAAGGGTGGCCGAAGAGATAAAGTTACCGGAGAAAATCCGAAAAAGGCAGCGGAAGTGGATGAAAGGAAAATTTAAATGTATTGGGATGTTGGAGGTCGGGATAGAAGGGAGAGCTTTGGAAAGCAGGGTAAAGAATGGGCTTTTTTTTGGAAAATACGGAGCCAGGCAGAAGCCACGAAGAAATGAAGAATGAAATAATGTTGGACATAAAGGGAGGAAAATCCCGCAAACTTTGGAGGTAAATAGTCGTTAGGGACCATCCGGAACCTCGTACCTTGGCAATATTCTGAATGCGCATAAATGAGGTTGCAACGGCAAGATTCCATCGGACGACTGAAGAGGTTCTTTCCTTGCGGTGTATGACCATATTGTCGATTGAAAGATACAGTTTACATAAGCGATATTTTCGAAAATATAGATAAAAACCGAAGTATAACTCTACTTAGAGATATCGTCACCTCCTCGATATTGTTTCGCATCGAAGTTCGATATCGGAAAATGATTATCGCGCAGCCCTGCGTCAGATCCCGCCACTCTCTTTCGGGCACCAATGAAGACACGGAGGGAATTGTTGTAGCCCCGCACTACATTGGTTGGCGATGTCACGTCGAGAAGTTATGGAAAATTGACTGCCGAATCGATCAATGGAAGACATCCTTTTTCCTTAGCACGTCTCATCGTAACGAAATTAGGAAATATTCAATGTCACTCTTCGAACACCTCGAAAATAAAACTGTACGGAACACCAATGAACACCAGTATCTTCTAATGACAGGCGATCTGACACCCCCTGCCACATACTCTCGTGGTGGATTGTAATCTAAGGGGTAGATGTAAATGATATATATCCACTCTCTGCCAAAGTCCCCGCGGGCTTCCCCGAATTCGTCCGTTCCGCTGTCCCTTTCCCCAGCCCTGTCCTCACCACCTACTTCGTCTTTCGTCCCTCCTTCTACCCTACGATCCCCTTTGGGTAATCGTGGAATGAACCCTATACGACCCTCACCCGCGAACCCTTTTAGTTTTCCCCCTCTTCCACTCGGTGGCCCTCTCAGTTTGCCTTCGGCTTTGCCCCCGTCCCTTCCTTCCCCGACGCCAATACCTTTTGCCTCCCCCTCCACCTCTACGGACATTCTTCATCCCCCCAATACTCGAATAGGAAGGGAGGGTGGGGGGTTAAGGAGAGGGTTGGGTACTCCTTGGTTAAGTGAAGGCAAACACCATTTCAGAGTCCTCTTTTTCTCCTTCACAATGATGTCGGCGACCATGCCAGCCCTTGTCGTGGAAGGGTTGCCTGTCTAATTGCATAGCCAATATTGTGTGGTCGAGCAGGGAGGGATGGCTAAGAGTTCCCAGGCAGGATCCGTTTCAAAATGTTTATCACCGTTATTGGTTAAAAAAACTTTCGATAAATGTGCTCCATCTTAGATACTCCTCTCCGCGCATATGTCCAATTGTGAGTGCGCCCTTGAGATATATACCCTCCTTTGTTGAATAAACTAAGGTAACCTCTGACTTGTTGCTGTCTGATTGATATGGCAGAATTTTTCCGGAAACCGACGGTTGAAACGAATCCTCGGAAAGTCATACGATATCAAATTCAGGATTTTAAAAAACGAAAGTCAAAACTCGTGGGTCAGCTAGAACCAAATGATATATTCTCTCCTATCTTATCAGTAAATTATGGGAGAGCGTACGTCGAGCTTTTAATTTTCATTTTTTTTCATTTAGTTAAATTCTACTTTAACCTTTTTGACTTTGTGACATTAAACAATAATATATTGAGTTTTAGGCCAAAAATTGCATCGTATGCTCTAACGCCCAATCGGAGAGAAGTAAATAAACTTGTTTGGATATTCAACGTTGAAATAATTTTTTTTTTCATGGGTTAACGATAATTCGTGACTAGGCAGTCAAAACCATTTGCTGCAAAAGGTATTTCTTACACTATGAATACGTATATACACTACTCGTATATCGTCTCACTTGTATTCTCTAAACTACTCGTCACTACTCGTATGCCCGTACCAATACTACGTTGGGGAAGGTGGGATCACATTCCGAGATGTATGATAATAATGGCTTGATCCGCATATTTTACGAGTGGAAATTTTGTGTACAAATGTCGGCAGCAGTATCAGCGTGCAATTGCATATACGACTGAGTAAGAGTAGGAAATATAAAGTATATTAAAAAAAGAAACAAAATTTCCATGCAAGTCCGTTACATTTTTAGGGTCAAGTCTTTCTCGTAAATTTGTTTATTTTTTGGTTATCATTTCGTTCATAATTTTCACATATTCTCAATCGCCATTTTGGTTTTTAGAGCTTTCGGGGAGTAGAAAGTTCATTTGCTTCAAATAAGTCCTGAATATCAGTTCTTGCTCACCCTCGAGAGATTGGCGAAAGTAATTTCCTTCACCACCGGACGGATCCTGTTACGTTTTATTTGACTTTACATCCGATATTTACACCGACCTCGCAACGTTCAGAAACTCACATTGTACTCCGTTGCCCTCTAACAGTATGCAAGGTACTAGACCAGAGGTGTCTCGTTTGGACCGTTCTGCACGACCTAAATATTTCTCACTTATAGCAAATTTCAATTGAACTTAATCCTCCAAAACAGACTAGAGGTGCTATATGTATGAAATTTCATATATATATATATATATATATATATATATATATATATATATATATATATAATTATTATTAGGTAATCTACCGGTTAAGGTAGGTTTTTGGATGGACACAACTATCAAATAAACATTTTGTGACTCCCCACCTAGCAAACTAATCTATATCAGGTCCCTCTTCATCTCGGTGTACTTCTTTCCTCCCTTCATCCCGTCCAACATCCCTATCCTGTTCCTACCCTTTCCTCGCTTGCCCAACATTCTCCCCTCTATTACCCTCTTCAACATTCCACTACCGCTCAATACGCCTTTCATCCATTTTTCCTGCCTCCATAGGATTTCTCTCAACAAACCCCTCTCCTCCCCCACCATTTCTAGTACTTCCTCATTTGTTTTCCTTTCGGTCCATTTCACCTTCTCCATTCTTCTCCACACCCACATTTCAAAAGCCTCCAATCTACGTCTATCCTCCTGCTTCAGCGACCCACGTTTCCGAGCCGTACATAGCTACGCTCATAGCTACATATATATATATATATATATATATATATATATATATATATATATATATATATATATATATATATATATATATATATATATATATATATATATATGAGCAAAACCAGACCAACTGCGACAAACTCGGGTGTCCGTGGCTATCTTTTCAACTCCCACTCATTGATTTTCTATGTTTTATTCATACATTTTCTTTATTTTCTTGAACCGTCACGGTTCACAGTGTTTCTAGATCTCCTTTTAATCATACCTTTGTTGTTCTAGTCTCAATGCCGATGAGTAATATGTTCCAGATATACCACACGCTTTAATTAAGTGCACCTTTTAGATTTACATTTTCTGATGTTATCAAACTATCACGGCGAATGACTTCTTTTACTGACTTATTGTACTTGAAATTTTAAATTTGATCATTTGAATATTGTTGATCTCGATTTGAAATATAAAAACCATCCCAAATCATAAAAATTTCCTTTTCAAGCGTGGTGTCTGCATTACCTTCTCGTTTTCTGTCGCTGGTCACGTCTGCTGCACGTGGTAGGAAAATGTGAAACGTACAGATAGTGTATGGTTGCCATAGGCTCAAAACGAAACACAAAAATCGCGGATCAATATTCAAAATGTTCAATAGCAGTTCTAGAAAGACTCTGAAAGGTGATAGGTATTTTACATGTGAAAAAAAAATAATTCCATATCCTATTTTTTCGTAAACGAAGAAATTTGAAAATCATGATATCAAATTTTAATCTAATAACAATAATTTAGTGACTATTATGCACTACGTGGTGGTTAATTTTATGCTTGGATAGGGGACAAAAGGTTACCGAGATACTAGTCTCGGTAAGGTAATTAACATCAGCGTTGAATTTTAATGAAGCCAAAAAATATTTCGCTGGTTAGAGAGAATGGAATGACACCATGACCCCCCTCTTGGATCCAACACTGGGCTTTACGCTGACCGACCTAACAATAATATATGCTTTTGTGTGCGGGTCCGAGAAGTAGCTGGGGTAAATCTTCGTCGTTTCCCGGGAGCCTACCGACCGCCTTTAGCCGGCGACTCGACTCGACTTTTTTATGTTCCGGTCACCGCGATGATGATGGCCATAGGGTTGAAATTGGGGAGGCAGGCTCATCCGGGTTCAAGGGAGGATGAACCGATACTATCTCGGGCCGCCCCTTCCAATCCAATGATCCCTTTATGATAAACCGAGTGTGAAGTCCTTTTCGAGGTGGTCTTCCTCTCATCTATCGCCCGCTCCACCCAATATGGCTTTGTCATCGAGAGGTGAGTGGATGGCGGCACTAGTTCTTATTCAATGCCTTCAACGGCGTATATACATATATATATCGTCGTCAGCTCAACCTCCGCAGTGAATGTGGGAGGATGCTTTCGGAGGAATCGCTTCATTTATTTCAAAGGAGCTTCAGGGTGTTCCGAGAGAGTTCACGGTTGGCTCGTAGGGTACTTTTCACCGAGTGCCGGGGGGTTCTCCGCTAGAGATGCCCCAAATTCAAAGGAATTAGTGTAGAGCAGCCTAGAGGTGAATTGATGTGGAAGCGTCGGATTGCGAATTGCTAACTTAACGGGCAAATGCGCGCAGCGATGGTTCTTGTGAATATAAGACCTACTATTTCGTCTTCATTAAGCCTTCGAAATTTATTCACTCGGATTAAAGGAAATTTTTCCCTCGATTTTTTTTCGGGAAAGGGCAAGTGGATGTAAAAGAGTGTCCCCAACGATATTTATCATTATTGTAAGTAGGCTTACGATCACAGGTAGAGTTTAATAGCTCCCGGCAAACAAAACACTGCGCAACATCATGAAAAATTGAGGAACTAAGAACTGTTTAGAATTATAATAAATACACCAAAAGCTTATAAAATAATTCTAATAAAAGCAAAAGCCTTCGACCTCCCTTCATTTGGTCTGAAAAATAGGTTATTGTTAAGGTTGGTTAAGGTTTCACGATAGACTATTGTTAAAGTTGGAGTTGTTACCATTGGATATGAGGGTAAAGCAATGGATAAAAAAGTTTTCTTACAGGCAGAATTCAAAAAGTAAAAAAAGGGGGCGCATCTTCAGAAGAGGCAGGTTATAGCAGGAGTTCCACAAGGCAGAGTTTTAGGGCCATTACTCTATACCAAATAATTAACCAAATAATGTACATTACCAAGTACCACTCTTTGCTGATGATTGCATTGTATACAGAGGGGTTAGAGCATGTAAATAACCGCGTAATAGTTATTTTCACCCTCTTTGGAGAAAGAATCCCTTGTAGCAGTCATAGCAAATATTCAAGCGTTTACTTAACTGAGGATCTTGGGTGGGTCCAAGTAGATAATGTGACACGGAAGGCATTTAAAGTACTTCATTGAGTAATGAGAAATTTAAAAGGAAGTACCATAGCCAGAAAATAAAAAGCATATGGGGAACTGGTCAGTCCTATCCTAGAATACTTGTCCATAGTAAGGAACCCATATAAGGTGGGACATATTTAAAATATAGAAAAACTTCAAAGAAAGACGGCAAGATATGTACTCGGAAGTTACAAAAGAACAAATAGTGTCACGGAAATGTTGGATATAGTGAAATGGGAGAGCTTGAAATCGAAATGAAAAATAGAAGAAAAAGGAGTAATTTAGGCGCGATGCATAGAATTATTAAAAATGACGGAGCGTGGGAATATTTATGGAAAGAGATAGGAAAACCAAATTTTAAGGGAAAAATTACCAGTTTAAAAAAAAAATAAAAACGCAAAAAAACAAATCAGAAAAATACTCTTTTTTAAACAGAACTATTGTTGAGTGGAAGGTCTGCTTGGAGGTTTGTTTGAGCCCTTTCCTTTTATTTATATTTTAAAGCACAATTCCTGGTCAAGGCTTGAGGCTTATATACACACATATACAAAATATACAGGTGTATATATATATATATATATATATATATATATATATATATATATATATATATATATATATATATATATATATATATATATATAATTTCTGCAACCTGTAGTCCAGGGGGTAGAGAGTATATTATATAAAAAAATATATACATATAAATATATAATATATATATACATATATTTGTGAGATCGGTGTTAGTTCCTATTCCAAAAAAGACAAAGGCTATATCATGTGAGGATTACAGAACAATAGGTTTGATATCCCACGCAGCTAAAGTTATTCTCAGGATCCTCAATAAAAGGATAGAGAGTAACGCAAATGATTACTTAGGGAATGATCAGTTTGGGTTTATGAAGGGAAGAGGTACGCGTGATGCCATTGCAATAATGAGATCACTAATTGAGAGGAATATAGAATACAACCAGGACGTTTTTGCCTGTTTTGTATATTTCGAAAAAGCGTTTGATAGAGTGAATTGGGAAAAATTAAGGCGTGTATTGCAGAAAATAGGAATGGATTGGAGAGACAGGAGACTGATCCGCAACCTGTACATGTCTCAGATTGCTCAGGTGCGAGTGGAGAACGGAGAGTCCGCATGGGTAGTGTTAGGAAGAGGGGTAAGGCAGGGTTGCCCATTGTCACCAGTGCTGTTCAACGTATATGTGGAGGAAATGATTAAAGAGGCATGGGAAGAACTGGAGGTAGGAATGAATTTCGGAGGGGAATTCGTAAAATCGGTTAGGTTTTCTGATGACCAAGCATTAGTTGCTCAGTCAGCCAAGGAGTTGCAAGCATTGCTGAGTGAATTGGAGGTTCAGTGCGATAAATATGGGATGAGAATCAATATTAATAAAACAAAGGTTATTCGATTTTCCAGAAAGAAAAAGGCTAAGCTAAATATTAAAATAGGTGGGGAAAAAATAGAGCAGGTAGAGCAGTTTACATATCTCGGAAAAGTTTTGGACCAATACGGTCAAAGTAGTAGGGACGTAAGGAGAAGAATTGCGCTAGGCAAGGAGGCTTTCTCAAGGCGGAGGGAGGTGATGACGGGGACGTTGAGTAGGGATGTTAAGACAAGACTCGTAAAAACTCTGATATGGAGCGTAGCCATGTACGGCGCGGAAACGTGGTCGCTGAAGCAGGAGGATACACGTAGAGGCTTTTGAAATGTGGGTGTGGAGAAGAATGGAGAAGGTGAAATGGACAGAAAGGAAAACAAATGAGGAAGTTCTAGAGATGGTGGGTGAGGAAAGGGGTTTGTTGAGAGAAATCCTATGGAGGCAGGAAAAATGGATGAATGACGTATTGAGCGGTAGTGGAATGTTGAAGAGGGTAATAGAGGGGAGAATGCTGGGCAAGCGAGGTGAGGGCAGGAACAGGATAGGGATGTTGGAGGGGATGAAGGGAGGAAAGAAGTACACCGATATGAAGAGGGACCTGATATAGATTAGTTTGCTAGGTGGGGAGTCACAAAATGTTTATTTGATAGTTGTGTCCATCCAAAAACCTACCTTAAACGGTAGATTACCTAATAATAATATACATATATATACAAATATATATATATATACAAAAAATACACATGTTATTATTAGGTAATCTACTGGTTAAGGTAGGTTTTTTTTGGATGGACACAACTATCAAATTAACATTTTGTAGCACCAAACAAAACCCAATCCAGCAACCTAATCCACATCAGGTCCCTCTTCATCTCTGTGTGTGTATATATATATATATATATATATATATATATATATATATATATATATATATATATATAAGGCCTCGGAGTAGGCCGAAAGCTTAAATCATCTACAGTGTGAGTGTCCTTTTACGTGTTATCTGTTTTATTCTGTGTTCTATTGTTCCGTCCAAAAGTTATATTGCTCTCGTGAGTACTTACGCATCATCGATATATATATATATATATATATATATATATATATATATATATATATATATATGCAACTTGTACATGGCTCAGAATGCTCAGGTGCGAATTGGGAGGGGAGAGTCCGCAGAACGGATGGACAGTGTTAGGAAGAGGTGTAAGGCAGGGTTACCCGGTAGGGTAGGTACTTTAATTGTTTTATTCTTCAAACTTTTAAGCATTTTATTATGTTGCATATTCATTGCAATTAATGAAATACTTTCCCTTAAATAAATGATTAATTGGCAGAGGATACTTGAGAGTTTCAATCTCGTCCCAATTAAAAGAAAAGTTTCCCTCTATCTCATTGTTCCGCGGCCTTCATATTTCTCAATATTGCTTTCATCCACTTTTTTTCCTTTATCGAAATTTCCCAAATTATTCCTTTCTTCCAATAATTAAGCCCATTACTTCATCATTTCTCTTTCCTTGCCTCCTTTTTTATTTTCTCATTTTATTGCATGTAATCAACACGTTTTTTAACGAAAGGCAAATCTTGAAAATCACAAAGGAATGAGTGTCGCTGAAATACTTGAATATCTGAGACGTTTACCACATCATAAGTTTTTGAGGCATCCTTACATTTACAGAACAAATTAAATCTCTTGGAAGGTAATGTTAGAGGTGTTGAGAAACGTCTGCTTTATCGGTAGAAATAACCATTGATGGAAAATTAGTTCGTTATGGTTTGGGCAAGCGAGGTAAGAGCAGGAACAGGATAGGGATGTTGGACGGGATGAAGGAAGGAAAGAAGTTCGCAGAGATGAAGAGGGACCTGATTTCGATTAGGTTGCTAGGTGGGGGAGTTACAAAATGTTTATTTGATAGTTTTCTCCATCCAAAAATCTACCTTAACCGGTAGATTGCCGATTAATAATGGTTTGGAAATAAAGAAAATAATTGTCTTATCCAACCATGTTTAAAGTAATAAAGTGTACCTTCAAAGAACTTCATAAAATTTTCCAATCAATGAAAACGCATGTGTGTTAACTGTGTTAACATGCTTTTTATCGGTCTCTTGCCATTATTTGTCTTTTGATCATTTTTTCCTCGTCTTTGTTTTTTGCGATTATCCTCTGTGGTTTTCATGTGGTTTAATGATTAACATAATAATAACAGTGCAGGAGATATGCTCTAATGGGAGCACAAAATAACTACGCTATAAATTATGTTGAACTAAATGATTGGAGATGTTAACAAAAATTCAAAGAACATTTAACGAATGGTAGAATTCCTTTTATTAATTAGCCATCCAAGTTGCAAGTAAGTCTGCAACGGACGAAACATAACTCCGTACCAAAGATTTAATTTAGAGGAGGTGGATAGGTTAAACATTTAAATGATAAACTTAGTAGCGCATGTAGTATGTCAGAGAAACTAGGTTTAGAATCACTCATGGAGCGAAGGATAAATTACATGTCAAAATCTCTTTGATAAATCGGAAGCAGGTTTCTGCTTCTTCTATCTTATCTTACTACCTCATGTCAATAAATTTAAGTGTAGATCAAGTGTAGAACAGAGTCATTTTTACCACGTTGAGGGATCAGAATAACTGTATCCGACCACGTTAAGGAAGAAAAGTTATTTATTTTTATCGTTTTTAGTAACCTAGTATGCTCTTATTATCTCTTCTAACCTTAGCTATTGTCCTTGATACTAGCATCTCCCCTCGTATGCGTGGAGAAGTACATCTCACTGAGGTACTGAGGTTCATGTGGTTGTGGTTATCACTATCTACTTATTTGAACTATTTTATATATTTATTGGTAAGTAACCGTTAAGAAAAGCTTAATTTTGATTTTTTGGTGTCTGGTGTTTAATCATGCCTAGCATATGTATATAGTAGCGGTGGTTTGCGGGGTGCCATGTAGGAATTTAAATAATATTTCCTTTACATCCTTACTTAAGATCCTTTCCAATTCTCGGTCGTCTTTGTAGAAGTCTCTTGGTCGTTAGCAAATCTTTTTCTTGTGTCTCAATTCCTTTCACCATCTCCGTCCAAAACATTTCATAGGTAAATAAGCTATCTTCCTTAGTTCATGACCTCGGACAGCAACGTTAAGCTAAGGCTTCTTAATTCTTGACAGCAGCTTAAGGTGAAAATCTTCAAGAAAGAGAGGTATAGGTCCACGTAGGTGAGAGATGATGAGATGATATCTTCAGTTATATGGCAACATCAGAGAGAGCAAGCAGATATGCTTTCGGAGAAGAAAATCGTGGCTAAAAATAGTGACTTACTTGGGATATGATCCAATTATTAACTGTCACACCTCCATCCCTTTGAATAGATGGATGCCTTTACAGAAATGTTTGAACAAACTCCACTGATATGTGATTGATTAGATCAGCACTTATTCCACTAAAATGATTCTCTTTCTGACAGATTTTATACACAGAAAGCTGTGTACAGGGCTTGATTAGAAAAGGATCAATACTGGCGTGGGTATTAGAGATGCCCACTTCCTTCACTGAAATTTATTCTCATATTTTCCACATTAACGGAAAGCAATGTCCGCAAATATAATATTACCGCATTTTTCAAGAAACTGTAATAGTAACTGGACGTAAAGCAATAAGTAAATAGTAAGAGGACGTCTCGGTAGCTTAATTGGTTAAAGCACTCGGCCGGATATCGAGGGATCCGGGTTCGAATCCCGGTCAAGGCGAATGATTTTTACTCTCTGAAATGGTTGCATTATTACCGCATTTATAAAAAAATTCCTTTCGCCTTTCATACAGCTCCACTCCAGAGCGATTTCTGCTTTTAAGCGTTATTTTTCGTCTTCCTAACACTTCTCCTGCTCTTTGTTATTGAATGAAACTTATGGGAAAGCATCCTCTTCATCTAATTCGTTTCTGTGTTTCATATCCATAAACAGGAAGGTCAATGGTGTCAAGGTGCTAATTGAAAAACGTATGGCCAAAAATAATGGTGGCTGTAAGTGGGTTAGTATATAGTATATCTGTAATTAAGACACAATTTTTTTAATGATAAAGGAATCAGGAGGAAAAACAGTAATCTCGTCTTCATGAGGTGGCTGTTAAAATGTAATGGTCCACTTGACTGTCCCTAACTCTCGACCACTTCTTGGCACATAAGTTTTGATTTATGTACTCAATATTAAAACTGAACGTCTTTTCTATTGTTCATTGATTGTACATTAAAAAAATTAGGTAGTAATCGAGAAATAAATTTTTTCCGAAAACCCAAATTTGCATTGTTGAAATTCGACCTCATTCTCACTCGTCACATCCCACCGAAGGCGGGGATCGAGATGGTGCGGTGGCTAATGTACAGACCTACTGTGAGGGCCCGGGTTCGAATCCCAGAGGCGGCCGATTTATTTTAGTAGTACCCCGATCCCTACTGGAGGTGCTTTGTGGAGGGCACTTTGAGTGAGTACACCGTCCGTCGGATGAGACGTTAAGCTGCGGATCCTCGGCGCCTTTCGTTAAGAGTAGGCTAATGCCGACGCCGGGTTTCCCTCCACATTTCCTTTCCTATCCATCTTTAATTGTGTAAATGGGGAATGCACAGAAAGGAAAACAAACAAGAAAGCGTTAGATATGGTGTGGAAGGAGCGAGGATTGATGGGAGAATTCGAAATGAGGCAGGAAAGATAAATGGAGAGCATTTTGACGGTAAATTGGTTGTTGTAGACTGATATATCGAGGGGAAAACGCTAGGCAAGCTAGGAAGAGGGAGGAATATGATACGCATTTTGCACGTCATGAAGGGAAGTAGGAAGTATTCGGAATAGAATGTGGCGTAATGTACTGTAGGACGTCATATTGTGTTTTTTTAGGAGAAGCAAAGAAATATATCGATCATCAGGTTGTGTTTGCCCAAAATGGTAGAATTATGGCATTGTTAATGCGTGTGTCTAACCAAAACCTACCTGAACTGGTAGATTATTTATAAAAAAATATGTGCGTATGTATTTAGCTATATATACAGGTGTATATACAGCTAAACATGTGTATACACCTGTATATATATGTATCCTCAGTCTTCCTCCTTCCGTTGAGAAAGGTGGTCGGGCCACTGAAATATTCAACAACTGATACTGTTTCTTAATTTTGTGTCTGTGTGCATGCAGCTGGGAGCATTCACCCGGCAAGTGGAAAGATCCGGTGTTCAAGTCCCGGTCAAGGAAATCTGATTACACTTGTAATCTGCTCGATTCCACCTTCCCCACCTCTTCTGTGTTCGTCCTTTATACGTGTACCTATCCCTTTTTCCTTATACATATTTCCATGTGAATATGTGTCCACCATATGGCAGGATATCGTGATTGAACGTGTGTGTGTATATATATATATATATATATATATATATATGTATATATAAGGAAAAGGAATGGGAACATATGTAAAGGACGAACACAGGAGAGGTATGGAAGACAGTATCAAGCATAATCACGAACGTAAAAATATTTCACTGACTGAGTGTCCTTTTACATGTCATCTATTTCATTTCGTGTTCTATTGTGCCTTCAAAATGTTGTGTGTATATATATATATATATATATACACAATATATATATATATATATATATATATATATATATATATCCGTTCCCCACTCGCACCTGAGCCGTCTGAGACATGTACAGGTTGCGGATCAGTCTCCTGTCCCTCCAATCCATTCCTATTTTCTGCAATACACGCATTAATTTTTCCCAATTCACTCTATCAAACGCTTTTTCGAAATCTACAAAACAGGCAAAAACGTCCTGGTTGTATTCTATATTCCTCTCAATTAGTGATCTCATTACTGCAATGGCATCACGCGTACCTCTTCCCTTCCAAAACCCAAACTGATCATCCCCTAAGTAATCATTTGCCTTACTCTCTATCCTTTTGTTGATGATCCTGAGAATAACTTTAGCTGCGTGGGATATCAAACTTATTGTTCTGTAATCCTCACATGATATAGCCTTTGTCTTTTTTGGAATAGGAACTAATACCGATATATATATATATATATATATATATATATATATATATATATATATATATATATATATATATATATATATAATTTATCTGAAAATATTTAGTCGGAATCATGCATACCAGTTTATCTATGCATTCGAGCGATTTAAACTAAATTTTTACCATTCCAAATCATGCTTCGCCTTCTGGAAGGGCTTCTTTTTCCTTCACCACCTTTCTCTTTCACCCTCACCCCCTCCCTCCCCCGCACCTCTCACACTATGCCCCTGTAAGGAGCACCCAACACGCAGCGGAAGCACTAAGAAAGACAAAAGTGGAGTGGGGGAGGGAAAGAGAGAGAGAGAGAGAAGGAGAATCATTTCTTCTTTGAGGATCTGAGAGATGGCTCATCGAACTAAATTTTTTCCTCCTTTCGCCCCATAAAACCTCATCTCGCTCAAGAATTCCTGCTGATTGGAGCGGAACGGAACGAAAGAGGGTAAATGTCGCCGCAAACATAGGTATAGGGATGGATGGCGTAGGGATTTCCCCTTCTCGTTTTCTTTCCCCGTCTTCAATCCTTCAATTCTCTCCCATCTCTCGACTCCCTCCCTTTCAACTTCTGCCGCTTTCTCTCTCTCCGCCATCTCCCTCCTACGACCGAAATAAAAGTTGACTCAGTTTGCAGAAGGGATCAGTCGTTGGAGATGAGACCATTTATTCTTTCCCGAAATGTTGGCTCCTCCCATAGTCTCCTCTTCTTTCTCCCGCGTCGTCCTACTCTCTTCCCCGCTGTCGGCGACCCCCGTGCGAGAGTCTGGTTTGTTCTCCAGCCGATCACAACCCCCAGCGTGTGTAAGCGGCAGGGACGTTTTACATATCTAGTTCGTTGTTCTTAATTCGAGCATAGCAAGAGAAGAAGATGTGAATGAGAAGAAGATGTGAATGAGAAGAAGATGTGAATGAGAAGAAATGTTATTACAAATTCAAAGGCAATGATTCACGTGTCCGTGGATATTCGCGAAAAAAAACAGCCTTATTAGTTTATCTCCAGGTTGCAGAGAGTGAAGGTGGAGATAGTTAATTCATGGAAGGCGAGCAAATGTCACCGCCTGAATCAGGTCAAATATGGTCGGGGGGAATGAGATCTCAATAAATTAGGAACATTTCAGAGAAATTCGGCAAGGTTTGTTTAAAAAATTGCTGCGAGAATCGAGTGAACGTGATGGTATGGTGGATGGATTATTTTGGTGGCCTCGAGAGTCGCCAAAAGAGGAAGCAAGACTGAGACCTTCAAAGACATACAGGACCTAGCCGAGTTTAATGACGACTCTGAGGTAATTTTCATCGCAAAGACTAAAAATTGGATCGCCAGGATTAAATACTGCAGGAAGATACCACCAACTACACTTTCAAACTCTCGCTCTCCTGTCGTACGATAATCATAACGCATTGTACGTAAATGCATTTTTCGTCTATATTCAAGAAGGAAAATTTGAAATTTTACTCATGCACCTTTGTTATTGTACGTATGATGCAGATAGGCGATAGTTATACCTAAGTGCATGTATATATCTAAAATGATGGCGTCCTGAAAAACCATCACCATACAACCTTTGGTGCAGAGCTGCTTGGTATAATTGCAGGAGAAAAGAGAAGATCGATAGCACTGATTATGTCAAGATAAAGGAGAATATCCAATGGAGTGATCCAATAACTAATGAAGAGGCTTTGAGGATATAAGGGGAATAATAAAGCTTTATGAGCACATTCTAAAGGAGAAGAGATTGGCTTAACAAATGCGTTTTAATATGACGAGAGGCAAATGAGAATAGTCGTCTGGGAAAACTTGAACGGGAAAAATAAAAGAAGCATTGGGAGAAATCAAGGAAAATGAATGTGCACGTATGAATTAATGAAAACGTTTGAAACCAAAATTCATTATTAGTAAAGACTTGAGTGGCGATATCATCAGTAGTGATAGCTGTTATATTTAAAAAATATACAGAAGGTTACCGAGTTAATTAGAGACACTGTGGTAATTATCCTCACAAACACTGCAGATTGGACCCCCTGGATTAAATAATACAAGGAGATGTCTATTTGTTGAGACTGATCGTGTTGTTGGATAAATTAATTTCATTTAATGATGGGATGTGGAATTTAATCAGTTCGAAATGAGATTTTCGAGACTTGATCAATAAGAATGGAATTAATGTGTAGCTCAATCGGCAGGAAAATCGATTGGGAGCTTGCGACGAACCAGTCTTAAAGGCTGAAGAGATGAGTTGTTGATATTTTTTTGGAAATAATTTTGAAGAAATCCTTAGTCTCTCGATTGAGGAAGGCGGAGCCAAAAATGCCGTCTTGGAGAGGGTGAGATCCATGCCTATCCTCACGATTGATCTCCGCCCCTAAAGGCGAAGAGCGCTCGATACGTCTCATCCGTCGCCACCCGAGTTCCCGTGCCGCAACCCATATTCCTTCGAGCGAGGCCTTTCGCGAAATAATGAAACCAATATTTTCCCTTATTTTCATCATTAAGGGACAAGAGGAAAAAAGCGAGAGGCGATGCCGTCGCAAATTTCTTTTTTCATTCGGGTTCCTCCTACTGTAATTGCGCTCACTGGAAGTGCCGCGACAGCCGGTAATTTTTTTTTCACTAATTTATCTTCTATGTATCACCTGACATCGGTCACTCGGCGATATACCTAGAATTTATGAAAATGCTACACTTTTGCAACACCTTTTTTTTTTGTTTTTCTCCCAACCCTTTAGTGCTCCTCGCTCCCCTTCGCGACTGACCTTTGCGCCGTAAATGACTTCGGCTAACGGGAAAAATTCCGTCTGTAGCTACTCCATTGACACAGACAGCATAAGCTGTCGTCATTAATTTACTCCCCGAAGATGACTGCTCTTCATTATGACCCTTTCTACTCCAAATCCTCTAGACTTACGCTCTCATAATCCAGAAATTGCTCCGTGTTATTAATTTCTCCGCGCGCATTCTTCCATTTGTAGGGAAGGCGAGGAGGAGGAGGAGATGGCCGCCTTTAATCTCCAATTCCAATATGTGTTATCGCTAGTGTAACCGATGATTGACTTTTTTTTTCTCTTCTGGCTGTAGAGCAATTTTTATGATCGAGTAAGCGGATTCGGCGGCTAATGGAGGAGGCATCGTGGAGAATGGAACGGAGACCATCCGGCGAGAAGTGCTCATTGAAAGATGGGGTGGAGACGAATGGGTCGATTTTGAAGGGACAAGGCGAAAACCTCGATAGGAGAAACTGCGCAAGGGAGGAGATGACCAGAGGTCAAGGAGTGATTAATTGAAATAATTACTGGAAGACGTAAATAACCAAAGCGTTACGCAGAAGCGATTAGACTGCATGACAAGAGAGGGTAAGGAATAGAGAGCATAGAAGAATTTCAGGGAATGGCACTTGATATTGATTAACTTACAACCTATGACCAACTGAAACCAGCACAGTTAATTAAATGGTTTCATTGGGCACTATACCTTTGTTTCCGTATATTAATCCTGCCGCCTACCAGCTGATCGGATTCTTTCGATGACTGATGTGCTTACACTTCAGGCCCGGGGGTTGGAAACCAGACGGCGGGGTGTAATTAAATGGTATTCCAACCGTTAATACGATAAGGCGTGGAGTGCACTTTAGGGACAGTACCCACTCGGTTAGCTTTGACATGTAGAGTGTTTTTTTCCGGCGAAAAAATATAGTTAATTGAAGCAAGATAAGAGACGTGTGTTGGGGATGTGGTTGTGGAGGGGGATGGAAAAAGTAAAACGGACGAAAAAGAAAATAAACTAAAAAGTATTAGGCTAATAAGTTTAAATGAACTTGAACTAACAAGTATTAGTATTAGAGGAGAAAGGGTTGAGGAAAGAAATCAGAACAGGTAAATAAGGTGGAAGAAGAGAATTTTGATAGGCGTTGGAGTGTTGAAGACTATGATAGAGGGGAGAATGTTAGGCAAGCGAGGAAAAGGAAGGAAAAGGGTCGGCATGTTGTACTCAATGAAGGCAGGTAGAAAATATGCGGATATAACTATAACCTTCAAATTTAACAATTCGGGCCACTCTTTAATAACCCTATTATTAATGGCATTCTACTCTTTGAGCCCAACTACCTTAACGGGTAGATTACCTGATAATAACTCTTTAAGTTGGATTTTGCATGGTTCTACCTCCCTTTATACCGTCAAAAGTGCCCATATTTTTCCAACTCCTACCTCGCTTGCCCAACTTTCTCCTATCTATCGCATTGGTATTTTATCGCCAATCAAATTGCACTGCATAAACATTTCCTGTCTCCTATGTATTTTTTTAACTCTCTCTTCTCCCCTATCATACCTAGTACCTATTATTTTGTTATCCTTTAGTCTATTTAACATTTTCCTTTTTCACTCAAATCTACCGAAAAATTGTCTTCATGTCTTTATTGAAAAAAAATTTTAACTGGAGATTATATCTCGTCAAAACTAATGTTATATTGATTCCCCCGCAAGATAACTTGCGTTAAGATCTACTGATAATTTGTCCGCGTGTCTTACCTAAAGCTATTATGTCACTTTATTTGATCGTCTCGATCAATATTTCCAAATCAATTTTTCAATTGTATTTAGCATTTCTGGCTGCGAGTTACGATGCATTGAAATGTTAAAACAATAAGGTAAATTATAAATTACCACAGTCTAATTAATTTTCCGATCTTGACTTCAGAAGTTTACTCGCATTTTGATCTCCAGAATCACGCGTGAAAACTTTCAAAAGAGTCTTCATTGTGACGGAGCATGCGGTAAATTACCATTCCCACCGCATTGCCAACTTTTTCTTGACGTTCCTTAAAGTCATGCGAGTAGGCACTCATGTGGACAGTGAAAAGAAGAGAATGAGTTTTACGGTCTCTGCTATAAAAGAGAGGAAGATAGAAATGCATCCAGCCGCGATTATACATTGCCGTCGCGTCCGGAGGAAATTTTCGCCATCACCTTTTCTTTTGAGGTAGACCTCGAAACGGCCCGCCGCATTTATTACTCTTTGTCACCTCCTCACTCTCTGCCCTTATAAGCCTCGCTCCAACTTCTCCACCACTCTACCCATTCCCTTTCCCTCCAATCCTTCCAAACACTCTATAAGACGAACACCGAGGAACAGAATAGAAGGAATAGAAAACGTAAAAGGATGATTTGAAAAGCCCGTGCAAAAATAAAGGCTGCTTATTAAATTTTAGTGGGGAAACCATTTTTACTTTTCAACTTAGTCTTCTCTTAGCTTAATATTTCATCTAACGCTGCTCTAGTCTGTTTACCCAATTCAAATAATGCGATTGTTCCAACTCTGTGAAATACGAAGTTGCGTCCGTCATCACCCCCTCGTTAGAATAATATTTCCTTTCCTCCAGGCACCCTTCGTATTAGATGGCATCTAGCAGGTAAGGTAAAATCTGGTGCTTTCCCAGCGTATTTTCTTCATGAAGGATTCTCGGGTCTTCCACCTGGTCAGGGGTTCCATGTTGGCCGACGTTTCGATGCCCAACTCTTGCATCGTCCTCAGGGTAGATGAGTATATAGGGTAGGTTGATGGTAGGATGTAGGGTAGGGGATGGTAGGTTGTAGGATGTAGGGTAGGATGCAGGGTAGGATGCTGATCTACCCTGAGGACGGTGAACGAGTCGGGCATCGAAACGTCGGCCAACATGAAACCCCTGACCCGGTGGAAGACCCGAGAATCCTTCATGAAATGTAATAGGTAGTTTGAGGGTGTCAGAGCTGGACGGTAAGGGGGATAAGGAACGGGTTGAAATCACAACTACATCAATTTTGCAGCCACGAATGAAGAGGAGCCGAAAACGAGTGAGTTTCTTTTCTTTTGTGTGTTTCCGTGTGTTTGTCTTTATTCACTAGTAATAGCTTCAAGTACGTTATACATGCGCACACACACACACACACACACACACACACACATATATATATATATATATATATATATATATATATATATATATACACACACATACATACATACACACATGCACATACACATACATACATATCCTGTACATAAAAAATACACACATAGAGAGAGAGAGAGAATGTATAGAGGGAGAAGAGAGGCATAGAAGACGGAGAAGGGAGTATAAAAAAAGCAGGAAGCTTTCCCCACTCTTTGAGCGGGAGAGGCAACAGATTATTGGGAATTCTACGGGGTTACGAATGAAGGACTGGTACGGTGGTGGGTGTTAGGGGGAAGACAGGGAAGTGAAGTGGGGGAAAAAGGACGTGACAGCGTCGTAAAATTTCAATGAAAGACTACCCAGGGATAGGAGGGGAAGAGGATTCGTGGAAACGTGCCAAAATAAAAAAGGGTGAGGAGAATGGCGGGAGGCGTGTGAGGAATCGCCGGCGTCACTACTTTGCGTGCCGCGAGCGAGGGTAGATTTTATAAAAGGAAAACGGGCTATGGTGGCTGCGGAATGCGAGGACAGTGTCAACGACAAGCATTTTTCTGTTCAAATTGCTAATTGAAATCCAGTCCGGAGAATATTTGATTGATAATGCAACAAGAATGCGTTTATAAAGAGGAAGGATTTGCCGAAAGGTAAGTTGAGTAAGGATGTTAGGGAAATATTAGTGAAAACTTTGATTTGAGATTTAGTGTAGTACGTGACAGAAACATGGTTGTTGATGAAAGATTATAAAAGTATAGTGTGAAAACTTTTGAAATGTGGTTTTGCAGAAATATGGGAAAATAGTATGGATAGAAACGAAAGCAAAACGAGAAATTAATAGACACGGTGGAGTTGGAGGGTGTGTTTGTTGCTGGGAGAAATTGAAAATAGAGGAAACCTTGGATGGAGAGCTTTTACATTGACAATGTTATCTTGAAGTCAGCGAAAGAAGGGAGAAAGTTAAGCAAGAGATTTAGGGGGAAGGAAAGGACGTGTTGGCCGGAATGTTGGCCGGTGAGAGAATGTACGCGGAAATGAAGAATTGGTTTTCGTAGTGCAGAATGATTTCATTTTTGGTAGGGTTCCCTGAAATATGTATCGGTTTTCATTCTGTGTTCATCCAAAACCGAGCTTAAATAGTATACTTTCATGATGATAATGACTGCAAAAACGAGGAAAGCCCCTTATTATTCAATAAAGCACAATGTAGTTATAATATTTAATTGATTAATGCAACCATTTCAGAGAGTAAAAATCATTCGCCTTGACCGGGATTCGAACCCGGATCCCTCGATATCCGGCCGAGTACTTTTCGTAAAGTTTAAAGTACTCGGCCTTTAAAGTACTAAAGTTAAAGTACGTTCGTTTAAAGTACTCGGCCGGATATCGAGGGATCCGGGTTCGAATCCCGGTCAAGGCGAATGATTTTTACTCTCTGAAATGGTTGCATTATAATGCACACATAGCGGATGACTCCGTTAAAGTTACTGTTACAGTTTCTCTAAAATTTAATTGATTAATTCATTATTAATAAAATAATGCCTGATATCAAGGTAGTTAAAAATAACAAGAAGGTTATTTGAAATTTCACTTATTTTTGATTTTCGCAAATTGGCAGCATTGTGAATGTATAATTCAGTTTATGTTCATTCTTTTGTTTATCAACTAAATGAGCCATAAAGCATATTTTTCGAACTCGCTGGCCGTTATAGGCCCGATATTAATACATATAGAAATTATATCTTCCATAATGACATTATTAGTCACATCAAGTTTCTGAAAATGGACGATTTTAATTAACTTCAACCAAAAATGTTGATAATTATGGAAAAATAACAAATTTTAATTTGAAAGTTCAAACTGAAAAAAAAACCAACATCAGCGGTCGAGATTGGCATAAAAACCATTTGCGAGTCGTACGCGTCCAACGAGCCGAGGTTTTGTATCACTGATATAATTAGTGCGTTTCAAACAACCTTTTTTTAACCGTAACTGAATTATTAAATTATTTTTTTATCAAAGCAGTCCTCAGGTTCCAGATTTTTTTTCGTTCAATGAAAACAATTACGTATTTTAGGGTATTTTAGAAAAATACAGCACTGCAGACACGCCTATCACCTTAGAGGTAGGTATTAGTTCCTTCATTTTCTCTTTTCCTTATCAATTTCATAAAGCCAGAAATATCTCTTTCTTTCCTCCTTCTATTTCGCCATCCTAACATTTTCCCTCCCATCAGTCTTCAACACCCCACTGCCTCCCAATATCCTCTCCATCCACTTCTGCTTTCTTAGAATCCCCCCAAATAACTTTTTCTCTTCCCAATTTCGAACTCCTCATTTTTCTCCCTCCCTATCCAGTCTTATATCCTTCATCCTTTTTTTTTCATATTTTCATCTCGAAAGTCTCCAATCTACCCACTAATACTAATTCTTCAAATTTACCGAACCATAAAAGGGAGCAAGTTCAATATCAATGTGTTTGCCATTCCTTTCTTTCCGGCTTTACTTCCTAGTCCAAGTCGTAACGTTGAAGTCATACTTGATGCGATTCCCAGAACGCGTATGTTCTAGAACTCATAAATCTATTAATTAGACCAGTTTCATAAAATTTCACCGGATATGCCTCATGTTACAATTTCATTCATCATGGTACAGGACGGAGGACTAATTTCCCGGGATCTTTTGGTCGAGATTCATCCTTTTCCATGGAGCGGCGATATTGAGGTAAATAGATGGAAGTTAAATAAGAATTGGATGCGTCCGTTAAAAGGGAAAGAAACTCCGTTGATGCATCCATTTATCCGAATTCTTATTCACTAGTAGGAGTATTGTTGAAGTCTTTCTTTGTCCCTATTTTCAAGAAAATATTATAGTGAAAAGCTAACAGAATTGGGGGATGTTTGTCGTAAGCTTAATACATATCGCATCGTATCGAATTTTTTAAAAATCCAAGGGCTTACGTGTAGTCATTTGAAAACTATTTACTAATTAAGGAAGGGATATTAATCGGCAAGCATGTTTTGAATTAGCAGAGAATATCTTTAAAATTCTCTCATTCCTTAGATTAAGAGGCACTAAAGTACGCATGTGGACGGTCGTTTAACCTGAAATTATAAAAGTCTTTTAAGTGTTATGAGTCTTTGTTACAGTCACAATGTAGAAGTAAATTTACTAATTGGAAAATAGTTAATAGTATATTTGTACAATTCGCTTCAGATGAAAGCTACTGTAATAAATGCATATATAAATTAAGTATAATCAACGGAAATATCGGTTACATCTCGTATAACTAACCCTGTAGCATGTGAAAGATGATGCGATATGGATTTTTATTTGCCGATTCAGGAATATTTTCGAGTTCCGCCGACGGTTTCCCCAAATGCATGTCATTTAGAAAATATTAACTTTTAAAAGAGATCTGGGACGTTCAGAGACATCACCCGGAACGCAAAATGAGACTCTTTTCAGTATCCAAGCGCTAAACTCTCTACGCTAATTCGTCTTCTACGAAACTGCGGAAGAAACAAGTGGTAATTGTATGAAGCAACAGATTTGGTTTTATTTTGTGAAGTTACTTCATCGTGAAAGGAAAGGAAAGTAACTAGTAACTCACATTTATATGTGTTCAAAGGTTTATGGAAATTTTAAAGTTTGTCATAAAAAAAACTGTAAGATTAAGAGTGTAGCTGGATGGTTCCGAAACTTGGTCTTTGAAGATGAAGGAAGAGAGTTGACTAAACCCTTTAGAGATGAAGTTGGGAGAATGAAGATAGTAAATTGTATAGAAAGGAGTACAACTGACATTGTTTTACGTATAGTTAGGAAAGAGAGGAGGTTCTCATAGGCAAACTCCTAAGATTAGGGGGGTGGGGACGAATGTGGGTAAGAGGAAGGAAGGAAGAAAACAATTGACTTTTGTTTCGACTATAACACCTTATGATGCTGAATTGCAGAAAAACCGTGGTCGTGTTTATCAAAAGCGTAAAATGTGTGTCTTATTCTTACCTTTCACGTAATAATAAACTTTTATGTCCTCCCTCTGGCATTAAAAAATGCTCAAGGATTCCTTTATCAGCAATATTTCGGTCCCATTTCGAGACTTAAACATGTCTGGCATCAGATACCTCGGAAAAAGCTCGTTGCGAGCGCAAATTAGCTTTTGTAATTTTACTGAAATGAAGAATGGACAGCAGGGAAGATACGAAGGTTCTTAATCCAGACGACTTTATGCATACATTTGAGAATGAGCCTGCGTGCTTTATCATATTCGACACTTCAATTAAACCTTTTCCATATTTATGCTCCAACACAGTGGAAATAAAACAAAATTAATGCAAAAAAATTAAATCAAATAATGACATGGGACAAACTCTTATTATGACTGATCTCATAATAAGATTTCTAAATCTAAACAAACTTCTCACTATATTTATCATAAGTATAGTAAAGCGTTGAAATTAGCCTTTGGATGTTCCTATTTTCATACTTCTTGGAGTTATTCCAGCTCTAACACTTTTTTATGCTGTGCATAACTAGCTTCTACAGTTCTCAAAACTTTCTATCTACCTCGGTACCGGAAGAAATGCCTATCGTGTGCCTTCTTTTACTCTGCTTAGGCAACTTTCTCACATCTTATCCTTCGGATGTCTCCATGCAACTTCGCCTCCCTTGTGCAAAACTTCTTCGGTTGTCCTCTCCTTTAGCAAAGTACTTTATTTGTATTCTCCGTACCCGCGTTTCCAAAGCTTTTAATCCACGCTCATCCTTTTTCAAACACAAAGTTTGGGAAACATGCAGCTATACATCCTTTATCAAAGTTTTCTGAAGAACCCTTAATAAATTTTTAAATATTTCAACACTGAAATAAATCTGTTTAATGTTATTATTTCAATTTTCTTTGACATTTGAAATAGCTTATGAATTTTGAAGTAATTTTTAATCGCTGAATAAGCAAGTTTTTTTTATTTTATCGTAGTATAAACTTTATTTCACTACTATCGGTTTACGCACATAGACTATATCATCAGATAGTTTTTTAAATGTATAAATGCAGCTTATCGGTATGTTTTTGGGTGACTAAATGAGCAATCCTTTAAAACTAAAGGCAATTGAACGCTTCAGCGTGGCTATTTAGTCTTTAATAACGAATTCAACGACCAGCTCAATTTAGAATTTTCTTGCCTTGTCGTTTCAACGAGGTTAACTTCGACGAAAACAGTCAAGAGGTGGAGAGTATTTAGAGTCCTTAATTACCGTCTTTACTTAGGTACTTAAATTAGCCTCGAAGCACCCACCTTTTTCTCACTTAATGAAGAAGAAAGAGGTGGTAAGAGGGATGGGAAAGAGAGCAGGATGAGGGGCAGGAGGTACCTGAAATAGCGAAAAACCAATGGGTTGCATTATATAATTGTTTGAACCCAAAAGGGGATTTGATCGAATGGGTGAGACAATGACAATGGGTGCCACAGGGGATCGCTCAGGTAGTTCCCCTCCTGTCACATCAAGCCGTTTTCCTTCGCCCTCCAGGCAGCAGCGAATATTTATGTGCACGCAAATATTCGTCGTTAAAAATTTCAACCCCGAGTCGAACCACTCACTCAGATCTCGCAAAACGCACTATCCGAACCATCCTTTCCCTTTTTACTCCCTCCCCCCCTCCGAGCATTCCCTTGCATCTTGGATGAGGGGAACAGAACGCCTGAATACTCGGGGGGACTCTCAGCAATCAACCTCATCCCTACTTTACATCTGTCCGTCTTCCTACCCCCTTCCTCCGGGGTTCAACGGCTTACGCCAGTACACCCCTTTCCCGGCTTACAGCACCACCTGTCGCCTTTCCCTTTTCCGTTAGCAACGTAGCCTTCTATCCCGATTCCTCAGTGAGCCAATCTCGTCTAAGGTACCATCTTTCCAAACCCATCCCTGCACCAAATCCCATCCACCCTCTCTTCTCATAAAATCCCCTCACTCTCGAATCCATCCAGTTGTAAAAGTTTTGGAAAGGCGTTTAATTTGTACCAATTAGTCAGACCTTACCTTGAATACTTCCGGAGGCATTTGAGAACCGGCGCAAAATGATTAAATGTTTGGAATCAACGAAGCAGAAGATGAAAGAAGCTGCTTGCATCGTTGAAAGTAACTACTAATTGGGTCATCTAAATTAAATGAAAGCACTACAATGACTTGTAGATAAAAACACAAATCGTAGGAATTTAATTCCGGTAGTAAGGTAGTAAATTCAACCTCAAATTTAGTTGTTAGACGAAACAACAGTTTAAAAAAATCAATTCATAATAACAGTGTTGTTGAAGCAAACAATGTTAGCAGTAATTGATATAATTATAATCAAACAGAAACATAGTCTAGTGATTGAGAATGTCTGTCCGTATATGTTCAGAAAATTTCAGAACCGGATGGTTAAAAGTCATGGTTGAATATTTTTCAATAAGGGCGAATGTAAATACAGCCCCGTTCAAATATTTATTTTTCCTTAGAGTGCTGATATATCTAAAAATCTTTATGGAAATAGGTTAATTTGAAAATGACAACCAATGTGTCTTTCGTTGATGACCGAAGACTTTGCCTTCGTTCCAAAACACTTCTAATAATCAATCAGATATGAATCTTAGGGTATGTACTCTTTCTTCCCAAGGATAAATAAATAATTTCAAATAAATTGATTATTACAAATAGTTAAAAAAAAAGTAAAAAGAACGTTTCGCAAACTCAATCGCAAAATGGTAAAAACAATTCATTTTGACACCTTGACTGCATTTATGCAAAGTTATAAGTCCTATAAATTTTCATAAACATTAAATGTTACTCTTTTAGTTTGTAAAATAAAAATTCGTATAGTTCGCTCCTCAAGTTCTGGAATTCAATGTATATTAATTACTAATGTTAATTTAAGTAAAGATTTAATGATTATCATTTGTGAAAATCGATGGTTACCGAAATTGGTCAATGGAAGGAAGTTGTTTGGGTTAGAGTGCAAGGAATATAAAGTAAATTGTAACACACAGAAACTGGGGCACTGGCTGAATTGTAGACTTAGTAAGGTGGATCTCCTGTAAACATGTCACCTTATTGAATTGCAGATCTTGCAAACTTAGTCGTATGCCCAACGCAAGCACATGATTTGGGCACTCGATTCTCCGACCTTTATTTTATCACAGTATAATTTAGATTCAGTTTCATAGGCTTTTCGTTTGTGGTTTTACTTTAGAAAAGTCATGTAACTCTTTCAAAAGTTGAGACATTTTGGCTAAACTATTGTCGTAATTTTTTCGATATTAAACTTATATATTTTTTTTTAGGTAATCTACCGGTTAAGGTAGGTTTTTGGATGGACCCAACTATCAAATAAACATTTTGTGACTCCCCACCTAGCAAACTAATCTATATCAGGTCCCTCTTCATCTCAAACTTATATATATTCCTGCATATTTCAAATCTGTGAAACTTTTCTTAAACCTCCGTAAAACATCAAAAATATTTTTTTTAATGTACGTTTATGCATATTTAAATATTATTTCACTTCCACCAAATATATTCGGTGGCATTCGGTGATCCAAAGTGGAGTTTCTCCTCTTTTTCGGAAAGAAAAAGGGTTTCATTTCCAAAATTTATTGAATGGCACCAATTTTGATGCAGCGTATTATCTTCTGACCAACGCCATACTTTTATATTTGAAGGATGTTTCCTCTGCCTCCTTTAATATATTCTCCTCCATGCAATCTGCTGGTTAAGCAATCATTCAAAAATCATTCCCCAGCCTGACGAGCCACGCATCGACCCCAAAAAGGACTACCGATCCTTTTGTTGAGCCCTTTCACGTACACCCCTCTTATTCTCTCTCACGCCCATTTCCTCTCCATCCGCTCCTCTCTTCTGACCTTTCCGTGTGTCTGTTATATATGTACCTCATCCACATTTCCCGACTACCACTCCCATTTGAATTTCCGTCAGCCCTCAAGTTCTAGAATAGATCGGCATACCAATCACCGACGGAATTCCTCCATCATCGAGTAACCGACCAAGTCTACAAGTTCTACAGCTCAATAAGTTGGCATTGTTCACGGAAGTTTCCACTGGTCACGCCTACAATTCTTACGGTTCAACCATTGACCTAGTTTCAATGAGTTACCGATTCCTTTTCATGCCCTCCTCGTCTCTTCGACACACCTCTGCTTATCTCTCCTCCTTCCTACGCTTTCGAATGGAAACCATTTGATTTTCGCACAAATAGACATCTCATCCGGCCAGGCATAAGGGGTTCTTGTAACGACTCGTTGTTCTGTGCCTTTCGGCATTCCCTTTAACGTTTATCTAATTTATATAATTAATTGCATCAAGGTGAATGATGTTGTTTGTCATACGATAGCAATTTAATTTTCATTCCCCTCGAATTGCAATAAAAACCTTGATTCACTTTAAAAATATCCCGATCATTATTTCTCCTCGAGCGTTCACAAGTCTTGCTCTTTGCTGTCATGGGGGTTAAATATAAAATACTATTTTTTACACTGGACACAGCCGTTGCTGAACGGTGACTTGGTTTTGAAAACAAGCAATTTGCAAATCAAAAGAAGAATCTAATTGAAATAATCACTCTTTCGCGAATTGTGAATAATACATCAAGAGCATTTAGTAGCCTTATGAGCGATATCATAATTTGCGCACGTTTTTATTTTAGGAGGAAAAGGACCGTAACTACTAAGTTATTAACTTTTGCGGAAAAAAGCGGAGTTCTCAGAATGGCATTAAGGTTTATCCTCAAATATGAGCCGCATTTAGACCCAAATATGAAATGAGCTGGCAAAAAAAAATTCTTTCCGTCTTTATTCCGCTCTTTCCGAGAAGCCCAAAACACTCATCATGTTAGCAGAATTCATCTATTTTGCCTTCAAAAATTTAAGAAATCTTTCCAGACCAGAGTATCAAGCATATAAAATTGTCCCTCTTGAAATTAATACAATAAAACGAAGCTCTGTAATGCTATTGGATATTTTTTTGTTCTTTATCAGGAAAACTATAACAAAATATAAAACTTCCCGAGCTGACGGTAGATGAACGAGGGAAGAATTAGTGTACAGGAGCGTAAGCAAACTCACGTGTGTACTTTGCGTAGTCCCAAAGCGTATTTTCGCATCCGATAAAAAAATTAATACCCACGTTTACATTTTACTCTCCCTTCTGTCTGCTGGAAGCGTATATTTTAAGAAGAGGTAATTAATATTTTTCCATTGATGGACGTCGGGAGGAATGGTTGATTTAGAGAGTGAATGTATTTTACGAAGGGATTCCCGTTGGAGTACTTTTGTCCTTCAGTTGTGCCTCGGCAAGCTCTCTTCATGTCATCAAAACGCACTCCATAGTGCTTCGGTGGGAATAAAAGCACTGACGCCATTTCAAGTGAGAAGCCAGTCGTATGTGACAGCTCTATAACTTACTAACTCAGGCCTTCCAGCCGAACGTGCGAACATGAGCGCTCCATTTTGACATCAAAACTCCTTTTTTTCAGGAGGAAAATCCGTTCGTCGAAAGGTGTGAAGTGGAAACCCGGGAGTGTCTTTGATGCATCGGCACTCTCCGACAATCAACTTTTTCTTCCCCATACAAACAATCCCCCGTTTATTATTTAAGTTAAGCGTTACAAAAAAAAACACATTGAAATGGTTTCGGCAACAATTGGATTCCCTCAAATGACGTAACGGAGTTTCCGGTAACTTTTTATCGAAATATCAAAACAGTGGCAGTGGATATTGATTTAACTGATAAAATAGGTTGGAGAGAATATGCGTGTTTTTCACAATGCCGGCTGATACCTGCAAGTTTTATGTGTTGGAAAATTAAAATTGGGGTACTGACGAATTTTCACACAATGGTATTCGTGTTAAGCAATTGGTCGGAATGAACCTAATAGGCGTAAATAAATAAATTATCCATCATGCAGGGAAACATATAAGAGCAAATGGAATCTCGTAATTTTGTGGGAAAAATCTACCCGAAGACTCCAAAACTTTGCGGGTGATAAGGGTAGATTGGGGGCTCTCGAGATACGGGTTTGGAGAAGAAAATAGAAAATAAAATAGGCGTATAAAATAAATAAAGTTCTAGGCATGGTAGTGAAAGTGAGAAGGCTCTTGGGAGATATCCGATGAGGGCAGGACAATTCGACGGGTGCAGGGCCTATAATAGAGGGTACAATGCCTGCTAAGCAAAGTAGGTGTAAAAGAACTGGGGCTTTCAATGTACTTAGGAGAGGCTGTTCAGTTTAATGCAGACTTTTAGGATGCCTGAAATAGGATAAGAGTGTCTTTAAAGTGTAGCTATGCTGCTCCTAAAAGCCCAAGATATCGTGGAGTAGTTTCTGAGCACATCATAAACTTACTGTTACCAGTTGACTACACTCTATTATTACCATTAGTAAATTACCGGGTTAGCGTATGTTTTGGATGGATCGACTACTCACTGCTGTACTTCAAAGCCCTAATGACAATGACAAAAAATATCCTTACCCTCCATACTATATACAGGATCTGTCCACAAAATAAGGATCCCTGTGTTCATCGTCTTTAACGTCTCATTAAGTATTATCCACAGTGAACAGTAAGTTTTACGTTGAAGTTCTCAAAAGGCGTCGGAAAAGACTGCATTGTGTCAGCAAGGAGATCTTTGCCAACTGGAGGTTGCACCACGACAACGAGCCGTCCCAAACGGCCTTCCTTGTGACCGAGTGCCGGACCAAGCACAAGGTGGCAACACTACCCCCCGCCCCACCGCCCTGTGTGGCACCGCTGGACTTCTTTTTGTTCTCAACAATAAAAAGGAGGTTGAAATGCAAACATTTTGGAACGTTGGGTAATGCCAAAGAGGCCTTAACGTCGTGCCTGAACGAGGTTTCCGTCGACGTCTAGCAGGAAGCGCACAGCCGGAGGTGCTGACATCCGTGTTGTCGATGAATAAGGGTGCTATTTTGGAGAATGTTAGTAATTTGTACTTTTATCTGCAATAATTTTCCCCCCTGAATTATTCTAATTATTTTTGGGACAAACCATGTCTTACAAAATCATTTTTTAGCTCTGCAAGTTTTCTATTTGATTCAATTTATAATCTCGTATCTATCATTTTCCTCCTTCTACTTAGCTTTCCCAGCATCCTCTCCTTTATTATGGTCTTTAGAATCCTATTGTCCCTCAGTAGCTCAATCATTCTCTTTTCCTGCCGTGGAAATTCTCCCGAAAACCTTTTCTCCTTCCCTACCATGCATAAAACATCATTGTTTGTGTTCCTTTCCATCCCTTTTATTTTTGCTGCTATTCTCCTCACCCACATCCCAAAGGCTTCCAATCTATGTTTATTCTCCTACCTCAGCGACCAAGTTTCTGAACCAAATGAAATTACGCTCCATATTAAAATACTCGATTTCCTACTTTTTTCATATAGCTTATATAATTATAAAATAATATGAGTAAGCGGGAAACTCATTCAAAATACTCCTTTCTAAATCGTGGAATGAACGTATAAGCGGAATATATTGCCTTAAGTGGCCATATGAAACTCTGTCTAAATATTTCCTAGCACATAGCACTAAGTCGGAAAACTGTCATACCTTTTAATAATTAATAATAAGTTTTGATACTAAACGTTTCCACCAGTTTTATGTTACTAATTTCAGTACATTTTTGAATAAAATACGAGTAATTAAAGCTTTCCGTTCTCTATGAAATTTTTCAGGTTTCCACTCTTTGACCTTATTCACACTTAATTCACTCTTAGCAGTTGAGCAACGAGATGCAAATTCCCACGAAATGTGCACAAAGGAACTTGGCATTAGGTTTTAATTTGTTCGGCCCGTGAAAGAGTAATACATTTTTTTTCCGCGCAGGGAACCGTTTCACTTCTTTAAAAATCACCTCTGTTCGAGTCAGCTGTGCGTGAGGGCAAACGGTGTAATCTCGGAATGGAAGAGAAAATAAATATCCATTTTAAGAATTCGCGGAGGACGTAACTTTGTGAATGCATTCTGAGGGTATTCTGGCATTTTCTCGAAAGCACTGTCGTCCGAGAATCAACTCCTCTGTTCAGATCACTCACGCAAATACTCACTTGTTTGAGAGGAAGCATTCTTAATTTTCTAGCAACAGAAAGATTTGGTCGTGCTGTTCCTTTTTTAAGTACGCTTTCCTGTAACGGTTTAATAAAGTCACTGGATAATGAGTTCATTTTTAAATGCGCAATATAATTTAGAATTTAGAATTATTATAGAATATATCATAAAAATTAGAATTAGAAATGTTCATTTTTTTAAAAGAGAACATAATTTTTGTTCCAACTAATTCACCTATATTGCTAATGTATTCTGTTATACATTTTTGATCTTAAAAAAAACTCTACGAAGTCAAAAATTAGAATGTACGTACTCGTAGTATTTGGTGCATCATGCTCAGAAGCACAAATACGGATAGTCAAATTTTTTAACGGGGCATTCATATATTTCATCTGATCGAAATATTTAGTTAACGAGTGCTTTGAGATCAAAATATTTTTTATCATAACAATTTTACTACAGCGTTCATGATCCAGAGTAGCATAATTTTTTAAAAATACTGTAAATGTTTATATCATTTACGCAGGTCACTCTCCCGTTGGAAATTTGGCTACAGGAATTTGTTTCCTCGTGTTTTCTAATGTCACGTTCCCTTTACATGTCATTTCCCTCCCTCGTACATGTATTGTTTTATAAACGAGGCCGCATTTGAATTAACCCTGAATAGATCGCCTCCCCTTGCTGTAAACCAAGAGAGAGAGAGAGAGGGAAAGAGGGGAGTTGGAGGGGAGACTTATTTGTCGTAATGCGATGGATGGATGGAAAAAAAATGAAGAAAAGAGAGGAAACGATAAACAATCGGTACAGTTCCCTCATCCACTCAGAATTTCCATCTCGACGTCAATATTGCAATTTATTTGTTAATTTTTTCCCCCAACTGCGAGCAACTAAGGCACAAAAAAAACAAATGGACGATTCTCAAATAACGAGCTCGGGATTTCGAGGGAAGTTATCAAGGTTTATTCCTTCTTTCTTTTTCAATTTGCACCCGTTCTCCATCGTTCGTCAGCTTCACATCCGAATCGTCGGAAAAGCGTATGCGAGAGCAAGCCTCGCGGAAAAGAATTGAAACGCTCAATCGAAAAATTTTAATGGCGATTTCCCTCGCGATGCGAAACAGAGAGAGAGAGAGAAAAATGGAATCGTCGGGTGTCGAGGGCTTTCAAGGGAAATTTCGCTCGTCATCGTTTCCTAAGTAGAGCAGTGCGCTCATTTATCGGGTTTATCTCAGTTATCCTCGGTCGGGAGGAGGGGGGAAGGGAGTGGCAACGGGAAGACGAAAAAGTGTGCTTCGATCAATTATGAATATCAATCGGAGGAAATCGTGCGCGGAATGTCATATCATATGATATTCATGTGCGCCATTCGCTGCAAAAGTGGAGGCATTTTTGTAAGCTCCGTGTGATTCGTCGTGAAATTACACGTTATGACGTATTCGTAATGACCACTACGATTCCGTGTCCGATTAAGTGGAACTGCTCTTTAATGACAAGAAACACCCTTTTCTCATTTCATGATGTTTTGCGTATTGAAGCCAATATCTGTATCCATTGTTTTTGTTTACTTTCTGTGTTCACCCAAATCCTTTACTGATTTCTTTTGGGTTATAATCCATCTTCCGCCACCCCTTTGGACTTCCTCGCCCAACTCGTGAAACTGAATAACCCTCATTGTACGCTTTTTTGTCCTGTTCTGCCATGTCAACATATTTATGAGAATTAAGTGTGAAATCTTTAAAACCAGACTAGTTACCCTCTCTGTACACTACTCAGTCTCATAAAATCCGGGTATGTCGTTGGAGAAAATATTAATTATATCGGAATTAGTTTTACTCGGATAGGAATCGAGTATTAAAAAATCAGCGTCGATAATTTTTTGTCGATTTAAGAATAATATTATTACTGGTAATTCTATTGCTAAGATGGATGCTCTAATAAATATTGCCTTCATATTCACAACATTAATAATCAATACTTTTTTTCAAATTTCAATTCATATTTGTGTTCATAAACAAGTATTTTAACAAGTAAAACATTTCCAACATCTAAAAACTTTACGATGTTCCTTGGTGCGTAGAAATTTTGAATGTGCATCGGTTATATAGTCCCACACTGCAATAACCACGTTAACTGTTATGAGAGAGTGAAACAAACATTTGGAAGATAGTTATATTTAGGTTATGTCTACATAATACCCCGCAAGTCGCCGCAAGGGCGTGTGGCAGGGGGTATCAGGTCACCATCCATAAAGTAGAATACAACCATATGCTAAACCAAATCATGATTCATCGAAACAAATATTACTTTAATCATGCACTCGATGAATTTTAGCACATGAAATAAATTACCTACAGCAACAATATTCAATCATCGGATACATATATTCAAATCATGCTGTAGAACTGTTGATGGGTCTATTAAAAAAAGAATAATATGCAGGATATCGACAAATATATACACTACCAATTCCAATTATCTCCTACGCAATTGCTGTCATACCTATTTTGGTTATCTGATCTACTATAGTAGGTGGGGGCCTGTAATATATCTTTAACATCCTCACAAAAGTAATCTGCCTCAAATTTACGCATTTAACTTTACCTATATTTAAGCTTACGTTCAACTAATGGCTGCCATCTTACATATTCCCGTACTTGAATGTTTATCATCTTACACTTCCTATGGAATATCATTGCCTTGGTTTTCTGAATATTATTCTTATCCCATGCCTATCACACATTATGCAATTCTCTAAGCAAAAATTGTGGCAATTAAGTAGTTATTACACTTGTTGAATATTAGGAAAACTATATAAGCTTGTTTTACAGTATCAAATTTATCAGTGTGACGCATAATAAAACAGTTATTTGAAATTTCACCCCGGACCACCGATATTTTCTTGGGAATCACAAGTGGAGGACGGACCGCCGCGGAAGTATTCAACCGGCGGCACGCGACAACTTCTGCTATAGGACATGTTCGGTTCATTGAAAAGTAAGGCATTTTGATCATGGCCATTCTGAAAAAAGATTACGAATAATTATGAATATGAATAAAGATTGCGGTAGTGATGCTTTTACGAAGAGTCGGGAGTTGATGGCAGGGGACTTATGCAAAAATTTAAAGAAATGATGAGGAAAAACCTTCTTGTGGAAGGTATTTTTGTCTGGCATGGAGTATTGGTCGTTAGGGCAGGAGGATAACCGTAGATCGGAGGCTTTGGATATGTTGGTGAATAGAAGAATGGGAAAAATGGACGGGATAAAAAACAAGCAACGAGGCTCTAGGAATGGAAGGGGAACAGAGCCCGCTGTTGGGAGTAATTCGATGAATGCAGGGTAAGTGGGTGCTTGAGATACTGACGGGCTATGGGATACTGAAGAGGGTGATAAGAGGGGCAGAATTCCGAGAAAATGAGGCGTTTGACGGAAAAATATAGGTATTTTAGATTAAATTAAGGGAGGTACAAAGTATGAAGAGCTAAAGAATTACTTATTATAGTATGTTGTAGTGAGTCTAAGGATATTTTATGCCTTATTATTTACGAATCAGTGGTATAGCAATAATGAGAGCTCGGCCCATCAAAAAATATCCTTACCCAGTAGAAAACTGTTAAAAATATTGCCAACGTATTGGGAAAAAATCATTGTGTTCAGAATGACCATGAAAAAGCTGAGTAACCGACTGTCCTCAGTGCTCTGACAGGAAATAAAGAAAATTTTCTATGGTCGTAGACTGGTCACAGGGTCTAGAGAACGTTCATCGTAAAATAATCACGAGCGAGGGTATTTGCTTATGATAGTTGTTCCTCTCTCACTCATTTTCTTCGCTCTGTTTTTATGATGCGTCACGATGTTACGTGACATCGATATTTAGAAAGTGAAGTTATTCACCCTTTTTCTCGTTCGAAGTTTCTATGAAAATCACTCCTTGGCGCGATGTTGGAAGTATTCTTTTCCTCTTACCTCAGCGCAATATCGGCCATAATCGGCGACTCAAACGTCATCAGCTGGCGGACTGAAGTTTAAATTGAAAACTTTGCCGTCAAATCGAAGTCTATGAAAAAATCAACACCAAAAAAATGAGGAATTTATCTAATGAAATCCTATCCAATTCTCAGTTTACTAGACAAATCGAATGACGTTTGATCACCGCAGGTAGTTTACAAATGTGCGCCTCAAACGATTGGAGAAGGGTACGAATGGTGTCGGTGCGTGAAAGTCAAAACACAGTGATTCAACACCGCTTCTTGTTTGTCAATTAATCGAGCGACGGCCAACAGTGACGCCGTAGCGAACCGGGCGTTTATTTCACTTTTGGACCGATGGTATTCGGCATCATGTAAAACCCAGGTTGGCATTCGGGCTGAGACATAAAAAAAATAAACCAGATCCGACACCCATAGGCGTAACGAGGATGCAAATTAGAATGGGCTGGAAATCTATGGCAATCAAATCTTCGAAAGCGGATAAATCGTCCGCATCAACTGATAAATCAGCGGTCGTTGAAATATTCATGCCACCAATCCTGCTCCCAATAAGAATTTTGTGCAGTACCGATTTTAAATAGGTGTGTTTGTGTGTGTGGCATTGATTGGAGGAAACCCGGTGAGTGTAACATCACTCACGTACGAGTGATGTTACACTCACATATTCCTTGTTTATATTTTGTCATACACATAGACAAAGAGTAATAAATGCTGGAAGAGAGAAGGGCTTGAATATCTGCTGCCTGGAAATAGCAACCATGGTGGCGAAACTTTATGTTTGTTAGATACAATAAAATTGTTTCTTTTTAAGAGAATAAAATTATTTGACGAACTCATTGACGAGGTATTAACTGTTTTTTTTGTACATCATGGAGTAATTTCTGCAAGCATATCTATGAATAATTCAGTCCGTACGCAAATTTCCTGCCCTGCTTCACAACATAACCCCGCGAAAACGACACTTGTAATTAAACAAAAATAAAAACACAAACTACTTTGAAACCGCGAAAAAAATCGAAAGAAATAATGAAAACGCTGATGACAAACGCAAAATAATTTTAAGAAATGAGCCAAGTACGCTAACTATAAATATAATGACCCAACACAAAGGGTGTCTTCAGGGATACCTTGACCCTATTTTTAGCAATTCATTACAGGGAACAGTTGCCAGGATTCTACCAAAGGGTAAACCGCTGTAGATTGCAAGATGAAGAAACCTAATTTAAAATAATTAATAAAATAAAATAATACCTGAGCCACAAGATTAAAGCACATACAACAAAACGGATAAAAGCAACAAATAGGAATGCACACGAAAGCCTAACCGGTTTGGACAGAGCCTATCATACGGCAACACAGCATGCGCATGGGTTCAATTCGGCACCACAGCCTGCAGCAGCGCATAATCGGAAGCGTGAAAACCTTACCTCAACGAGGAGTCAGCCCTGAGGCAATAAAACGTGACGGGCCCACACACCTATATACGTACCTCTCCGTCTGTCCCCTTCGGTGGCGGCGCCATTCGGCGCGTCTCTTCCGCCAAATTCCCCGCCGCCGCCAACTCCTTCTTCGCCGAACGTCCCCCGGCCCCAGTCGCCAGCCCCCTCCCACCCAGTCAGTCACCCATTCCCTCTTCTCGTTCCTCCACTCCTCCACCTTATTGTCAAACTGACCGCTCGCCACCCCACCTCCGCC